>CAWUFW010006494.1:0-600000 GCA_963921515.1 Calotriton arnoldi | reverse complement strand
ATAGAAGGGGAAAGTAGTGCATTGAAGCCAGGGGTCCACTTGTGCACCCATCCCTGCTGGCTTTAAATGTCTCTGATTCCTTGATTGCTCAGCAATATATCCATACAATTGCACCAGTGGCCCAGCAGTCTGGTCATCTCAGGGGGTCCACCGCCACCGTCATGAAAAGTCACCCCTCGGGGGGGCCAGAAGACCCTGCAGCAGCACAGGGGGTCGCAGGCTGCACTAGGACAAGGGCCCTGCCCACTGGGAACCAGCCGCGGCATGCATCAGTTGTGAGAGAGAAGCCAAGGGGGGGAAACTCATCGCCAAGGCCCGATGCAGGGAACAGTGGATAGATCGGTGTCTGCTGTGACGATCTCCAGGCATCGCGGCGCTGAGGAGAGGCTTGAGTTAGGCTGCGCCTCACGCAGCGCCATAGGCCGCATCAGGCCCAGCACACCCTCGGGTAGAGCGCACCGCTGCGGGCCAGGAGCTGACATTGTTGGTTTCCTGCAGCGCGGCAGCGGAGGGCCTTCCAGGTCGAGCTGCGCTCACCGCAGGCAGTGCTAGTGCCGGCGACCCCGCCCTCAGCCTCCGAGAGCCGCGTCGGGTCACCGGGCTCGCAGCTCGTTGCGGCAGAGGGCATAAGATCAGCCCGTCATCAGCCCTCAAGGGGCGCCGGAAGGTCAGATGCCATCTCACCCCTCCCGGGCAGGCTGCAAAGTCCGGGCTTGACTGGTAGGATCCTGGAGGAGGAGCGGCAGCTCCGGAGCTTCAGAGACGTGCGGCCATCTTGGTCGCCGTCCAGACCACGTCCCCCTCCTTGTTACATTTATTAGGATAGTGCTAGATATGAAGCCCAACGTGAAGGAAAGCCAATCACTGTTATAAAAATTGAAATATTATCTATCATGTCCTCCATATAGTAGTTTGTGTAGCTCACTGCTAGGTCAGTTGTCAATTTTGTTGCACAGGAGTACATAAGGAAGATGGTTTTTCTCCACTGTGCGAGACTCCACTCTACGCTTTTACACTGTACACACCTCCACTGTATGCTGTTCCACTCTATGCCACTCCACTGTATTCCACTGTATGTCACTCCACTCCGTGCTATTTCATTGTATGCCACTCCACTGTATGCTACTCCACCCTATGCCAATCCAGTGTATGGCACTCCACTGTATGCTACTTCAGTCTTCACTATTCCATTGGATGCCACTCCACTGTATGCTATTACACTCTATCCCACTCCACTGTATGCCACTCCAGTCGACACCACTTCACTGTACGCCATTCCTCTGTATGCTACTCCATTATACGCTTTTACACTCTAAGCCACTCCATTGTACAACACACCACTCTACGTCACTCCACTCTAAGCTATTACACTGTACACAACTTCACTCTATGCCAGTCCACTCTGCTACTATACTGTATGCAACTCTACTGCACTCCACTCTACGTCACTTTAGTATATGCCACTCCACTATATGCTACTCAACTTTATGCTATTACACTTTACGCCATTACACTGTACCCCACTCCACTGTACCCCACTCCACTGTACCCCACTCCACTGTACCCCACTCCACTGTACGCCACTCCACTGTACGCCACTCCACTGTACGCCACTCTATGCTACTCCACTCTATGCTACGCCACTCTATGCTACTCCACTCTATGCTACTCCACTCTATGCTACTCCACTCTATGCTACTCCACTCTATGCTACTCCACTCTATGCTACTCCACTCTATGCTACTCCATTCTATGCTATTACATTGGATGCCACGCCACTGTATGCTATTACACTCTACCCCACTCCTGTGTACGGCTCTCCAAGCTACACCACTTACCTGTATGCTGCTGCACTGTATGCTACTCTACTATATGCTATTCCACTGTGTGCCACTCCACTGTGTGCCACTCCACTGTGTGCCACTCCACTGTGTGCCACTCCACTGTGTGCCACTCCACTGTGTGCCACTCCACTGTATGCCACTCCACTGTATGCCACTCCACTGTATGCCACTCCACTGTATGCCACTCCACTGTATGCCATTCCACTGTATGCCATTCCACTGTATGCTATTCCACTGTACACTATTCCACTGTACACTACTCCACTCTATGCCACTCCAGTGTACGGCACTCCATTCTACGCGAGTCCATTAGACGCCACTCCACTTTAGCTATTCCATTCTACGCTGTTCCATTCTATGCTACTTTATGCCACGCCACTGTACTCCACTCTACGCTATTCCATTGTACGCCACTCCACTCTATGCTATTACACAATACACAACTTCAATCTTGGCCTTTGTACTGGATGGTATTCCACTTTACTCCACTCCACTGTATGCCACTCCATTCTATGTCATTCCATTGGACGTCACTCCACTGTATGCTACTTCACTCTACCCCACTCCACGTCACTCCACTGTAAACTACTCCACTATATGCTATTACAATCTATGCCACTCCACTCTACACCACTCCAGTCTACACTACTCCACTGTATGCCACTCCACTGTACGCTACTCCACTACATGCTATTTCACTCCGTCCCCACTCCACTTTATGCCGCCCCACTCTGCGCTATTCCCCTGTAAGCCTCTACACTGTACTCTACTCCATGCCATTCTAGTGTACTCTCCTCCACTCTATATAACTCAACTCTACAAAACTCTACCACACTCTATGCAACTTTACTAGACTCTACTCCACCCTATCCTCGTACACACAACTATCTAAATTTGTACTCAACTCTGTCCCTGTACACTCTATTGTACAATACTTTACTGCACTCTTCAACAGTTTTCAACACTGTACGACACAGCACTCCACTCTACTGTATGAGACGCCATTCCAGTTTCTAACAGTTTCCTCGACTCTATGCTACACCACTTGAATGTACGGCATTGCACTTGACGCAAATCCACTGTACCCTACGCCGCTCCACTGTAAACCATTCCACTCTACACTATTCCACTTTGTGCCACTCCACTCTTCTACACTCCGCTGTACGGTATTCCACTGTATTTTACTCCACTTTACAGTAATCCAGTGTAAGCCACTCCACTCTATGCCGCTCTACAGTACGACACTTACCCCCACTCTATATAACTCCATTCTATAAAAGTCTACTACACTTTATGACACTCTATCGTACTCAACTCTATCCCTGTACACTCCACTGTCCAACTCTATACTCCATTCTATCCCCATACACTTCATTGTTCAACACTCCATTCCACAATGCAAAACTTTTCTTTACTCTACGACACAGCACTCCACTCTGCTGTACAAGACCCTACTTCAGTTTAGAACAGTTCACTACCTACGCTACGCCACTATACTCCACTCCATGCCACTCTACGACACACCAGTACACTTTATTATACTTATACTTAACTCCACACTACAATATGCCACTCCACTCTACTTTACTCTACTGTACGAGATGTCACCTCATTCTACGCTATCAAATCAAATGGGATTTGTAAAGCGTTGCTTATCATTCGTGAGGGTATCTAGGCTCCGGGGGGTTGCTGAGATGGATTAGTCAAAGAGCCAGGTCTTTAGGTCCTTATTGAACTCCTGTAGGGTGAGGGCTATGCGGAGGTGGAGGGGGTGGCCATTCCAGGATTTGTCCGGCAGGTATGAAAAGGCTCGGCCACTGCTCCTGCGAATGCGGGGTGTGTGGTCCAAGAAGAGGAATGAAGAGCGAAGTATGTGGTTGAGATATGCCAGTCTCTGGTTGTGTAGGGCTTTGTAGACATGGATGAGATGTTTGAACTGGCATCGTTTGCTGATCAGAAGCCAGTGCAGAGATTTGAGGTGGGGGGTGATGTGAGTCCATCTCGGGAGGTCGAGGATGAGCCTGACTGCTGCTTTCTGGATGGTCTCGAGTCTGTTTAGTAGTTGTGAGGTGATTCCCACATAGAGGGAGTTATCGTAGTCCAGGCGGCTGGTGATGAGGGCTTGAGTGATGGTGCATCTGGTGCTGATGGGGCGCCAGTTGAAGAGGAGGAGGATGAGACGGTGTTTATCTGCTTCATCAATGAGAGCTTGTTGTCCACAATGATTCTGAGGTTTCTTGCGTGTTTTGTGGGTGTGGGGGCGAGCTCCGTAGGCCTCCAGGAGTCGTCACACAGGGAATTGTTGCTCCAAAAGATAAGTATTTCTCTTTTATCTGTTGAGTTCTAGGCATCTGTTTTGCATCCAGCTTGCAACGCTGGTCATGCATCTGCGGAAGTTAGACTTGGTGTTAGTCGGGTCTGAGGAGAGTGAGAGGATGAGTTGAGTATCGTCCGCGTAGGAGATTATGTTCATACTATAGAATCTGACCAGGGTGGCCAGAGGGGCCATGTAGGTGTTGAATAGGGTTGGACTTAGGGAGGATCCTTGTGGGACGCCACAGATTGTTTTTCAGACCCAAGGTGAAGGGTGGGAGTTGGACGCTTTGGGTTCGTCCGGAGAGCAAGGACGCAACCATTCAAGGGCTTTCCCATGGATCCCCATTTGGTGGAGATCGTCCAGGAGGGTGAAGTGGGATATGGTGTTGAATGCTGCAGAGAGATCGTGGAGAATCAGGGCGGCGGTTTCTCCCCTGTCTAGGAGAGTTCTGATGTCGTCTGTGGCTGCAATAAGGGTGGTTTCAGTGCTGTGATTTCAGCGGAATCTGGATTGTGAGGGGCCCAGTAGGTTGTTGTTATCCAGGTTGGCGATAAGTTGGAGGTTTATTGCTTTTTCAAGTACTTTGGCTGGAAATGGCAGTGGGGGGGATGGGGTGGTAGTTTTTTTAGGTCTGCAGTGGTTTTTTGAGGAGCGGTTTGATTTCCGCATGTTTCCATCCTTCAGGGAAGGAGGCCAAGGCGATGGATGCGTTGATAATGGTGGTGAGTTCCTTGCTGATGGTGTTACACTACTGTACAACAATCCACTCTACGCAGCTCTACTGTTTGACACGCTAGTGTGCTCTATGCAACTTTACTCTACTACACTGTATGCCACTCTCCAACACTTTACTTCTGTCTATTCCCCTACACTACACTGTACAACAATGTATAAAACTGTATGCCACTGTACAACACTGTACTCTATGCCCTTCTAAGATACTGTAGTCCACTATACAACACTGTATGCAACTGTTTGTATGCCACTGCACCCCACTTTACTCCACTCTACTTTGACACAGTACTCCACTCTACTCTACTACTCCACTTTATGCCAATCCCCTCTGCCTCACTGTACAATACTGTGCTGTACTGTACACCACTCCACAAAACTCACCTAGGCTATATGCCATTCTACTCTTGTCTACAACACATACTCCAATTTATTGTATTGTATTATAACTCTAATTTATTGTATTGTAATTGCATTCATATAGTGCTTACTACCCCTGACGAGGCATCGAATCGCTTTTTTGGCGAGTAGCACGCTACTCCATAACCCATAAACTATTCGTGGTGGATTAGTATAGTGAAATATGAAAGTAATTTGAGTGGTGGATATGTTAGTTAGTATGGTGGTTATGTGGGGAAGAGCTCATTCTTTAGTAGTTTTCTGAAGATAAGGTGGTTATTCGTGGACCTTATGTTGGGGGTAAAGAGTTCCCTAGTTTGGCTGCTTGAACAGAAAAGGATGTGTCGCCCATGTTTTTTTTCTTGTATCTTGGGATTTTGAGGCGAGGTGCCACTCTAGAGTGGAGGTTCCTTTGTTGAATGTGTTATAATTAGAACTTCAATTTATAATTTATATGCACCACCTTCAAATTAGTATAAGTCGTGCACCTCCGAACAGTCTTGTCACCTCACTCGCCACACTCCAATAACTCTAAATTGTGCCTTTTCTATGCACAGGTTATACCTTTGCATACTACATCACTTATAGCATGTTAAACCATAGCATTTATAACAATTCTTATAACTTCTAAAATGACATCATTTGTCACAACACAATGCATAATAGAGTGGCGAGTTATAGTTCGTGTTGTCTGGTTAGCGAGCTGAAAAGAGTGTGTAACGAGGTGCACTACTTATAATAATCTGAAGGTGGTGGATAAATTGTAAATAAAAGCTAAATCTATAGAATTTTTTATGTTTGTGTAGTTTGTTTGGTTGGGGGGAGGGGACTGTCCCTAACTATAACAGCTTTACTCTTTGGCTTCTTGGTTGTGTGGATGTTATATATATTTACAAAACTCCTTCTCCTTGTTATCTTGCCAAGGAAAACGGAACGGACACCACTTTCTTTGTGCAGCGTTATTTTATTTTTCGTGCGTTGGCCGCCATAAATATATATATATATATATATATAACATAGACGGTCTACGCATTTTGGGCACAGCGCCAAAATGCGTAGACCGTCTATGTTTTCTGCACAAATGGTGGTTAAATAAAACTTGAAAAAGGAAGAAATTACCTGCTCAGTCTCTTCTTCATGGTGCCGTGAATTCCTTGCTGCATGGAGGCTTGGAGATCGTGAAATATATATATATATATATAATGGCAGACTATTTTTGGCAATAAAATTATAATTGCACTTACTTTGGGTCCGCGCTTGTTTACTTGGAGGTGGAGTGGCAGCGAGGTGTTGGAGATATAGATATATATATATATATATATAGATATATGTATAGATATAGATATATATATATATATATATATATATATATATATATATATATATATATATATATATCCAAAAGAAAGTCCCCCGTTACCGGAGCCTCCGACCCTTCAAAGCGGCCTCTTGACAATGGGCACGGAGAAGCCCATCAATCATACACAACAGGAAGATAAGAGGCCCAATACTTCTCAGGATTGCTCTTTATTCAGCGTTTAACAACATCTAGCAGCGCAGTGAAACCTTCCAATCTCCTAACGTTTCGGCTCCATCGGCCTTGTTCACAGGTGGAAGGTCAAAATTCAAACAGGCAAGTGCAATTCTGCGTGCTTTTAAAGTTCTTTGATCACGTGGCTACATATAAAAATACAGTTCCCATAGTGCACCGCTATGTTTCAAGTGGCAGATGGAAGTCCTCCTTTTCGTGGCAAAGTGCATAATTCGTATTTCTTTAGCGGTTGCACTGCTGATAAATGGAAGTAATGTCAAAAGCCAGGTGAGTATATTTCCTTGATGTAGTTTCATAGGAAAAGATGTGAGCAAAGAGCCCTCCTGACAGCACGATCGTCGGTAAATATACGTTACCGCGAATCCTTTCCAGCACGCGTACCATTTCACCATGTTGGTTTTTCCTTAGTAGGCTGGGGCGCGTGAGTGGGTCATGCTCCTCAGTCAAATCCAAAAGAAAGTCCCCCGTTACCGGAGCCTCCGACCCTTCAAAGCGGCCTCTTGACAATGGGCACGGAGAAGCCCATCAATCATACACAACAGGAAGATAAGAGGCCCAATACTTCTCAGGATTGCTCTTTATTCAGCGTTTAACAACATCTAGCAGCGCAGTGAAACCTTCCAATCTCCTAACGTTTCGGCTCCATCGGCCTTGTTCACAGGTGGAAGGTCAAAATTCAAACAGGCAAGTGCAATTCTGCGTGCTTTTAAAGTTCTTTGATCACGTGGCTACATATAAAAATACAGTTCCCATAGTGCACCGCTATGTTTCAAGTGGCAGATGGAAGTCCTCCTTTTCGTGGCAAAGTGCATAATTCGTATTTCTTTAGCGGTTGCACTGCTGATAAATGGAAGTAATGTCAAAAGCCAGGTGAGTATATTTCCTTGATGTAGTTTCATAGGAAAAGATGTGAGCAAAGAGCCCTCCTGACAGCACGATCGTCGGTAAATATACGTTACCGCGAATCCTTTCCAGCACGCGTACCATTTCACCATGTTGGTTTTTCCTTAGTAGGCTGGGGCGCGTGAGTGGGTCATGCTCCTCAGTCAAATCCAAAAGAAAGTCCCCCGTTACCGGAGCCTCCGACCCTTCAAAGCGGCCTCTTGACAATGGGCACGGAGAAGCCCATCAATCATACACAACAGGAAGATAAGAGGCCCAATACTTCTCAGGATTGCTCTTTATTCAGCGTTTAACAACATCTAGCAGCGCAGTGAAACCTTCCAATCTCCTAACGTTTCGGCTCCATCGGCCTTGTTCACAGGTGGAAGGTCAAAATTCAAACAGGCAAGTGCAATTCTGCGTGCTTTTAAAGTTCTTTGATCACGTGGCTACATATAAAAATACAGTTCCCATAGTGCACCGCTATGTTTCAAGTGGCAGATGGAAGTCCTCCTTTTCGTGGCAAAGTGCATAATTCGTATTTCTTTAGCGGTTGCACTGCTGATAAATGGAAGTAATGTCAAAAGCCAGGTGAGTATATTTCCTTGATGTAGTTTCATAGGAAAAGATGTGAGCAAAGAGCCCTCCTGACAGCACGATCGTCGGTAAATATACGTTACCGCGAATCCTTTCCAGCACGCGTACCATTTCACCATGTTGGTTTTCCTTAGTAGGCTGGGCGCGTGAGTGGGTCATGCTCCTCAGTCAAATCCAAAGAAAGTCCCCCGTTA
This sequence comes from Calotriton arnoldi, assembly GCA_963921515.1. Taxonomy (NCBI): domain Eukaryota; kingdom Metazoa; phylum Chordata; class Amphibia; order Caudata; family Salamandridae; genus Calotriton; species Calotriton arnoldi. Next base: position 591,483 of record CAWUFW010006494.1, on the reverse strand, counting down.
CCGGAGCCTCCGACCCTTCAAAGCGGCCTCTTGACAATGGGCACGGAGAAGCCCATCAATCATACACAACAGGAAGATAAGAGGCCCAATACTTCTCAGGATTGCTCTTTATTCAGCGTTTAACAACATCTAGCAGCGCAGTGAAACCTTCAATCTCCTAACGTTTCGGCTCCATCGGCCTTGTTCACAGGTGGAAGGTCAAAATTCAAACAGGCAAGTGCAATTCTGCGTGCTTTTAAAGTTCTTTGATCACGTGGCTACATATAAAATACAGTTCCCATAGTGCACCGCTATGTTTCAAGTGGCAGATGGAAGTCCTCCTTTTCGTGGCAAAGTGCATAATTCGTATTTCTTTAGCGGTTGCACTACTGATAAATGGAAGTAATGTCAAAAGCCAGGTGAGTAAATATTTACCGACGATCGTGCTGTCAGGAGGGCTCTTTGCTCACATCTTTTCCTATGAAACTACATCAAGGAAATATACTCACCTGGCTTTTGACATTACTTCCATTTATCAGCAGTGCAACCGCTAAAGAAATACGAATTATGCACTTTGCCACGAAAAGGAGGACTTCCATCTGCCACTTGAAACATAGCGGTGCACTATGGGAACTGTATTTTTATATGTAGCCACGTGATCAAAGAACTTTAAAAGCACGCAGAATTGCACTTGCCTGTTTGAATTTTGACCTTCCACCTGTGAACAAGGCCGATGGAGCCGAAACGTTAGGAGATTGGAAGGTTTCACTGCGCTGCTAGATGTTGTTAAACGCTGAATAAAGAGCAATCCTGAGAAGTATTGGGCCTCTTATCTTCCTGTTGTGTATGATTGATGGGCTTCTCCGTGCCCATTGTCAAGAGGCCGCTTTGAAGGGTCGGAGGCTCCGGTACAGGGGACTTTCTTTTGGATTTGACTGAGGAGCATGACCCACTCACGCGCCCCAGCCTACTAAGGAAAAACCAACATGGTGAAATGGTACGCGTGCTGGAAAGGATTCGCGGTAACGTATATTTACCGACGATCGTGCTGTCAGGAGGGCTCTTTGCTCACATCTTTTCCTATGAAACTACATCAAGGAAATATACTCACCTGGCTTTTGACATTACTTCCATTTATCAGCAGTGCAACCGCTAAAGAAATACGAATTATGCACTTTGCCACGAAAAGGAGGACTTCCATCTGCCACTTGAAACATAGCGGTGCACTATGGGAACTGTATTTTTATATGTAGCCACGTGATCAAAGAACTTTAAAAGCACGCAGAATTGCACTTGCCTGTTTGAATTTTGACCTTCCACCTGTGAACAAGGCCGATGGAGCCGAAACGTTAGGAGATTGGAAGGTTTCACTGCGCTGCTAGATGTTGTTAAACGCTGAATAAAGAGCAATCCTGAGAAGTATATATATATATATACACATATATATAGATCCTCACTTCTGGCTGGATGGCACAGAGAATAAACGGGAGCGCACTCTCAGGAAAGTTTCTTCATTAGTTTTTATTTTATTTCAGCATATGAGTATAAAATTAACGACCCAACGCGTTTCGGTCTGCCCTCAGACCTTGATCACACATATATTATCTACTGGCGGTCGCCAGTAGATAGTTATAGTTGGGACCTATTTTCCATAGGAAATCCGCAACATTCTATTCCCAATAACTTTGGCGCCGGTTGACGAATCTTCACGAAATTTTCAAAACTCGTGGGGCGCTCCGGTCCGCTCCTATCCTGAAAGTCTCGGGGTGATTCGTCAAGTGGGGGCCGAGAAAAAAGGGGGGTCCCAAAACGTGTTTTCCCCATGCAATTTTCCATAGGAACCTTTAGTTGCAGCTACAGCCCGAACTGCTGAACGGAATTACACCAAATTTGGCAAAAAGGTAGCCCTTGGTTCAGAGTCGTGCCTTTTGGTTAAATGGTGTAAATCCGTTCAGTAGTTCCTGAGAAAATGAAAAAGTAAAATCACATATATATCTATGGCCGCGGAGGGTCCGCACACCCTGGGCGCACCCTCCCGATCACGAGCTGTATGCTAATTGGCTGTCAACACTCCAAACAGGAATTGTTGGCAGCCATCTTGTTCCTCGGAGAACCGAGCCACAAGAAACAAGTGCGCAAAAAGCAAAAAAGGGGCAGGGTAGAAACACCCTGACGCCCTAGGCCTGCATAGGGGGTCCCACATGGACCCCCAGGGCCAAAAAAAGCATTTTTTTTTTTAAATCGGCGGGATGCACGCAGGGTGTGCGGATCCCGCTGTGAAAAAAAACAAAAACGAAGCGCGGTCTCCCGCGCTTCGATGCTATTTTGCCCCCGGGTGGGCCAAGTCCCGGGGGCATGTGGGGGTTTGTGAAACTTATGTATGGGGGGGCCCCAACCCCCGGGGACCGCCACCCCCCGGGGCTTCAACTAAATAAGGGTGGCGGGGGGGCACACGGCCCCCCCGCAGCCCCGGGACCGCCACCCTCCGGGGCTTCTTTTTTAAATAAATAAATTGCCTGTGTGGGGGCTCCAGCCTCCCACACGCCCGGGGACCGCCACCTCCCGGGGCACTAACAAAAGAAATGTGGGGTCCGTTTCGGACCCCGAAGCCCGGGGACCACCACCTCCCCAGGGCTTTACTAATGAAGGGAGGGGGCCGCGCGGCCCCCTCCTGGAGCCCTCCATGGCCCTGGGGACCACCACCCCCAGGGCCGGCTCCTGCAGTGTCCCGGGGTGCCTACCCCCGGGACACTGCTGTTTGCAATGGCAGGGCGGGAGCCGCGCGGCTCCGCCCTGTCATTGCAGGAACTAGCTTGCTTCATTGAAGCGAGAGCAGGAAACCTGCTCTCGCTTCAATGAAGCAGCAGATTGCTTTTCCATAAGGGGAGCTGCATGTCAGCAGCTCCCCTTATGGAAAAGCAATGCCAACTCCCGCAGGACACGGGGAGCCGGCGGGACGGTGGGGGGATTGGGGACCCCCCCACGGTCCCCAACGAGTGGCCAGGCCCCGGGGGATGGGGTCCCCGGGGCCATTAGTGGCCCGGGAGGGGGGCCACGCAGCCCCCCTCCCCAAAAATGAAAATTTATAAAAAAAAAAAAAAAAAGGACAGAAAGGCTGGCCCCGGGGGATGGGGTCCCTGGGGCCAATAGGAGGCCCAGGGAAGGGGGGCCACGCGGCCCCTTCCCGTATTTAAAAAAAAAAAGAAAATGCTCAGGCACCGGGGATGGGGTCCCCGGGGCCAAAGTGGCCGAGGGAAGGGGGCCACGCAGCCCCCTCCCATAAAAAAAAAAAAAGACCGGCATCGTGCCGGGAGCCACCGCCCTCCCTGCAGCACTCTAGAAACGCGCCCTGGCACGTTGTAAGATGGGGAAGTAATTCCCCTTGAATACTGGGGGTCCCTGGGGCTAACTAGCCCACCAGGAACCTCCAGTATGCGCCAGAGCTGCGTTGCAGAGAGGTGTTCAGAGGCCACGCCCCTTTTACACCTCTCCGCAACGCAGCTCTGTGGGAGCTTACTGGAGGTACCTGGTGGGCTAGTTGGACCACAGGGACCCTCATGATTCATGGGGACTTAATCCCCAAACTTAAAACGCACCACGGGGCGCGTTTGCACAGTGGTGAAGGGAGGGGGCAGGGCCTGAGGTGATATGTGTGCAAACATGCCCTGTGGTACATTTGAAGTTGGGGAATTAATTCCTCTTCAATCCTGAGGGTCCCTGGGAGCAAACTAGCCCACCAGGTACGTCCAGTAAGCGCCATAGAAGGCTGCGTTGCAGAGAGGTGTAAAGGGGCGTGGCCTCTGAACACCTCTCTGCAACGCAGCCTCCTGGCGCATACTGGAGGTACATGGTGGGCTAGTTGGACCCCAGGGACCCTCAGGATTCAAGGGGATTTAATCCCAACTTAAACGCGCCACAGGGCGCGTTTGCATAGTGGTGAAGGGAGGGGGCAGGGCCTGAGGAGATATGTGTGCAAACACACCCTGTGGCGCGTTTGAAGTTGGGGAATTAATTCCTCTTCAATCCTGAGGGTCCCTGGGAACCAACTAGCCCACCAGGTACCTCCAGTAAGCGCCACAGAGCTGCGTTGCAGAGAGGTGTAAAAAGGGGCGTGGCCTTGGACCACCTCTCTGCAACGCAGCACTGTAGTGCTTACTGGAGGTACCTGGTGGGCTAGTTGGGCCCTAGCGACCCTCAGGATTCAAGGTGACCTAATCCCCCAACTTAAAACGCGCCACGGGGCGCGTTTGCACAGTGTTGAAGGGAGGGGGCGGGGCCTCAGGTGACATATGCGCAAACACGCCCTGTGGTGCGTTTTAAGTTGGGGAATTAATTCCCTTGAATCCTGAGGGACCCTGGGGGCCAACTAGCCCACCAGGTACCTTCAGTAAGCACTTCAGAGTTGCGTTGCAGAGAGGTGAAAAAGGTGCGTGGCCTCGGAACGCCTCTCTGCAACTCAGCTCTGTGGTCCTAACTGTAGGTACCTGGGGGGCTAGTTGGGCCCCAGGGACACTCAGGATTCAAGGGGACTTAATCCCGCAACTTAAAACGCGCCACGGGGCGCGCTTTGCACACATGTCACCTCAGGCCCCCCTCCCTTCACCACTGTGCAAACGCGCTCTGTAGCGCGTTTTAAGAGGTAGTTTTAATCCCCTGCCCTATTATGTACTAGGGACTTACAGAGGAGGTCATGCTAATCACAGGGGTACCCCAACGCATAGTGTTCCCTAGTGTATGTAGGTGTTTTCACTGTATTCTAAGTGTCTTTTAGCATAGCACTGGCTCTGGTTAGTCCGAGTCAGTTACCACCAGTACACGTCGGAAAAAGTTGTGGGCACAGGATGATTTTGGAACAAGGCCTCTTTCTGCTCCTCTGTTGGTTCTTTCTGCACATCTTTTGCTTCTTCCTGCACTTTTCTTCGTCTTTGTGGACTTCTGTTGCTTCTTTCTGTGCGTTTTTCTTCTTTCTTCAGATGTCCTACCTCTGTAGGCATAGTTAGAAACTAGCATTTAAAAATCTTTGAAATTCACTGAAAAAACCAAAGGTTTCAGACACGTTATAGTTAGAAATTAGCATTTAAAAAACCTTTGAAATTCACTGAAAAAACCATAGGTTTTAGGGACAGTTATAGTTAGTTGGACAATGGGGAATGGATGAGCAACGGCGGATCTGAGTAACCGCACCTCCCTGCTTTGTTCCTTTTTTTGTATATGAAACTGTAGCGGGTAGTATGATTGGGTGTGCACATACAGCTCCTGCACCTGCCGTTGTTGGATGCCAGCTGCCAAGCAGAGAGAAAACTGTGAAAGTGGTGGAGCGGTGCACTACCAAAGAGTTTTTTCAATAAAACCAAATGTTCAATTGGTTAAGTGGTGATCAATCCTTTATTTTCAATATCAAAATATACAGATTCCAGCCAACGCGTTTCGTTCATACATAAAATGAACTTCTTCAGGGCAAATGGTGATGTGAAGGAGACGCAGGAACACAGAGGCAATGAAGATCCTTTGGTCTGGGATCATTGGAAAAGGCGTTCGGACATGAGGGCATGCATTTCGCCCAATGACGTAAGTCTATGTTCCAAATTCCTGCTGTCGACGCACAAGTGTTATGCTTTGAAGGCTAACATGATAAGTACCTTATGGTTGTGTCTCTGGTCACACAGTCCTATTAGTATCGTCTGGTCGGCAGTCAATGTTGACCTGCGTCTCCTTCACATCACCATTTGCCCTGAAGAAGTTCATTTTATGTATGAACGAAACGCGTTGGCTGGAATCTGTATATTTTGATATTGAAAATAAAGGATTGATCACCACTTAACCAATTGAACATTTGGATTTATTGAAAAAACTCTTTGGTAGTGCACCGCTCCACCACTTACATAGTTAGTTGGACATTTCACTCGTACAAAACCATAGAAATTTCCCCGTTATAGTTAGTTCAGCTAACTATAACTCTCACTGCTGATGACGTCACATATTACATCACTCATGACATGGTCAGTGACATCACTCATGACATCACTGATGACATCTCAAATGACATCACTGATGACATCACTGATGACGTCATCCATGTGATAATTTCATGCATCTTCTCACACCCTAATATAACTTTTGATACACCCACTCTAAATTACAGACTGCCATTCTCAAAACCATACACACTCCAATACCAATAACTACATACCCACTCACTGATTCTTAGGTCTACACACACACACATCTACTCACTCACCCGTACAGTCACTCAGTACAGGACTATCGTATGCACTCATACACCTATATAAACACTCACACACCGCCACTCATCCATAGAGGTACTCACACACCTAGTCAGTCATGCAAAAATTTAATCACACACCCATTTACTCACCTATACAGTTATACACACACCAGCTCACTTACTCATACAAATATTAGCACATTCTTACGCTCTTATACAATAACTGATACAAGCACACACGCATCCATACAGCCACTCTCACAATGACACACTCTCACTTATAGCCTTTTAAATACTCTAACACACATATATACTGCCTTTACATATGTAGTTACTCGCACATGTACCACTGAGATATACATTCACTCACTAACACACCCATACACACACTCACCCACCCAAGCAGTCCATCACAGATGCACTCTTCAAATCATGCACCCAGTCAATCACCCACTCACACATCTATGTACAGAGTCACACACACCCCACCCACACAAACACTCAGGCACCCATACAGATACTCAGAGAACCAATCAATAACACATATAGACACTCATGTAGCTATTCGCAAATCCATGCATCCACTTACACACCAACAGACAGACGGATACAGACATTCACACAGTTTAGTCACTAACCCATGCATTCAGTAAGATACGTTTAATCACTCACTTGTAGAGTCAGTCACGCACCTACTCAATCATCCATTCAGACACTTATACACCCACTCATTCTTCAATACGCCTTTGCCTATATATATTAAACATATTTAAACTTTACAGAAACAGTCACTGGATGATGTCATCAGTGATGTCACTGACCATGTCATGAGTGATGTAATATGTGACGTCATCAACAGTGCATTGCGGGGGCGCGAGTTATAGTTAGCTGAACTAACTAGAACGGGGGAATTTCTATGCTTTTGTACGAGTGAAATGTCCAACTAACTATAACTGTCCCTAAAACCTATGGTTTTTTTCAGTGAATTTCAAAGGTTTTTTAAATGCTAATTTCTAACTATAGCGTGTCTGAAACCTATGGTTTTTTCAGTGAAAATATATATATATATATCTCTAAAAAAAATATATATATATACATAGAGAAAGTGTGTGTGATTTTGTTGTTAAGGCATGAGTGGTACAGGCATACATGTGGCGAAGGCATTGCATTGTAATGCCTGCGTGTAAAGACTGTTTACCATACAAGTACACCTAACCCCTATACTCAGAGGCATACCACTCTCCATGCATGCACATAGAATCACTCTGCACTCACAAAGGAAATCTCACCCAGCACTTACACAGGCACTGCATTCATACAAGTATAACTCACTCTAGACTCATAGAGACAACTCTTCCCTTTCAATCACACAGATTTACTGCTCACCCTGCACTCACCATTGAATCTGCACTCACACAGGCACACCTTTCACCCTGCACTCACACTGATTCACCACTAACACTGCACACCTCTCCGACTGTAAGCATATAGGTAGACCCCTGTTCCTGCATGCACACAGGTACACCCTTTACCTTGCAGCCATACAGGCTTAACTCGCTCTACAATTACACAGACACATCTTCCTTTGCACTCACATTGTGAACCCACGCAAGCACAACTCTCACCCTGATCTCACAGAGGCACACCTCTCACCCTGCACTCATACAGACCTGCTGCTCGCTTTGCACTCTCAAAGAAACACTGACCACCCTGCACTCACAAACACACCACTCAGTCTATACTCATGCAAGCACACTGCTTGACCGCCATTCTCCTCAAACATACAACACCTGTCCGAGGAGAATCGGGTTAGTCCTTCCCCAGTGGGAGCATATAACCAGAGAAAAGCAGGTCTTGTCCATAGTAAAAAGAAAGAACATTGCTTGGAGTTTCTCATCATACCACCAAATATCCCACCTCACCATCATGTAATCAGTCAGGAACAACACCATCTGCTGCAAGAGGAAGTTCAAGCACTTCTCAGCAAAGGTGCCATCAAATCAGTGCCCCCACATCAATGTGATGAAGTGGTGTATTCCCTGTACTACTTCATCCCAAAGAAGGACAGCACTGAACAGTTTTTCTTCTATCTCGGACCCCTAAACCGTGCATCTGGTTGGAGCATTTCAGGACGACAACCCTGCAGGATGTCTTTCCACTGCTCTGCATAGAAGATCACATGGCAACACTTGATCTCAAGGAACGCTACTTTCACATCCGTAATCATCTGGCATAAAAAATTTACCTCAGGTTTGTGGTGAGCGGAGAACACTACCAGTTCAAAGTTCTACCTTTTGGGATTCAGAACCGCCCCAAGGGTCTTTACCAAGTGTCTAGTGGTGATTGCAGTGCATCTGGACCCCAAAGCCATTCATATCTTTCTATATCTGGATGACTAGATGCTAAAGAGCAGTGGTCATCAGCACTGCCTAGGACACACTCAGGCAGCAGTGTTGGTTCACCAGAGACTAGACTTTACAGTCAACGCCAAAAAGTCCCATTTCTGGCTTCAGCAAATATAGCCCTTTATAGGGGCAGTTCTGAACTCTGTGACAGGCAAAGCCCATCACAATCAAGAGAGAGTGATTGCATTTCAAAGACTACTTACTCTTTTTCGCATCATCTAAAAGTGAGAAAAATCATGAACCTGTTGGGGATGATCCCTTGCGCATTGCCATAGTGCCACACGCTTAGCTGCATATACATTCTTGGTAGGAGTGTCTGTCGAGGCAATGATCACAAGTGATGGCCCCAAGCTAGGCCTCCACACCCGCAGTCCATGGGCAATGCAGTATGGATGAACCGGTCAGGGATATTTGCTTATGCTTTGCTTTCATTACCTCTGATCCCTTATATAGTAAGGAAGCTGAGGCAAATGTCAATGAAGCTCATTCTTGTAACGCTGACAGGGGCAAGGCAACCTTACCCACCCACACAAGGTGTTGCCCATCAGAGTATACCTCTTAATTCAGCATTAAGGTAATTAGGACATCCAGATCTCAGGGAAATGAACATTGCTGCTTGGCACCTGAGGTCTTAGAATTTGTCTACTTACAGTTACAAAAGGAGTGTATGGATATTCTGCAAGAAGGTCACAAACCGGGTATGCGAGCTTGTTATTCATTATCCGTTACTGCATAAATAATCTGAAAGAGACACGTTAGTGACAGATTCCTTACCTTAGAATATCCCCAGGCGTCAGGCTGGATCCGGAAAGTTTTTTGCGTAGCAGTACCCTTGCGCGTCGGTAGGCGGCGTCGTGTGGCTCCGCGTCCGTCGTCGGCGTCGGGACCGCCGGGATGACGTCGCGGGCAGTACTTAGACGCCGCCCCTGCGCGCTGACGTCAGTTCTTCTTTTTCCGCGCCAGTAAGCGCAGATCCGGGAAGAGCAGTGCCCTAGTCAATTTTTGACTATCCTTTTTGTGATTTTTTTCACTGTTTCTCCAAACGAGTCTTCACGACTCCTAAGGTGTCGTAGGGATGCCCGGCTTTAAGCCCTGCGAGGCCTGTGCTCGCATGATGTCGATCACGGACCCGCATCTCGAGTGTCTCTTCTGTCTCGGCCGAGACCACGACACGAAGTCGTGCCCTGACTGCCGGAAACTTCATCCAAAGGCTTTGCGAGAGCGGTCTCGAAAGCTGCTCGAGGTCCGGCAGTCGGCTCTGCGCCGCACCAAGCCCCGGTCCCGGGATAGGTCGAGGGGCCGTACGTGGAGTCCCCACCGTTCGTCGGAATCCAAGTCTTCGCACTCCTCCGGTAAGTCGAAGCACAAGAAGTCTAAGCGGCGTCATCGCTCTAAGACTTCGCCTCGCCGGTCTGGCGACTCGGCTGAGGCCCCAATCGGCACCGTCCCCGCCGCCCCGGACATGCCTGTAGAGCCGCCCCCGAATTACCCGTTCTTTCCGGGGTCGGGGGCGACTCAGGCCGAAATACAGGAATTCCTGTCGCCCATGGCCCGCCTCTTCGGGCCTTCAGGTCCCTCTGGTGCGCCTTAGGGCCCCGCGGGCCCTGATGGGGTTGCCCCGGCGTCGACTCCGGTCCCGGCGCCGCTTGTCCCACCAGCCTTCATCCCGGCCTCGGCTCCGGCCCCGGCCTCGATCCCGGCTCCGGTGGTGCCGCAACCCACATCGGCGCCGGTTGACCTAACCACGCCTCCGCCGACGCCGATGTCCCCGGTGCCGTTCCTGACGCCGTCCGGGGCTCCGGACGACGTCGTTCCTCGGTTCTCTCCGGCTCCGGACATGGAGCCAGACCGGACGTCGTCCGACGCCGGTTCCGGCGCCCGATGAGACCTTGGGTCCCAAATGTCCCTCCTCCTCCATATTTTGAACCAGAGGAGGACCAGGAGAGCTGGGAGGGGTCTGAGGACCCTCTCACGCAACAGTGTGAGTTTGACCCCGACTGGGTTGAGGAACTTGGGGATGCCAGTGGTCTAGACACCTCCCTGACACTGGCATGCTGTCTCCTCCCGTGGCTACGGAGGAGGGGCTAATTTTGCAACGGTGTTGCGTAGAGCTGCTGGAGCCTTACATCTCCAGTTGCCTACTGTGGCCGTCAGGACTAACCTCCTGACAGAAGTGCTTCAGCCGGCGGCTTCCTCTTCGGAGACTGTGCTGCCGTTTAATGATGCACTCACTGACGTTCTTTGGGTACCTGGTCCAAACCCACCACAGGGGCTCCTGTGGATCGGAACGTGGCCCGACGCCATCGCCCTGCTCCGGGTGACCCCCTGTTTCTCTCCCAACATTCCACCCCTGAGAGCTTGGTTGTCCAAGCCTCTGCCTCCCAAACCGCCTTCCCTACCGCCCCTCCGGATAGGGAATCCAAACGCCTGGACCAATTTGGGAAGAAGGCTTTTTCTTCCTCCAGTGCTGGCTTGCGGTCCGTCAACACCGCTTGCCTTTTGGCCGATATACCCACTCCCTGTGGGATTCGGGTGGCGGCTGCTTTGCCGCAGTGTTCTGAGGAGGTCCAGACACTGCTTACCCGCGCCATTGCGGAAGGGCGAGATGCGGCTAAATACACCATCCGTTGTGGCCTTGATACCGCCGACTCGCTGGGCAGATCGCTTGCTACGACGGTGGCGCTCCGTCGCCACGCCTTACAAAAGGGGATGATGGACGGAACGTTTGAGCCAATCAAACACTCACCCCCAGTCAACTGATCTGGGTTTAATCCATCATCATTCTTTAGCTCACTCCACCACCCCAGTTCAGACATGGCCATATGCAAATCAGTCTGACCCTGTGCCTCATGGGAACAGTCCAGCCCGAACTGCCAAGCCATGTCTTCCCTGGACCGGAAACAAGCATCCTAGGACCGGTTTCTGGCATTCCAGCCGTCATCAGCCAGGCTTGCTTGAATCCAGTGGCAAAGTGACCACGCCTGGCTGAGCACAACTGGTTTCTCGGGTGATGTCCAGAATACACTCATGGACATGCCCTTTGATGGAGTCGGTCTTTTTGGTTCAAAGGCAGACCATGCGCTGGAGCGGTTTAAGGACTCACGGGCTACGGCCAAGTCCCTGGGCCTTTCTGTTGTATGCCCTCCGCTCAGCTCTGCTTTTCGCCCCTTTCGTGGCCACGGAAGGGGCGCCCAGTCACGTCAGATGCCCAGCCACCGGCCCGCACAGCAAGCGTCTATGCGTGGCCGAGGACGTGAATACCGCCGTGGCGGTTCGGGCAACCAGCGTGCGGGTCAGGCCACCACCTCCAACCCGTCCGCGGCCTCCAAGCCCTCCTAGTCCCTCCTTTCCGGTGCACGGCACGCCAGTAGGGGCAGGGTCCGCCATCACCTTCACCACTGGCGTCCCATCACCTCGGACAGGTGGGTCTTGGACATTGTCCGAAGGGCTACTCCCTCCCCTTCGAGACCACCCCCCAGCCATGCCACCTCAATTCCACCGCATGTCAGGGGATCACTTGGTACTTCTACAAAAGGAAGTCTCGGCCCTCTTGGCCAAGAGGGCCATCGAGCATGTTCCGACCCCAGAAGTAGGTCGTGGTTGCTACTCCCACTACTTCCTGGTGCCCAAAAGGACAAGGAGGACATGCGTCCTATCTTGGACCTCCCGGAACGTCAATCGCTTCCTCCGGAAGGAGAAGTTCAAGATGCTCACCCTAGCTCAGGTCTTGACTGCCCTCGACCCTGGAGACTGGTTGGTAGCGTTGGACTTGCAGGACGCTTATTTTCACATCCCCGTCCTGCCGGCCCACCGGCGTTACCTGCGGTTCACGGTAGGCCTCGAGCATTTTCAGTTCACCGTGCTCCCCTTTGGCCTTACAAGTGCCCTCGGGTGTTCACGAAAGTGATGGCGGTGGTCGCAGCTCATCTGCGCCGGGCAGGGGTTCCAGTCTTCCCCTACCTCGACGACTGGCTGCTGAAGGCAGGCTCGTCCCAGGCAGTCGTCTCCCACCTCCAGACTACGGCCGAACTCCTGCACTCGCTGGGGTTCTCCATCAATGTGCCGAAGTCGCATCTGATTCCTTCTCCACAGCTCCTTTTCATCGGAGCAGTTCTGGACACGACGCAGTTTCGGGCCTATCCTCCCCGAACGGCGAGTCCGGGATATTCAGGCTATGATTCCGATCTTTCAGCCTTTATCCTGGGTTTCGGTACGGATGACCCTGAGGCTCCTGGGCCTCATGGCCTCCTGCATCCTGCTGGTCACTCATGCCAGATGGCATATGCGGGCTCTGCAGTGGGACCTGAAGTTCCAGTGGGCGCAGCACCAGGGCAACCTGTCCGATCACGTCCAGATCTCGGAGGGGACTGCAAAACAATTGCAGTGGTGGCTCTTGAACCGGCAATGGGTCATGGGCAGATCCCTCTCCCTTCCCCAGCCAGAGCACACAGTTGTGACGGACGCGTCCCTTCTGGGATGGGGCGGTCACATGGGAGAGGCGGAGATCAGAGGCCTCTGGTCTCCGGCGGAGTCCCGGCTCCATATCAACCTTCTGGAGCTCCGGGCGATCCGACTTGCACTCAAGGCATTCCTTCCCTCTGTCAAAGGGAAGGTAGAGCAGGTGTTCACAGACAACACCACCGCCATGTGGTACTGCAACAAACAAGGCGGGGTGGGGTCTTGGACCCTTTGTCAGGAGGCTCTGCGCCTCTGGACATGGCTGGAACATCAGGGCATGTTCCTGATGGTTCAACACCTGGCAGGTTCCCTGAACGCCAGGGTGGACGAACTCAGCCGCAGGTGCATGATGGATCACGAATGGCGTCTTCACTCGGAAGTGGCACAAGGACTCTTTCTACAGTGGGGAGAGCCTTGGTTAGGATCTATTCGCCACCGAAGAGAACGCGCAATGTCATCAGTTCTGCGCGTTGGAATTTCCAAGGCGGCACTCGCTCGGCGGCCGCTTTTCGTCACGAGTGGAGTTGCGGTCTATTGTACGCCTTTCCGCCTCTACCACTTCTACCCAGAGTGTTGAAGAAGATTCGGCACGACCGGGCCCAAGTCATTCTTGTGGCTCCGGACTGGGCTCGAAGAGTTTGGTATCCCGAGCTACTCAGTATGAGCGTAGATCCCCCGATCCGTCTGCCTCTTCGGGAGGATCTTCTGTCGCAGCAGCAGGGGACGGTCCTCCACCCGAACCTGTCCAGCCTCCACCTGCTTGCGTGGAGATCGAGCGGCGGCAGTTGATTCCTTTCGACTTGCCTCCCGAAGTTTGTGATGTGATTCTGGCAGCCAGGCGTCCCTCCACTAAGGTGGTATACGCCTGCAGGTGGAACAAGTTTGTGGCATGGTGCACAGCAAAGGCTGTAGATCCCTCTCTCTGAGGTTCTCCTGTTCCTTCTTTCCCTGGCCCAACAGGGTTCTGCCCTGGGTACCATCAAGGGCTATCTTTGTGCCATCTCGGTCTTCCTCAGGCTTCCTGATCAGCCCTCCCTTTTCAAGTCCCCTGTTGTTAACAGGTTTCTAAAAGGCATTACACACCTCTTCCCTCCTGTTCCGTTTGTGATGCCTCAGTGGGACTTGAACTTGGTTCTTACCTTTCTTATGTGCGCTCCCTTTGAGCCTCTACATAACTGTCCTCTTCGTCTTCTGACTCTGAAGACTGCCTTTCTGGTGGCCGTTACCTCCGCTCGGCGGGTGAGTGAGCTCCAGGCTCTATCATGTAAACCTCCCTTTCTGTCTGTCCATCCAGACAAGGTTGTTCTTAGGACGCGTCCGTCCTTCTTGCCAAAGGTGGTTACTGCCTTCCACATTGGGCAGACCATCACTTTGCCCACCTTCTTTCCGCCTCCGCATCCCTCCAGAGAGGAAGAGAGGCTCCACCGTCTGGACCCAAAACGTGCGCTTTCCTTTTACATCGACCGCACACGCCATTTCCGGGTGGATGACCAGCTCTTTGTTGGCTACGTGGGCGCCAAAAAGGTCGGGCGGTGCACAAGAGAACCATCTCCCCGCTGGGTAACCTTGTGTATCAAAGCCTGCTATTCTTTGGCTAAGAAGGAGCCTCCTGTTGGGCTGCGTGCCCATTCCACCAGGGCAACGGCTGCTACCACGGCTTTGGGCCGCGGTGTTCCGCTGCGGGATATCTGTCAGGCAGCTACGTGGGCCTCGCTGCACACGTTTACAAAGCATTACTGCCTTGACAGTCAGGTCCGGAGGGACGGCTTCTTTGCCGTTCTGTCCTCCAGGATTCCTTGTCTGATCTTTGTTCGCAGACCCACCACCGGGGTTGGTATTGCTGGGGTATCTATTCTAAGGTAAGGAATCTGTCACTAACATGTCTCTTTCAGATGCACAAGTTACTAACTTGTGTAACGATATATCTGTAAGAGACAGTAGTTAGTGACAGATTCCTTACCGCCCACCCATCCTCCCCGTTCTGCGAACTGATTTCTAGGGTTAAGGACATCCCTTTCAGGGCCCTAGTATTTTTCAGACACCTATGTCAGCTTCTTGCATGGCTCTGCGTTCCTGGTGCGGAAAGTCGTGTACAGAACTGACGTCCAGCGCGCAGGGGCGGCGTCTAAGTACTGCCTGCGACGTCATCCCGGCGACCACGACGCCGACGACGGACGCGGAGCCGCACGACGCCGCCTACCGACGCGCAAGGGTACTGCTACGCAAAAACTTTCCGGATCCAGCCTGACGCCTGGGGATATTCTAAGGTAAGGAATCTGTCACTAACTACTGTCTCTTACAGATATATCGTTACACAAGTTAGTAACTTGTGCAACAGAGACCCTTAAAGCATTGGTTCAAGACATAATATGCTATTTGTTTCACCTTCATTTGAAAGACGTGGCTGCTTACATGCAGACCCTGCAACATACACCCTTATTCAAAGTCCCAGTGATTGAAGATTTCATGAAATGCCTTAATAGTTATTTCACCAAGGACAGCACTGGCCCTGAGATTGAAGATCTTGAAAGGATTTTAGATGGGCCGGACGTCCCCCAGCGTAACTTTGAGATGATGCCAGCCTCCACTTCATCCAGCAGCACCCCTTAGCTCATCACCTGCTGCATTCCCCCTAGAGGTTATACTGGAGAAGTCCGAAAGAGGCCCAAGACAGCATAGATCATTAAAGTTAATTTATCAAGAGCTAGAATACCAGTCGATTGGAGTCACCCTGCTTCTGAAAGTCTTGTTTGAACATCTGACTCTGACAAGGAAGATCTGCAACGTCTGTCTCCTATTGATTAATAATAATGATACCAACAAATGCTTCTCCACTAGATGACACCACTTCACTCGCAGATATTAACATGGAAGCTGTGTAGTTGTTAAACATCCCTATTTCTTCTATGCTTGCCCAGAATTCAGTTGTATTTGAGAACCTGGGACCCACTGCTATACCTAAAAATCAAATGTGCTGTTGATGCCAGGATTCTTGGAATCCAACGGAAGCTATTCCTTACGCTAGAACGTGCTATAGCTTAACCAACATTAGGCCGGAAAGGGACCAGACTACTCTTAATGCTGTTTTATTTGCAGCAAAATAATATTTTCCTACTCTTTCAGTTCTTTCTCACTCTGGCACTGTGTAAGGACGGCACTTGGATGCAGCTCTTCGGTGAACAAAGTTTTACACGAGCAGTAAACTGACTATGCATCTAGTGAGTTTTACAGTGCTACCTTGATGTTAGGATAGGCCTATTTGGGATAGATTTGGGAATCTCATGCACTGAGTTCTGATGGAGAAAAGACAGACTTTGGATATGCTTGTGAAGGGCCATGTTGTGTTCAGGAAAGTAACATGCACTTGCAAAAACCAGAGCATTGGTGAATCTTGCATACCTCAGTCAGGGGTGTGGCTGTTAGTAAATCTCATAAATGTTTACTATTTCTGCTCTAGATACCAGAGACTAAAAAAGAAATATTCATCCTCAATATCCTTGTAAAAGTCAGTATCTCAATGTAGTAGGGTACCAGAAATGTGATGACATTCAGTACCAACAGCAGATGGTATTTCACAGACAAAGATTTCTACTTGAAAAGGCATCGGTCCTGTTTCCCTTTCTGCAACTCTTGAAACAGCTGCAACCCAGCCCTCCAAAAAACCACTGATGCCAGCTCATCCTTCCCAACTTTTAGAATACCAATTGGGAGGGACTGTGGTCAACATCCTCCAGGTTTGCAGGGACATCAGATTCATGGGTGTTCTAAAAAAACATTTTTAGCGTGGGAACATTCAGCACCTGGTAGGCATTACATCTCAGAGGTATCCCGTCTTGACAGAAATACCAACCACCTCACTAGCTTCTGTTACAAAAACAAGTTACCATCATGTGCTGTTACAAAAATAAGTTACCATCATGTATCCCAAGCAGGTAGTGCCTCGAGTCCTATGCGGTCTTATCAAAGAGTACCATACTCAAGGTACTTCGTCATTCAGAAAAAAGCATCAGCTGAACGTATAAGACCCTTCTTGACTTTGAGTTTTGCCTACAGACTCATCAAGAGCAAAGGGAACGGATTTTGAAATCAATAGCTTCTCCTTTTCTGAAATAAGATTGGCTATGCCCTAAAGATCTACAAGAAATATACTTGCACATCCAAAATCCACCCCCACCTATGACATATTTGAGATTTTGGTTGGGGCTGTTCAAGGGCATACAATTTGGTTTAAGGCTGGTCTAAAATCCATATTTAGAGGTATATCAGCAGCTTGTGTTAGAAAATTAGGTATCATCCGCTATCCATATGTTGATGGCTGAGTAATGAGATGAAATTCTTTCGAAGGAGCATGAGCTAATCTCTGTTGCATAGCTGGACGGATCTCTCTGTATTAGAAGGAGGATCCCTAATCCTAACCACAGGATTCTCTTTCCTAGACACTTTCATGGACACAAAAAACAAGAAATAGCTTTTTTTCTGAAAAGTGTTTTTTTCACGCTATCATTTAAGACTTCGGTTCCTCAAGGATAATTTTCTGGCAACAGGGACAGTAGAGTCCATGCTGTTAGCGTGGCTTTCACTGAAATGACGATGATAAGTGTTGAGGCCTCATGGAATTTACGTGACATTACCGTGACCTTGCAGAAAGTGCAGCTCTGCGTCAACTTGTCATGAAACAAAAACATTATTGTGGGAGGGATGCCTTTCCAGAAGCAAGGCCCGAAGTCCATTCTGGGCATCACTTCCAATCTGGGGAGCTAATCTCTCGTGAGGCCGCAGTCAAACGATTTTTGATTATCGGCAAAAAAGACCCTGCATATAAACTTAACGCAGTTCATCTTTCTCCAAAGGTATTTCTTCAGTGGTTTTCACAGAAATCGCCTTTGCTAATACAGGCAGAAAACACGACAGTGATGGATCACATTACTTTAAATTATTTTTTATCTCGTATATATTACACAATTCTACTTAGCAGCTCTCCTTGCCAATTAAATTTTACAATATAGATTTAAAAAATCAGGCAAGTCGAGTAACAAGATCTTAAGAGCCCTGGGGTGGGCACATTGGGGTAATAGTCTCATCTTCTTCACCCATGATGTGCTAAAAGACTGCATGGGCACTAGGGGTTTGGGATGCAGCCACTGTCTGGAGCATTGTACACCATAACTGCCAGATTTCAGAGCTTTTATGTCTAAAACGCTCTCCAAAGCAACTCTGAGCCTGTCCTGCCTGACCACACTCTCCCAACCCTCCAACCCCCACATAGTGACCCACTGCGGGCCCTGCTCATATTTATGATCTGCTCAGAGCAAGTCGATACAAAAGGGGATGATGGACGGAACGTTTGAGCCAATCAAACACTCACCCCCAGTCAACTGATCTGGGTTTAATCCATCATCATTCTTTAGCTCACTCCACCACCCCAGTTCAGACATGGCCATATGCAACTCAGTCTGACCCTGTGCCTCATGGGAACAGTCCAGCCCGAACTGCCAAGCCATGTCTTCCCTGGACCGGAAACAAGCATCCTAGGACCGGCTTCTGGCATTCCAGCCGCCATCAGCCAGGCTTGCTTGAATCCAGTGGCAAAGGGAGCAAGGGACCCACGTCTGGGCATACCCCGCCAACATAGGGCGAACAAAGCGATACAAAAGGGGATGATGGACGGAACGCTTGAGCCAATCAAACACTCACCCCCAGTCAACTGATCTGGGTTTAATCCATCATCATTCTTTAGCTCACTCCACCACCCCAGTTCAGACATGGCCATATGCAAATCAGTCTGACCCTGTGCCTCATGGGAACAGTCCAGCCCGAACTGCCAAGCCATGTCTTCCCTGGACCGAGAAACAAGCATCCTAGGACCGGTTTCTGGCATTCCAGCCGTCATCAGCCAGGCTTGCTTGAATCCAGTGGCAAAGTGAGCAAGGGACCCACGTCTGGGCATACCCCCGCCAACTTAGGGCGAACAAAGCGATACAAAAGGGGATGATGGACGGAACGTTTGAGCCAATCAAACACTCACCCCCAGTCAACTGATCTGGGTTTAATCCATCATCATTCTTTAGCTCACTCCACCACCCCCAGTTCAGACATGGCCATATGCAAATCAGTCTGACCCTGTGCCTCATTGGAACAGTCCAGCCCGAACTGCCAAGCCATGTCTTCCCTGGACCGGAAACAAGCATCCTAGGACCGGTTTCTGGCATTCCAGCCGTCATCAGCCAGGCTTGCTTGAATCCAGTGGCAAAGTGGAGCAAGGGACCCACGTCTGGGCAGTACCCCGCCAACTTAGGGCGAACAAAGCGATACAAAAGGGGATGATGAACGGAACGTTTGAGCCAATCAAACACTCACCCCCAGTCAACTGATCTGGGTTTAATCCATCATCATTCTTTAGCTCACTCCACCACCCCAGTTCAGACATGGCCAGATGCAAATCAGTCTGACCCTGTGCCTCATGGGAACAGTCCAGCCCGAACTGCCAAGCCATGTCTTCCCTGGACCGGAAACAAGCATCCTAGGACCGGTTTCTGGCATTCCAGCCGTCATCAGCCAGGCTTGCTTGCATACCCCCGCCAACTTAGGGCGAACAAAGCGATGCTCAGAGCAAGTGGTAAATGTGAGTGGGGCAGTCCTCTGAATTGGGGCGAACATTCTTGGAGCTAAATCTCGTAAATGCCAGAAACTGGTGTGTAGATACCAGCCGGAAGCATTAATTCTGGCTCTTGGCATATCCCCACGCAGTTTCAGAAAACCCCATAATGTGGACCGATAATAGTAGTTACTGGCTTCATTAGAATTACGAGTTCCACTAGAACACCACAGATGTGTTTACTTTCACACGGGGGAATTTGGAATTACAGGGGGCATGAAACGTCCCTTTTGCAGGACACATGGAAGGAGAGGAGTGTCTAGGACACAGGCAGGTGGGGGAGTCCACAGGGCACATGTAGGTGGAGGCAGAGGTCAAAGTGGGCAGGGTCTGTGGGGCACGACATGTTAATACTTTTTTAATTTAACAAAAACTGTTCCCCTACTTTTTAGGTTGAGCATTCGAGACCTCTTGTATATACTTTAGTATATACTTATTATATACTTATGTGTATGTACTTTGTGAGCTCTGGAGATCAGCCCTGGGACTTGTCTGCTTCCGCTTAGGGACTTTTTTTTCTGTTCAGCAGCCTCTATTTAACTGTCTTGATAGAAAACGACCAGCAGAAGTCAGTAAAATACCAGAATTGCTTTCTGCTGAGGCACTTTCTTTTTAATTTTTCTGGCAACTGCCTCTATTTAACTTTCTTGATAGAAAACGACCAGCAGAGGTCAGTAAAATACCAGAATCACTTTAGCATTCTCTAGATTCCAGTCCATAGAAATTGTCTTCCACGAGCACCCGTAGACAATAATATTTTTTAAATCTTGTATTTTCAGTGATAAGACCACCGAAGGCCCTGATTTTATATTAAAAACGGAGCTTTGGACTATACCATTTCCCGCTGAAAGGCAATATTTCTCTCCATGTGTTCCCATACCTGGCATTTCACGCAGTTTGGTGCTTACTTTCCCTCCATGTTAAAGAACAGTAGATGTTTCAGCACCCAGGCTAATGTGCTGCATAGCTAAATACGTATAAGGTCCCAAAGGCGAGACCGATTGCATTGCAAATGCTTGTTGTTAAAAGGCAACAGTCTTGGGAAGGTTCATTCCGACAGTTGAGATGCCCCCACTGAAATGGAAGTAGGGGGTCTCTTGTGTTGTGAAGCTGCAGGAGGGACAGACAGCTAAACAAGAAACAAGACTTCATGGCAAGGTGGCTACTTCCTGAAACAAAATGTAAGTTTGTGCAATTAGTTAATCTGCAAATGTAAAGGCTTCTTGGAAGCCCGTATTGGCTTGAATTGATGGTCACTTGAATTTTTCTAATGAAAAAAATATATTTTTGGAGGGGTTTTGTAAGGATGTTACCAACTGCGCTGTGGAATGCGTACTTTTAATGGGTACTTAAAAATTTTTTTGCACTAGGTATAGCCAAAATCCATATTGTTCAGATCTATATTTTGAAAGCATTTTGTTTTTATCTTAAACGTAAATATTTGTGCACATTTTGTTGCAGGCTATTGTATACTATGTGTAATGCAGTTTTTTAATTAAACGTTAAAAGTTGTATTGTAAGGTAAATAAATGGAAGAAGTATGCACCATACCGTCGTTAAATTGTAGGTGTCTACTTTCGTATGAATACAAAATTACTATAAAATAATAATGCAAAATTACAGAAAGTTACAATATTTCAACAAAACAGTCAAGATTGTTCTCTCGTCATTATAAGGAGTCCAGTTACTTTGCAGATTGTGATAGGCTGATGTGTAAAAAGGAAAAGAAAAAGAAATGAGTGTTCTCGCTGAAGGACCTGAGAATTAAGTGTGCTATAATTAAGTAATGGGAAGGGGTGGGGATACAGAGGAGGAGAGCGGTAGTGCCACTGGTTGTGAATTCTGCAGAGAATGGTTCGCTCCCATTCGTAACATCCTCTCTCTGACGTAGAGGCGGGGAATAATGCGTTCGGGGGCTGGGTCTGTCTTCACGCATCCTGTAGGTTTGAGTCTGGGGGTGTATGGATTGGGGCTTGCGGGTTGATAGGGTGGCACGTCTAGTTGGCCATTTCACAGCTATTAATGGATACAGTAATGTGTTCCCTGCTGTGTATTAGCCATTTTTATTAGGAAGGTACCCCAAGCAGTCTTGAGTTTGTGAAGCAGGTCATTCAGCCCAGCCCATCTATCTGTTTGCATTCGGCGATGTGGTGCATTATTTCACAGCCACATCTCAACTGAGGGAGACTTACTCGTCCTCCAGAGACATAGTATGCAAATTATGGTGCTGCAAAGGCTGTCGCAAACCATCTATCTCTGTTGTGTGCATTCTCTCGGTAATCAGTTGTATTGTGAAGAAGCACTGCAGTAGCGGTGGGTGGGTCAGTTATCCTTACCACTTGTGCTACTCTAACCCATACATCTGTCCAGAAAGAGTGGAGAGTGGGGCACTTCCACAAAATGTGGACAGTGTCACTATCTTTTACTGGGCATCTCCAGCAAAGTAGGTCTCTGGTCAACCCTGTGTTGTCCAGTTTATTTGGGGTTCAGTGCCACTTGTGTTGTATCTTGCAAAAGCTGGATTTAAGCTGTCCTTCTCGAAAGTGTTTGTCATGGTTCATTAGTGTTTTGTCCCAGTCTTCATTCGAGTAGTCATGGTGAAGTCTTTGCGATCACCTGTTTTTAGGTCTCTTGCTATGGCTGGGAGAACACCTTGTCTGTGATTGTTCTGTATAAACCTGAGACTACCATTTTATACGTGCCCCATGTGAGCAAGTACTTAAGGATTGATGAGTCTGGCAGAGCTATTGTGTTTGGCCCTAGGATAGTTCGGGTGCACTGTTGTAGCTTCTGGTAATTCCAGAAATGCATAAGAAGATTGAACTCTGCCTGTTCTTTTACATACATTTTGAACCTACCGTCTATATCTAGCTGATCTATCATAGTGATCCAACGTGCTACAAACTCCGACCTAGTTTGTTCCTCCCTTCCAATGCGCACTGCTCCATTTCACCAAATGATGGCCTTATTATTAAATGTGGCCATTGGCCCGTAATGATCTGTGCATTTTGTGCCAGGCGTAAGGTGTAGCATGAAAGATGAGGTTCATATTTCAGTTTGGTCTTATCTTTGCTGTATATCATCCCTATGCCGGGTGTGGTTTTCATGATCCTGTTTTCTGTTTTAACCCCCAAAGGAGTTTCAAGTGTTGCATACAAGTAGTATCTGAGCTGTGCATGTTGGAAGGTTGACCAGTAGGAGTCTATATGCAGAAGACTGAGTCCCCCGTTTTCCGTGGACGCATGTAGTTTGGCCAGTTTAAGTCTAGGTTTTCTGTCATGCCACAGATGAGTCTTCCATAATTAAGACCGTGTGTGTTGCTGGAATGCGTAGTGGAAAGCATGGCTAAGATATAGTTAAGATGGGGCATTATGTCCATCGTAATTGTTTGAACTTTTCCCCATAGGAAGAGGTTTAGTTGGGACCATCATGTTGTATCTTCCTGAATTTTCCAAATAAGTGGGCCGAGGTTGTCTTGCGTCATATTGTGAAGTGCTCTATTGACACAGATCCCCAGGTACTTACGTTTTTTAACTGCCCAACGAAAAGGTGAGGCGCCTAGCGGTGACCGTTGTGGATGAGGTTAGCGGATGGGCTTTGCATTTACTCCAAGCAATGCAGTATCCAGAGAAAATTGAGAATTTTGATATTAAGTATGTTAATGCAGCAATTGGGGTACTTTGGTCGGAGAGTGTTACTAAGATGTCATCTGCATACAAAAGAGCCTTGAGCTCCCCAACCTGGCTTCTATATTCCTTTAATTAGGGGTTTCGTTTGGATTTCTTCTTCAGGTGTCCCAGTGCAAGAATTAAAAGGAGGGGTGACGGGGCACACCCCTGTCTAGCTCCTCTTTGGATTCTGATCGGTGACTAGAGAAAGCCATTGCATGATACTGAGGCGGTTCGGTTAGAGTATAGCAATTTAATGTTACTAAGGAAAGTATCAGGAATACCCATCTGTCCCAATACCCAGAACATTTACCCTCACTCCATTCTATCACAGACTTTCTCCACATCTAAGACTATGGCCACCTTTTTGGTCAAGATCAGTGCTTTAAATGGGCCGGTACTGCCCTGTACTGAGTACCGGCACTTTTTTATTTTGTGAGGGAGAGTACCGGCACTTCAAGAGAGACGCAGTACTTTTAATTGGAGAGTACTGGCACTTCTCTGAAACAAGCAGGTACTCTGGTACAGAGTACCTGCACTTCTGTTTTTCCATTTCAAGCACTGGTCATGATCATATCTCACTTGCGACAAAACATGTAATAGTGAACGTGGGTGTGATGAGGAGGAGTGGTGTGGAACAAACCCTACTTGGCCAGGATGTATCAGTAGGGTTAGGAATTGTGCTAGTCGAGGGGCAAGTAGTTTAGCATAGATTTGTAACGATACATTTATTAGGATATCGGATGGTAGCTCCCGCATGACATTGGGACTTTGTCAGGTTTCAGTTAAGGGTGGGCGAAGTTGGCGGAGTACCACTACGTGGAATTCTGCGGAGTTGAACAAAAACTCCGCTCCATAACTCCGTTCCATCTCATCCCAATTAATAAAACAGAAACCTCACATACCTTTGGTAAAACAAGTAACTCTATCTTTACATGCTAAAATGCATAGTCATCTCACAAAAGTGAAAATGAAAATATAGCAAGCAGTGAGAGAGGCGGAGTCGCAATTATGTGCACGCTGAAGAGTTTTACCTTTTCCTCTAGTTTGGTAGGCTGCTTAGCAGACTTCTTTTTGCGAATGGAGGAGTCTCACATGAATTCTCCCCTAATGCTTACTTTCCCCACCGCCCACAGCTTTTGTGCAGAAGTCACTTTGTTTTCATTTTCTCTGAGTTACATGGTTAGGTAGAACTTAACCCATTTCTTATCCTCTGGGAGTTTATAGAATGACATATTAAGCCTCCAAAAAAACACTCTAAAGGCTTCTGCAGTCCTAAATCTATTGTGATCGTCAGTGTGTCGTGGTCGTCGTGGTCTTATATGCTACAGGGTATTATGTCAGTAGTTATGATCCTAGGAAAGAGGTTGCTTGTTGCCAAATAGTAATCTATAGATGTGCGGATACCGTGTATGCAGGATGTAAAGGTGTAATCCTTACTCGTATAGTGATTTAGGCGCTACGGGTCTGTGAGTGAAAAGTCTTCGATGGTGTCCAGTAATACGGGCTGGTATGCACTTGATGTGTCTTGTCTATGTTTGGGTCTTGGACTGCATTCCAGTCATCCCTATTAGTATTTTGCTATGTGGAAGGGAGAGAAGTAGTTGTGTGACGCTTTTGAAAAAGTATACTTTGTCTCCCACCGGGGCATATACGGACCCTGCTACCACTGTAGTGGTCCTCTGGGCCTGACCATGTCAGTGTGATGTGGATTGGGAGCCCTTGAGTGTCAAGAAGGCCACTCCATTTTTCCTCCTGGTTCCGGTTGCCCGAATTGGGCTGCCCTGTGGGTTGGGTGGTCTGGGAGGATCTCGCAGGATAATATACTTTTCTCTTCCAGGGGATACTCATCAATATTCATAAGCACTGAATTATCTCCGCCCACGTGCGGGAACCCGGAGCATATATAAAAATACATATATATGTGTATGTAGTAGAAAAAGAGTACATAGTACGAAATAAACACACACATATAAATGTATAACATAAAAAATATGCAGCCCCAAACATATCCAATAGGCTAAGAAGCCAGAATTACATGTATTTCTCTAGTATGAAAATAACATATAAACATATAATGTAAGAGAAGGACATGTACAGTAAGAGCAATCCGCAAAAAAACCTTTTATTTTCATCAAAGAAAACAGTTAATGCCAGGCAATTAGCCCAAAGAAGGCTGCATAAATAAATAACATCCCTGTACAGAAAAGGAAACTGGCACCTCGCCTTTAAGGCCTCAGAGAACCTGAGCACTTTGCCTTTAAGGCCTCCAGGAGAACCCTGCTCCCATCATGCACCACAGGTGACAGTTAGGTCAGTTCTTTTTCCGGCTCCTTCTGTGAGGAACCTGGAGCTTGAGCTTAACTGATTTTGACTTTTTCCAGTCAGAATTTATATTCTAACTATTTTTTTCAATATTTCTTTCTACTGGTTGTAATTACCAGTCTTTTTCTGACTAATTGGTCATTCTTTTTAGTCAGATATGCCACCTTTATTTGATAAATGTCCTTCCTGTGGGAAGAAGATGGCCAAATCCGATCCTCATTCGGTCTGCGTCGTGTGTCTACCTTCTTCTCACGACACAGAGACATGCTACCACTGTCGTCAACTTTCAAGTAGAACATTGAAAGACAGAGAAGATCAGACTTCTAGGCTTGCTGGTGAGAGGAAAGAAAAGTGGCCCAGAAAGTCATCATCCATCTGCAGGGCCCTCCTCTCCGAGAAAACGGCGAAGATCTACATCACCAGAAGCTAGAAGTAAGAAAAAACATCTTAGCATGTCGTCGACGTCGAGACCAACCAAACAAGTAAGGTCGTCGTCGAAGACAAGATCGCCGTCGAGAAGTAAGTCGACGTCGAGACCTATGACGCAAGCGAGATCAACGTCAAGACCTACTAAGCAAGTAAGATCGACGTCGAGGACAAGATCGCCGTCGAAAAGTAAGTCGACGTCGAGACATGCTTCGGGCTCGAAGCATGATAGACCTCAGTCGACGTCGAAACGCCCGTCGACATCAATACAGAGGTCGACGTCGAGATCTCCGCCCCCTTCTCGAAGGTCGGCGTCGAGACACTCCGATTCACCCTCTCGGACCCGTCAGCGGTCTACGTCGAGGGCAGGGTCGACGTCGAAGATACCGCATGAACACCAGCGGTCGACGTCGAAGAGACCGACGTCGAGGGCTTCGTCCCATAGATCTCCGCAGTCAAGAGTGTCACCTCCACGGTCGTCGTCGATGGTGGCTCATTCTGGTTCGACGTCGAGGCGTTCGACGTCGAGGGACAAGCAAGTTATTCCTGCTGAAGGGTTAGAAAGACCATCGTCGAGATCACGGTGCTCGACGTCGAGGGAAGCTTCTTCCTCTCCTGGTATAACTATTATCCAAGTTACACCGGAGGGCTCTCCGGCGAGAGGAAACAAATCTCCTCCCATCAACATGTCACCCAGATGGTTGGAGGACATTAGACACTGGAAGATCCAACCCAGGCCTACTGAGAGACCTCCTCCCACGGAATCCGCAAGGTCTTCCGCTGGTAGGTCCCCGAGGCGTTCCAGATCTCCATTAAGACGGCGCACACGCTCAAAAGAGCGCTCAAGGTCCCGCCGATCGCATACGCCAAGGAGAAGACAGAGGTCTCCTACAACGACCTCCTCAACAAGGTCATCGTATAGAGACTATTCCCCTACCATATCTTCAACTCCGCCATCCAGGGTTTCCCCGGTTGATGATATGGGGACATTCAACGAAGTGCTCTGTAGAGGTGCCAGCAAGTTGAACATAACCATGACGGTGCCTCAGGTGACTACATCCGTTATATTTGAAACTTTGCACCATCGAGCTTCGGCAAAGCCCCTTCTACCTTTGGTTCCAGGATTGTTAGAGCCTGCGATGAAGACTTTTTTGACCCCTGCCACAGTGGGTTCGGGTCCTGCAAGAATTTCAAAAAAGTATAAGGCCCCAGACCAGGATCCTTTGTTTCTACGGTCTGACCCTCCACCGGATTCTCTTATAGTCGCCGCTGCCAGGAAAGCACATTCCAATACCTCTATGTCATCTGCTCCTCCAGAGAAGGACAGCAAAAACATGGATTCTTTGGGACGGCGAATGTGCAATACGTCAGGGTCAGTTATGAGAGTGGCTAGTGCAGCCGCTCTACTGGGACGATATGACCGGTCTTTATGGGACTCTTTAACAAGATTCACAGATAAATTACCCAAAGAAGATCAAAAGGATTTTCTAGAGATTGTGCAGGAAGGTGGTCTGGTTGCTAACCAGATCATTAGTACAGCGGCCGACTCTGCAGATTTGGCAGCTCACGGATACGCACATGGCATTTGTTCGCGAAGATCAGCCTGGCTTCGACTCACGGGTCTCAAGCCCGATGCTCAAAGAAAGATAGTCAATCTGCCCTTTAACGGATCATCGTTGTTTGGTTCACATGCGGACGACGAAATGGCAAAAATGAAAACTGAGTTGGATACTCTCAAGGCTGTAGGCCTCGAAAGAAGAAGGAATTTCGTCGTCGCTTTCGTCCCTATGACAAACGCTCTTTTCAACAGCGAGGTCAATCATCTAACTGGTCATCGCAGAACCAAGGTCAGACGCAACAAAGGTCCCAGTTCCAACAACGTAGACCGGGACGTGGCAGAGGTGGAAACAAACAACAGTCAACAGCACCAAAGCAGCCACAAAAACAATGAGGTGTGTCTTCCTCCAAAGCTGTTGTCCACTCCGGTGGGAGGAAGTGTTTCATTACATCTGGAGGAGTGGAAACGTATAACAAAAGACAAATGGGTCATCAACATTGTTCAGAATGGCTATCTTCTCAGGTTCATAACTCCTCCTCCATCTATACCTCCGAGAGGCATTTCTCACCGCGACCAACGATTGTTACAAAGAGAGGTAAATACCTTATTGAAGAAAGGAGCTATAGAAAAAGTCCCTGCTCCTCAAAGAAATCAAGGAGTCTACTCTCGTTATTTCCTTGTGCAAAAAAAGAGGCCCCACCACAGAATACAGACCTATTCTGGACTTGAGACTGTTGAACAAATACATTCGCAGAGAGAAATTTCGAATGTTGGCACTCCATCAAATTTTCCCACAGCTTCACCAAGGGGATTGGATGTGCTCCATCGACTTACAGGGCGCATACTTCCACGTACCAATCTCAAAGAAACATCGCAAATTTCTACGCTTTCGAGTGTCTTTTCAACATTACCAGTACTCAGTTCTCCCGTTCGGGCTCAAATCAGCTCCCGAACATTCTCCAAATGTATGGCTGTGGTGGCCGCTTTTCTCCGCAAGCAGAAAATATTCATATATCCTTACCTGGACGACTGGCTCCTGAAGAGCTCATCTCCAACTCTGCTGCAGGATCATCTCACGTGCTGCCTTCAGCTTCTCCACAACTTGGGCCTTCACGTCAATTTCAAGAAATCCATACTAAATCCAACGCAAAAGATCCATTACCTAGGCTCCTTCCTGGACACCGAAAAAGCAAGCGTGTGTCCTTCGGAGGAGAGGTTGTCATCAATCCAAGGAAAATGCCTGACCCTTCTTCACACGCATCTACCGACAGTTCGACAGGTGTCGTCACTACTGGGATCGATGGCTTCGTGCATCTTTATAGTACCAAACGCACGATTACACATGCGTCCACTACAACAATGTTTGGAGGACCAGTGGATGCAAGTATCAGGGCGCTGGGAGGATCATGTAATTCTCCATCAATCAGCCAAAAACTCCATCCGGTGGTGGATGAAGCGATCGCACCTGATGAAGGGAATCCCTTTCCACCAGGACCCTCCAACCCAGACTTTAGTCACGGACGCTTCTCTCCAGGGTTGGGGTGCTCATATGGGCCCTCTGCAAGTACAAGGTCTATGGTCCGACTCCGAAAAGAGCTACCACATCAACCTGCTAGAGCTGAGAGCCGTACATCTAGCTCTCAAGTCCCTGGTTCCGTCGTTCAAGTCTCGCTCCATTCTGATCCAAACAGACAATACAACGACGATGTATTATTTGAACAAACAGGGAGGTACCCGATCAAGGACACTCTCCATAGAGTCTCAAACCATATGGAACTGGCTTCTAGCGAGAGACCTGTCAATAGTAGCCATTCATCTACCGGGCTCTCTCAACTCCCAGGCGGACTTCCTCAGCAGAGACTTCAGTCGAAGCCCACGATTGGGTTCTCAACAACGAAGTCGCTCACAGCATCTTTCGAGAATGGGGAACGCCAGACATCGACCTGTTTGCAGACGCGGTAAACGCAAAATGCCCCGTCTTCGCATCCAGGTTTCCCCAACAAGGATCTCAAGGGAATGCCCTTTTGATCGAATGGTCTCAGAGCTTACTGTACGCTTTTCCACCGATTCCGTTGATACCAGTTGTAATCAACAAGCTGTACAGGACCACCTCCAGGATGATCCTAATAGCCCCGGAGTGGCCTCGCCAGTGGTGGTTTCCGGACCTCCTTCAACTATCGGAAGTGCCACACAAGAGGTTGCCATGCCGCCCGGATCTCCTATCCAAACAGGCAGGGAGAGTATTCCACCCCAATCTGTCCTCCCTCCGGTTGACAGCATGGCTCCTGAAGTCATACAATATGGACACCTACAATTGAATCCAGACTGTATGGCTATTCTCAAAGAAGCGAAAAGACCTTCCACGAGGAAATCATATGCCTTCAAGTGGAAGCGGTTCTTCCTATGGTGTGTGGACAATGGACATGATCCCATCCGGGGTCAGGAACAGGTGATTTTACCCTATTTGCTGCATTTGGCTAGATCTGGTCTTCAGTTCTCTTCTATCAAAGTCCACCTTGCAGCAATCACAGCCTATAGGAAGTCCCCCACCAGACTTCTTTGTTTAGAATTCCGGTGGTAAAGGATTTTCTTGAGGGCTTAAAAAGGTTTACCCACCAGTCAGGTCTCCCTCTCCTCCATGGGAGCTTAACATTGTGTTAACTAAGT
Source organism: Calotriton arnoldi (assembly GCA_963921515.1). Lineage (NCBI taxonomy): Eukaryota > Metazoa > Chordata > Amphibia > Caudata > Salamandridae > Calotriton > Calotriton arnoldi. Next base: position 561,116 of record CAWUFW010006494.1, on the reverse strand, counting down.
TGATGGGGTCTCCTTTCGAGCCTATTCATAAAGCTTCCTTACAGCATTTAACATGGAAAGCCGCGTTCCTGGTGGCCATTACATCTGCTCGCAGGGTCAGTGAGATCCAGGCTCTTTGCTGTAAGGAACCTTATACTGTGTTTCACGCTAACAGAGTAGTTCTCAGAACACATCCTAGCTTTTTACCTAAAGTAGTCTCGGACTTCCATATTAACCAGACTATCACTTTACCTACTTTTTTCCGAATCCTTCGAATCCTCCGGAAAGATCTCTTCACTCCCTAGATCTCAAGAGGGTTCTGAAGTTTTATTTGGACAGAACAAAGACACTGAGGAACTCAGAACGTTTGTTTATTAACTATGGTCCTGTTAACACAGGTTCTGCAGCTTCCAAGAGATCCATTTCTAGATGGATAGTTTCTTGTATTCTACTGTCATACCAATTGGCCAACAAATCCCTTCCGGGTAAGCCTAAGGCCCATTCCACTAGGGGAAAGCTTCTACCACGGCTCTCCTGAGGAATGTCCCCATGGCAGAGATTTGTAAAGCAGCTACATGGCGATCAGTTCATACCTTTACTCGCCACTACTGTTTAGATGCTGACACGCAGGCAGATGCCCAGGTTGGGCAAGCCTCGCTGAGAAACTTGTTTGCAAATACTGTTTAATATGTGTACGTCAATTTAGTTCTCTGTTCTTTGCTCGTCCGCATGGAAGTGGGTATGGGCTTGCTACTCTATTCAGTGCTTATGACTATTGATGAGTATCCCCTGGAAGAGAAGGATAAGTTACTTACCTGTAATCCTAGTTCTCTTCCAGGGGTATACTCATCAAAGTCATAAGCAACCCTCCCGCCTCCCCGGACGAGCATTAACAGTTTACTCGGTATTCTTGCATCTTTGATGCAGGTTCCTACAGGTTTCTTATACCGTACAAAAGAACTGACCTAACTGTCACCTGTGGTGCATGATGGGAGCAGGGTTCTCCTGGAGGCCTTAAAGGCAAAGTGCTCAGGTTCTCTGAGGCCTTAAAGGCGAGGTGCCAGTTTCCTTTTCTGTACAGGGATGTTATTTATTTATGCAGCCTTCTTTGGGCTAATTGCCTGGCATTAACTGTTTTCTTTGATGAAAATAAAAGGTTTTTTTGCGGAATGCTCTTACTGTACATGTCCTTCTCTTACATTATATGTTTATATGTTATTTTCATACTAGAGAAATACATGTAATTCTGGCTTCTTAGCCTATTGGATATGTTTGGGGCTGCATATTTTTTATGTTATACATGTATATGTGTGTGTTTATTTCGTACTATGTACTCTTTTTCTACTACATACACATATATATGTATTTTTATATATGCTCCGGGTTCCCGCACGTGGGCGGAGATAATTCAGTGCTTATGACTTTGATGAGTATACCCCTGGAAGAGAACTAGGATTACAGGTAAGTAACTTATCCCTCCCACCCATTTCCCCATCAACTTATCAATTTTCTTTGAAGTTAGGTGTTTTTCCTACAGGAGCGATACGTCGAGGGCAAGAAATTTGAGGTACGCAGTATGTTATGGTATGTAGATTTATAGAGCGCGCTATCACCCAGGCAGGGTATCGCAGCATTGAGCAGATGTGAGTCGAGCCAAACTTAGAGCCTAGTGGGCCAAGTCTTCAGCTTCTTGCAGAATTCAAAAAGTGAGTAGGAGGCTCTATTGTGTACTGGCAGGTTAGGTTGTTCCAGGCTTTAGGAGCAATGTAGTAGAAGGCTCGACTGCCAGATCTGGTCTTCTGTATGCATGGGATGTGTCCAAGTAGGAGTCCGAATGAGCAGAGCGTGTCTGGCAGGTTTGTGAAAGTGTAATGCAGTGCCCTAGGAGTAATTAACATTGTTGCTTGTTCTAGCAATCTGTATCGTATGCCTGGCTTTTTGAATCTTGCTCGTAGTGCCAAGGAAAATTGTCTTTTTGGATTGTTTCATTGAAAATGTCTTGAGATGCATAGATCTTATTGTCTCCAAACTGGAATGCACCTTTACATTTCTCCTCCTGCTGATCGTGCCACCCTTGCTGGTGCCTCAGGAAGCAGGCTATTATTGGCCTTGGCGTGTTCATTCTTGCAGGGTTACACAAGTGAATCCTGTGGAGGGTCGAATGTCAGACCAGTGATTTCCGGTAGAAGACTTTTAAGAAGGCATGCATGTTGTCATTTTCCACTAATCCAGAAATGCCAGGTTGTTCCCTCTATTTCTGTCCCCGAACTCTACAAGATTGACATTTGCCAATGATCTTGTTCCTAGTCTTCTGTAAAGGCAAGGTTGTTTTCCATTTCCTCCAGTCTATCCTCTGCTGTCAGAACTTAAGACAGGTGTTGAACGCAATATCTGTCCTCAACGAAGATAATTCTGCGACGGATTTTCGAGGTGTTAACCTCTATAGTTGCCACTGAGGATTTGAGTGTCATAAGTTCTTTCAAGATTCCTTCTAGTGCAGGGTCTTTGGTCATGCCGTCCTTCCACAAGGGAGGCTTCATGCCTTTTTCAGCCACCACTTCTGCAAAGAGTAGTTATCTAGCAGATTTCGACATGTGGGTTCTGTGAGTGGACAGTGGTTCTCTTTACAGCAATTGCTCTGTACTTGTACTGTATTAGTTACTTCCTGACGGGTCGCCCCAGTCACCACTGTATGACCTGAGAAGGAGAGCGAGGGCCGAATAGCTATGGCTTGTCCAGATTCCTTATCACTAATCTATGCCTGGGGTATTAGCAGGGAAAGTCAACAGTTGGTGAGTTATAGTGGTGCATCGGTTTGTGGAAAATGGGGTGTCTTCTAAGCGACCTCGCAGGAACATGCATGCCTTAATAGGAGAGTGTTGTCTCCCAGATCAGATTGTTGATTATGTCCTTTGCGTTGGAGTACAGTGTTCGCAGGGGAGGGTAGTTGCAAGCCATGGTGCCAGAATGTTTCCACCACAGTCACTGAGTGTGCGTTGTTTGCGATTGAAGCTGTATTTGGTTAGAGACCCATCTTCCATGTGTGTAGAGTTAGTTGTGGGCTGGCAATAGAGCATGCAGGGAAAACATTACAGGTATCTGTCTGGCAGCAGAGTCCTACCATTAGGCACTCATTAGGCACCTTCCGCCTGCGTCTCTGGTAATAGGGATTGGGTCTGAAAGCGACTGCCTTCTAGTCAATGGGGCTTGCTCTGCCACCAACGATACAGTTTTAGGGATCCAGATATCTTTCCTTGCTTTCACTGTTTACAGGTTGGCGCGCCATGGTGCAGGTCATCAAGCCACCGTCTGCGATGTCTTCCTCTGTGCTTACCACTACACCGAGAGTTAGTGCATTGTCGCCCATCCTCCCTCTGTCTATGGCTGCAGTTTGCATAGAATCATCATACACAGGCCTCTGGAGCCAACGGGCTCCCACTGGGACACCATGAGCAGCCTGTCTCCATGCCTTCGCTGGCACAGAAAATCCATCCTATTTGACAGTGCCAAATCCCTTGGAATCATTCTGGATAAAAGGCTAAACCACAATCGCAGATTGACACTATGGCCAGAAATGTGTGCTATCAACTGCGTCTTCTATAGGGAATGTGCCGCTATATTCTTGAACACAATCTAAAAATGATTGTGCAATCTGTGGTGCTATTAAGAATCGGTTACTGTAACTCTCTCTTGACTGGCCTCCACAAGACTCCTCCCCTCCCCCCTTAAGTAATCCATACACTCACCAGCATGCTTCGTCTGTAGAGCTAAAAGGAATGACCGTATCTCACCAATACTGACCACACTGCAATGGCTGCCTATTGAAGCTAGGGCCAAATACAAGACAGACTGCATCACTCACAGAACCCTACACACATCCACTCCACATTACCTGGCTGACCAACTCAAACTATCTGGGGCACTCAACCATCATGAAATTCCGAGCACTGCGGCAAGAGCCCCCGACATTTAAAAAGGAACGCCTTCTCAAAAAGAATCAATCAATCAATCAATCACAAGATTTGTAAAGTGCACTACTTACCCGCGAGGGTCTCAGGGCGCTGAGGGAGAGGAGGGGGGTGTTGCCGCTACTGGTCGAATAGCCAGGTCTTGAGTCGTCTCCTGAAGGTTAGAAGGTCTTGGGTCTGTCGTAGGTTGAGGGGAAGGGTGTTCCAGATCTTGGCGGCGCGGTGAGAGAAGGATCTTCCTCCGGTGGTGGTTCTCCGGATGCGCGGGACGGTGGCCAGGGAGTGGTCGGCGGAGCGGAGTTGACGGTTGGGAACGTAGAAGGAGAGTCGACTGTTGAGGTGGCTGGGCCGGTTTTGTGGAGTGCCTTGTGTGCGTGGATCAGGAGTTTGAAGGAGATTCTCTTGTCGACGGGGAGCCAGTGCAGGTTTTTCAGGTGGGGGGTGATGTGGCTGTGGCGTGGAATGTCGAGGATCAGGCGTGCAGAGGCGTTTTGGATTCTTTGCAGTCGTTTGATGAGCTTGGTCGGGGCTCCTGCGTAGAGGCGTTTCCATAGTCGAGTCTGCTGCTGACGAGGGCCTGGGTGACTGTTCTTCTCGTGTCTGTCGGGATCCACCTGTAGATCTTGCGGAGCATGCGGAGGGTGTTGAAGCAGGAGGAGGAGACTGCGTTGACTTGCTTGGTCATGGTGAGCGTTGAGTCGAGGATGACTCCCAGGTTGCGTGCGTGGTCGGTTGGTGTCGGGGTTGCCCCTAGTGACGAGGGCCACCAGGAGTCGTCCCAGGCTGATGGGTTGGAGCCGAGGATGAGGATCTCCGTCTTGTCTGTGTTCAGCTTAAGTCGGCTGCACTTCATCCAGTCGGCGACGGCTTTCATTCCTTCGTGGAGGTTGGATTTGGCGGTGAGGGGTCCTTGGTGAGGAGAGGATCAGTTGAGTGTCGTCGGCGTAGGAGATTATGTTGAGGTCGTGCTGTCGGGCGATGCGTGCGAGTGGAGCCATGTAGATGTTGAACAGTGTCGGGCTGAGGGAAGATTCCTGGGGTACGCCGCAGATGATCTCGGAGGCTTCGGATCGGAATGGGGGGAGGCTGACGCTCTGGGTTCTGCCGGAAAGGAAGGAGGTGGTTCAATCCAGGGCCTTGTCTCGGATCCCTGCGTCGTGGAGGCGTGTGCATAGTGTGCGGTGGCAAACAGTGTCGAAGGCGGCGGAGAGGTCCAGGAGGATGAGGGCCGCCGTCTCGCCGTTGTCCAGAAGGATCCTGATGTCGTCTGTGGCGGCGATGAGGGCGGTCTCGGTGCTGTGGTTGCTGCGGAATCCTGACTGGGAGGGGTCCAGGATGCTGTTATCTTCGAGGTAGCGGGTGAGCTGTCTGTTGACGATCTTCTCGATGACCTTAGCTGGGAATGGAAGCAGGGAGATGGGCCGGAAGTTCTTGAGGTCGCTCGGGTCCGCCTTGGGTTTTTTGAGTAGGGCGTTTATCTCGGCGTGTTTCTAGCTCTCTGGGAAGGTCGCGGTCTCGAAGGAGAGGTTGATGACGTTGCGCAGGTGGGGTGCGATGGAGCTGCCGGCTTTGTTGAAGATGTGGTGTGGAAAAGGGTCTGATAGGGAGCCGGAGTGGATTGTGCCCATGGTCTTGATTGTGTCCTCGGTGTTCACGTTGACCCAGGCTGTCAGGGGGTCGTGGTCGATGGGGTGCGGCGGGTCTGATGTGCCGGGGCCTGTTGGGGTCGTCCGGGAGTCGAAGCTGTCGTGGATGTCGGCGATCTTGCGGTGGAAGAAGGTGGCGAGGGAATCACACAGGGCTTGCGACGGCGGGATGTCGTTGGCGTTGGAGCTGGGGTTGGAGAGTTCCTTCACGATGCTGAAGAGCTCCTTGCTGTTGTGTGCGTTGTTGTCGAGGCGGTCTTTGAAGGAGGTCCTCTTGGCGGACCTGATGAGGTGATGGTGGTTGCGGATGGCGTCTTTGTGGGCTGCGCGGCTGTCCGGCGTCTTCTCGCTGTGCCATTTGTTCTCCAGTTTCCGGCAGGTGCGCTTGGATGCTAGGAGTTCCGGGGTGAACCAGCTGGCTCTCTTGCTGGTGTCTTTGTAGGTTGGTTTTTTCAGCGGGGCTAAGGTGTTGGCGCAGTCGTCCATCCATCGTCTGAGATTGCGGGCGGCGGCGTCGGGGTTGGAGGGGTCGGTGGGTGGGCTGAGTGCGAGGTTTGTCTGGAGTTGGTCTTCGGTGACTTTGCTCCAGCATCTGCGGGGGATCTGTAGGGTGCGGTGGTGTGCGGCGGGTTTCCGGAAGGTGAAGTGGATGCAGTGGTGGTCGGTCCAGGTGAGTTCGGAGGTGTGGCTGAAGGAGACGTGGGAGCTTGAGGAGAAAATAGCGTCGAGCGTGTGTCCGGCGATGTGGGTCGGCGTCGTGACGAGCTGTTTCAGTCCGAGGTTGTCGATCAGGGTGGAGGAGTTGCTGTCGTTGTTGTTCTCCAGGTGAAAGTTCAGGTCTCCGAGGAGGATGTAGTCGGTGGAGGTCAGGGCGTGCGTGCTGATGAAGTCGGCGATGGAGTCGCTGAACTGGGGTCGGGGTCCGGGGGGTCTGTAGATGAGGGTGCCTCTTACGGTGGTGTTGGGATCCGTGTGGATCTGGAAGTGCATGTGTTCGGCGGTGCTGAGAGTGTCGTCGGTGCTGTTCGAGACCTTGATGGTGTCTTTGTGGACGATGGCGATTCCGTTGGTGCGGTCTCTGCGGGTGATCTTGTAGCCATCGGGGATGGCTATGGCGATGTCGGGTGCGGAGGATTCGTTCATCCAGGTCTCTGTCAGGAAGGCGACGTTCGGTGATGAGGTGTCGAGTAGGTCCCAGAGCTCGACGGCGTGTTTGCGTGCGGAGCGGGTGTTTAGTAGGATGCACCGGAGATGGTTGAGGTACTTCTTGGCGGGAGTCTTGGGCTCTCCGAGGCAGGTGAAGCTGCAGTTCCGGCAGGTGAAGGGACCATGGGTGCGTTTCGGGGTGGCCTTGAAGCAGGTGGAGGTCCGTCCTGGGTTGAGAGCGATGAGGGTGCTGGCGTCGTATCGGAGGTGGTCTTCGTGGCGGATGCGGGGGCCAGGGGTTCTGGCGCTGGGCGCGGTCCAGGCGCGGACGGGCGCAGACGGGCTTGCCTTAGGCGCGCCTTTGGCGCACCAGCGGCGCGACGCGCGCTGCGGCCGCCATATATGGGGAGGTGGGAGGGAGGAGCAGCTGGGAGGCGGGAGGCAGGGGCAGTGAGTGGTCTGCGAGGGGGGCGGGGCCGCAGGGGACACAGCGGCGGGAAATAGGAGGGCGAGGGGGTACAGAAATCAAAAGGGCACAGGGGGGCACAGAACGAAAAACAGTGCACAGCAGTGGGGGCACAGAACGGAAGGGCAAAAACAGTGGAAAAACAGTGGGGGCACAGAACGAAAAACAGTCACAGCAGTGGGGGCACAGAACGGAAGGGCAAAAACAGTGGAAAAACAGTGGGGGCACAGAACAGAAAAAAACAGTCACAGCAGTGGGGGCACAGAACGGAAGGGCAAAAACAGTGGGGACACAAATATAGAGGGGAGAGACAGTAACAGTGACGCTCACAACGACAAGAACCTACCTACGGCCTACCACTGGCCACCAGGGATGAGGCGCAGGTGGTAGCCTGTGGGTGGAGGAGGGCCTCAGATCAGCAGCAGCAGGGAGCTGGACGTACATGTGGCGCTGTGAGGATGGGGGGCGACCTACCCAGAGGTCAAGGGTCGCTCACCTCACCGTGCAGCGGCCGCCATATATGGGGAGGCGGGAGGCAGGGGCAGCGAGTGGTCAGCGAGGGGGGCGGGGCCGCAGGGGACACACGGCGGGAAACAGGAGGGCGAGGGGGTACAGAAATCAAAAAGGGCACAGGGGGGTACAGAACGAAAAAACAGTGCACAGCAGTGTGGGCACAGAACGGAAGGGCAAAAACAGTGGAAAAACAGTGGGGGCACAGAACGAAAAACAGTCACAGCAGTGGGGGCACAGAACGGAAGGGCAAAAACAGTGGAAAAACAGTGGGGGCACAGAACGAAAAACAGTCACAGCAGTGGGGGCACAGAACGGAAGGGCAAAAACAGTGGGGGCACAGAACGAAAAACAGTCACAGCAGTGGGGGCACAGAACGGAAGGGCAAAAACAGTGGAAAAACAGTGGGGGCACAGAACGAAAAAACAGTCACAGCAGTGGGGGCACAGAACGGAAGGGCAAAAACCAGGGTGACCAACCGTCCGTAAATTTCACGGACAGTCCGTAATTTTCACCTCCTGTCCGTTGTCCGTGATAATATCTTTAACGGACGCCATTTGTCCGTAATTTTGACTATTTTTAAGTCCCTGCCAATAAAGTTGTACCTTTCACTCTCCGAAGCTACCTAGGATTCGCTTGAAAGGTATAAGCCAATCGTAGTGTTTGCTGCTCCAAATGCACGACTGTTCTCATTGGCCCTGATGCTTCAGGACCAATGAGAACAGCTTTATGGTGCCCAGGACTTTCAGAGCACGCTTTCGGTCGTTCGTTTCCTGTTTTCACTACAGGGTCAGTGGCTGATAAAGAGAAACGTTCTTAATGAGTGGAACAGTGGGTGGAACTGAAATTGGGGAGCGCACCGGTGGCAGAAAGTGGCATGCCTGACTGCAAATCTGTGTGGGCAGAGGGATGGCCTGCAACACAAGGAGTGGCGCGTGCTAGTAAACAGATCCATTTGTAGCGGTCACTGAATGGTAGCTCGCCACTGATAAGTGGCATAGCTCCTTGTTTGGCAGACAACTAGCCTGGAAGTAGTGCCCTGGGTGGTCAAATTACAAGGGTGACTTGTTGACAGGCACTCCAGAAAAGTAGGGAGTTTCCCTTTGTTCTTGAAGCCAGGGAAAATGCGATCATACTATTAATAGTCTGGTACAAATTGAGACTGAAGTAGCTGTGTGATTGTGCTCCATCAAATGTGCTGACAAGGATATTGGGAAAGTGTTGACGAAATTCGGAAAGGCCACAGTGAACCGAGCCTGTATTCCAAATGTCTACCGATTTAAACATTCAGGAGACGAATCAGCAGACAAGCAGAATCGTGGTGCAGGAAGATGGAATGCTCCCGGTAGACCCAATGCAATGTGACTAACAATCTTAAAATGCTTGAACGAACGGCTATAGCCTACATTCTAGTGCTGGAATGTGGTAAGGTGCATACAAACGTAAAGTTTGTGAGGTCTTTATTAGGGGAATGCTCACAGTGAGACTACTTTCTATGCACTATTTTTGACATGCTGTTACAAATTGCACCCGAGTTGTAAAATAGGCTGTGGTTGGTTGCCCATGTGTGTGTGTAAGGGGGGGGGGGGCATTGTTTGTGGAGTTAGGCTTAGAGGATGCCAGTATTTGTGGGCAAAGAAAGGTCCAAAGTGATTATAACAGGTGTGGATAATGCAGGGGCATCATGTTTGGCCAAGGGAGATGGAAAGTAGGGATCAGGTCAATGGCAATAGGGAATACATGGAAGACTGTTACACATAATGTCAAGGGTACGAATAGCTACTCAAAAAGGCACAGGGTGCACTATTACCTGAAAACATATGGAATCGGAATCGTAATGTTACAAGAGAAGAACCTACCTCTAGAGGAAATAGATAAAGTGCACAAAAAATGGGAAAATAAAGTGCATGTGGGGGCTTTCTGTAGTTAAGCATATGGTGTACTTACATGTGGCTGACGGCGTTTCGCTGCAGATGAGAGAGGGTAAGGTAGACACAAAGGGTAGATATCTACTGGGACGCTAGGCGGTCAGGAAATATGTCTCATTAAGTTGTATGTGCCGAATGTAGATGCTAGACTTATTTGGAATCCATTTAAGATTACTCTGTTTTATATAGAAACAAAACTGGTGTGGGTGGGAAATACAAGTTTTGTTCTGGACAGACATGGGGCTGGACTCCACCAAGAGACAGCGCTAAGCCTGGCGTGGTTAGTTCTTCGTAGCAGAATATGGATAAAATAAATCTGATACACTTCTGGAGGGTGCAACAACTTGTTAATATTTGTGAATAGATGGCACTCCTAATGGCACTCCTAATTACCCGGAATACATCATTATTACGAAGGACTTCTAATTTAAATATGAGGAGTTTGCATATTAGGCCAAATTCCTGCTGTCCCATTCCAGACCAGAGGTATGGTAAAACGGGGTACAAGGCAGAACTAAGATCCCAACATGGAGATTCACTGTGGAAGCGCTTTCGATGGGGCCTTATTGAGATGGTTGAAGGAGAATGCTACATAATACAGGGCAAATAAATAGGAGCTATTCAAAGTGATGATCAGAGGAGAGTGCATGGCAAAAAAATATAGTAACAAACAATAACCGGGAATGAAGAAATAGAAAAAATTGCAGTTAAGAGAAGCAGCATCCACAATGCCTCCGAAAAATGCTAGACTTGTTAAAGATATGTATGGGAAACACATGGGATAATAATCACAAATGGAGCCGTTCCCAGCTGGATGTTTCTAGATGCTACAGTGTTTTATAATGTGAGTGAAGACATCTCACAAAAAGTGAAGGACTGGTCTCACACACCACCTGGTGTCATGCTTCATCATAGACCAGTCCTCGCCCTCTAAAAACTTGGTTTGATAGAGGGCGGGCATACACCTGACGACAGGGATGCACTTCTAAACTAAGTGGGGGCCCATATAAACAAAAAGTGAGTTAAAAGGCCATTATAGATGCCAAATTAATTTTAATGTGACAGGCATCTATATGGTGTTAAAAGAGTGGTCGGTGCCGTAGGGATTCTATTGTCCCTCCACCGAATTTAATGTGGTCAACATGTTTCTGCCTATCGGCCCAAAAGGCTCTACGGCATTCATCAGGACCTTGAAGAAAAGTTGGCGGGCTGAACTCTTACCAGATAATGGTGGAAGAGTTCCCACTGTGTGGGGTGAGGAATCACACTCCACTTAAAGCGGCCTTATTCTAAAGCCCTAATATTTGGGACTGGAAGCCCCATAGGAGGGTAAGTGCAGCGGACCCCTCCGGTCGAGTGTATCGTGGTGCGTCCTCCGCGTTTACACCTATGTGTGCTTGCTTCCCCTCCTTGACGAAGTCACTATTGCTACATATAGACAACCCAGTGCAGTAACCATATAAATAGATCATGAACATATGAAATACCACAAAAAGAGCTGCACATTTGCTCAAAGTTGCGTGAAAAACTGTGAAGTGCACAATTGTCTCAACCTTATTTAAAGGTATTTTACTTGTACTTATGTAGGTTGTCTATTTACTTACATATTATTGTGCGACCTCCTCAGATGTGTCTGTAAAACGTACCTTTTGTCCCAAAGTTTTGTCCTGAATTTTGAATTTTTGTCCTGAATTTTGACCCTTTGTCCTGAATTTTTACGCTCACCGTCCTGAATTTGCACCCATGCCCGTTGGTCACCCTAGCAAAAACAGTGGAAAAACAGTGGGGGCACAGAACGAAAAACAGACACAGCAGTGGGGGCACAGAACGGAAGGGCAAAAACAGTGGAAAAACAGTGGGGGCACAGAACGAAAAAATAGTCACAGCAGTGGGGGCACAGAACGGAAGGGCAAAAACAGTGGGGGCACAGAACGAAAAACAGTCACAGCAGTGGGGGCACAGAACGGAAGGGCAAAAACAGTGGAAAAACAGTGGGGGCACAGAACGAAAAAACAGTCACAGCAGTGGGGGCACAGAACGGAAGGGCAAAAACAGTGGAAAAACAGTCGGGGCACAAATATAGAGGGGAGAGACAGTAACAGTGACGCTCACAACGACAAGAACCTACCTACGGCCTACCACTGGCCACCAGGGATGAGGCGCAGGTGGTAGCCTGCGGGTGGAGGAGGGCCTCAGATCAGCAGCAGCAGGGAGCTGGACGCACAGGTGGCGCTGTGCGGATGGGGGGCGACCTACCCAGAGGTCAAGGGTCGCAAAAGAATGACCAGAATATGGAACTCCTTACCTCTGAACTTATGCACAACCACTTTGATCGCTGTCTTTAGACCAAAACTGAAAGCCCTTCTCTTTCAGACACTTTAGCTAACCCTCCTACCCACTTTCAATCAATAATTGTACCTCTAATACTTGTGGCTCTACCTGTTGCGTTAAGTCTAAGACTGCTGTTACTAATAGTTTATTACTATTACCATGTTTGTTGCCTAATGTAACTCTATGTCCCATGTAATGCTAATCATGCACACTATGTAATATTCCTATGTCCTATGTAACGATAATCATGCACCTTATGTAATGTTCCTCTTCTATTGGAAAGCACTCTAACACCTTTGGGTAATGTCCGCGCTATATAAAAATGCACAAATAAAACTGGGCTTCTAGTGGGTCCGGCTCATCTCCTGCAGATCTCCGCACCCACACCTGTCAGTGGGTCCAGTATTGGGTGGCCATGGCCAAAGCAGTTGGGATCGGGCCTTTGTTGATGCGGTCCTGTAGCACAGGTGCCTAGACTTGTTCCCTTCTTCGAGCGGATCGATCTCATCGTCTGTCTATTCTTCCTTCGGGTGTCCAGTTTCGAACCGTCAGGGTGCCTGATGTAGGCGTATTAGGCCATTACAATGCCAGCGCGAGTCAGAGCTCTCTAGAACTCTGCCATCTTGCTAAGGCACCTAGGTCCGCCCCTTGTAAGACCTCATTAATGTAATTCATATTCACAGTACTTTCTGTCACAGGTACCTTGTTGCACTAAAAATACACAAGTCCTCTATTCCCTACTGTACCAACCAGGATTCAATTCTGTGGCTCTCTGGTTACTCACACAGACCTCTTCAGTGATCACAGTACTCAACAGAGGTTTCATAACATAAAATAGTGCATTTTCCACACACTTGTGTAACTTGGCTTTATTTTTCATTTAATGTGTATGTTAGTTTATATGCAGTTACCTGAAGGTGAAAAACCAACAAAATAGTTACAGAAATGTTATTCTTTTAGCCACGCCTTTGCCCACGCCCCCACACTCACTGGCCGTGCCCCCATTTCATACAGGATTGCTCTTCCCATACTTTTTTAATGCACTTCAACCGCTGAATCAGAATTACTGAACCTATCCACCACCCACCAGTAATTTCTCATTTCTTTGGTGAACCTCAGAGTTCCACCTGTAGCTCCCGTTTACTTCACCGTCCCCTCCCACTCCCCCCCCAAAAATTACCTGTTCCCCCAAATATGTGATTCCGAGCAGGAGGAGTTAGAGTGATTGACATAAATCCAGGGAGCTCGTGACGAGGCTAGAAAGCACCCATCTCCAACCAGGCTCTGCTGTCTCCCTCCCGTCTTTTAGAGCTTGTTCTTAGATAGAAAATATACCTGAATGATCAGCTCTGAAACGGCAGTAATTAAAATCTCCATTTATGTTTATGGCATGGCTCAATAGTTTAAACCCTGTTTGCGGAAATACGGGGGTGAGCTGCGGGTCACGAGTTTGAATTATGCCAGGCAACTCCGCCTTCCAAGGTCAGTACGCTGAGATACATTTAATTCGGTGATTTTACCACCTGTTATTCACAGCGCTTAGAAATAGCATAAGTACTGTATGAAGCACTTTACAAACACGTTATTGGTCGTATATTACTATTAAGCTGTGCCGTTGGCATGGCTTTAAGTGTGAGACCTACATTATGCCTTTGTACTGTGTCACCCGCCCTTGGCTTAGGGACCCCCTACCAAAGAAGTAATGCTGATGTTTAATTTTACGTCCTCCTCCTGCGATGTGGCACGCTGTGTGTTTTTGGTAGCGAACATGTATAGGCTGTTATAAATCACAGTTAAAGCCACGTTGCATTAATTCGGCACTGCTGTTCGTCTGTTGGAAATGGCTGCGCTATGATCGGACACACGATGGCGCTATCGCCCATTCTAAAAGACAGACTGCTAGGTGATTGCTGGCCTGGTGTGTGACAGGAATGTTGGAGCTGCAGCTAGGCAGAGGCAGACATTTGCTGTCCATATAGTGTTCCTGTAAGGTGCAGGCGGTGGGTGCTGTACCTCTTACCACGGGGCTCCTTTTGGTACCATCTTTAGTCTGCACATTATCGCATTTCTTTTCACCCCTCTTCTGTATCTGAACGTATGTGAAACAGAAATAAAAAATGGATTTCGCATCTGATGTTAACCTTCAAAAACCCCAAGTACAGTTTGACGGCAAGCTCCATAGCGCCGCGAGGTCCGATGTCCGCTTTGGGTCTTGGCCCCTGTACCTAGGGGGTCAGTATTTAGGGTGGGTGCGTGGTGGGAGCTGGCCAGGTACTTGGCCGTCAGTAGCGCGCGGTCAGTATCGGACCTTCACGTGACGGTGCCGGCTGAAACCCTGTGGAGGCCCCTAAGCAGTGAACATTTCGGGGCCTCCCTGTCAAATTATCTCCTAATACCCAAAGCACCGGATTTTTTTTACAAACTGACAGTAGCCAGAATATGAGCTTTTAAGAGACAAACTTATGTGAATCTGATGTCTCTGGTTTATGTACTCTAAGTTGTTAATAGGTACATTACATTAATACAATATTTTCTCTATAGAGTCTTTAATGTAAAGTTTGTTTCTTTGAGTTGATTAATTTTTTTCTATCTTTTGGAAACGATATTTAAGAAAGCGTGATTGTACTTTTCTTTCAAGATCAAATCAATATTATGTTGATCTCTTGTTGCGGGGCCCCGAAAAGGAGTGGGGCCCATAGGCCGGTGCCCACTTTGCCTATTTAGTAATCTGCAACTGACGGTGTAGCCAGGAAATGCGAATGTCTGTACTGCTTCCGGTGCCAGTGGGCTGCCACACCCAATGCCGGAAGTCACTGTTGGACTGGTGTCTTATGTGTCGTATACACTTCTCTCCAGTCAGCTAAATTGTTTTCCTTCTTGACCGGCAGTCTTGGAAATGGAAATATTTACTTTAGGAACCCACCGTGGCATGTGGCGAAAGGTGCAGGCGTAGGTGCCATGTCACCGTGCCAGGTATGTAATAGACTGCCAAACTAAAATGCATTTTAAGAGCCCCTGGAGCCACCAGAGACGAGCACATCTCAATTTGGCGCCCCTGCTTGAAATGTTATTACAAACCATTGTCTTTTAAAAATATATATTTGTATTGGATTTTGAAACAAACACCAGGTGCTCAACAGCGCCCCTACAAACGTATCTGCATTGGAGTGGAAATACATTAGTGGTATGTTCATCTGAGTACAGAACTTAAATTGTGCACAGCAACTACATAATCGATATAAACATGTCATGACTTCCGAATTGTGCTATCAGGCAATGGGTCAATGTGAATGTAGCCTCCCCCCCCTTCTCCCCGGTCTATACCATAATATTCCATCCATAGACCCAATATTTTTTTGAATTTCCTTGGGCATCCTCTAACTTTTTAGGTAATTTTTCCTGCTGCCATGTAAAGATCCATTCCTGTTTTCCATTCCCGAATGGTTGATATCTCTGTGGCACCCCAGTACCTGGCCACATCTCTCTTTGCCACTATGAGGCCTAGGTTACAGAATAGGAGCTTAAAGAGGGAAAGGTCGACCTCCTTCCGTGCACCTAGTAGGATATATTTGGGGTCCATTGGGTTAGTTGTTGCTAGTATCTGATTCAGCTCCCTTAAGACTGCATTCCAATATGATTGTATTTTGGGGCAGCTCCATAAGGTGTGTAGGAACGAGCCCCACTAAGCCCTACATCTGAGGCAAGTTGGATTCTGCTCTGCCCATTCAATATAAACTGGCCCTATCGTAGTATACTCAATATAAAACCTTAAATTGGATCAGTCTGAGCCTGGTTAAATCACTAACCTCTCTCGGGTGCATCAGGGCTGCCTCCCAGTCTATGTCTTCCATTTCACCGATCTCCTGCTCTCACCTGGGGGGGGCATACTGAGGGATTTTTGCCAGGTCTAACCTCTCAGCCCCCATGCATGGTTAAGTTGTATGCATTTAAAGTATTCAGCTTGCTCAGCTGGTATTCCTTCTGCAGGGTGGCAGATGAAATCAAGGTCTCTCCCTCTATAACATCCCCTAACTTGGCTATCCCAGGCAGTAAACCCTTCCAATTTCCCTATCTCTTCAGAAAGGACCCCACCCACAATGGAGTCTCTTGAGTGACCCTTCCTTCCCATCTTATGTATTTTCTCGCTTTTGCCCAGGCGTCTATGGTCATTTGGGTTGCAGGTAGCAGTTTTCTATGTCCGCCTCCACCATATAAGTAGTGTAGGTTGGATATAGTCTGGAACTGTGTACGCTCAAGTGTGTAGGTGGGGTGGTCTCCTGGTGCATGGCACCAGTCATTAATTGCTATGAGGTGTGCTGCCCAATAGTATGCCCATACGTCTGGCAGAGAAACCCCCCCATTGTATTGATCGCGCTGCAGCATTTTTAGTGCCACTCGTAGGTGTCCTTCACTCCATATTAAGTTACGGAACTTACAAACCATTGTTGTATGTCGTGTTCAATGGATACAAACATGTATTAGGTTATCACATTACAGTCCAGCAGTGGCACTGTCAGTAACGACTTTGGTAGAGGTGGTCACTCTAGTACCTGCCCTTCTCTGCAGGAATGATGTGGTTTAAATTAACTACCCGTGTTGTACAGTATTTGGTATTCCATGATGCGTAATTCCTCTGCCCTTTGGCTTCTTCATATAATAAACTATTGGCCTGCATGTAAAGGCGGACGCAAACGATCTAAAGATGCCAGGGCTGTGTTTCTTACCAAGCTTGGGTCCGTTCCCATTTATCTTTTCAGTGTTCAATTTATTAACTGAGTAAGTGAAGCTGTCACCCGTTGGCGCTTGAAATGATCATACATAAATAACTTTTTTATCACATTCCAAGAATGGGCGCAGCAGATGTAGATAGCCCATTAAAAAAGTGTCTGTGTCCTATGGGCTCCTCCACCAGCCTTCGCCGTGTGTGGACTCCACACCTCTGTGTCTTTTGGAATCCCCCTGCCTGTGTGTCCTGTTGAATCCTGCGTGTCCCATGGACTCAACCATCCTCTCTTTCACCTGCCTGTGTCCCATGGACTCAACCTGCCTTGTCCTGTGGACTCTTTCACCTGCCGGCTCTTGCACCGGCCTATGTCCAGTGGACTTTTTCACCTGCCTGTGTCCCCTTTCACCTGCCTGTGTCCCCTTTCACCTGCCTGTGTCCCCTTTCACCTGCCTGTGTCCCATGGACTCAACCTGCCTTATCCTGTGCACTCTTTAACCTGCTTGTGTCCCATGGACTTAACCTGCCTTGTCCTGTGGACTTTTTCCCCTGACTACTCTTCCACCGGCCTAGGTCGGGTGAACTCTTTCACCTACATGTGTCCTTCCTGTGCCGCTGCAGAAGGGAGGGATGTCCGGAATGCATTCTGTATTTGCCGCGGCCCTCTTGATACCGTGCACTGTGGCTGTAACACAGGAGGCTGCTTGAATTCAAGTGCACGGTTCTCTCCACAGTTCCCGTGGAGCCTGTAATTCACTTAAAGTACCTGCTCAGCGCACGGCTGAGCCGCCTGCCTGGGGCGTTTCTGCCAAAGTAAATGTCAGTGCGCAAAGAATAATCACGTTGCGTAGTGATGTTCAAGAGAAGGCTGTTTCTGCCGCTCCCTGCCCCCGTGCCCTCTGGCGTGGCTTACTTGGCACCATTGTTTCCCTGGAAGCCTCACTCTAATGCATATCCTGTCTGGGCATTCCGTATCCGGCAGCAGGGCTGTGCCGGTACCGCGACTGCGCATGCTCTCTGCGAGGACTGGAGTGGCTGTTCACACCTAACAAGGCAAGACAAGGCTACAGACCGCTTGTAGACCACCACAGTTCGCCCCGTATAGTCAGCTGCCCCTTTGTACAACCAGCGACGCCCCCCCCCCTCCCCCTCGAGTGCAGCCTGTGATAGGACCAGTCCCGTGTTTTCCAATCTTTGATGTGGTGGTGGACAAAATATTATATTGAAACCGCCTGTGTGATTTACGAGTAGCCTTTCAGCTTCATGGGGAAACAGTTGGAACAAATGTGTACAGTTTGCTTTACGGCAGCGCAACATGAGCTGGTGTTAACATTACTTAAACGTATCAGGCCCCAATGATGACTCGGGCAGGAGTCAAATTATCACACAGTTTTGTGCATTAATTGGACTCAGTCCGATTATGTTCACGGTTTAATCCGATGCAGAATACCGATCTGTAAAACCGCATGCAGTGCATTCGCTTGTGGCGACACACCCGGAATTACCATGTGGTAAAAGCGCATGCGGAAAGAAAGAAACTGCAATTAGGAGTTGTAATGGTAACCATTTCCACATGAGGGATTTGCTCCAGTTGTTTTCTCCTTCCCAGGGTAGGTGCAAATCAAGTCCAAATAGCAAAAACATGTGAAAATCACAGTACTCACTTTTCAGAACACCTGTTTGCTTGTGAGAAGTGTCTGTACTCTCATTAAATGTATTGCAGTAGTGCTGTGAAGTGCTGGTCTTCTCCTTTTCGACTTGAACAAGTGCCTGCCCTTTTCAAGTATTATGGTGACTCAAATTAGCCACAGCTCTACAAAAGGAGCACAACCGCATAGCCACACGTTTCTGTAACCATGGAACAGGCACGTATTTCACAGAACTTAACCTTGAAGGAGGAGGAAGGGGCACAGCACCAAAGGGGCAGAGCAAGCAGAAGGTGCAGGAGAGGGCCTAGAATACCTATTTCATACCGAGACCCTGTAAAGATAAGTCAACTATATATTTTAACGATATACAGGCTGGGCATGGCCGCCACCAGCCACATTCTGTCTTTCATAGGGCGGCATTGGAATCAAACGTTGCTATCAGGATAGCAGTACCCCCACCCCCTCACGGAACTGCTGGATGCCCTACATTTTCTGTAACCGGTGGAGACCAGAGACCAGGAGGTCTTTCACAGCCACCTTTTGCAAGGTCCTCAGGAAGGTGATGGATGCACTGCTCACATTAGTACCCCGCCACTCCATTTTCTCTCTTGATCCCACATAGTCAGTGCCGCTACAGCACATTTTTTACATGGGTGGGGCATTCATAATGTTTTAGGGGCAACTGATTGTACACACATAAGCCTAATACCGACAAAGGCAACTGAACATATATACCCAAATAGAAAACAACACACCATACATTTGATACATTTCTGCACATGATTACCTGGAGCAACCCGCGAGTCAAGGATCCTTTGGAAAAGCAGAATTCAGTACACTATGGAAACATAGCACCCAAGAAGGACCTGGCTTATGGGTGCGAACATATGTCTGTTAAACCCACTCCCCTTCATTCCCCTTTCAGCACTCCTGCCTGTAACCCTACAAACCCCAGTAGTGAAAGTTACTTGGCCTTAGTGTTTAAAATTATGTTGTTTAACAATCTCACCAAATGAATGTAAGAAACACAACAGTAATTCATGATGGCACTTGTTTTAACATATCAAAAATCACTACATAAACATTGATTTATTTGGAAAACACAGCACATTGTTCATTAATCAGAAGAGCCCATTTACATTGTGTTATCATATAGCTTAACTATATGTTGCAAACCCTTTAGGTGTGTGTGGATATCCACTCCAACCATGGCTCATGACTCCACTCCATCACACCAGCAACAAGAGCATATAATGAAGCCCACAGCCACAATACAATGGAGTGTGCATTTTGACTACTCAAGGCACGCTTCCATTGCCTATACCAGTTGGGTGGTGCATTAGCTTATGCACCAGAAAAAGGTTGCAGAATTACTCTTTTGTGCTACCTGCTCCATAACAGTTGGCTCTACGCCCATGGAAGATAGTGGGTTATTCCAACGAAGAACCAGTAGACAATGATGAAGATTCAGAGCCACATGTATGAGGAGGGCAACAGTATGTCAGTGTAGTAAAAATCAGAGACTACCATACAAATAATTATTTTTGATTTATTATTTAAAACATTTCTTTGTTTTTTAAAGATCACATCTACTTACTGTTTGTGATGAAAGATTTATATTCTTACAAATTTGTATCCAAAAAAAAGTCATCCTTTAAAGGTGATGCTATAAGGGAAACATAAGCCTTACAATAACATACTATGGCACACATTCTGAGAAAAACAAACAAACTTGTCCGATGTAGTTAAACACCAGCACACAAAAAAGTATGAAAAAACCCAAAGAACAGCTATAAAATAATACACATCAGATGATGCAAAATATGTGTATGCACAATTCAGATTCTAACGTGAACTTTTTGGCAAGTGGAACAGAAATGTCTGATTATTGAGTGGTACAGGCAAACATCCCACTCGGCTGTGTGAGAGACTTGTTGAGAAGAGGCATTGGAGATGTGTAGTGGGAAGAATTGCTGTCGATCTGCAGCCTGCAGCATGCATCACTGAAGTGTATAACTGACTAAACCGTGCTTGTTACAGAGAATGTGTGTATTCCTTCAGGGACTACATCATAGACACATCCTTCAGCAACTACGTGCATTTAATAGTGCACAGTATGCGCCAAGCGACATATGACTTGTCTATTTTCCCCTTTGTTCTGCATGATCAAGTATACATTGCCTTTGGGCCAATCTTAAGCCACATCACATTTCAATGCCATGATGTGTTCTGGTACAACGCTTTTGGACCTCCACCCTCCCGAGATGTTTAATAGAGTCACATTTTAACTGCATTTAATTTTCTACTGCTTCAACGTCCTCTGTGGATTCCCTGATTGTGTACTCAGTGCCTCATGACTCGACTCCATCATGGCAGCCCTTCTAAAAATTAGTTCTAGTGCCTGGGTCACAGTACTGGTGGTGGTAGTCACAGGTGGAGGAAAGCTATCTGGCATAGACTGCATAGCTTCCTGTGCAGGTGGGCTCCCCTTCATATGCCATTGGCATGCCCTTTCCTTCAAACTCCTCCTCCCGTTCCTGCATGGGCACATCTCTTAGGCTTTGAGTAATGGGTGCTGGCAGTGGCAAAACTGGTCTAGTATTAGAGACTGTGGCTGTAGTTGATTCTCTGTATGAGGCTGGGCAGTGGTGTCCGTTCTCTATTTAGTATGGTCATTTTAGATTGAGTGGTGCCAGCCACAGCGCTTGAGGTAACATTGGCAGTGGTCGTCGGTGTAGTGATGGACACTGTTGGTACTGTGGAATCATCAGTAGCACTGGCTTGTTGAGGATGTTTTTCCCTTTGGACGCTTTACCAGAGCCGGTAGTGGTGCCAAACTCTTTCTTTGAGATGTTACCCGCACTGATGAAAGTAACACCTTTCAAATTTTGGCAAAGCCAATCTCAGATACAACTACAATTTTATTTCAGCCTTGGGTACACCTATTTACGTTTTATTTCTAATGTCATGTCGGCATATGCTTTTTCTTAAAACGTGAACATCACTCATGCCATTTACATTTTGCACATAGCTTGTAGGGCTATGGATCCTATTGTTGCATAGACATACATGGTGTTGTCGTGTACAGCACTCACCTGGTTCCTCTACAAATAAAATTGCACCCGGTATTTCTGATTCCTCGGGACACAGAAAATACTCGTAATGAGGTGAAATTCTGCATTCTGTGAGCGGACTAACTAGCCCATAACGGTAAATCAGAGTGCTAGTTTACTGCACCCAATTACCTCCTCTCTCGTGACCCGGACCTTAGCATGCCGCGTGCCACCAATTATATATGTTATGGATTCCTGCCACGCTACTGTGAACAAAGCCAGGTTGCGAACTGAAAATAGTTTCCTATCAGACGATTGGTAAAAGATAAGTCCCACATAATTGTCATAAGAAAGTGAAAGTTTCTGATGCCAAATCAGACTAATAGCTTATGCTCTGGTTGAAGCTTGAGTACTGTTTTCTACCAAAAAAAGAAGTACATACCTCATGATGGGTTTTTGATATTATTTTTTTCTCTCTGGCAACCACTAGGGGACAGAGAGGAAAGGTGAGCCATGTTTCCTCAACCCTACTATTGCTTTTGTTCTCTGCTTCACATCTTCGATTTATAAGCCTGTGTAGCAGGATGAATGGAGTGAGATGGATTTCACCATGGTCGAAATACAGAGGCTTTATGTGTTATTATGGATATTAGGTTCTGTTAATGCTACTCTTGTTTTGATATTGTTGTGCTTTACAGGGTGAAGTATTGCATTTGTATTACAGGAATGGGGTACTGGACAGTACCCCAGGGTATGCTTCAGATTAACTACTTCAACGCAGGAGTCCTTGCATTGCTGTGGATCATGTTCTAGCTCGTATTGGTGTACAGTTTGCACACTGATACTCTTTTATGCATCTTGATGCATCTCAACAAAAAAAAATATGGTCTGGAATTATTGTACCATAAATAGACTTTTAGTAAAAGAGCCATGTGCATATGGTGCTAATTCTGCTAAACGTTTCTCTATTCTCTCTCTCTCTCTCTCTCTCTCTCTTCGTCCCCCGCTTTCATTGTCTTCCCCTGTACTGGGGTGAATGTATGACATTGTTCTGCATTCTGTCCATCAATTGTTCTTTTTGCATTTGTCACCCCGAGTGGCACGGGTATGCCCAGACGTGGGTCCCGTGCTCTCCATGCCACTGGAGTCGAGCTATCCTGGCTGATGAGGGCTGAAAGCCCAAAACTGGTCCTAGGATGCTTGTTTCCAGTCCAGGGAGGACCTGGCCTGGCAGTTCGGGCTGGACTGTTCCCATTGGGCGCAGGGTCAAGACTTATTTGCATATGGCTGGGTCCAAACTGGAATGGCATGGTGAGCAAAAAAACAATGGATTTAGGCCCAGATCTCTGTACTGGGGTGAATGTATGACATTGTTCTGCATTCTGTCCATCAATTGTTCTTTTTGCATTTATCAACAGTGATAGGCACACCTTGTGAATTTATACATCTAAGTAATTTTAGACATTAAAGTTCAACTCTGGATGTGTTCTTGCTGTATGCAATATGAGTTTAACATGTGGGAGTCTACTGCTGCTATTTTAAAATAGTTACAATGATCCCGGCATGAAATGGTTTAGACATTTCAGGAAATGTGTTGGCCATTAATGGAGACTGATTTTATTCTGATAGGAAGTCTTTACTGTTTAACTAAATTTGGTATGGAGGAAATGGTTAAATATTTACCACCAATGTTATCCATTTAAGGTGTGGATGCTAGAGATTGATTGTTTTTCGAAGGCGGTTGACAGATTTGAAAAAACGATTTTTGTTAGAACCCCATATTGTGATGGAAAGGTTTAACTTTTTCACTTGACATCAACTTCCTAATGAGTCTTTTGATTCATATGTGTCAACATTGACAGTTCTTGCAGCTGATTGTGCATTTGGATCGACAGTTGATACCTGTATCAAAGATCAGCTGATTATACGTTGCTCAAACAAGAACATTCAGGAACAGCGTTTAATTCAACGCAATCCTACTTTGCAAGTGACTACACTGCCAAAAGTGTTGAATGTTCTATCAAATTATTTAAAACAATTAATGTTGATAATCTTACAACTGAAGTTGTAGCATGGACTAATAGTCATGGTTCAACAGTCTCCAATGCATAAGGGGAGTTTTGGTAAAACTAAACAAATTAATGTGAATCCAATTAGTAACTCTTCCAAGTTTGTGGTTCAAAGACACATTCTTCACAATTCAAATGTTGTCCTGCCAAAGGGAACGAATGCTTAACTGTGGAAAAATTGGCCATTTTGGTAGTTTGTGTATGTCTTCAGCTAATTGAAGAATTTCGTTATTTAAAGACCATAATGAGGTTGAGAGTAATGATAGTGACAATGTAGTGTTGTGTGTGGCAGAAAATGTTCAGACTAAGTGTGAAAAGGTGGGAACTGCTGAGAGTTTAAGTGTTGGTAGGTTCAAGGAAGGTCGAAATGGTATTTCTGGTCAAGTAGGGGTTCCAAATAGTGCCTTTGCTGACAGTGAACCCTATGTTAACCCAATGTGTGAAATTGCCGTTCATAACAAGCAAGGACAAATTATGGCAGACTCTGGTTCTCCATATGCTGTTTTATCAGATGGTTATTTTTACAAAAAGTGGAGCAACAAAAAGGTTGAACCCAGTGATGTTAAAGTTTATGGTTCTGGTGGTTAGGAAATCAACATGTTTGAGTATTTTGTAGTGGACATTACATTCAGAATAGATCTATTCTTTGAAAAGTGCATATAGCAATTGCCGGCTTACAAGTTTTAGGATGGTGTCATCAAGGAAAGTTTGGTATTACTCAATCCTAATGCTAAGAATTCTGTTTATATTTCAGAAACTGTACAAATTGTGCATTTTTTGTGATCGCTTAGAAGGTTTATTGGGGAAACATAAATATCTGTTTCAGAAAGATTTGGGGAAAGTGGTGGAATGTTCTCATCACATTCAGCTTAAGGAGAATGCATCACCTGTTAAACATAAATTAGGACATGTTCCATAATCTGCAAGGAGTGAATTATTTGCAAAGTTGATGTATAAGCGCAATGGAGGTGTAATTGAGCTGGTTAATGTGGCTGAATGGGTGCCTCCGATTATTTTGGTTAAAAAGAAAACAGGTGATCTTCAGGTGTGTGTGGATCTACGTTCAGTTAACAAACAGATTTTGGTAGATTGTTATCCTCTTCCGTTCATTCAGGAGTTAATGGCGAAGTTGGATGGTCCAAAATGTTTTTTACAACCATCGATCTCAAGGAGTCATAACACCAGATTGCACACTTAAGCTGTCTTGGCATGTTTCCAAAGGTAGTTCTACATTTTTGAAACCTCCTGAAAATGTGAAGGTTGGTAAAACATCAGCACTTGTAAACAGTGGTTCGTGGTGGAGTTGTTTGAAGTTAACTCGCATTAATAAGAATGCTTATTTTGAGACTGTTAATTTGTCTAGTCCTGATTTTGCCAGAGAGTCATATGCGAGTCACACGATGAGTGGAAATAATAATTGTTCTTAATTTTCTGCTGATGGAGATCGATCTTTGTCAAGTGATTCTAATATGCCTTCTTTTTCAAATTTGAGCACTCCTCATAAGTCTGAAATTGTCAGTACAAAGTCTTCAAAGAATGTGAAGATGCCTAAAAGTACAAGTTTGTCATGTATTAGTTTTATTGTTATTTCGTTTTTTTTGTTTGTTTTTCATTTTTATATAAAATAAGGAGGTGTGTAGTAACAAAATTCAGTCATTGTGCATTCTAGGTTTTTCATTGGTTGTTGGTATTGCTGTTTGAATGGCATTCCACATTCAGTGTGAGTTAGAGAGTGGTTACCCCTATGCGTGTGGGTGCTCCAATAAATAATGTCTCAGAAGCCTACCCGTGTAGATTTCATTTACTACATTTTCTGTCTCCACATTTTGAGTGCCTGACTTTTACTTCTAATTGTACAACTCATCAGATATCACATAAATGTGAACAACATAAGATTACACAGAGAGCAGAGTTGTGCAGTAGTATCACTATATCAACATAAATAGTGACTACACACAGACACTGCCACCACCCCGTAGTTATTTTCACTTCTTTTGGACCCGAGGTGGGCTTGGAAGCGGGGGCTCTCTGAATGTGTATAAAACTGCATTGTTGCTTCTGCTTCTTCTTTCTGCCAGAGAAACTTAGACTAAAGTGCAGTGCCTTTTCTGAGGGAAGCTGCCATACTGCTGCTGTGCCCATCCTATCGTTTCTTCTCACTCTTAAACAATGGAAGTCGCCATCTTTCTCGATTTATGCAGAATCATTGTCATGTGTGCCATTCAACGTAGAAGTTGTCTGACCTTATTTTTCTAAGAACTGATAGTGTCAACTCATTCGACTAATGACATTGATGCCACACCTGATGTGACATTCGTCTGGGTCAAATGCCTACTTTTCACCATTATAAGGTTAACTAAGAACACATACAGACATATAGTCGAAATAATGTAGTCTGAATTGAGGTCCTTTTACCTTATATGTTCATTAGGAAGCGCCTGGGAAGCACCCCTTAAAACACATAATCTATGTCAGACATTCCTAAACTTATGTCAGAAATTCCAATTTCTGATGAGATTTAGTATATAAGGAATGTCACTTGACTACTTGTCAGGAAAGGTCCTTCGTCCAGATTATTGCACAAGATTCTGCCAGAGATGGTCCCACCTACTGCTAGTATACTTCGCAGGTGCGACTTCTCGCCTGAAGGGTGAAGCTGATAAGCCGGGTCCCAGAGGAAGACCGACTGCTACCGCACCGTGTGTTTGCTCTTTGCAGGGAACACTATCTTTGCGCCCCAGCTGATAAAGTCCGCCTTTGCTGTCAACCAGGTATGCAGTGCGTCTCTTCTCTAAGAAAATCTAGACTGCAAGTCGCTCCGCCTTCTATGCTCTCTTAGTGTAGCGCATAGAAGTAGATGTTAAGCTATAAATTACATTTTAACAATGTTAGAAATGTTCATTTTATTCTCATTACTAATAACGTTTCTTCTTGCTGTTTTTATAGTATTCTGTGTAGTTGTTTTCTTGTACTAAGATGCAGTCTGTTCCTGTAGTATTGAATACTTTTACTTAAGTGTTCATTCTTCTTAGTGCCGTGTGTGTGTCGGTGATATTGTAAATAATGAAACAAGTCTGTACTGTTACAATGGTGCCAGTGATCCCTTTATGGGATTGTTAGTAACCAAAAAGCAACATCTCTAATTACACATTGAATAGTGTTTTGTGGGGCTACAATAACCTGACTTTCACATCATCGTTGGTGCATTGTATCAAGTTTACCTGTGTCACCTGTGGGTGGGAAAGCACACCTTGTAGACTTGCGCAACAGTTGGAGCCCAACGTGGACCTCCTATCTTATGCTTATGTCTTGAGTAGTTTTTTCTCTTTTCACTCACACATGAACCATTATTACGACATTACGGAGATGTCCGTAATAATCGCGGTTACCTCCTACTGGGGATAAGGGCGAATCTAATTCCTTAGATTTGTCAAGCTTGACTCATAAAGGGTTATTCCCCATTCTGTGGATTTTCTAATTCTTTGATTCCAATCTTCAATTGAATTCATTTATTATGGCGGCACCTATTATGATAGGGGTCAGTTGCAGGGAAGCAGTCACTCAGCATCTCAAAACTCAAGGTGCCCCCGATTAATTAAGGGGGGGCTGTTACTTTTTTAATAGCTGCACATCCAGTGTATGCCTTTGAACATTTTTTACTTATGGGTGGAGTTCGAGCCTATTGATGCTGCCTCAGAGCAGTTTCACAAATGTACAGTGGTAGTTCCGACGGCACACTATAGGGCTTACCAAGATTTGGAAATCCCTCTAACTTACTAAAAACATCAGAATTGGTTTGGTGGTCATTTGCCATATATGTACAGAAATGTATGTTTAAGACTTCTGAGAAATGAAGGGGCTACACAGCCGTTCCTCGCCCTGACACCTTAACAAACACTGAGGTGATTGGGAAGTTAAATTACACAGTAGCCTCATACAGGAGACTTGTACAGCTTGTACAATGTACTTTGACCTCCAGACCTTCTGTTGCAGTGGGGCCTGCCGCTCCCGCACAAATGCAAACTATGAGTCCACAGACTATTAACGCTATCATGGGAAAATGGCCCACGAACCGCGATCAAATGTCTTTCTGGATTGCTCAAAAGACCAATCAGTTAGAAGCAGTGTATCTGCACACTAACCCCCAAGATAAACACAGAATACTCACTATGTGTCTCCCTCTTGGAATGGTGTCTCCTGTACAGGAGTGCAACACCTGGGAAAGCATCTTTGCATGAATTTACACCAGTACGCTTGGTAGGCTTTCATTGGCAGTCCTATCTGATGTACTTAGACAGGTACACAATGAACCTGGAGCTGCATCAGCTCTGGACTTAGGGATGAAATTAATGGGGAACTTCTCTGCAGTTTCCTCTCATCCTGAGCAATATTAAGAGGGAGGCTTCAGTTCTGGCTTTACGTCGGAGACGAGAAGCAGTTCCAGTTCAAGACCGTGAACCGGAACTACCAAAGATTATTGCAGAAGTTTATACCTCTGTAAGGTAGAGATACCTTGGGTAGTCACCCCTTTAAGCCACATTTAAAAGCTAAAAATGACATTGAGAGCTCCATTAAACAGAAATCTGCAACAGAAGGAAAGAAAAAACAGAAAGATAAAAGACCGACTGGATCACACACTTCTTGGAAGTCCGGCAGGGGTGGATATGACTGAATAGACTGTGAGAAAATAAAAAAACCTAAACGGTATCAGCATTCTGTTAGCCCCTTATCACGTTCTTTTCACGACACTGATGGTAAAAAGAAAAGAGAGGGGGAGCTCAACCGAGTACCAACGAAAAGGGGAGTATAATAAGAAAAGTGATCCAAGACGCGAGGCTGACGTCAGCGTAAAGAGGGAAGAGAAAGGATCGGAATCTAAAGCCCCAGTAAAGAAGAAGAAAGTAGCAGGACTTCCTAAGAAACATGCCAATCCAGCTGCAAGTCCTCCTGCGACACCGGCCTTGGCCGAGACCGCTCCAGGACATCGCAGCAGAAGTTGCAATAATACATCAGACACTTCAGATTTTTCTGGATGTGAATCCAACTGATGACTTTATACAGATCGAGACTCCAGATCAACATTTAAATCCTCCTGATAGGGTTTACAACCTAAATATTCAAATTGAAGGGGACATACCACATATAATTAAAGCAGTTTTCTGGTCACAATTGTCCGATGATTATGACATCATCCTAGCGGAAGAAGACTGGCCTCCAGCCTTTATTAGGGAAGCAACCTGAGGGGAGGAAAT
The DNA here is from genome assembly GCA_963921515.1 of Calotriton arnoldi. Taxonomy (NCBI): domain Eukaryota; kingdom Metazoa; phylum Chordata; class Amphibia; order Caudata; family Salamandridae; genus Calotriton; species Calotriton arnoldi. The sequence continues at coordinate 532,396 of CAWUFW010006494.1, read as the reverse complement.
CATATGAGATAATCCGTCTCTCACATAATACCTGAAGATATCAGGGAAATTTATGCCAGCGAATGGGCTGTGTGATAAGCGCCAGCCTTATGTAGAAATCGAGTGGAGTGGAACGAACACACTAGTCCACATGTTATTCACTTACGTAGCGTACCACAAGCACAATACCCTTTAAATCCAGAAGTAAAACGTGATATAAAAGCAATATGAGATCAATTACAGTACCAGACCATAATAGTGCCTTGCCTTTCGTCAGTGAAAACGCCACTTTTTCCTTTCTCCAAACCAGAATGCTCCTATAGAATAGTTTTAAACTATAAGGAATTTGAATGCACAAACACGAACGTATGCAGGCTAAAACATGCATTGCACGGGTTTAATGACTAACCTGATGCAGAAAAGATACTAGATGACCCTGCATATTTCCAGTCGGTTCTTTAGCCAAAACATAGCGCCCAAAAGTGAGTATCTAACAGCTTTCAGTTTTGACGGAGTGCAGTTTTCATTTCGATGCTTACCCCTGGGCTATAAGAACAGCCCTGGCTTATTTTCAGCGTGAATCATGGAGATCTTGCAACCAGATCCCGAGTTATTGTCATACGTTGATGATATCTATCTATCTATCTATCATAGTGGTGACCATATTAACATCACATGGTTACAAAATTAATTTTAAGAAATCGAAGATTGCCTACTTGACAGTAACCTTCTTGGGATCTGAATTATCCAGCGAGGGCAAGGGTCTTCTAGCTCCAGACTTTCTCCAAAAGTGCGCTACCTGGCAACCTCCCGACATACTGAAAAAGTTGCAGTCCCTGCTGGGATTTCTCAACTTCAGACGTACTTATTTGCCTCACTACGCCAAGAGAGTGGAGCCTATGTATAACCTGATTTCTCCCATGTTTTCATCTAAATAATAGCTGAACATGCATACTGGTATCTTGCATGCTCTACTATCAGACATGCTTGAGACTAAATATTTACAAACTAAGGACAATAAAACCAACCTAGTTATCAGAGTCCTACCCAGTCACTATGGTTATACCTGTGAGACCTGCAATGAAGGACACACCGTCCCTACTGCTTACAAGTCTCACTTGTATTCATTGGCAGAAGAACATTTTACTTCCATTGAAAAAATCCTGACGGCTATTCTAACGAAGCGCCCTTTGGTGCAGGGAAAACCTATTGTTGTTCCTCCTGTACCAGCACTAGAAGCGGCTACCAAGGCAAGTATTCCTAATGCTCACATCTTACACCCAAGATGGGTGCAGTGGGCCTCTTCTTTGAGTGCAGTGGATGTAAAGTTTCAGTATGATCCTTCCCTTTTGTATACAAGGTTTTCTCCAATACAAACGGAATGCCACATTACCCATTGAGTCTTACCAGAGCATATTCTATACAGATGGCTCTGTCCAACCTGCGATAGGAACTAAATACAAATCCTCTGCAACCTGCACAGCAGTACGAAGTGTAGTGAAGGATAGTGAATTCATCCCACAGTGCACCCACACTAAATCTTTAGGTGACAGCACTGCACAACATGCAGAATTACATGCCCTGCAACTTGCATTACAAAAGTCTGATTTATCAGTTCCCACGCCTATTGATTCTGACTCATCCTTCTGTGTGCAAAGTTACAATGTTCAATCAATCAATCAATCAGAATTTATAAAGCACTGCTAATCACCCGATAGGACATACAGGCGCTTGCAGGTCCCAGAAGGTTCATTCGAACAGCCAGGTCTTGAAGGTCCTTCAGAATTCCAGAAGTGAGGTGATCACCTGGAGCCGTGCGAGGAGGCTGTTCCAGGCCTTTGCTGTGATGTAGGAGAAGGAACGTCCTCCACTTCTGCTTTGTTAGATGCGGGGAGTATGGGCAAATGGCAGGAAGGCGGAGCATGTAGTATTTGCGACTGTTGGTGGACGTTCAGGTGATGGTGTATGTAGAGTCTTCTGTGCGTGGGTCAGCAGCTTTAATTGGCATCTCTTCTGTATGGGGAGCCAGTAGAGTTGCCTGAGGTGGGATGTGATGTGGGTTCGCCGGGGGAGGCTGAGGAAGAGTATGCTGCGGGGTTCTGTATGGTTTGAAGTCTCTGTAGGAGGTGTGCGGCAGTTCCTACGTAGAGAGCGTTGCCATAGTCCAGTCGGCTGGTGATGAGGACCTGTGTCTCGGTGTGTCTCGTGTGCAGGGGTAGCCACTTGAAGTTCATATGTAGCATGCGCAGAGTGAGGTAGCAGGCAGAGGAGACGGCGTTGATCTGTAATTTCATGGTAAGCTTGTTGTAAATGATGATTCTGAGATTTCTGGTGTGGTCTGTGGGTGTGAGTCCTAGGTCTGATGGCCACTAGGAGTCATTCCATGGGTTTGCTGATGTTGCCCAAGATCAGTACTTCTGTCTTGTCTGTGTTCAGCTTCAGGCAGTTCTTCATCCAGTTGGCGGCGCTTGTTGGTCCTGGTGGTGGTAGGGTCATAGGTGAGTGAGAGGATGAGTTGGGTGTCATCTGCATAGGATATTATGTTGAGACCATGAGATCTGATGATGTTGGCCAGCGGGGTCATAGATGTGTTTAGTGTGGTGCTGAGGGATGAACCCTGGGGGACACCGCAGATGATATCCTTGGGTTTGGAGGTGAAAGGTGATAGGCGGACCTTCTGTGTTCTTCCAGTGAAGGAAGTGATCCATCTGAGTGCGTCCCCTTGGATGCCGATGTGGTGGAGTCTTTCGATCAGCTTGTGGTGGGATACTGTCTCGAAAGCTGCCGAGAGGTTGATTTGAAGCATTGGTCAACTGAATAGTTTCCAGGATCCAAAGGGAAAACCTATAAAGAATAAACAGCTTTGGGGAAAGGTAGTTGTCTTACAAGATAAGCTTACATTGGCCCATGAAAGGCACACTCTGGGCCAGCAGCTTGGTGGCATTCATGCCAAAGGGAACTGTGCCGCTGACCTAGCAGCAAAGGCTACAGTTCAGAGTGTTAGAGTAGCACTCTTAATCAGATCTCAAACGAAGATCGACACAGATATTTCAACAACCATAAATGCAACTAAGCAAGGTAGGGAAACCTCCTGCTGGTTTTCCTCCCAAATACTCCTTCTCCCTTAATTCAGATAACATTCCTGTAGTTGCGATACTAGAAGTGAGAACCAGAATAATACCTAATAGTCTGTCTATATTATATTTAATCAAAGAAGCCCTTGAGGGGTTGGCATCTGCTCATGCAGGAATTAACACAACAGTAGCCATGCTACAACAATGCTAATAGTAGCCTAATTTAAATAAACAGACTTAAGGATTATGTTAGGCAGTGTGATGTTTGTCAGCAGATTAAACCCTCCACTGCCAAAAGACCCTCACAATCATGATCTCAAATATCCCTTTCTGGGTGATTTATTTGGACCACATCGGTTCCCTCCATTCATCTAACCGATAATAGTACATATTGGAAGCGATTAATTCATGTTCTCGATTTCTATGGGTTTGGCCCCAGAGAAATGCAAGCGCTTCAGCAGTAGTAAAAGATTTGAAGTGCCTATTTGCAATTGGGGCAGTTCATTCATTTAATTCAGATAATGGCCCTTTGTTCAAATCTAAGGCTTACAGGGATTCAATGTCTGCTCTTTGAGTTTGTGTGAAATTCAGCAACTCGTCCAAAGCTGAATCGAACTGCGTTATTGAGCGTGCCAATGGCATGCTTAAACAAGCTTTGACTGCTGGGATGCTAAGTTCAGGGCTTAGTTGGGACCATAACCTATATGGAGTTGAAAGAGTATTAAATAACTTGCCTAGATGAGTATTGGGAGGACGCACTCCATACAAGGTTCTCTTCATAGGTCCTGGCTTAGATCATTCTGAGAAGGTGGCGGATAAAGATGCATTTGACTTGGAGAAACGTTTGAATATTTTGCAGAGTATTCAAGAAGTCAACTACAAGCTGTCTAACACTAACCACTTGGATGCCGCCACCTGTGACGGGAAGGTTATCACTATTGCTGATGGGTGGGTTCCCAAAGTTGGGAACCTAGTTCGGGAGAAAATCCATGACAAGAAAGCTTTTGAACCATCCTACAGACTACCCGTCACTGTTCTTTGGGTAAAAGGCAATAGAACTGTTATTCTGCCTCCTCTGCCTGGATCAAGAAGAAATAAACGAGTGTCTATTGACCACGTTAAAAAAGCACGATGTGGCCACTTCTCTACAGCAGACCACCGCAGACACCAAGAAGGATTCAGATTAGTTCCTTCCAGCCTTTCCCTACTCTGAATACTTTACCCCTTGAACAAAGCAGTAACATTTCTGGCTTGAATTCCCAGTGGGGGCTATTTGCGCCTGACACTATACGCAGAACATTGAGCTCAACAAACACAGCTGATGCTGCCATATGACAGTGGCTATTGTCCAACATAACTCCATGGTTTACTTTGAAATTCCAACTGATGCTACGTCATTTGAACTAGTACCCTTTCGAGAGCCTCGAGAGACCAATGACATTGAAAAGTACTTTGGATATTTCACAGGAGATTTTTCAACTCCTGCTATAGTCACTTTCTGTCTGAGACTGCTTTATGCTTGCCAGTGGTTTAGGTTTAAATCAGTTTTTATTGTTGCAGCCTCTGCTCATCACAACAATGAACTTGCCATCATGGAAGGTTCAGTTCCCTTGAAATCACATACAAAGAGTGTAACTTTTCAACAATTACTTCCCCCACCCCACCCAACATCACTCCCTCCTCCCTTCCTGGGTACAAGTAGCAATATGGATATACAGAAAAGGAGATATCAGGCCGGTGTCACTCAAGGAGCGCCCTCCTTATCCTCAGCAGAAGCAGCATCTGTGAGACATAGTAACCGTAAGTAGCGGGGGCAGGTCAGTTCCCTAAATTCTTGAGATGGAAGGGCAATGAATGGTTGCCAGAGAATTCTATATGTGTCGCCCTGGGCACAGAGAGTAAGAGTGAGCTTCTCCATTCCCAGAAAGAACCAGAGGCGCTGAAGCCACACTAGGTGTTTTGGTGTAGTGGCAGTTCCCCACAGCGCTAGGATGGTTTGTTGGGCCGCACCCAGGGCTATGCTAATGTGACGCCCCCTGCGTGATGTGAGTGGGTAAGGGCGTTTGGGAGTCCTAGCACGAATTATGACGTGAACCTGGGGAGCTGAGTATGGAAGTGGGTGTCGATATCATCCAGGACAGAATCCTAGAATGAGGTTACCTTTGGGCAGTCCCAGAGGATGTGAGTGAGGGTGCCCTTAGCCTCGCATTGTCGTCAAAAACACTCGCTATGAGTCTGGTTACTCCTGTGAAGCCTAACAGGACTCAAATACCAGTAGGTGGCGGTCTTCACAGCCGTTTCAGCCCTAGACCCCCTAAACCCCTCGTCACTCAAACTAGAAATTCCCCCTTCGCAGGCTCACTGTGACCGCATCGCAGACTTTTTTGAGGAAAAAGTCCAGCTGCTGAAAAAAGACTTTCCCCCTCCTCCCTTGCCCTCTATTCACTTCAAGATTACTCTAGACAGCAACCAACCCCCCTCCAAGTGTTCCAAAATCTCAGTTTAGATCAAACTCGCCAAGCAATTTTGGCTGTTAAATTTGGGTCTCCTTTTGACCCCTGCCTCCCGCTGATCCTACATGCCCTGATAGACACGGTCAACCCAATTATCCACAATATAATAAATACCTCACTATTGACGGGGGATGTTCCTGATGAGTGGAAACTTGCGGCAGTTAGACCCCTGCAAAAGAAACAGCTTGCCGACCCTACCACTCTCTCTAACCTCCGCCCTATTTCCCTCCTTCCTTGCCTTAGTAAGATCGCGGAAAACTGGTCAACCTACAACTTACGACCTCCTTGGAAGGAGCTAACATTCTACACCCTAACCAGTCAGGTTTCAGATCGCAGCATTCCACGGAATCCGCCCTGCTGTTCACGGCTGAGTCCCTAAAAGCTGCCCTGGACCAGGGAAAATGCGCTGTGTTGGTCCTTTTGGACCTATCAACGGCTTTCGACATGGTCTTGCATGACATCCTCCTAGACCATCTCGAAGCGTATGGCATTTCCCATCTTGCACTGGCTTGGTTAAAATCTTTTCTCCAAAATCGAAGGCAAGTTATCACCCTCTGGCAATATGTCGGCAGAAAAACCTCTGCTTTCCGGGGTCCCACAAGGTCCCATCCTCAGTCCAGTACTCTTTAATGCATACATGGCCCCATTAATCAGGTTAGTCTCGTCTTTCAACCTCGAGAGCATATCATATGCGGACGATACTCAGTTGGTATTGGTCTTAGACAAAAATATACCCTGGCTGAGGAAAACCTCTGCCAATGTCTTACAGCTGTCTTCCACTGGATGAAGACCAGCCACCTGAGATGCAACTCGGATAAAACGGAACTCTTGACATTAGGGAAGGGTAATAACTTCTGTCCCAGCCAATGGTGGCCAGCGGACACCCCTCTGCCCCCTAATATCGTAACTACCGTCAGAAACCTGGGGGTAAGATTCGACTCTGCTCTGTCTTTCCATAGCAGGTGCCAGCTATCTGTAGCTGGCACCTGCTTTCACTTAATCATATCACTAAAAAATGTTTTTCGACCTACTTCCTATTTCGACAAGGCAGACTGTTGCTACAGCCTTGATCACTTCTAGACTGGACTATTGCAACAGTCTTTATGCAGGCACTAATAAATCAGTCCTTCACAAACTTCAGATGGTTCAACACGCTGCAGCAAGATTAGTACTTAAATGGCCCAGGAAATTCTCTGCATCAGCTGCCCTTAAAACACTGCACTGGCTACCTGTTCACAAAAGAATACTGTTCAAACTTTTAATAATCACTTTCAGAAGTTTTCATTCCTCTGGCCCTCAGTATCTTTGATCTAGGTTCACCCACTACATACCCTGCCGCATGCTTAGATCTTCCAATTCTAATCTTTTAGAACCCCCAACCTTCAAATGTATCTCCAAAGGAGGTAAACCATTGCAGTGTTAGGCACAAAAGCGTGGAACCAGCTCCCTTGTAACCTCAGCACCATTCAGTCAGAAACCTTTTTTAGGAAGTCTTCAAAAACCTGGATCTTTACCTTGCCGGATGCTCTATGTAGAGCTCTGATCTAGCTCCCTCAACCCTGTTTCTCAGCAGCTGCTACGTTTTACTCGCAACCTTATCCATTACAGCGCCATGATGCTCCTCGGAGTGATAGATGTGCTCTATAAATACCGCCTAACATAACATAACATGCATTATATGCAGTGTGTCTCGCACTATAAAAGATGTTGTGCCACTCCTTAAGGGCAGATAGAGATGGACCGGGCGGCCGGACATGAATCGCCTCGGCTCCCGGTCCGCGCCAGAATCACGAGCGCATAAGCGCCTCCAATCGCCGCCAAACATAGCTCCAGGGCTCCCAAACTGAAGCGGACCCAGTAGGGGCTGAGCGGGTGCCTGGCTGTTCGGGGCAAACCCATTTTTGAGCCTTGTCGGGGTCCGGGAGCGCGGCCGAGGAGCAACGCAAAATGGCGGCCGCCATGCTGGGAGAGACGAGAGACGCAAGTTAACCAGGCGCTCCTCGATGCGGACTGACGGAAACAGGGCGCCTACCTCCTCACCCAGATTCCCGAGTGAGTGGTGAGCGGATCGCGGCTTCCCGCATGTAGAGGAGGTGTGACCGGAGGTTCTCGACGGGAGAGCAACGAGGCAGCAGCTCACACCCGGGAGGACGACTCCTGGCCAGCCGGTGAGGCGGGGACGCCATTCGGCGATCAGACGGGACCGAAGGGAGGCGGGAGTGCCTTTTGGGGCCGGTATGCGGGACATTGACTGGGAAACGGCAGCCCACCGGCTATTTGCCTGACGTGCCTGACCCGATCTTCGGAGATCATTGTGCCTGGGCTTCCAAGATATGCCAGACACCACAACGCTGCTTCTTGCATCCCCTGTTTACCTCTGCTGACAGGTGAGACCACCAGGCCCTGGGTGCATGACACTGTCCGGGATCACTAGCCAAGTTCTGTTTGTCTATTACCAGAGGGCAGATCTGTTATTTGATTTACCGTGCTGCCTGACCCTAAGACACGAGGCTTCTGGCAAACCCTGTTCCCCGCTGATGACATGCAGGAAGCTGATCTCTTGCCTTTGTCCAGAGGGCTGATCTGTTGTATGATTTATCGTGCTGCCTGACCCTAAGATGGCCGCCACCCTCGAAGCTTAATCTTCTGCATATAAAATGGTGTTTTTTAGGGGCAGAATCCCTTGTCTGACCCCGAGATGGCCGCCACAGTGGTCCTTAACCACGATGTGCTACTATTCTTGGACAAAAATTGGACATCGACCAGACCTCGAGCATATCCCCCATCCGGCTCACCCATCAGGACATTGAATCTGTGAACTTGCCACCGACCGTGGAGACCTAGCACTCTGGCCGATGCCCGGTGGAGCTACCTTGATAGCTATAGAGGAGATGGGCCGTGGACTTCCCCCTCGACCGTCACCTACCCAGCCGGACATTGGGCAGACTCTCCTTCGTCTCTCCGCCGTATCTCCCTCCTACCCTTTTACCTTACTCCCCTACCCTTCTACACTCCATTTATCTCGTCTTCTTTGCTCTTTAAATGTTTTCTTGCAACAGATGTAACTTGTAACTGATGTAACTTTGTAACAATGTGGAACCTCATGTAAAGCGCTCTGATACCTCCGGGTCTAGCCAGCGCTATATAAAACTTCTCAAATAAGGGTAAGCTGCCTTCACGCCTGCTCGCTTACACTAAGCTCATATACACTAGGCCGTCGTCAAGAGTAAAATTGGGGCCTTATATGTCCTCATCATTCCCCCTTCTCCGAGGCACAAGACAGGGGTGCCCGCTCTCCCCTTGCTTTTTGCGATGGCGATGGAGCCACTTGCGATCCGCCTCCGCAGGGAGGGGGAGGCATGGGGCATACCGATCGTGGGCACGGTCCACGCGGTGTCGTTATACGCCGACGATGTCCTCATCTATATTCGGGACATCACATCCGACCTTACCCCCATACTAGATACCCTGAGGGATTTTGAGAAGGTGGCAGGATTGAGAGTCAACTGGGCCAAGTCCACGGTGTACCCACTCTCAGGTGACCTCCCACCCCAACCGCTGTTAGCGGGCGGGCAACACATTTCTTGGAGTGCCCAGGCAGTCAGATACTTAGGTATAAGACTATACCACACGCCGAGGGACATGTACGAGGGAAACTACTGTGGGGTCCTAGCCGGGGCTCGAGCCTCAGTGAAATTCTGGAAAGATCTCCCACTAGCCCCTATAGGGAAGATAGCAGTGGCCAAGATGATACTAGTCCCACGGCTACTGTACTATTTTGCCAATCTCCCGGTGGTCCCCCGTCGCTCCTTCTTCCGCGAGCTGGACATCCTCCTGATCTCCCTCATCTGGGGAACGGGCCGCAGACGGATAGCCCTCGCGAAATTGCAGTTGCCTATGGATCAGGGAGGACTGGGTGCTCCCTCCTTTGAGGCGTACTTTCTGGCAGCTCAGTTGCAATGGGTGTTGCGCTGGACGGCAGGCCGTGCATTGACAGAAACCCACACTATGGCGGGACCAGTTACCATCCCAGTCATACATCGCATGCTGCTACCAGGTGCCAAGCCCATACAAGATTGCCCACTCCAGATAGCAGTAGCACGAGCATGCCTGAAACGCATACATAAAATGAGCCACTTAACCCCTTTTTACTCTCCCATACAGCCACTGGTGGGCTTCCCTAGAGGCGGAACTCATTACACAGAACGCGCTATGCACATTTGGACCGAACATGGAATCACAGAAGCGGGCGCCTTGTATACCAATGGGCAACTGCAGGCTTTTGCCGACCTGGGTGCCGACACTGGCCTCCCAAACGGGCAATTCCTCACGCATAGGCAACTGCTGATAGAGGGTCGCAGAGTGTGGAGCACAATCGACCCGGAGCCGCCCACACACCCAGTACTGCATGCGATCCTGCAGATGGGCCCGGGCCGTCACTTAGTGACATGGTTGTATAAAGCGGTGCGAATGCTCGGTGCGATCACTTTAACTCCACTACGAGACAAATGGGAAACCAAGTTCCAACGGCCCCTCCACGATAAAGAATGGGAACACGCCCTTGAGTTCCAGAAAAAGGTGTCTCGCAACTATCGTTTTAAAAACATACAATACCACATGCTCCATCGCGCATATCTGACCCCTGAAATGCTTCAGCGCTACTACCCCAACACGCACTTCACCTGCCCCCGGTGCCTGGAGCCTGGTGCTTCTTTCCGTCACATGTTCTGGGCATGCCCGGCACTTCACGCATTCTGGACCACGATACACACCTCTCTGCTCGAGGTGACAGGGCTCAACGATCTCAACACATGGGGAGGCCTGTGCGTTGGGCATAGCCAGGCGTCGTAAACAGCATAAGGTGGAGTGGCGTTTTGCCTCCCTCAGCATCCACTTAGCGAAGAGGTGTATAGCCATGCACTGGAGAGCACCGGGTGGGCCATCGATCGTGGCGGGGGGCGATCAACAAGTGGGGGGGCCTCGGAGGAGGAGGCACTTAGATTGGATGAGATTCAGGGCACCCGCTAACACCACATTTCCATGCACTGGGCCACGCTACTTCATGCCTTCAAACAGGTGGCAACAGATGAGCCACCTACGCAGGCCCACACACCCCCTCAGCGGAAGCACGCCGCGTGGGCGCACAGCATATATTCCCCCCGAAAACGAAGGCAGAGAGGAGTGACCCCCAGCCCGCACACAGAAGGCAGTCAGTGCCCCCTACGTAGACAAACGCATCCCACTCCCTGTGCCACAAAGCCCAGCAACTACCGCAGTTCCTTTGACCCACTAGCCCTCACTAGCGCGCGCATACTCCTACGCAGTGAATCCCAGTTCACACTACCCATGTTGGAGAGTTACTTTTTATATAAAAAGGATACACATTAGGTGAGGATACCCTACACCAACACAGTCGGTCAACACAAGAGCAACAGCACGCTTTACAGGGAACAGCGCAAGATCACACGGGCGGCATCTGCGCGCCGCCCCCAGGCGCAGGGTAGATTGTTGTGACAAGTCTTCAACCCAATGTAACTACACCCGAGAGCATTCAGTCCTCTAGTGCTGTACGGAATACCTGAGTTGATGTTATTACGCTATATTGACCTTGTATATCAATGAAATGTTAATAAAAAGATTTTCAAAAAAAAAAAAGGGTAAGCTGCTTTCCCAATTCTGCTTCCCAGCGTAACTGGGCGGGGGATTTGTCCTCCGCCCTCGCTCACCGAAGCAGGGTGTACAGTTCAGTGATAAGGCGTTTATACGATCTTTTGGCAAGAAGCCATTTTTCGTACATGGCGTTAGGGGTCTCTCTGCTCCCCCTCTAACTGATGGGTGTAAGAACCAGTGTCTGATCTGTAGATAACGGAACCTTTCATCCTCTGGGATGGAATAGTCCTTGAGAGTGTCAAAGGGAATGGGACCGTCCCGATCGAAAGGTGCCCGGCAGTCGGCGTCGCGCCAGGCTCAAAGGGTGGGCCCCACCCCGGGCGCGAAGGCTGGATTATCAGCCACTGGCATCAGGGTAGAGGAAAGAGTGGTTAGATTCCCCCTCAAGGTGTATGAGTCCCACACTTTCAGCAGTGAGCTCGAGACCAGGGATATGTAGAGATTGGACGCTCGATGAGCACGCTGAAGAAACTGGACTTTCCTCGGCGAGGTCCAGGCTAAGGCCCTGTCTATGAACAGCCATGGTTTTTCTGACTCAGCTCCAGACCACTCAACCAGGTACCGAAGCTGGGCTGCCTGATAATAATGAAGTAGGTTTGGCACTCCAAGCCCTCCCTCAGCCGGGCGGGTACCATCTCAGTTCCTTATGCATCCGAGGGTGCTTGCCCGCCTAGATGAAGTGGTGTAGCTCGGCCTGTAGGGCGGGATTCGTGCCCGTCGGGGGAGTCAGAGGGAGGGTCTGAAAGAGGAAAAGTATCTTGGGGAGGATGTTATGTTACCAAAATGTGGTAAGCGCACATATACCCTTGGGTGTCTTGGCGCTGTCTACTCCTGAGCAGGATGGAGCCTAGTCATTGAAGAGCCAAGTTTTTAGCTCTTTCCTGAAAGATATAAGGGTGGGCAGAGCTCTCATATAGAGAGGCAGATTGTTCCACAGCTTAGTAGTTGCAAAAGCAAAGCTTCTGCTTCCCCAGCGGACTTTGGAAAATCTGGAAGTGGTCATAAGGTTTGGTACTAATGATCGAAGCTGTCTACCTGGCGGATAGATCTGAAAGTAGTTTTTTTAGAAACCCTGGGCCTATATTGTGCAAAGCCTTATTGGCTATGCACAGAGCCTTAAACTTAATGCGGCTTTCTACAGGGAGCCAATGCAACTTCCGAATTTCTTTGGCTACTGTCATGAATTTAGGGGTCCCCGGGTGAATCCTGGCGGCCGCATTCTTCACCATCTGAAGCTTATTTAGGTTGTTTTCCAGTGTATTAATGTGAAGGCTGTTACAGTAGTCCAGCTTAGATAAAACCAGTGCTGTAATTACTGTCTTTCTTGCGGCCGCTGGGTTGAAAGGAAAGCGTTTTTTGATCTTTCTAAGCAGATAAAAACACGAAGAGATCACTGAGTTAACTTGATGTTTGAAGTTAAGCTTGTCGTCTATTATCGCACCTAAATTTTGTTTTTTCCTTTGTAACTGGGATAGGAGGGGATCCCAGTTTTACCGGCCACCAGCTAGATGACCAGACAGGCAGTAAATTACCAAACAAAATCACCTCAGTCTTACTTGAGTTGAGCTTAAGGCAATGACTGGACATCCAAGCGCTGATCGCCAGCATGCCCTCATGAAAAGTGACCGAAACCGCCGTACCGTTTTTAAAAATAGACAGGACAATTTGGGTGTCGTCGGCATATGAAGTTAGTGCAAGACCAAAGGATTTAACTAGAAGAGCCAACTCTGTAACATAAATGTTAAAAAGGATGGTCATCTTCAAGGACGCAATGCGGCTCAACATAGACAGCAAGTAATGCTGCCAACGATCCAGATCAGCCTGCACTCGCTTCACTAGTTCCCGATAGTTGAGGGTTTTCGTTTCCACCGGAGTCGAGGCCAGCTGCACTCCCAGATAGGGGATGGAGTCCTTTACCCAATGTAACGGATAGGCCTGCTTCAAAGAGGTTAGTGCGGCAGGCAGGAATGAGATGTTAAGGGCTTGCGACTTGTGGAGGTTCATGCAGATCCCCGACGCCTCCCCAAACTCCATCAGCTCTTCTAAGAAATGGGGTAAAGTCTCTCGGGATCATCTAGCATCACCAAGATGCTTGTCAGTGGTTTAAGGAGAAGTATTTTATTTCTCGGCGTTCCTATACCTGGATCGCTTTAGGAACTTTTCTAGGCCCAGACTTCATCTTAGTTAATGGAGGTCGCCATCTTCTCACTCTTAAACAGTGGCGGTCGCCATTCTTCCCGATTAATGCAGAATCATTGTCATGTCTGCCATTCGACGAAGATGTTGTCTGACTTGATCTTTCTAAGAACTGTGATAGTGTCAAGTTATTCAAATAATGACATAGATGCAACACCTGATACAAAAAGCGTCTAGGTCAAATGTCTACCTTTCATCATGACAAGGTTAACTAAGAACACATACAGACATGTAGCGGAAATACTGTAGTGTGAATTGACCTCCTTTTACTTTACATGTTCATAAGGAAAAGTCAGGAACGCACATCTTGATGCACATAGTCTATGTCGGACATTCCTAAACTTCTGTCAGAAATTCCAATTTCTGATGAGATTTGGTTTGTAAGGCCTGACTTTTGACCACTTGTCAGGAAGGGCCTTTGCCCAGATTATTGCACAAGGTTCTGCTAGAGACAGTCTCACCTACTACCAGCACATTTCCACACTTGCCAACTCACACGGTGCCACCATGTGACACACGATATCCGCTCCCATCACACGGTCACCTGGTGAGGAGCCGATATCACACGGTGGCAGGGAAAACTAGCTGAAAACCACTGTAAATGTGTTTTTTCCAGCTTGTTTTATGAGGCTTTGAACTACTGTCATCCATTAAGGGGTGTGAAAACACCCCATTACATCGGCACCAGCCTCAGCAATCCTTTTTTTGGCAGAAGGGGTGGATTGTGGGGTTCAAAAGTGCCTTTTAGGTACTACTCGGCACATGGCCCATGCCCCCTCCAAGGCCTCATCCCCTCTTCACACTGTGAGATTTTTGTTTAATTTGGCAGGTATGCACTTTGTAGATGCTACATCTCGCCTTAAGCTGATAAAGCTGAGTCACGAAGGAAGACCGACTGCTACTGCAGCGTATGTATGCCCTTCTCAGGGAACACTGTCTTCGTGCCTCTGCTGATCAAGACAACCTTTGTTGTCAACAAGTTATGCAGTGCACCTCCTGTATCTAAGAAACTCTACACTGCAAGTTGCTCTGCCTTACATGCTCTTAGTGTAGCGCAAAGAAGTAGATTTTAGAGTATTCGGCTCTAAATGACATTTTAGCAATGACAGAAATGTTCATTTTATTCTTGTTATTAATAACGTTACTTCTTGCTGATTTTATAATAATCTACGTAGTTGTTTTAGATGTACTGAAAAACACGCTGTTCCTGTAGTTATAAATACTTTTACTTAAGTGTTCATTCTTCTTAGGTAGGGGGTGGGTGGGTGGGTGTGTGTGGGTGTGTGTGTTCTCCCCCCCCCCCCACTGGGGGGGACCGGTTCAGTCCTCATAGCGTGGGTTAACCTCAGACAAACACTATCTTTGTGAGGACCGGTCCCCGTAGTGTGTTTAGGTACTTTTGAGCGAGTGTATCAAAAAACTAAAAGTGCAGTTTGACTTGCTTCGGTCCGCTTTATAACCTTCCCTACTATCAAGGCGCGCGTGGAGTTGGAATAGTAATTACGTGTGTGTGTGTGTGTGTGTGTGTGTGTGTGTGTGTGTGTGTGTGTGTGTGTGTGTGTGTGTGTGTGTGTGTGTGTGTGTGTGTGTGTGTGTGTGTGTGTGTGTGTGTGTGTGTGTGTGTGTGTGTGTGTGTGTGTGTGTGTGTGTGTGTGTGTGTGTGTGTGTGTGTGTGTGTGTGTGTGTGTGTGTGTGTGTGTGTGTGTGTGTGTGTGTGTGCGCGCACAGTACTGTTACCATGGTTCCCCTGATCCCTTTATGGGATTGTTAGTAAGCCAAAAGCAACATCTGTATTTCAATTACACATTATATATAGTATTTTGCAGGGCTACAAAAGCCTGTCTTTCACATTCATCGTTGGTGCATTGAACCAGGTTCACCTGTGTCACCCGTGGGTGGAAAAGCACACCTTGTAGAGTTATGCCAGAGTCGTAACTTACGCAACAAGAGAAAGAATGCTCCACTACCAGTGTTCTACGTGTGAAGCCTGTGCTCTAGCAGTGGTGTGAGAGATGCTTGCATGGCTGCTATCTGCTTTCCGTGGGTGGAAGAATGCTGTGCTGCTGCCTGTACTGTAGCTGTCCTGTGTGTGGAAATACGTTTTGGGCTGTTAGTCTCTATGCAGGTCCTTTTCTCAGTGGAAGAGGGGAGCTTGCTCTCATGTTTGTGCTGTACGTGTTCTGTTGTGTCTGGCGAAGGTGGTATTGCTGCTGCTTGTGCTCTACTTGTGTTTATGAGGGAAGCTAGTAATGCTAGTGTCTGCCCTGTAGCTGTTTGTATCCCTGGCTTGTGCAAGGAATAGTCTTTGCTTCTGCACACGTCCCTCTTTTGCGTGCGTGAGGGAAGTTCTTTGCAACAGAGTGATGCTTGTTAAAGCCTTCCCAATCTGCAAGACCAACAATATTGACTTTGTTGGTGCCTTTTATACTTGTTTTTTTAGAAGGATTGGAAGTATTCTTTCAGGCTGGTAAAGGCTCCAGTATTTAAAAAACGAATAAAAAGGAGTAACTCATTACTGCATCCACCTGGTGTGACAGTAAAAATCTATTTTGACTGACTCTGGAGTGGGGTAGGGATCCATTGAAGCGGCCTAAAATCACAAATCTGGAGCAGCTGAGAACGCAGTACCACCCCTGACTGCCTTGTTTTCTGTCTGATGCGGTTTGAAATCACTCCGTAGAGTACCACATTCAGCAAGTCACCGGACATGGAGCAGCACTAGTTGTCCAACAGCAATGTGATGTTAGAAAATTGAGATGCCAGGCCAAAATCATGTTTAACTTACTAACAAAGGCTAAAAGACATCCTGATATTTGCAAGAAAAGAGGCCTGTGATAGGGACGTTATACAAGGGCAATGATTCAGGCAGCGCAAACCAATGCAAGAGATGATTTCTAAATAGATATGTAAAGAAATGACATTTCAGCTGGACACTGCAAAACTTCATAGCTGTATGGGTGTTCGGCTCCCGGCCGGTCTTTGATTTCAAGAGTTTGAATGGGCTCCTAATGAAAGTATTAGTGCAGAGGTGGCTTCTACACTACACCAGGACCGACGCACGTTCATCCACAGTACATTCGCACCTTCGCCCAGTGTAGGTGTTGGAAATAAATAGTCCGGGTGGTACCATAGGTTCATAGAGCATTGTGAGGGAAGGTGGCATTTAGGCTCGGTTTCACACTGTGTGCCAGCAGAATATTGCAATGTATCGTGGCATGTTACAGATCTCCCTCAGAGGTCTCACTTGGACCCCGGGATCGGCGCTGCCGAGCAGACGCCCCTCCTACAGAGCATGGTCTGCCAGCCCTGTACGAGGCTTGCGTCAGTCTGTGTGGCAGCGCCCCGTGCCACCGCCGTGGGCCGGGCTATTAATCAGCCCCCCAAGGAGGCCCTAAAACGTTCAATTATGAACGCTGATGATGCAACGAGAGCGTGAAGACGAGGCGGGAACTCGGGGGAGGGAGGAATGCGTGCTCAGGGGCTCGAGCCCAGGCCGCGCTTGCGTCAGACACCTGACGCGGCGGCTCCCCCCTAACCCGCCTCTGTATTATGCAACTCTATCTGCAGGTTTCTCTGCGCTGGGCAAGTGGTCAGACACTCAGTTTAAGGTCTAAATAGCGTGTCAGCTACAGGGTGGTGCACTTGCGGATCAGAGCAGCAGGCACTTGAGGGCCTCTCAATGCGTGCGATGTAACTGGTCATAGCATACAGTGGTTGGAGTAAATATTATTGGCCAAGGATGGAATCATTGTGCAATGATTGATAAAATCGTTGTACTTATATTGGGATATGTCATTGAGCACGGTCGTGTAATGATCAGAAAATCGTGCGTGATTGCGAATAATGTGCAAGGATGAGGGGATTTATTGTGCAAGAATGAATAATACGATTGATTCCCTTGCCCTCAGATTGGGATTAATCATTGTGCTACGATGGTAGACACCGTTATGCGTGGCAGGGAATAATCATTTTGAAAGAATGAGAGAAATCATCCTGCAGGGGGTGGGAAACATTGTGTGAGAAAGGTCGAAATCATCGTGCGGTAGATACACTCACTAAAAAATGGTGGGAGAATTTAAATCATCACACGAATGTAAGAGAAGTTTTACGACGTGAACCTAGCGAGCATTTTTGATCCCAGGAGGAGTTTCAGACTACACTTCTGCATTGTCATGTACGTGCAATAATACCCTGTGAGCAAGCCAGCAAATTCATGATCGGAGCCGAGCTAGAGGTCTGGCTTGGCTATAAGAACTAAATCATTACCCGAGCTCACAAAAGAATTGTCATGTGAATTCTGCAACACAATATTTTGCAACTCAAAGAAATTACATAACATTTAGTTGTGCTGAATATATATCGTGTAAAAATATAAAGAGGCCCTAACAATGAAAGTAGTTGATTCTTTAAGCATTTATGTTTCAGTATGCACTAGCATTATTGAGTGTAGACGGGTAACACAATATGGATGACCTATTACACACAATATATCTAAAAACA
This sequence comes from Calotriton arnoldi, assembly GCA_963921515.1. Classification (NCBI taxonomy): domain Eukaryota; kingdom Metazoa; phylum Chordata; class Amphibia; order Caudata; family Salamandridae; genus Calotriton; species Calotriton arnoldi. The sequence continues at coordinate 514,464 of CAWUFW010006494.1, read as the reverse complement.
TTGCTTTTTTTCTGTGTTTTATTTACGAGTCAATAAAATTAAAACATGTTTTGTTTGAAATGAAGACGTTTGTGTATCGGCAACCAGTGGAGCTCCCTGAGGTGTGGTGTGATGTGAGTTCAGTGTGGGAGGTTGATGTGTCTGCTGTAGAGTTCTGGGTGGTTTGTAGTCTTCTAGTGAGTTGCTTGGTGATCCATACGTAGAGGGTGTTTTTGTAGTACAACTTGCTGGTGCCTAGGGTGTGACTGACAGGTTTTCTAGTGTTGCTTGGGAGCCATTTGAAGATCTGCCTCAGTATCTTTAGGGTGTGGAAGCAGGATGCAGTGAGGCATTGACTTGTGCGATCCTGTCCAGTTTGCTTTTGCATGATTATTCCGAAGTTCCTGGTGTGGGACTGAGTTCCGCCGGCCACCAGTTAGACATAGTGAGGTGTTCTTGCCGAAGAAGTAGGGCAGTAGAGCCCAGACTCTACACAATCTTTTCTGCACTGGTTCAAACAGTGACAGTTTTGATGAGGGAATAATTTTGTCCCCTAACATGATGACGAAAATTGATAAGAGCTTGAACATGTCAGTGGCCTTGATACTTCTCCAAATGTACTGGCCTTTTCACCTCTTGGCCCTGCTGCTGAGGAAAGTACCTCCTTCGCTGTTGCTTTGCGCAGCGCAGCAGAAGTACTAAAACTACAACTTTCCACTCCGGAGATGAAGACCAATGTTTTGGCAGGTTTTACAACCCAGTCAAGCACCTACAGGACCTCTATTGCCATTTAATGAAGGCCTTAAGGACTCTTCCTTGGGCACTTAGAGACCATGTTTCGGACCACCAGTTAACAGGCAGGATACTCTGTGCCATCATCCAGCACAAGGGAACCCTGCTTTTCTTACACAACATCCTACACCAGAGAGTTTGGTGGTGCAGGCATCCACCAATAGGGTAAATGCCACCGCCTTCCATACCATCTCACCTAATTGCAAGTCTAAAAGAGTAGAAACATTTGGCAAACACATTTTTTCTTCCACTAGCCATGCTCGGCGTTCAATGAAAGACAACTGCTTTCTAGGTTGCTACTCCCACGCCCTATAGAACACAGTGGTTCAAATATTGCCAGCAGTTCTAGATAACCTCAGAACGTCTCTGACTCAATCTATCTTGGATGGCGATGACACACCAAGTTTGTAATACGGTCTGGTATGGACACAACCAACTGCTTAGGTTGAACGATGGGTAAGAGTGTGGCACTTCAGCGCTCGCCTGAATGAGGTCTATGTGCTTCTCCCAGGGATGGTCAGGCATCGTTGATGAACATGCTGTTCAATGGCTCTCGTCTTTTTGACGACAGGGCAGGGCCCTGGAACAGTTTACAGAAAGCTAGACCACACCGTGTTCCTTGGGTCTTTCTGCCCCCATCATACAATTCCAACACTTTCTTCCGCTTCGTGGCAACGGCAGGGAGTTTTGTTTTGCTAGCGCCTGGTCTCTCCACTAGTCCAACAGGCTGTTCAGCCCTTTCATGGCAGAGGCCGGGGCTACTGAAGACAACACCCAGGACAACAGAGAAAACCTACAGCTAAGTCATCCTGCCCCTCCAGCATCTGCAGTCTCAAAACCGTTTGTGTGTCCTTGCTAGCACACAGCCACCTGGTTGGAAGCAGGATCTGATAATTCCTCCAACGGTGGCAAGGCATGAGTTAAAAAAGTGGGTCCTTCAAATTGTTCAATTTCTCTCCCCCTCTCGCACCTTCCACCACCATTAGGGCAGCGGAAGGATGACAGTCTGTCTTGCAGCAGGAAGAACAGCCCCTTTTAGCCAAAGGGGCCATAGAGAGGGTTTTGGCCTCGGAAGTGGGAACTTGGTGTTACTCCGTGTACTTCCTTGTGCCGAAGAAAGGCAGAGGCTTCAGTCTTTTTTTTTTTTGCCTTCTCAAAACCTCCCTGCTGAAGGAAAAATTCAGGATTCTCACACTAGCTCAGGTCTTATCTGTCTAAAACCCCACAGATTGGATGATGGCATTGGACCTACAGAATGCTTATTTCCATATCCCCTTCCTCCACGCCTGTGGGTGCAACCTGCACCTGTAGGCCAGTAGCATTTTTAGTTCACACTACTCACTTTTGGCCTCACCAGTGCCCCTCTGGTGTTCACAAAAGTTAGGGCAGTGGTTGCAGCAAACCTTTGGAGGTTAGAGATGCAAGTCTTCCCCTATCTCGATGACTGGCTGTTGAAGGAGGGCTCACCCCAGGGAGTCTTTCGTCAACCACCTCCACATGACGGCGCACCTCCTTATTTTATTGAGGTTCACTATTAACTTGACAAAGTTACACGTAAGTCCTTCACAGATGCACCAAACATCGGAGCCATTATGGAAATGGTAGGGTTTTGTGCCTTTTCTCCATAATGGAGAGTCTAGGACATTCGTGCTATGATTCCAATGTTTTAGCCTCTGTCCTACATCTCAGCGCGGATGACTCTGAGACTGATGAGATTATTGGCCTCCTGCATCCTGCTGGTGAAGCATGCCATGACATATGTGGGCTCAGCAGTGGGACCTGACATTCCAGTGGACACCAGCTAAAAGAACAGATGATGGACGGAATACTGAACATTGCTGATGGATTAAACCCAGTACTGTGACTGTGGGTAAATGTTTGATTTGTTCAACATTCTGTCCATCATTTGTTCTTTTTGCTTTTTTCGCCCTAAGTGGGAAGGATATGCCCAGACGTGGGCCCCGTGCTTACTGTGCCATTGGATTCAAGCTAGCCTGGCTGATGAGGGGTGATACCCCAAAACCGGTCCCAGGATGCTTGTTTCGGGTCCAGGGGGGACCTGGACTGGCAGTTCGGCTGGACTGTTCCCATGGGGAGCAGGGTCAAGGGTGATTTGCACATGGATAGGTCCAAACTGGGGTGGCCTGGTGAGCAAAAAACAAAGGATTAAACTGAGATCTGTGACTGGGGGTGAATGTTTGATTTGCTCAGCATTCCGTCCATCATTTGTTCTTTTTGTTCCAGTGGACACAGCTTTAGGGGAATATGTCAGATTGTATCCAGATTTCAGAGGAGACTGTAAAAGATCTGCAGTGGTGACAGCTGGACTGCTATTGGGTCAGTGGCAGACCCCTCGCCTTACCCCACCCAGAATTGACAGTGGTTGCGCATGCATTGCTTTGGGGTTGGGGAAGCCATATAAGAGCGGTGGAGTTCAGACCCCCTAGTCTCTGGCAGAAGCTCGACTCCACATCAATTTGTTGGAGTTGAGAGTGATTCACTTGGTGTCAGAGGCTTTTCTGCCCACCATCTGAGGAAGGATGGTGAAGCTGCTCATGGACAATGCTACTGCCATGTGGTATTGCAACAAGCAGGGAGGGGTGGGGTCTTTAGTCGTGTGCCAGGAGGCAGTGGCGTATCGAAATTTGAGGGGGCCCCCCTTGCAAGATGCATGGAGGGGCCCCCGCTCTGAACTTCATCAGGAACTCTCGGGCAAAAGTACTGTGCTGAGGGGGCCCCCTGTAGTTCGGGGCCCTGTGTTGCGCCCAGCCATTCTCTGGAAGTTGATAGATTTCCAGGGAATTTCTTTGATGGTGAACCACCTAGTGGAATCTCTAAACTCCAGGGCGGGTGAACTTGGATCCTGACGCTTACAAGACCAGGAGTGGCAGATACACCCTGAGGTGGGACAGGGTGCCTTCCATCAGTTTTCGTCACTGCAAGGAACGTGCTATATCTGCACTTTTGTGTATTGGAGATCCCAAGAAGGCTCTTTCAGAGACATATTCCACCCACAGTGGAGCTTTGGATTAATGTATGCCTTCCTGCTGCTGCCTCTCCTGCCCCGAGTTCTGAATAATATCGGGAACCACCAGGCCCAAATTATCATAGTGCCACCGGATTGGGCCAGGAGAATGTGGTACCCAGACCTCCTTGGCATGACCATCTGTCCTCTGATCAAGCTGGTACTTTGGGAGGATATTCTGTCACAGCAGCAGGGCAGGGTACTGCACTTGTGCTTACATAATTTGCATCTCCATGCTTGAAAATTGGGTGGCGGCAGTTGACCTCCTTCAACCTTCCTCCTGAGGTTGTCCTCTCGATGGCGAGGCAATTTCAGCTAAATCAGTGTATGCCAGTCATTGGGATAAATTTGTGCATCACTCAACAAATTGACCCACTACAAGGAAAGTTGTCAGAAGCATTGTTGTTTCTTCTGTCTCTGGCCTAGCAAGGCCTTGATTTAGGCACTGTTAAAGGCTGTTTATTATCTCTTTCAACTTATTTACAGTTGCTGGATTAGGCTTCTTTACTTAGGTCACCTGTTATGATGAGACCTTTGAAAGGTTTGCAACATTAGTTTCCACCAACACCCTTCATGATGCCACACTGGAACTGGAACTTTGTTCTTATTTTTTTTTATATACACCCCTTTTCATCTGATGCACAGTTGTACATTAAGGGTTTTTGACATTCAAAATGGACTCTCTCATTGCCATAACATTGGCTAGGCATGTGTGCGAACTACACGTTTTTAGTCTGCTTGCCTTCAACACAACACACTTTTCAGATAAGTTGGTGTTGAGGACTCAAGCTTCCTTTCTACTGAAAGTCATTTTTTCTTGTGTCTGCAGTCTATCACCCTTCTGGAATTCTCTGCCCCACGTCATTCCTCTAAGGAGGAAGGGAGACTTCACTGTTTGGATCCCAAGAGGGCACTAAACTTTTATATTGATCGCACCATATATTGAAAGCCATCGAGTAGAAAATCCGCGCTTAGTGGGTTTCTCAGGATCGAAGCATGATAAAGCAGTACAAAAGCAGACCATCTCGTAATGGATTGTTCTCAGCATAAAGAACTGCTATGCACTGGTGAAAAAGTAACCTCCAGAGGGCTTACTGTCTCATCCCACCACAGCTAAGGCTGCTCCCTTTGCTCTAGCGCTCGGAGTAAACCTCTCCTGGACATTTGTCAGGCAGATATATGGGCGTCGATACATACATTCACAAAACACTACTGACTCGACAGCCAGGTCCGTCAAGGGAAATTTTGCCTGCTCAGTCTTGCAGTACTTTTTGGTCTGAGCTAGTTCACATACCCACCACCTGTGCAGGTGCTGCTATCCTATCTATTGACAAAGTGAGCAATCTGCAGTAGAAGTATCCATCATTAGAAAAAGTTACTTACCTTCCATAACAAACTTTCTTGTGGCTACTCTGTCAAACCCTAGATTCCTCATCAACCGCCCTGCCTGTCCTTTGTTTGAAATGGGCTCTTTTTCCATTTATAAGGGTCCCAATCCAGAGATTTACAGAATGGTCATGCCAATCTGCAGAGAATCTCAGCATCGGAGGGCACAGACAGCCCAAGAAACCAACTGATGTCCGTGTGCGTGAATGCTGCTTACATGTGGCTCTGCTTGTCCTTTCTGGATCGGAACAGTCCAGGTGCGAAGTTGCATGACAGCACCTACCAGCGCGCAAGAGTAGTGCTTTAAAGTTTCCAGATCTGGTCTGATACCCGGGAAATATTCACAGGGTGAGGAACTCAATGTACAGAACAGAGATCACTATTTGGAGAAGGGGGAAGAAAGGGAGTTGTCTGCTGCACATTTTGAAGTATTTTTAAAGGCAGATCTTAGAGTGGATGAGCAGCCATTGGCTCAAGTTAAATTCCAATAAGGCTAAAGTTATGGTGGTTGGAGGAAGAGATAGTCTCTGGCTATTTTCCTATTGGTTGGTTGAAATAGGCATTTTTCCATTTCTAGTAAATATGGTTTGGAACTTATGAATTAAATTTGATGCCGAGCTCTCTTTGATTCCACAAATATCTGCCTTTGTGTCTTCTTGTTCATTCTTGATGCACAAATTGCATAACATGCTTCCATACCTTACAGAACAACTGAAGAGTATAGGTGTAACAGCTTTTATCAGATCCCTGCTTGACTATGTCTATTCAGTATACCAAGGTTGCTTAACTACCTATTTCAGAAACTTAACTACTTTGAAATCAGGCTGTCTGCATGGTCATGCATTCTTCTTGTTTCACCCGCGCATAAGCTTATCCTTTCTCCATAAAGTGGCTCCTATTGATAGATGGTATTGCTTTCAAAATCGTATGCACAGTCCACTGCTCCGTTTATGGTTCAGTCACCAGCTTTTATATTAACAATTTGCTCTTTGTTATGAAGACAATTAGACAACTCAGATCTTCAACTGCCCATTTTCTGACCTTTCAGGGCAAAAGACTGGCAATAAAACAGGGCAAAAAAGACTGGCAATAAGACATATTTTGATATCTCGTCTTGCCTGTTGGATCTTTTCTACCCAGGACATCGATGGAATCAAATGCGGCATTTTCTTCACTTTGTTGCATTTCTGAGCAATTAAGGAAAAGCTTGAAAACCTGACTTTTGTCAACAGTTTTCTGATACTCTACTGCATACTTTTTGTTGCCCCCTAATGTCCAAGAACCTTTGGATGAACGAGTGCTTAACAAATGGAAGTTAGCTTGAAATATCACAGTGAGGAAATTGTGAGGCCACTAAACTGCTGCTGAATACCACACTGACTACTGGAATCAAATTAATAAAATAAAATGAATTCATCTGTACCATAAATATCTTGTCCAGTTCTCTACTGGTTATTGGATCTGTCCGCAGCCTTTGATTCCATCTTCCCAACCCTTCTGACAGATCGACTACTACAGCTACGTATAAAAGACTCAACCCTGAAACTCTTAAAATCTTTCCTTACCAAGAGATCTCAAATTGTGCCCTGCAACCAATTTAAGTCGGGTTCTTTTGCTCTGCCATGTGGGATGCCTCGGAGATCTTCCCTGAGCCCCACATTGTTTAATCCATAGGTATCCCAGCTGTCTAAATTGATTTGATCTTTGGGGTTACAGGCACTCTCATACGCAGATGACACACAAATAATTGTGTCTATCACAGATGATAGACTTTCCATATCCATCAATTTTAACAATTGCATGAAGGCTGTTGCCAATTGGATAAGAACTAATTGTCTAAAATGAAATGCAGACAAAACAGAAGTCCTTATTTTTGGTGGCCAACCCTACATACGGAATATTAGCTGGTAGCCCGATATGTTGGGATCGCTGCCTGTACCCACCAATTCGGATAACAATGTGGCTGTTATTGTGAGCCAACATCTTGCTTTTGATTTGCAGGTTAACCGTATAGTTTTCACATGTTTTGATATCGTCACTATCCTCCGCAAAGCTTTCCCTTATATCCCAGTATCCGCGCGCAAAGCAGTGGTTCTGGCCCTGATTTTCTCATGACTTAACTATTCAATGCGCTCTATTTGAATATCAATAAGTTATCTTTGACTAAGCTGCAAACTGTTCAGAATGCAGCAGCAAGAGTGATACTGGCTACCCCCAAATTTCAATCAATCTCGACCAATTTAATTAAGCTTCAATAGCTACCAGTGAAAAAATGCATGTTTAAGGCATTGTGCATTGCACACCAGACCTTGCATAACTCAGAGCCTAGAGCAATCAGAGCAATGTTTCACTGGTATGTACCAACCAGACTTCTCAGATCGGCGACTCAGAATCTGGTGGTGGTCCCCAAATTAAAAAAGCGAGATGGGGAGGCAGATCCTTCTTGGTGGCCACTACCAAATTATGGAATTCTCACCCCATCATGTTACGAGTCTGAGAAGCCACATGGCTTTTAGGAAAGCACTTAAAACTTGGCTCTTCACTTTATAAAATGCAGGCCATTGGAGGTCCTGGGACGAGAGTCTGTTCCTATCATGTGGTCTAGCACTATCTTTAGCGCCTTGATACCTTTAGGTATTCGTCCGCTTCTATAAGTTTACTTTATTTCATTGCCTCCTACAGTGCACAATCTGACTGAGGTGTGCATGACGAGAATTCGTATTTCTCCATGACAGAGGCACTAGGCAATTGGCACTGCTTCATAGTAGCTAAGCCCGCTGGTATTAGGAGCAGAGTCCCCATCAGGCTGTGTCAGCAGAGGTGTTGTTGTGTCCAAGAAAGACTGACACGCAGGTAAGTTCAGATGTTTATTCAGTCTTGGACAGCACAGCTACACTTCTGGACCATTTCCTCAACAATCCTATTTAAATGTCCCCTTCTACAACTGTCTAGAACCCCACTGTACATTTCTAAATGAAATGCTATGCTTCTATGCTTTCTAATAATACGGAAATAAATAAGAGACAACACAAGTGCTGCTGCAGCAATGGGAAATCATTGATCTGCCGAAAGTGGTGACTTTGTTTCTGCATTTTACTTGTCACATAATGACAACTGCCTTTGCTGTTTCATGGCACTCTGGGCTCACCGCACTCGACACTGCTGAGTTTCACTGAAGGCAAACCGAGTATGTCATCCTGGGTATCTGATTACTCTTGAAACGGTGTTCTGAGGGATTCCAACCAAAGTACTAATGGTCTGTGGTTTATTGTCTGTAACCAAAGGTGTGTGACTTCCACTAAAGGGAATGTAAGCCTGCAATTGTTTAAGGTCAACAACAGAGGGACAGTCGTGTGCATGTAATCCTCTCTCCTTAATTACTCCCGGGAAGATCCTAGCACCAGCCAGGAGTTGTTCTTCAAATGTGTTTGTCACCTGCTGCTTCACAGTGGTATCCTGGGTCACATCCGACCACCAATAGCTGCTTCATGTGTGCTGTAAGTCTCTGCACTTTCAGCTGCTATGCACAGGTCGATTGGTAAGATCAAAGGCCATGTATGCTTTTTTATATTTTATTTTATTTCTTTGCATAAACAGTAATTGATTTTCAGAGCGGGTGTACACATTACGTGGAGTGATTAGTAGTGATGACGGAGCTTTATTTTACAGGCATTCCGGACGTTTCAGGGGGATGTTTTCCAATTTTAGTTCATAAGATGAAGGCTTTTGTTTAACACTTTCTCGAGGCACTGTAAGGGATGTGTATATTATATTTCTAGTGTCATTGATAATTCCAGTCTGAGAGAAGTCTAATTTATTGAGCCATGCGTAGTGCCAGTCCCGGCTCCAGGATTTGGGATCTGGGAGGTCCAAGAAGAAGAATGGGTAGGCCATAAAATGTGTAGGGTTGTCCAGAGTCTCTCACGTGTCTGAAAGCTGGGTCTGGGCATGCTGGATTGTCTTGTACAGGTGTGAGCTGCATACCATACCGACTACCGGGTTCTGTCTACTAATTCTAATACTGTATTTCTAGAGGATTAAGCCTATAGGCTGATCGCTTCTGCTCTCTCCACCTCACCTTCCTTTATCCCTCTTTTTCTCTCCACTTCACCCTGCTGTCCTTCTTACCTCACTATCTACCTCCTCCCACCTCACTCTCTTCATCTTATCCTACTTTCTCTCCACCTTATCCACATGTTTTTCTTCTTTTAAAAAAAATAGTTTTTTTATTTTATGTCATACAATAGCAGCAAGTGTACATAAATAAGTTACATGAAAGTCCATAAGATAAAAAAGCTAGGTAAAATTCAGTAAAAGAGCAGCACAGATTCACAATTCATTCCTACTTGTAGACATGCACAACTTATAACATGATCCCAGCAATGATGCTTGTTAAAAGGTAGCCAGCCAGGTCATGAGCGCCCCCCCCCCCCCCCATATATATCCTCCTCCCTTTGCTTTTAGCCCGCTTGCCTTTGCGTGCATACAGTGTATTTTCAAAAAAGTAAACATGCAAGAAGCGCCCTTTCCATTGCTGAAAAGTCGGAGGTAGAGGGTCAAGCCAGGATGAGGAGATACACAACCTAAAAACCGTAATTGCTATAAAAATCATTTCTGAGCCAGGCCCCGCAAGTGACTCGCCCACCCCTCAACAACATAAGTTGCGGCGATGGAGCGATAGTAACCTTCAAAACTTCCCCTAAGAAGCCTGCAATTTCCAATCCAAGCGTCTTTAAGCTGGGGCAAGAGTAAAACATATGAAGTATCTCCGTATCCATAGCATGGCATCTAGGACAGCGAGTCCCCGCTACACCGCCCCACTTCGCAATCTTTGCTGGAGTTATATATAGATCAAACAGCGTTTTGTAATGTTGTGACTGTAGGTTCGAGGCTCACATAATTGACCCTCCCAATTCAAGCGATTTCAAGAAACCAGAGTCCACCAGCTCAAACCTATTCCGCCATTTTCCATTATGCTTATCCAAGTCATCTGGGACCCGTTCCAGCAAACAACCATATAACTGTGGGGTGAGTGTTTTTAACCAATATTTCCAAAAGGGGGATTCGATCAAAACCTGCTGCCCCCCCAGCCTTTCTCGTAAGAAAATCCAGCAGCTGAAGATATTAAAAAAATCCCTAGGCCCAGCATTAAATCTTCTACAGACCACCTCAAAGGGTGCAAGAAGATTCCCTGCGAGGAGGTCCCCAATCCTACCACATCACTCGTGTCCCCACCTAGCTAAGCAATTATTGTGAAATATACCGGGCAGTTGTTCATTCCTGAGCAAGGGGGTGTATCTTCTATACCTACCCACCCCCAATTTCTTCCGGACGTATGTCCAGTTTCGAAAGCGGCACGTAGAGTCTTAAAGCAGGTCTGTTTAAAATAGCTCGGCTCAAAGAACTTCAGTACACAGCCTTGGGCAGAGCTACCAATCAATAGCTCATATATGGAGGGTGCATAATATATTGCCCCACTCTCCATTCCCTGGCAACTAAATAATATACTGTAACATTGCAAAGCTGCAGCTAAATAATATAATCTGAAATTGGGGAGCGCCCACCCACCCCTGTCTCTAGTTAAGCACATAAAAATGTTAGCCCTCCTAGTCTTCCCATAAGCCCAGATGAAACTTGCCACTAATCTATCTATTTTTTTAAACCATTCATTATTAACCTCCAGTGGAACGGTGCGAAAAACATATAGCAATTTAGGAAGAAATATCATTTTAACCAGGTTGCATCTCCCCATTATAGTGAGCTTCAGATTATCCCACCGTGTGAAGTCCTTCTTTGTTTTCTCTAAAATAGGTGTTAAATTTAAATCTATTATACACTCCACTTTGGAAGTAATGCATATTCCTAAATATGTAGCTACATCTGTGATCCTGGTGGGTGTGTCTGTTGATCAATACTTGGGTTTTAGCCTTATTTAGCAAAATCCCTGACTGTCTCCCGAATTCTTCTGCAATCTCCTCAACAGCGCAAAGCGCCCTGTCCGGATCACTGGTAATTATGGTCACATCATCAGCATATGCCAGGACTTTTGTATCCCAGCCCTGTAGACTGACGGGCAAAATGTCCGGAGAAGATTCCAGCCTCCTAAGAAAGGGGTCAATAAATAGTGCAAATAGCAAGGGGGGGATGGGGCAACCCTGCCTCGTGCCCCTTTCTATCACAAAGGACTCTGATTCATGCCCCATTATTTGCAGGCGGGCTGTAGGTTTATTATACATTACACGTATTGCGTTAGCAAAATCCCCCCCCCCCCCAAGCCATTTACTTCCAGAACATGCCAGAAAAGCCCCACAACACCCTGTTGAAGGCTTTATGGGTGTCAAGTAAGGCCACCCCCATAGGCTTTGCAAGAACTTCCGTTGCATCGAATAACGAGATAACCCTCTGGACTTGATCCGAGGTCCATCTACCAGGGATGAACCCATGCTGCCGATCCGACACCAGTCGGTGTACAATACCCGCAAAATTTTTCGCGTAGACCTTCACATCGCTATTAAGCAGTGTGATTGGTCTATACAAACCCAGAGCTGTAGGGTCATTACTTTAAAAAAAAAAAAAAAAAAAAGATAATTATATTCGCAATGCCCTATGATCGGGGGGGGGGGGGTACACCCCAGCCCTAGCTTTGTTAAATAAACTCAACAATTCCTGCTGGATTTTTGCAATGAACACCTTATAAAACTCAAGGGGGATGGAATCTGCCCCGACTGCTTTCCCTGATGTAAGAGCAAACAGAGCCGCCTATAGTTATTCGGGTAGTATACTGCCCCCTAAAAGCAAACTCTCCTCATCGGTGATTTCGCTCGGTTGCACAGCATTACCAATGCCTTGTGCCACAGGACCACAGTCAGGATCAGCTTTATAAAGATCTGCATAAAAACCCCTGAAGGCTTCTTTAACCATACCGGGATCCGTAACCAAGCTGCCTTTCATATTCTTTATTTTGTTAATGCAACTGGCCACCCCCTGTTGCCGTGCCCTGACTGCGAGAAAGCGCCCCATTCGCTCACTATACTCATAGCGATCCTGATCTTTGGCCAGATATTTCCCTGCTATTTTCTCGGCAAAATGTTCATTTAGGCGAGCCTTGGTAACTGCTATCGGGTTCAGCACTGGGGCAAGATCCTTCCCAGTTTCTACAGCACTGATTAATTCTGCTTCCAGGTTACTTTACTTCTGACATAGTTTCTTGCTGGTCCCAACTCCAGCTTCTGTTTAGCAATACTAAAGCTCAGGGTTTCCCCCTCACCCCAGCTTTGAATGCATCCCAAACCATTCCTGAGGAGGAGCTCCCTTTATTCAAATCAAAGAACCCCAAGAACCACAGCTTCATATGTCTGACATAATCAGGATCCACAACAATCCCCGCTCAAAAGTCAATTTTCTCGGTGTACAGCAAAGCCCAGCTATAGAGAGCTCGAGAATAATTGGATTATGGTCGGACACCGCTCTAGGGAAGAGTTCAACCTGGGCCCCCGTTGCCAATGCAGGTATACTAAAAAATAATCCAGTCTGGCAAGCTTGCCGTGGGGGGCTGAGTAATAAGTGTATCCTGGATCTGGGGCCTTCAGAGAGGACCAAATATCAAGAAACGGGTTGAGATCGACCCCAGTGTTATCTTGACGCGCGATGCATTGGCTGGGGGACCTTCTGCATCACTTGCTGCAGATTTAGACTCGACCGGCCATCATGGATTGCAGCCATTGCCATCAGAACAATCCTTATGTTCGGAGATTGATGAGAGGGGTGTTTCCCCAGGTAACTCTATAACTCTATAGTGGTGGGGCAGGCTTCTTCTAACAAAGCTGCTGAAGCTAACCCTGCTCCTCAGTCTGACACTTTTGGGGAGGACGGGCGTAGCAAGGATGTCAATACAGATCAAAGCGGATCAATGGCAGCAGTGGATCTCACAATGGACGGGGCGGATGAATTCTTCTCTCTCACAGATGCCTCGGATTCAGAGGCCCCTAACTCATATTTTAGCGAGACCAGCAGCACGAACTCTTCATCCTCTGGATCCAGTACACTGGAGGCTAATGAGACAGCTCAAAGCACCAGAAGGCCCTTAAAGATAATACAGAATCTCGGAGGCAGAGAGCGAAGAACTCAGTTGGCGGTAGTCTGAAATGGGATTATTCCCATACAAAAATATTTGGGACCCCGGAGGAAGCACCAGCCCTGAATGAAACAGCCTCATTCGCTGTACAGACGGCAGTAAGCATGTCTCTAACCCCCGAGTTAGGCTTATTTTTGAAGTCTATTATAGAGCATCGGGCTGAGACACGGGCGGATGGCAAGAGGGCAAGGCAGGCCACAAAAAAACTGGAAGGCGCCATACAGAAGGTGAGGAAGGCATGCTCCGAGATCGGTGAGCGCCTTAGCTGCATCGAGGCTAGGGCTACAGCTTTGGAAGCAGATGTCATAGCGGTTAAGGAGCAAGCCAGATCGCATGATGCCCAATTAATCGATGTGCAGTGGAAGCTAGAGGACATGGAAAATCAACAGCGTAGGAATAATCTTCGCTTTCTTGGGATTGAGGAAGGCCTTGAGGGGGGATAACATCCGCTCCTTCATGCTGGATCTCTTAAAGAATGCCTTCCCTGAGCTTTCAGAATGGGACTGGGCATCAGAAGTTCAAAGAGTACATCAGCGGTCCGGAATAAGCCATCCCAGGCTAGCAGAGATTCAAGAAACCCAGGGCCATCTTAGTTTCTTTTGACAACTTCCTGCTACGCCAGGCCATCTTTGAGAAAGCTTGCCCGGATGTGAGACGGACATACCTAGAGTCCTCTTTCTTCATACGCCCTGACTTTTGCCATACAACTGTGGAACGCAGGTGGCGCCTGCGACAGGTGATTAAACCATTTCATGAAGCTGACTTTGCAAGACTGAAAACTATTGTCAGGGGGTCCGTTAAATTTTTTTGCTTCTGAAATTCAAGCAAAAAAATATTTGGGTCAGGTCATGGTGGACAAAAGCAATATATAGCTATGGGACCCTCCTTAGTTGACTCTATTAACCTTAACGATTTCTTCCTTTTGCTTTTCTCCTTTTTTTTTTTTCCTCTTATGGCATTTATTTTGCTTGGAGCAGAGGGGAGTTACACCTGAGAGGGGTTGAGGGGGGGTTTGGGGAGAGCCCCGTGGTACCGGCCACCGCTCTCCATCACACAGACCCGTTTGGTCTGGCTGCTTTCAGCTGTGGGGGTCGGGGGGTGGGGGTCTGGAGGTCTGGGGTTTTTTGGGGTTTGTCAGGGAGGGGGAGGGGGCGGGGGTTGGCAGTTTGATGGTGTGATAATGAATACACAGCAAGTGGTTATAAGTTTGATTATGTACTTTTCTTTATCAAAAAAGCAACTGCAGTGTGATCATGAATATAGTCAGGAGAATATGTTTCCATGAGCTGGGCGGTATATGTGGGTGGTTATGATAGTTCCTATGGGTTATGGCTAGACTGCGCATTGCCTCCATTAACATCTGCGGGCTAAATGATAAAGGGAAAAGGAGACGGGTACAAGAGGGCCTAATATTTTTAAGAGTTTGCCGGAGACCCTCATTGCCAGTAAGGACAGCGCTGTGCTGAGCTCTCTAGGATTGAAGGTGGTCTGCCATACGATACAGGATACTAGGACTAAGGGGTTGCTGTTCTTGTGAACGGAAATACTGTTGCCCCTGGACGTAAAGTAGCAGATAAGTTGGGAAGATGGGCAATACTGGAGTGTAGGGTGGGCGGCGGGTCCTTCACTTTATGCTCGATTTATGCCCTAGTATTAGATGACGCCGGTTTGTTTAACTTTTTGGCTACCGAGCTCCCATCTTGGACGGATCCAGTTATAGCCTGTAGGGATTTCAATTTAAATGGCTCAAGTGGGGGGCTTTGCGGTAGGGAAGAAAGTTATGCTGGGCGTAAGCCGCAATCATTTAGATCTCTGGGGTATCTGCAGAAGGAGATAGGGCTGATTGATATCCACATGTTTTTCACCCTCCTCTCTTACGCCTTATCCTACTTTCTCTCTCTTCCAAACTCGAAAGCCTCTCACTGTGCATCAACTTATTCTTACTCCACTGCACCCTTCTGTTTCTACATCACCCTTCCCTTTTACCTCATCCTTCTCTCTCTTCCTCGCCCATCTCTCTTCCTCGTGCTTCTCTGTCTTCCTTACCCTTAACTCTGTTCTCAGCCCTCCTCTCCCTCCTCTGTCTTTCCAGATTGCCCTCTGTCTCCCCCTCACCATCCTCCTTTTTTTCCCTCCCTATCCTCCCTCTTGCTCAGCCTCCTCCCTACTACCCTTCCATCTTTCTGCTTCACCTTCCCCTCTCTCCACCTCACCCGTCGGCCAGGGGCTTTTTCAAGGCAGAAAGTCGTGACTTTTGTTCGTGTCCCTTGTTAATTGAAGCAAAGCGGTCTCTGCGGTCCCGGGAACAAGAAGCTTCTTGGCCGATGGGCCAAACGGGCGAAACACGTGCCGGCTGTTGTTTTTTCTATGCTTGAAAATATGAATAAACACTCCGTGTTTGAAAACTACAAATGAATTTTGGAAATTATTCCACCTACTAAACACCAATTTAAGAAGGCACAGTCCTCCGCCCATTATTTTAACCTGTACCCTGCAATGGCTCTTGGGTGTGGCCATTTGTGAGGCACGTGCCATCGTCAAGATTGAGCCCTGACAATTGTAGCATATAAGCCCAGATTCCTCCACCCATCCCAGTAAGCCAGATACACTAAGTGAATTCATCCTCGTTAAAGTTTGGAAGTTCAAAAGTTCAAAAACGTTTCTAAGTCCCATTTCAGAAAGGGACTTTGTCACTCTTTTGGAAGAAAAATCCTCTTTGCAGGGACGTTGCTGAAACTATAGCCACTGCCATGGAACCATATCCCAGATACCTGAAGCAGGTTGGTCGTATCCTCGGAGGACGCACGACCCCGATGGCGGTATACTTACTTTCGGCGGAATCCCCTTAATGTAAGTGAACGTGTAATTTTTTCTAGACCGTGAGAGGACGGAGGGGATGCCTTTCTATGTGATTCCTCTTCTGTGGTTAACTCGCTGCAGAACTGACTGGGGGTTTGCCTGTTCCCTACAGCTTCTTCCATTTGCTATATATATTTGATGCTCAGTTGGCAGCATCCACGAGGGATATCTCTAAGAGTACTATATTTCCCCACACTTGGGATTGGCCAGCCTATTTTACGTAAGTGTGACTTTACATTTAGATCGTGGGTCTCATTAGTCTGGAATGTCCAATTCATTGGGGTTTATACTTAAACATATCTTTCATGTCTCTTAGTCGTTATGAAGTGGGCAATCAGCTGAGAACCTTTCTTACGATGAACGACAGCTTATGAGACATGCCCTGAGGCTCTGGCTGCTGAACTATATGTAAGGCCATTGTTATTGGTTCTTTCTTTTGCATGAATCAAGTAGAAGTCCCAATCTGTATCTCATTCTGTTTATTCTTGACCCCTAGTCCTCATCTTTTAACTCCTCTTCGTCACGCATTTGACTAGGCGTATCCAGGGCATTCTATGTGACATCATAGAGACAGTATGTATTGCTTTTTCTATTTCTTTTCTGTAGTGTTTTATTAGGGTCTCAGATCTTCAGCTTATTTGCTCTACTTTATAGATACTCTATCCTTAGGAGACAGTCCTGCCAGAGTCGAGGACTCCCAGTTTTATATTTAGACTTACCTACACGGACTAGCCCGTTTTCGGATAGTGGGTCAGTTTCTATTCTATCTTCTTGTTTTCTTCATGTAGTGGGCTCATCTTGGGTCTGTTTTTTTCTTCTAATTACCACTGTGTTGGATATTGTCACAATTTGTTTCTATCTATATGGCACGTTGGGTGATATGGTCTCTCCTGTACTACAATACACAGGTGGTGGTGGTATTGCACCTCTAGTCACCTTGCTCTTTTTAATTATAAAGTCAGAAATTATATATAGATTGACTATGTTTGCTTGTTCCCACAGAATATAGTATTTTACATTGTGTAGAGCCCGTTATAATATATCCATGATGACAGTTGGCTCTTTTTCACTGAATGAAAATATGAACTCCGCGCCCTGATGAAGGATGGTGTAAAGTACATGGTACCCCCGAAACGCGCGTCGACGCATCTTCGTTGTTTATGTATTCTGTATATTGTGTGTAATTTGTAATTTGTGTTCTCTTTTGAGTTTATTGTGAGACGGTTTTGTTTTTTTCACATTATATGGTTGTCTTTTTCATGTTATTCGTGGAGACGTACTGATTTTGTATGGTTCTTTCTCTACAAGATTGGGGCTCTTATGTAATGTATGAATTTCATTCAGAATCATTTAATGTCACATTTATTGTATATATTTTTGTGATGAGATTATTTATAAAAAGGAAAAAAACTATTTTGATAATAAATGAAGTAAACTATATTTCTGTGGGACACTGTTTATTTTTGATATTTTACTGAATTGTAAAAATAACTAGATAAGGGGTAGATTTTCATTTACTGTTTCTTTCCCTGGTTCCCCCCTTATTTATTACATTGTCAGGGACCCTCTTTTGTGTATTTTGCAGGTTGGTCCTGCTGACACCCTGAAGGTTTTGAATTTTTTAGATTTTTTGCTGAATAGTTTCTAAGTCCCAACTCAGAATGTGAGTTCATTGTGTTTTTCGAAAGTGCAGAGATTTCTGCAGGGGATGAAGCTGAAATTCAGTACTAGGCTGTAGAAATGCCGATCAGATACTTTCCTCAGTGGGTCCTGCTGAAGCTCTGCAGGAAAAGTTTTTGAAAGTTTTAAAACTCTTATGGAGCGCAAACAAATACGGTAGTACACTTCTAAGCGTCCCAGGACCTCAGGGAAAGGCGCTTAGAGATTCTCGGAGTATCAGGCACAGACCAACTGAAGAGTCCAGTCCAGTCCAGTCCAGCTGCCACTGTTAAGCTGGGCACTTGAGGAAAAAGGCCACTTGCAACTTGATGCGTCCCTGTAGCCACACAGAAGGTCAGCCTCACCTTTATGCTGGGTACAAGAGGGAGCAGCTGTAGTCCTTCAGGGCTCCTCTCAGGTCTGGTCCTCTTCTGAGCTTCTGCAGGTCTAAACCGTGTTTGTCGAAGGGTACCTTGAGGTTTTACATTTATTGTTGCTACTAGCTAGTGGGTGGGGGCCACTCCTGGGCACTCCCTAACCAATGGGGTAAACGTGTCCAGGTCCTGGCATACCCACTTTTCTCAGTAGTTCCTGTTTGCCTTACTGGAAACAGGCCCAAAATGGTGTCTGGCAATTTAAAGATGGCCAAAGTCTTCGGCCACATTAAACTTGGGCTCTGAGCTGGGGGTGTAAAGGGGGAGTAAGCTATGGAAATGACTCATGTCCGTACACATCTAACACTCAAATCCAGTTTAAAGCAGGCCCTAAACCGACAACAAAAATGAAACAGAAGTCCAGTAAGACAAAGCAGGCTCCTTCAGCAACCAGACCGAGAATACAAGAATTGCGATCTGGTCCTGTATGATCCCTTTCAAGGGTACATAATATTTAGATGTGCCTCAGACAGGCCTTTCATGTTGGATCTGGCACTGTGCCAACAGAAGGGGCAGCAGCCCTAATCCTGAACGTTCAGCTGAACTCAGAGGAGCCATTACTCCCTATTCAAGTCGACCTATCAATCAGTCGTTTATTGTGTGACTCCTGGAAGGAATTTTAAACCTCATTAAAGGCTAAGTACGGGCTGGGTAGCTGCAGGAGAGCTAATGAAAATTAGCCCCCAGGAGCTTCAGGCAGGGTAAATGTAACTTTCTAAAAGTTACTTTTCCTGAATACATATTAAAAATCCAACTTCACAATTGCATTGGATTTTTAATCACTATTAATCATAGTGGTTTAATTGGCTTGGTGGTTCTAAACCTTAGATGTTAATACGTTAATCTGCACTATGGCTTTCATCAGATCCCTGCTTGACTATGCCTATTTAGTATACCAAGGTTGCTTAACTACCTATTTCAGAAACAATGCAATGCATCCTACGTAGCGACCTACAAGGGCTCCTTAAGTGCAACTTTTTAATATTTAAAAGGGGGGGTCTTAGCCTGTCAAAAAAGGGTTATTTTAAAAGGTTGCAGTGCAGAGTTTAGACTGCAGCACTCAGGTTACATTGGTAGGCCTGAAGCCATTAGTTGTCAGGTCCACTCTGTGTTTCGCACCATTGGTGCTCAAGTCCACAAGTGGCATTTAACATCTAGGCCCTGGGTTCATTTTCTACACTGTATACTAGGGATTTATAGACAAATTAAATGTCAATTAGGAATAAGCCAATTTAACCATGTTAAAAGGTTGCACAGGCACTTTAATCCTGTTTAGCAGGGGTAAAGTATACATAGATCAATACTAGCAAAAATAGGGTCCAGAAAAAAACGAAAAGAAAAAATCTGGTGTGACCATGCAGAGATGTCAGATTTCCTACACTGTATCACTCTTTTTTTTCAGAATTGGAAAGCAGAATAGCAAGATTAGAACTTGTGAAGTTACAGATTGTAGGAACATCTTCGCAGCAAATGCATTGGCTCTGTATATTATCTGACCAGCTTAGTACTAGAGGAGTAACAGCAGCACTATAATCAGTGCCACTGAAATTATGCAACAGAGGAGTACCCAATTATGCAGCAGGGTTCGCTAAATTATGCTGCGTAATGCAGGGTAGAATTAATGTCTTCTTTTTTTTTTTTACGTTAACACTGTCTAGAAAAAGGTTTCATCTTATTTGTACCCGTTTAAAAGGCAACTATAGCAATAAGTAGCTGAAGGGGGACTAGTAAACCTTTGCAAAGGGCCTTCCACTGTGCAGGCACATGTCACTGCTTTTAGTAAAATTTGATCCGTTTTGATGACTTTTTGTTAAAATCTCCAAATTATTCAGCAGAAGATTATGTGGTGGATGTAGAATAAGATAATTTCAGTGGTCCTCACTACAATCCATTTGTCTATTCTGTGACAAAATGAGAGAATTTGTTGGGAGAGAATAAATGAATGAATGAATGAGTAGTCTTATTAAGAGCAACGATTGCCCGGATGCGTCTTAGCGCTATGCGAAACAAGAGGGTGGTGGGACTCAGTTATTATTTTTGTAATTTACCGGATAAAAAGCCATGTTTTTAGGGATTTCCTAAAAACAGAGAGTGATGTCGCTGCTTTCAGTTCATATGGAAGACGGTTCCAATGTAGGGCCGTGGACCTGAAAAAGCTTCTGCCGCCCCAGGAGGGTAATTTGAAGGCTGCCACTACTAAGTGCCTCGCAGAGCTGAAGCACAAGGTCCTACTGGGGGAGTACCATCTAAGCTTCTTCTTGAAGTGGGATGGGCCCTGTCCATAAAGGGTCTTATAGGCCAAACACACGGAATTGAAAATATTGTGCTCCCTGACTGGGAGCCAGTGAAGTTGGCTGATGGTTGTTTTCGCCAACTGGAATTTTGGAATTTTCAAGAGGAACTGAGCAGCAGCATTCTGGAGATTTTGGAATTTTTATAATGAACTCTTGGGCAAGTCTAGGTAAAGACTGTTACAGTAGTTACAGCTAGCACAAGTGCAATGACTACTGTTTTTAGGAGATCGCAGGGTGAGAATTTTTCAATCTTCTTAATCACTCTGAGAGCATGAAAGGAGGATGAGGTGACTTTATATACTTGATCTTTATATTTTAATTCCCTGTCCAGTAACACCCCCAGATTTTTAACTTTCAAGGCAGGTTTGGGAAGTGATTCTAACTGAAACAACCACCAAGCTGAGGACCAAAAAGACGGGCTGTTCCCGAACAGAATGACCTCTGTTTTTGATGATTTTAACTTTAGGCAGTTACAGTCCATCCAGTTGCTTACTGCACTCCTGCAGTTCCTGAATAGGTCGCTGGAATCAACATCGTTTTTGGCAAGGGAAACTATTGCACACTCACTGGTGACCCAAAGTGGGGTGTCTGTTCTTCAACTTCCTTCTACATATATCAGCAAACTCTGCCTTCTTCGAGCTCGTTGGGAGATTGTAAGTAGGCAGAAGCAGTACATGTTACCAGTGGTGCCATGGAATCATTGCCAGTGCTTTTCTTCAGTAATGGGCACCCGCACTGCTCCTTCCCATTCTGTGTTTGTGTTATATTAGTAACACTTGACACGTCTTTTCACTTAAGAAAAGCCAAACTTTGCCATTGTCAGCATTTTTTGCTTAATGAAGTGTCATAAGTCAGTGGAATTATGCGATTCTGTGGCGTATTCCATATAATTATAGATTTGCCACACAATCCATCATTTGCTGCAATGTTTGCAGATTTTAACAAAACAAAATTTGTTTCTAGCTCAAAAGGATCAAAAATTACTAAAAATAGAGCGACACATGCTGCTGCATAGTGGAAGACCCTTCGCAAAGGTTGACTGGTCATTTTTCAGTTGCCTATTGCTGCATTTGAGTGTTAAATTTGTATTAATGAGGTGTAACCTTTCCCAAGACAGTGTTAACGTGTACAAATGTAAACATAATGAGGTAATACTATCACAAAATATGCTGCATTATGCTCTGTAATTTGCATTTTCTTGCTGCATAATTTAGTCAAACCTGCCGCATAATTTGGTTTTCGTCTGACGCATAATTCCAGTGACCCTGGCCATAAGTTAGGAATCGCATCACAACAGAAAGAAAATAAAACAAACCACTACTAACATATATCCTGATTTTATGCACTTTTTCCACTTACTTTTCTTGCAGTTGCAAAATCCTTCACACTTTTTCTGCCATAAAAAGGTTTTAATCTCTTAATTACTGTGTAATTGGGAGCTTGCCGCCTCTGTATAGAAGGGTGTCTCAGATACACCTTCTGTTTAGATCTGCACAGTAATAGCAACCAATCAATCCTCTTGACCTCACCCCTGTCCATAAGCACTTAAAGTACCCAAGGCGCTGACATTGTAAATGGAAGTTACACACTTAGGCTTTGATAACGAGGCTGCAGGTCTGTGTGATGTTTTTCCATTAAGAAAAATAACATTTCTTGCATGTAAAAGAGAGACACCATGGGGCAATCTTGGGAGGGCCTAGCCCACCCTCTAGAACACAACAATTCTTAGCAAAATGTCTGTAATAGACTTGCACATCACCCACATTAAAAATAAATTAAAGGGAAACAGTATTTCTATGTCAGGACACGGAGGCGAGGATTGGGCTATTCTGTCTTCTTTAATTTTAAGAGCAGCCATTAAAAACCAATAACAGACAAAACAAAGACTTCATTTTCCATGAAGCTTTAGAAAAAACCATCAAGTTCGTGTTACAGTCTCTCAACCAATCAGGCGTCTCCTGGTACAATAACTGGCGTTGACCCCTGCTGGACTTTCTCTTTCTTCGCTGCTGGCAGCCTGCGTCAGTTACTTTCCCTCCGTTCTGCTGGGGATCTTTTGTTCGCTTTTATTGACTTTCTACTGGTCATCAGGCCAAGACTCAGCAGATCAGAGCAGCTCTGTGAGGGGCCCCCCTGAAAGGCTGGGGCCCTGTCCCAGAGCCCACTTTACACATGCCTTAAAACGTCTCTGTCCAGAAACTGCTGATTAGTTGCCAGAAATAACCAAATTACCTTTATGTAGGATCTACTTACACCTTCACTTTTGACTTCACACTCGAAACCGTAGATGGCTTGCCTGTTCAGGGCAGGCACAGACAAACAAACATGCAGGCAATCACATTGTGTAATGATAACGGGAGCCCAGGCTCGTGCTTTAAAAAATCTCACCTGATGAAGTTGCCTTTGAAGCAGTCCTTTAATGGACAGGTACTGTCCGGTACTGAGTACTTGAAGTTCCTAAATTTGAACGGGACAGCACCTGCGCCTCTCAGCACTGCTGCAATGCATCTAATGGAAGTGTACTAGCACTTCTTAGAAGTAAGCAAATACTCTGTAGAGGGAGTACCTGCGCTTCTATATTCACTTTCATTTAAAGCTCTGCTCTGAAGAAGGGGGGGGGGTGGGGTGGAAAGTCTTTTTATTGCGGAATTATTCCATCTGATAGTCCTTCAATAGCCGTGAAGGTACAGAAAACACATATACGGTGAAGTAATGCGTGAAACGCTGAGCTTTGTGCAGAGCACTGGAACAGTGTTAGCGTGGCCTTGTATGCCACGAGCTGTACAAGTATATGCGGTTCTTTCCCCAAAATGAGAATGACGGCTAATGTGCAGCGTATTTATTTAATTTGTCAATCTCCCAAATTGATTATGAGAACAAAAGTGCCACTGGTATTATGCGATTTTGCGACAGCTGCGTTTTCGCTTACTTTTGGATTTGGTGCATTTGCCACATAATCCATAATTTGCTACATAATCTCCAGATTTTAACAAAAAAAATTGTTCCTCGCTCAAACGGATCAAAAGTTACTAAAACCATGGCTACAGTTGTTGCCGCAAAGAGGAAGACCGGGCAAAGGTTGATTGGTCCGTTTTCTGTTGCTTATTGCCGTATTTGGGTGTTAAACCGGGCCTAAGGAGGTGAAACCTTTCCCCAGACATTGTCATCATGTGTAAAAATAATGAAGTGAATACTATCATAAAATTTGCCACATTATTCCACATAATTTGGAACTCCACTACCACATAATTCCAATCGCCCTGATTAGCTACAATGTACAATACCAAGTAAAGAATATAATTTGGTAGAACCTCTTGCTGTCAAATTACGTCAACACTATAACAGATATGCCCTCAAATACGTTCTGCGGCCTCTGCTTATATTAGTATATGCTGCCAAAATGACCTGTCGCCCGGATCCAGAGACCTGTTCAAACCCAATTCTGAGGGAATTCATTAGGTTTGGAGGCTTAGCTGAAATTGCCATAAAGTGAGGTAAATAGGTCATCTTTCATCTCACTCCAAATACTGCTAAATACTTACCAGACTTCACCTTGATAGGAGATGTAAGCCCGGTGAAAAACTTGGGGATATGGATTTACCACGATACAGTCACCATTATCAGGAAAAACGATAGCGTAGCAATATGGAAATTTGAAGACAAATTAGAGCGATGAATTAAATTCCCACTGTCCTTTGCAGGGTGCATTGTAGTATGCTAAATTGCGGTACTCCCCCGAATTCCTATATTAGTTCATTTATACACCCATCCCCATCACTAATGTGCCATTCCCTGCACTATCTCCGGGTTAAACTGGTATGGGCAGGTAAACCATCCCAAATTAAAAGGGAGACGCTGATGATACCTTTCGACCAGGGCAGCTTTGCTGCACCCGACATAGAAATGTATTATCTATGCTCTCAAGCGCAGTTCGCCTACTACTAGCATCATCCCCAACCATACATGCCACACTTGGCAGTAGAAACTGATAAAGGGCGTCTAACGCCACATTGCACTCTGATCTGGCAACCAGTACACACACTACAGAAAAAAACACTACATGATGTACGTCCCTAGCATGGAAACAAATTAAAGGATAGAAAGAAGCTAGCAATCCTGTATTCACACTCTATCCCTCTGTCTGACGACCCAATTCTGCTACTGACAAATGAAGTTAAGGTGATTACTCAATTAAAGAAACTGCACATAGAGAGATGGGGTGATCTGTATCATGACAGCACCCTTTTCGACATGGCTACTCTCCCTGAGGATATCTCTTGCACACTGCTAGACATGTTTTTATGCTTCCTCCTTCGTGCCACGACTAAAACAAACACACCATGCTTCTCTATGGATCCTCCAACTTTTAAACAGCTAGAACTACTGCTGGCTGCTAAGTCAGCCAAAAAATTGGTGACAACTCTATACTCCACGACCTAAGCTGAAGCCCAGTGCACCTGTCAAATCTCAAGACAACTTGGGATGGAGTTATCTGACCAGAAATGGGAGTACTGCTGATCGTAAATGGCGCAATTGACGCCAAGCAGCAGGTTTTGCATATACATTTCTAATATTTACAGCTGCGCCAGTGCGACTCTGCGAGTCGCACTGGCGCAGCTGCCCATGTGTCCGCTCCCCTGGCCTGCTAAGCCGTTGATTAATCACCGCGGCTCACATCCTCTTCCACGCACGGCCTGCACGGGCATCCTATGACCGGTTTTCCACGTTTCCACAGACCCGCTCTGTCGATAGGGTAAGTGGCTTTTGGAGTGGTGATGCCCCCCCCCCTCCTTCTTGGATTATGATCGCAGGCATTTGGCTGTCTTTTTTCCTTTGACCAGCCCTCTGAGACGCTCCCCTGGCATTTGTCTAAAACGGAGGTCTCCCACTATCACTGGCTGAGGCCCCAGCTCCTCACTACGCTCGGCCTGATGAGCTTTAACTTTTGACCGGCTGATGCTGGTGTGGTGCCGATCTTCATCCCTGCTCCCCGGACTTTCATTGACTGCCATCTATCTGCCCGCCATTTTGTGACTTTCCTTTTTGCTCTCATGCAAAATGGCTGCTCTCTGTTGCATTTCTTGCTCCTGGAACTATTTCTTTCACTGGCTCTGTAACCTGGGCTTGTCCACCGCCTTATAATTGCCTCGACTATCTCCGCTCCCCCTAAACCTTTGTTTCTAGTAACAGAGGAAGCAGATTCTTTGTTCTAATCTTGAGCACCATCTAGTGGCTGCAATTAGTATCCAAAGGCTAGCCAGTTCATCCCTATTAAAGGTGCTTCATTACCTATGTTTTGAGTAAAAAAAAAAAAAACTTTTGAACCAGTATTATGTAGATATTCCCCCCTGACTACACTTGGGGAGCTGTCATAACCAATACGCTTGACCCTGGTTGCGTTTCTCCTAGTCCCTTTCCCTTCCGATTGACTACCGCAAAACTGTTTAATCAGCTAATTTTGCAGAATACTATTAATCCAATATATTAACCACACCCCAACATACCCGCTGCTATCTACAACTATATACCCATCATCACTGACTTACCTCATTCTACTATCTTTATCCCTGGACTGAGTATGCTGCTCGTAACGTTTTGTGAACTGTGTTAATTATTTATTATTTTGTTTATGTGCAATCATAATGGTTTACCTCATTTCTGTGCCCGTATTTGATACTAAGTTTTTGGTATGTACCTTTGCCCTACGTGCAATCATTATAGTCTCCCTCACCTATTTCCTCTGGTTATAATTTTAAATTTCATATCTTAACTTCAGCACCTTCCCCTCTGCTCACACCCCCCTTATCCTCCCCACCTTCTTTAACCTCGTCTGAACTTCCCCCCCGACAACACTCAACTCAAAAACAACGCCTCCTGGCTGAATTTCCACTCCGTCTCTGAATTTGAAGTCTGTAACATCCTGTCCAAACTTAAACCATCCTCCCACACTAAAGACCATCTCCCATCTTCCTTCGTCCAAAACCTAAAGCACGTCATTGTCCCGTACTGGACCAATATCATCAACTCCTCCCTTTCATCGGGGTGTGTCCCAGTCCCCCTCCAACTCGGACAAATCACACCCATTCCAAAAAACCCTAAGGCCGACCCTAATGACCCGAACAACCTCCGCCCCATCTCTAACCTCCCCTTTCTCTCTAAAGCCCTTGAAAAATGTGCCCTTCAGCAACTGGATAAACACATTGACACCTACAACCTACTTGACCCCCTACAATCCGGCTTCCGTAAAGGCTGCAGCACTGAAACTGCATTGCTTAATATAGTTGATGACATCCACCTTGCCCTGGACAATGGCGAGGCCTGCCTACTCATTCTCCTTGACCTCTCAGCGGCATTCGACACAGTTAACCATTCAACATTACTCTCTACACTTAAATCTAGATTTGGTCTTAATGGCACCGTCCTCAATTGGTTCAAATCCTATTTCCAACACAGAACCCAACAAGTAAAAATCCACCACTGCCTATCTAGCCCCACTCCAGTCTCCCTTGGTGTCCCCCAATGATCCATCCTCTCTCCTACCCTTTTCAACCTTTGCATGGAACCCCTTACCCTCATTCTCAAACAAGCAGGCATTAACTATCACCTATATGCTGACGACACCCAACTCTACTATAAAATTAAATCCCACTCTGATGTTCTGCACCTTAACACCGCCCTTACTAACATACAAAACTGGTTCCATTCCAATCATCTCAAACTCAACCCTAACAAAACTGAAATCATTCTATTCTCTCCAAAAAACAACCCTCTCCCCATCCATACATGGATCACTGACCTTACTGCCCTTAACTGTACACTCTCCCACTCTGAATCGGTTAAATCCCTCGGCATCACCCTCGACAGTAAGTTTACGCTCAACTCCCATGTAAAAAACTCGGCCAAAGGCGCACTTTTTACGCTCCAACATCTCAAAAAAATTAAACCTTTCATTCCAGCGGAAGATTTCAAAACTGTTGTACAATCCCTAGTCCTTTCGAAAATTGACTATTGTATTGTAATTGCATTTGTATAGCGCTTACTACCCCAGACGAGGCGTCGAAGCGCTTTTCGGCGAGTAGCACGCTACTCCGGGACCCATAGAGCATTAGTGTTGAATTAGTATAGTGAAACATGCAAGTAAATTTTAAGTGGTGGATATGTTAGTCAGTTATTTGGATTCGGAAGGATATCAGAAGGATAGAAGAGGAAAAAAGGTTTGTATTTATATAGTGCTTCTTACCCCTGATGGGGTTTAAAGCGCTTTTTTTTTTTTGGGTGAGTAGCACGCTACTCCGGAAACCCATAAAGGATTAGTGGTGAATTAATATGGTGAAATATGAAAGTAATTTGAGTGGTGGATATTAGTCAGTTATTTGGAGTGAGAAGGATAGCGGAGGGATAGAAGGGAAAGAAAGGTTTGCATTCATATATCGCCTGTTACCCCTGATGGGGTGTTGAAGCGCTTTTCTGGCGAGTAGCAGGCTACTCCGGAACCCATAAAGGATTAGTGTTGAAAATTAGTATAGTGAAATATGAAGTAATTTGAGTGGTGGATATGTTAGTCAGTTATTTGGATTGAGAAGGGTTGGGGAGGGGTAAAAAGGGAAAAAGGTTTGCATTTATATAGCGTTTGTAACCCTGATGAGGTGTTGAAACGCTTTGTTGGCGAGTAGCACGCTACTCTGGAACCCATAAAGGATTAGTGGTGAATTAGTATGGTGGAATATGGAATTAGAGAAGTGAACATGTTAGTCTGTTATTTTTATTGAAAGGGATAGTGG
The DNA here is from genome assembly GCA_963921515.1 of Calotriton arnoldi. Lineage (NCBI taxonomy): Eukaryota > Metazoa > Chordata > Amphibia > Caudata > Salamandridae > Calotriton > Calotriton arnoldi. The sequence goes on along the minus strand of CAWUFW010006494.1, from coordinate 486,121 downwards.
AGGGATAGAAGAGTGAAGGATTTCTTTTTTTAGGTCATAGCAATAGGAGGAGGCTTTTGGATGAGTAAAAAGGGTTTTTGGAGGGGAAGAGTCAGAGGGAAGAGTTTAGAAAGGTTTGTTTTGGGGGATCGGTATAGTAAAAGAGGTGTCAGATGATGCAAGGAGTGGTAGAGTAGGAGAGAGTCAAGAAAGGGTTATTTTGGGGAACATAGTAGTGGTATGGGGTTTGGGATAAATGAGAGAGTGGGTGTAGAGGATATAATGATAGATGTATAGGGTGAGAGATAGGGTACTGCATTAGAAAGAGTAGTAGAAAGAAGTTTGAGATGAGTCAGAAAGTTGGGCTAGAAGATATATTGAGAGAAGTATAGGCTGAGAAATAGGGTAGTGCATTGGAAATGCTAAATTAGAAGAAAGTGATAAATATATAGATCCATAAGTACACTGAAAGTATATAGATGCATAAAGGAGGTAAGTATACGCAGATTAAAGATATTGATAGAGGTACAGGATGAGAAATAGGGTAGTGCATTGGATATGCTTTTTCAGGAGAAAAGTAACAGACACACAGATCCAAGTACATGGAAGGTACATAGATGCACAGTGGAAGTAAGTACATGTAGACCAAAGATTTTTTTATTTTTTATAACAACATAATTATTCTACATGTTTATACAAAGCAATACACAAAGATAGGTACATATCTATAGTGAAAATAAATGCTTATATATAAAGGGACACATACATAGGGTGGGTATTAATGAACGGGAAAATGGGCAGCATTTCTGGCCCAGGTCCCGAACAGGCTCAAACAGGCACTCACCCTTATCCTCTCCACCCTTATCCTCGACGCCTGGGCTGAGACGCCCTAAGCCTCGGACGTTTATAGCCCTAGTAGTCAGGTGACCCCTTCAGCCAATGGGAACCCTAGCCCTAACCCTATCCAATCACAACACTAGACCTAAAATCTAGAAACAATAGGAGACGAGGACCTTACAGCCAATCTCAGCCCTAGTCCAAGCACCCAATAACTTTCAAAAACCCTGAACTCTACGTCCAATAGAGGCCCTAGCCCTACCAGTAGTCCCAACCCAAGACCAAGCAACCAATGGCACAGGAAGCCCTAGTCCCTACTTCCAATAGAAAGCCTAACCCTACTCTTAGTACCACACCTAGTCCAGCAACCAATCACACCAAAAGCCCTAATCGCAAGTTCCAATTAAAGGCCTAACCCTAGCCATAGTCCCACCCCAGTCCCAAAAACCAATAACACAGGAAGCCCTAGTCCCTACTGCCAATAGAAATCCTAACCCTAGCCCTAGTCCCAACCCTACATTGATTGAATCACAGACCCAGAAACCAATCAGAACCCTCAAATACCCAACCAATGAGGACACTAACCCTAATCCAATAGAAACATCAGATACAACCTCCAATCAGTGTATACATGTACCTACCACTAGCAGACTATATAAGGTCCCAGCAACCTCAGACAAGGTTTGCTGGCCAGGGAGTTGGGAGCTGCTTCTCTTGTTCAGAATCTCCTAGGATACAGACAGGCTCAATCCACACTTTGGACTTCTGCAGGTAAGGGCCTAACTTGTCCTCTGAAAATAGTGTTTGTATAAAACTTTACTCCCTCTCCTGGACAAAAAACAAAGTGGACAGCCCTTATTAAACACAGTTTAAACAGCACACAGAAGATCACTGCTGCCTCAGAGCACACTCTGATGTAGAATATCCCTGTTGCTGGGGGGAGGAGGGGGCTGGTTTCACTGACTTGTTAACACAAAATGGTGGCTGGGGGTGCACTATTTAACATACAGGTCTTAGCACAGAGACAAGGGGAAATTTGGAGGGAAAACTGATAGTCACCGGGAATGAGAGGGGAAAACTACAGAGATTTAGGACTGCACATCCCACAATTCAACACGTTAAATGGAAGCAATCATGGGCAGGTTAAAACTACAATTTTAAACTGTAACAACCACAGGCAAAGACAGTAATCACAGACAGGGAAAATCGTTTTTTAACTCTTTTAGGAAAGAGACAGCACTAGTCTGCCTCCTTACCACTTCCTGGACTCTGCTCACTGCAATCTGGGGCACAGGTAGGCTGCAACTCACAAGATGGAGGAGAATCATGGTTAAAGGCAAGCTTAAAGTCAGCGAGTAACAAGCATTAGCAATGCAATAGGTCTCGCACTCGCGAGAATTAAAGCTATTGGCATTGCAATCGACAATGCCTTTTATTGATCTTTTTTGATAATTAACACATAAATAAAAGGCACTGCCATTCACAATGCCAACAGCTCAAACCATCGCAAATGCGAGAACTATTGCATTTGAAAGAAGCGGCCGCCATTGTCCCGGGCTGCTTGGAAAGTGAAAGCGCGCATGTCGCGCTGAATGTTGCAGGAAAGCATGTCGTACCTACAGTAGGAGAAACTCATTAAAGGAAATAGTGCTTACAGACTAAATAAGACATACCATGTAACAACAAAAGTAAAAGGCCCAGTCCTAATGGGAGGTTACAAATGAAGACAAGGCGGTACTAAGGAAGGACTAACAAGCCTATTAACGAATCAGAAGCCAGCATTTATAAAGGACAGTGACACAAGCCAATGAAAAATATGGGCGGAGTGGGCGGAGCTTTAAGTCCACACTTTTTCGCCGTTTTTTAAACTTGTATGCTGTGTTTTTAGAATACATAGGAAACAATATTTTAAAAAAGGGAAAAACTACGGATACTCCTCACTTGTGGCTTACCTGCCGGTTGGGTTTGGCGTCCCTCCCCGTTCCAGCGCGGATTTTTCCGTTTGTTTGGAGGGAGGTGCCACCCACCGGAAGTCAGGTCTATCCACTTCCGCCTTCCACCACTATCGAGGTTAGCATTTCAGACTACCCTCACTATAAGAGGACATGCCCAAACAGACGCGCAGCGGACGCGTGCAGCGGGCGCGCCGCTGGCGCGCCTAAGGCAAGCCCGTCTGCGGCCGATTGGGGCCAGGGGCCACAACCCCTGCCCGGTTCTCTACTCATATTAGGAGCTATAGCCCCAATTCTCTTCTCAAACTAAGAGGAACAACCCCCGCTTGATGCCATTCCTCTTGGAATCTAGCAGACCTACACACCACATGCTCACACTGTGGTTTTCAGCTCCATTCTGCCCCATTAATTAAAAAAACCCAGCAAAACATGTACCTCCTGAATTGTAGGTCACTCCCTAAACATTCTACGGAAATCTCCATGCTTTTAGAAGAGCTTAATCCAGATGTCATATTCCTGACAGAGACCTGGCTCAATACTGAGTCAGAACCCGATCTTATCCAGCCCCTCTCCCAAGGGTATCAAATACTACGTGAAGACCGTAAAGTGGGGAAAGGAGGTGGCCTAGCAGTTATCTACAAAGATTGTTATAAGTGCCGCAGTTCTCCCATTTCGATACCAGACTGCGAAAGTCTTTCCTTCGCCATAGACTTCTCCCCCACTAGCACTTTTTCTGGGATACTTTTATATCGCCCACCCGGAACTTTGGGACAATTCCACAATATCCTTCCCCTCATAGCCAATCTAGCATGCAGTCCATCCAATTTTATACTACTAGGGGACTTTAACATCCATTTTGATAACACCTCTGACCATACCGCCCTAGAAATGACCACTAGTCTCTCCGCACTACAATTGAAACAACTAGTGCTTAAGCCGACCCATTCCAAAGGCCACCTACTTGACCCTGTTTTTAGCAACTGCACTGATCTTATAGTGGGAACTCCCTCCCCCCTTCCGTGGACGGACCACTTCTTGATCTCCCTCTCTTGGGTCATTCCAGACCCCAACCTTCCTTCCAATACAGTTACACGTAGGGAACGAAACTGGTCAAAACTCCCTCTAGAGAACTGGCTGGTAGCTCTTGAAACTTTCAGACCACCCAACAACCCTGACCCTACTTTTGCTAATGAGGACTACAATAGATGGATTTCTAATTCGTTAGACTCCGTACTCCCCATGAAATGCACCAAACCTAAGCGCAGTACAAAGACTGCCCCCTGGTATTCCTCAGGATTACGGGAAAGAAAACGTCAATGTAAAAAATTAGAAAGGAAATGGCGACTGGATTATTCTCCTTCCAGTAAAACTGCTTATAGAGAAGCGATAAAGACCTACAAAAATGAAATTAAAACCGCACAATCGACCTTTTTTGAAGAAAAAATTAATGCAGCTGCTTCTAGGCCTAAAGAAATATATCGCATTGCAAGATCCCTCCTTAAGCTTCCAGAAACCCCCCCCAATTCCATCAATGCGCAAAGTCGCTGCAATAACCTGGCAGAGTTCTTTCTCCAAAAAATACAAACCATTTACACCTCCTTTTCCTCCACTCAGACTGACCTTCCGCCCACCAAATCATTTGAATCAGGGACCGAGCCCCTGGTAACACTCGAAGCTCTCCCCCCACTTAATCCCACCATGCTAGAATCCATTATGCATCAGGTGAAATCCGGCTCCCCCAATGACCCGGCACCACCGCGCACCCTGCTGTCAGCCACTGTCAATGTCCTTCCCACCATACTTGACTTGCTTAATGCCTCCCTGTCCGCAGGCACTGTCCCGCTTCCTTGGAAGCGGGCCATGGTTAAAGCCCTTCTTAAAAAAACCCAACCTAAACCAAGATAACCCTAGTAACTATCGACCGATCTCCCTGTTGCCCTGGTTGAGCAAGATTTTGGAGAAACATGCCAACATAGTGTTGGCGGAGTTCATCGAGATCAACCACCTGCTCGACCCCTCCCAGACGGGATTCCGTCCCATGCATGGGACCGAAACCGCTCTGGTTGCAGTGACGGAGGAGGCCAGGAAGATTTTGGATCAGGGAGGATCTGCAGCAATCATCCTCCTTGACTTAAGTGCCGCCTTCGACACTGTAAGCCACAACATCTTATTACATCGACTCACCAGTCTAGGAGTCTCAGGAAAAGCAATAGCTTGGTTTGAATCCTTCCTTTCAGACCGCTCCTTCCAGGTTTTTGAGGGTGATATCACCTCCCCCAGCAAGCCTCTTGGCTGCGGTGTGCCACAGGGCTCTTCGTTGAGCCCTACGCTATTTAACATTTACATGAGCCCACTAGCTGAGATAGTTCGTCCGTTCGGGATAAAAATCATCACTTATGCCGACGACACCCAGCTAGTGGTGGCTCTCAATCAGCCACACGCCGCGCATAACAGCCTGAGGGACTGCCTAGAAGAAGTGACCAAATGGATGACATCGTCATGTCTCAAATTGAACGGAGACAAAACCGAGCTGATGCTCCTAGGCAATACCCCCACGCCTACGATCAACTCATTGTGGCCCACCTACCTTGGCCCTGCTCCTACGCCAAAGGACACAATCAAGAGCCTGGGCATCTGGTTGGATAAGTCCCTTAATTTCAATTGTCAAGCAGCCAAACTATCAGCCACTTGCTTTGGTCTACTTAGGCTTCTGCGGAAGATTCTCCCCTTATTGCCTTTCCAAGCAAGACAGATCATGGTCCAGGGTCTCATTCTGTCTCGTCTGGATTTTGGGAATGCTCTCTACTTAGGGGCCCCCAAACCACCTTGCGCAAGCTCCAGATTATACAGAACTGCGCTGCCCGAACATTGCTTCAGATCCCTCGTCGACTTCCAGTCAAACTCGGACTAAAGAGCCTTCACTGGCTCCCAGTCAGGGAAAGAATTGAATTTAAGACCCTGTGCATTGCCCACCGAGCCTTCTGGAAAACAGGTGCTGTTATCAATCATTCACTGATCAGCCCCTATCATCCGAACAGACAGCTCAGATCAGCATCCTCTTTCCTTACGACAGTACCCAGGATCAAGAGAGCCAGATGTGGGGGCCGGTCGTTCTCCTACAACTCAGCCAAACTTTGGAACTCCCTTCCCTTTCATCTACGTTCAGAGCCCAATTTACTATTGTTTCGTAAACACTTAAAAATCCTGCTTTTTAACAAATCTGAATAAATCTTCAATTGTTTCTTCTGTATGCATTGTCCGTAGCGCTAGGACGCCTAAGGGTAGCTATCGCGCTCAATAAATGGTCATTTCATTTCATTCATTTCATACTCTAATACAGCATGTGTCGCAGAGCAGCAGATGCGCTGCCCAGGTTGGACCTAAAAACAATGTACTACTTCCCCTTTCAAACCCATTCCTAGCCTTCTATCCCTACTCAATACTCTACTAAATACATAAGAAATCTGGAGCACGAACCTAACACAACTAATGCACAAAAACAAAACAAAAAGGGAAAAAAACATTATTACTTATCTATTAACACCTTATCTTGGGTTCTGGAGTAGTGTGCTGCTCGCCGCAAAGCACCTAGACGCTCTTTAGGGGTAGCAAGTGCTCTATAAATAACATTTACAATGTTTCTACTTCATCTGTATAAACTATCGCTTCCAATAAATGACACTCAATAAAGTGATATAATATAATCTGATGAACTAAAGTGAAATGCACCTTCATTACAAAGAAACTTTATTTGAAAGGCCTTCATGATCTGTTTAAATGGTGTTTATTGCAGGATGTACATGGAAAATATTTTGATGGCTTGGCTTGTGCTCGGGCTCTCAGAGCCAAGCCAGACCCCTGGCTCGGCTCTCCCTATATTTTTTGCCCACCTTTACACCCCTGTTATTTAATTCCCACCCTTTTACTTTGAACTCCTTTCTTCTTCCCCGAACCTCTCCTTCCTCCCTCTTTTCAAGCCTTCAAATCTCTTTGGTCTCCTTTGCTTCTATCTGTTAAAGTCCTTCTCTTGTCCTTCCCATCTCTCCTGCCGTAATACTCGTTCTATAGCTTCGCCAACCCTTCATCCACCCCCTTGCCCTTCTCATCGGCTCTCCCAAAACTCACTTGGCCCCACTCAAATCTGTGCTAAACCTAGCGGCTAGGATTACAACTGGTTGCAAACGCTCTGACCACATCTCGCCGACCCTAAAGACCCTTAAATTGCTTCCTATTGAAGGCAGATCCTCCTTTAAATTAGCCTGCATTACTTACAAAGCCCTCCATCAAAAAACCCCGCTCTACCTTTCAAACAAACTCAAAAAAGCAGGCAGTACCCGTTCGATGAGAAGCACTCACTCTCTCCTCCTCGTCCCCCCTTTGTTAAAAAAGAAAGCCGCACAATCTCGCTCCTTCTCTGGTAAGGCCCCCAGCATCTGGAATGCCCTCCCCAAAGACCTACGACTGAATCCTTCATACGTCAGTTTCAAAAAAGACCTTAAATTGCACCTGCTCAACAAATATTGGGGTCCATAATCATCCTATGCCCATTCTTGCTGTTCAGTCTCTTTCCGCCTTGAATCCCCAATCCTGCCCCCCTTTCTCCCACCTCTCCTGCACTCCACCAACACTTAATAGCCCCCCACCTTACCCTTCCACACCTCTTGCATCCCCTCAGTTCACCCCTCTCCTTTAATTTAGCCTCCCCTCCCTCCACTCTCGTCTAACCCTTCCGTTTCATTCAAAATATGAGTCTAGTTCCTTTTTACTGCTTAATTATTTGTAACTGTTACCTATATACTGCCTAGTAAATAGCTCCATCCTTTCACTTTGTATCGACAATAACGTAGCTAGTTCCTTTTTTACTGTTTAATAACTTGAAATTTTTTATTTCTATGCTGCTTAGGAAATAGCTTCATCCTTTCACTTTGTATCATAATCAAGATATGTTATTTACTTTGTTGCTTAAGCCTATTATATCTCTACGCTTCTTTTCGTTGCCATTTGTTTTTGTAACCTATGTGCTATCGTCTTCCAATGTAAAGCGCTCTAATACCTAAGGGTGAAGCCAGCGCTATATAAAACCTCGTAAATAAATAAATAAATACATTATGACACATTTTCGGAGTAATAGTACTGGTTACAATTTAAACTTTTTCCATTGCTGAGCGGAGTGGTCTGTGGGCGGAAGTACGCAAGTTAAGACAGCACGTTTCCCAAATGTACATAATGGCCAAATATTGTGCGCTATACTACACTCTCATGAGCTTATGGAGTTACAAGTTGACTCGTGTTCTGCAAGATGTGGTGCGCTCGAGGAAGGCTTCCTGCATCTTGCCTGGAGTTGCCCACGCATCTATCAATTTTGGGTAGAATTCTGTGACACGCTCTAAAATTATAGGAGAAGCATTAACATTAAAAACTAAATCAGCTATTTTGGACTGACATTTGATTAAATGAGAAATAATTTAGAAAGTGATTAAAAGAGAAAATACATTAATCTCATGACACTGCTAAATGAATGTATGTAGTGGTTGAAAATGTCACTTAACAGGCAATAAAACCATAGTATTGTCTTTGAAAGCTATAGAAAATGGTGAACCTGGCAGTTGTTTTATTTCCAACTTTAAAAATGGGTGTAGGTACTTTTTTTCGAATTTGAAGTAATTTAGGACATGCAAAGATGTGTTCTAAGTTTTTGTTTATCTTTTTACAGAGGGAGTAATTAGATTGTTCTATTTCTGTTGTTGTCCAACGGCCCTCTATTTGTATGATTGGAATATAAAGCAATCTGAATCTCAGATAGGGTTTCTTGATTTTTTGTATCTAGATTAGATTAGAATCCAATAGTGCTGTCTATTGGCGCTGTAGGAATATTGGACCAAGTACACATACCTATATAAAGCGGATAGTGTTAAGTCGTTAAAAAAGAGATTTCCTTTTTTTCGTACAAAGTAGTTGTTTATGACTCAGTTTGTTAAGTTTGAATAATGAATTTAGTGGAGATAAGTTTCATTTGCTTATAGTTGAATATTTGTTTTCTCTGTTGAACTTGAGTAATGTAAATTGCTAGTGGTGATTTCTGATAGGATTAAGCCTTCTACCGCAAAGTTGCAATCACAAACTAAATTCATGAGCACAATATCAGGTAGAGTATAGGGATGTTTAATCCCAATTTTAATCTAATACTGCTTTGTGAAGTTGATTGTTTTGAGGAATTGGTGTATGTTATTATTGAAAATTGAATCAAGGCTATCAATAGTCTTTGGCTGAATAATCGGATCGCCATAGAGGAAAGCTGGGGTCAGTTTTGAATTGGCGGCAGTGAAAGGTTTGCCTAAACCTCTTTCTCCATATGAAATTGAGATTCGCTTTAAAGTGATGGTAATCTCTTTACTTTCACTTTCCATGTTCTGGATATGTTCTCTGGGTGTATCAATGGTTGCTGTGAGGTAAGGATATGAGTCTGTTGTTCAATTATTGAATTGCCTGTTTTCAATTTGAAACATTTAGCTATACCACCAAAGTTAACAATCTTGGCTTTACTAAGGTTCCCTGTTAAACAATGATCTTATTATATTCATTAAGACAATTAAGTTGGTGTTGGAGACCATATTGCGTTTTCCAAATAGTATAACACGTTATTTGCATATCCTAGATGGCTGATCTTATGTTTTGCCAGCCTAGGTGAAAAACCAGACTTCGTATCAAGGTAGTTTGGTAAATCAGCTATATATAAGGAAAATAGTAAGGGTGCCAAAATGCAGCCTTGTTTTACACCATTAGATGCTGAAATGTTTGGTGTGAAACTCAGCCCTTTTGACAATTTAACTTGTACCCACATTTCATTGTGCAATTCCACTAGATTTCAGAACTACCCGAGTAATAATTCCCAATTCTTCCTGTTTTGGTTGCCTGGAATGGATTTTATGGCACCATTCTACTGTTGACCATGAATGCCAGAATATTTTTTGGGGGTGGATTAATCCTAAACTTAGCAAATATTGTGATGCTAATTCAATAAATTCTGGAAACTGTTTAAATATTTTCAAAATATTCTGAGAGTTTAGAGAATCGTGGTTGCTTTCTGATTGACAGGCTGGAAAGAAGTCAATTTTACAATGTTCTTGTTTGGCTTAAGTTTAGAGGTTGCAGTATCAGTTAGTAGGGTTGGTATGGAGGGTATCTGATAGATATCTTTTGACAGTCCTGAGGCTGTTCTTTCTGTGTGAGCGGATAATTTAACTTCAATGTTTCAGGGTAAGTTGTGCCATGGGGGTGTTACTGTTCCTGAAAGCATAGCTGACAGTAGGCCAGTTGTTTCTTTGCTATTTAAGTTGAAACCTATATTCTAAGTGTTTTTGGGCAAAAAGGCAGTTGATATTGTTCAGGGTGTAGAATAGGTTTGGCAATATTAAGACCCTCTGCAACACATGGAACAAATTTGTTCTTAAAGTTCTCCATCACAGCCTGTGAGCATGAACGTTGATTTGTTTTGCCCTCCGAGCTCATTGTAAAAAATGTTAACATTGTTTCTCTTTGATTCTTATCCAAAGCTGTTATGCATAGAGATGTGGGAATTGTTCCTCACTCAAGTGTTGATGCTGACCCTTTTAAACATGGGAAATTGTCTTCTCATATACAGTTGTTGGGTTTTCTGATGTTTGCTCGAAGTTACCTGTTCTCTTGTGAGATATTTCTGGTACATTTGACTGATCATGGTTATGTAGTTGTGCTTTTTGATGTAAAATAGACACTAGCTCTTTCTCATGATTAAATTATTCTTACTGTTAAACTTTTTGTTCAATTTTCTCAATTATTTTTTCAATCTCCTTTTACTGAGGTAAGGCTGAAAGACTTCCCTATTTGGTGTTGATGGAAGATTCCAATTGGAGCCACTGGGTTTTAGGTCAGAAATGTTTTTGACTAAAATAACATATAACTGAGAATCTACGCTGAAGAGGCAGGTTGGGAAAGTGAAGTTGAGAGAGATACTGTATACTTAATTATTAAGTTAAATGTCAAATGTTTTAGCTCTCAATTAGAGGACAACATAGCATCAACAATAAAAAATCAATCACAGAAAAGATACAATCATCAAATTTCAAATGTTATAATGAATAATGAAATTTAAAACAACCTAACGCACAAAAAATGTGAAAAGATAATACTAAGGAAGGATCAGGTGGAGACATATTCAGAGGGTACATTTATTTGGAAGTTTTGACCTTGTATTTAAGAAATAGCTGACCGAATAATTTTGCTCTAGCATTACACAGTGCTGGACAAACCAATAGAAAATGGTTTATGGCCTGTGTAGTTAAATGACATAATTTACTTATACGTTCTTTAAAAGGCAACCTTTCCCAACTTCAGAGAACTGATCTGAAGTTGGGAAAGCAGATGGTTCTCAATAGAAAAATAAATCCCCTTATCTTCTGTTCCTTTCTAAACATAACTGTGGTTTACTGGGATACCCAGAATTAACTAAACATTGATAGGATTGTACATGAAGACAATTTTGAATTTTTGGAGGAGACATGATTATATGTAGAGAATTATTCAAATTCGACGTTACAGACATACCTAGGTAAGTATACATTTTTACCTTCTCAAATTTTATTACACCGAGGTAACAATTAAAAGAGGAACTATAAAGTTCAACCTTAAAAGTTAGGATTTTACTTTAAACAGGATTGACTTTTGAAAAAGTGTAAATCGCTGAGTTGCTTAAGTGTATCCAATGATTAGTGTAAATCTTTAGGGTTTAAATCGAAAAGTATAATGTCATCTTCATTCATTAACATATGCAGGTGACATACTCATCTTGAAAGAGGAATTGTATAATTGGTATGTAAGCTTTTTAGAAAATCCTACAAGTGTAATGTAAAAATAAGGGAGCTTAGAGACAGCCCTGCTTTAACCCATTTTCAGTTGAAGTGCAAGAAGAAAGACATCTTTCGGCTCTCATCAGTATCTTACACCAAGTTGCCGTATGTGGTGCAATCACCAAAGTTAAAAAGCTGTGGGAATTTCTAAAACTGCTAATTTCTGCCAGAGTGTGGGTCTGTTTTTCCGATCCAATGCAGTGGAAAAATCACTAATAGCTGTGTAGACAGCCTGATGTCTCAGCTTCACATATTTATCAGAAATTGCCTTGAGAACTTCAATATTAGCCAAAGAAGATTAATTAGTTTTGAAAACCAGGTTGTTCCACGTGGGTAATATCTTTTGGCCACACATGAACCTAGGTGTTCTAATATACTTTTGGAAAATAATTTGCCAGAGGCATTCAACACTGTAATTTTTCTGAAGTTGTGATGATCACTTTAGGATCCTTTTAAATATGTAGGCATAGCTGTACTGCCTTTACAACTGCTTGTAATTGAGCCTGAAATATAGCTATATACTATTTAAACAAGCATTGGCAAAGCCAATAAGTCTTGCTTATGTGTGAGCTATTGGCTTTGCCAATGTCTTTTACCCATGTTGTACGTCAACGTGGCTGTGCAGCATGGCTAAAAGTAAAGTTTGAGAAAAAAACGTTATGACGCAGTCTGCACTGGCGCTGTATCATAGTGCTTTCTTTTTGTGCGTGAATGGTGGCAAGGATGGGAGAAAGGGTTGGGGAAAGGGTTGAGGGTATAGGCAAGCAACAACGGCGCTGAGGGGGTGGGGGAATGGGGGCAGCAACATGGAGAATGGGTGGGTGGAAGGGAGGAGAAGCAACACACAGAAGGGGTGGGTGGGAGAGGGAAGCAGCAACACGGAAAATGGGTGGGTGGGAAAGGGAAGAAGCAACACAGAAAAGTGCTGGGTGGGAGGGGAAAGAAGCAACATGGGGAAGAAAAAAAAGTCCCCTAATCACAGCGGAAGCAGCGGATAAACACTTATCAAATGCAATCAATCTGTTCTTGATCCATGCTCCAGAGAAAGAAAAGGATATGACAACTGGCAGGTGTTGGCCAATCAGGCGGCAGCAAAGAAGAGTGACAATGAAGCTAATTAATGATAATCAGTGGGAGGGCTCCAAGCCCTTTATTGTAAACAATACCACTCGCAATGACCGCGCATGATCTGTCAACAGGCAAGACCTAAAAATGATGTGCCAGGTGATGTTGTATAATCAGATTATTTTCACTGTCTGCAACACGAGACTTTTGCAAATTAATAGGGAAATTGTGATATAAAATCTATTTTACCATAAGTGTTTCAAATGTTTCTCGGTAAGAGTTAGCCCCAGTGCCCCGGAAGTGTAAAGGCTTGTCTGGCCAACCACAAAAGCTCATTCACAGCCTTTAGATTTATAGCCAGTTTATGTGAAATCGATGCTGCAAAAATGCATCACTTTGCCATTATTTTTCAAAATTTTATTGGGGTAATTCCCCTAAAAGTCAGACTTGTTTGCTTCATTCTCTCGCTCATCCCCTATATGAACTGGACATTTACGCCCACCACTTTCAAAATTCACCAGCTGCTACTGATAATCCCAATGCTGCCACAAGTATAAGAAAGTGGGTTATTGCAGCGGCGGCTGGTATTAAAGAGCGCTGGGGCCACGCCCCACTGATCTACAAGCCCAATTAATACTTTTTCCCCCTTTATTTAAAGTATAGTATTTCGGTGCCGGACTGCCTGGTTTGTAGTCCGATTGAAGGCCAGGCAGCCAGGCACTAGCAGGCCAATCCTGCGCATGTGCGTATGCACAAAGTGTTGGTACCATCACACAGGGCTTACCTTTTTACAGCCCTTTATTCCCAGAAAAAGAGGCGGTGCTGAATTGGAGTAAGGGGCTGATTTAATTAAGCTTGCGTGGGCGCTGCTGGCTGAAGCTCTGCGTCATGGTCGTCACATGGTGTGCTCCAATCCTTTCATATTCAACAGAATTCCTGTTTCCAAAGTCTGCTTTTAATATTTAATACTTAATTTGCTATCCTGCAGGCGATCGGTGATTGGGGGTGATTTTCTTCAAAATCAGCAGCATCATCAGAGGAAATAAATCGTCCTGGTAGATTCTACTTTCTTATGAATTATTTTTCCAGCTGCTCCAGAGCTTTATTGATTGCCTCCACGCACACAACAGCGCTTTACAAGGTACGGCATTCTAAGTTAAGGCAGAGCCCTGGGATCACAAAAGCAGCATATCTTCTGCTGCAGCCCAATCCATGATTTAGCACTACTATAAAAATAAATACTCCTCCTTGTTTTTAACAGATTTTACCACTTTTGATGATGTAGATATGACCGGAGTGATTCCTATTAGGCACATGACTGGCAGTGCTTTCCTGGTAATATAAGAAATAGCTGGATAATTGACATCAAGAGCACAGTTTAAAAAGTCAAGCCCATAGTTTTAAATTTGCTGAAAACGTGAATAGCTCATGAAGTTACATATTTACTGCTGATACCTGGTGTTCTCTTTGGAGCATAGGTTGGTAAGTTGTAAGGGCAAATCAGCCATTTGTCAGTGTGCAGTTTAATTTGGTATCTGTAACATCTGTGTTTACAGCGCTAAGAAATGGGGAAACCTGTACGAAGGTATATACAAAAGCATCCCGCATGCCTTTTCAAAAGATAGTTAAGCATATTCTTTGTACCTGTGTTTTTATTAAATTGCTACCACATTCCTTTTTGCGTCATAATGTATACCATTTGGAAATAGTATTTTCGATTGCAAGTACAGGTGGCATACTCAGAAGTATTGTAACATTTAAGAGTGCAGAGTACCCCTTAAGAATTACTTTTTGAACCTATGAGTTTTCCTGCAATTTCTTTGGGAAATGTGTTGACTAATGCACTGCATTGCCTTCTGGTTTTAAAAACTGTCTGAAGCAAACTCTCTTGGTGATTCCCAATCCCCTTCAGGTGTGCAACACCTGTCAGTTATTATTGCCTCACCATTTTAAAATGTCACCAGCCGCCACTGGGTTAATGGTTGAGGGGGGTGGAAGCCCCATTCAGGCTACAACCAAAAGCCTTGTCCGTATGAACCACAAAAGTCACTAAATTAACCTGTGCTTAACCCTCTGGTAGCTGGACACAAAAGTAGCCAGGCCTAACTTGCAGGCAGAGTGTGAAGTATTTATACAGCACGTAAACAGTAATAAAATGAAAACACAAAACAAGAAAAAGCCCAAAACAGTTTGGAAACTTAGAGTAAATGTTAGTAAATACAATTATACCAGAACAACAAAAATCCAATCAGTAGAACTGGAGATATTCAATGTTAAAATATTTTGTGGAAATAGCATCAAAAGCACAAAGCACCACTCGCGGTCATCTGGTCACGCTATCCTGGGAAAATTCACAAGTTCTGGCCAATTGCGTTGGAGCGTGGGTTGGATACATGGACCAGCTTAGTCCTGCTGACGAGTTACCTTCTCAAGTCTGGTGCAAAGAGTTCCGTTCTTGTTGGAGAAGGCGGTAGGGGGGGACCTTTCGGCATGAAGAGCAGCTTGAGTGTTGTGGACAGTCGTTGCTGTAGCATGAAGATCCTGTCGTCTCAGGCAGTCGTTGCAGTAGCGCCAAGTGCAGGTTCTGTATTGCCCGTCATCACTGATGGTCACTGTTGGCGCCAAAAGCAGGTCTCACCTGAGCTTTGTATTGGCAGTCTTCGCGGGCAGTGGAGTTTTGCATGAAAAGGCCCGTTTATGGTCTCGTGGAGCCCAAACTTCAGGATTTTCACTGTTTCTTCTTGAACGAGCTTCCACTGATTCCAGCCAAAGGTCCAGGAACTGAGGACACCTGCACCTCCTGGGGTTTAGGACTCCAACAGAGGCCAGCAGCAGGGCTCAGGCAGGTCCAGTTGCAGCTGGTCAGCTTGACAGCTGCAGAGAGGCCTCTGAAGATTGCTGTGTTCCTGTAGCTCATACAGGAGGTCAGCTAACTGACCCTTGGAGTCACTCTGGGTTGCCTGGGATCAAGGCTAGCAGGACCACATTACCTTCTTCAGACAGCAAGGCAGTCATTCAGGCAGCATGGTAGTCCTTCTTCTGAATTTTCCACAGGTCCAAGAGTGTTCTAAGAAGTGACTCTGGAAGTCCAGTACTTATACCTGGTGCCAGCCTCTTTGTAGGTGGTTCACTAATCTGCACCCAACACTGGTTCTGGAAAGTTCTTCCCATTTCCCTGGTCAAGGCTTCAACCTGTTTGGAGTCACAAAAGGTAGAGCAGGCCTGGTGTCAGGTTCCTTTGTGCATGCTGTAAGCAAAAGCCCTTTGAAGTGTAAGGCCCTCCCCAGTCATCCTTCCAGGATGGGCCATCCTGCAAACACCTAAGCCCTCTTTGTGTCACTGGAAGTAATACAAAACCCCAATAGCAAAGCCATGCATTCATGGGATCCAGATCACGAGGGCGCAGTTGGCTGGCACAAGAAAACTGCAACTTTCTAAAAGTGGCACTTTCAGAATTGTAACTTAAAATTAGACTTCGCCATTAAAGATGATTTTAAATTAGAATTCATTTGAGTGTAAACAGCATATCTCTACCTGCTCCCGATATAAAGTTAGCACTTATTAAATGTAATAAGGTAACCAAATGTTATTCAATGGGAGAGAGAGAACTTTAAAACAGTGAAAACGGCTTTAGGAGTTTTTCACTGCTAGAACAGGTAAAACTTAAGTACACATGCCCCACTATTTAAATACAATACACCCTGTCGTGAGCCTTTTGGGGCCTACCTTCGCGGCCACTTACAAGTATGAAAAAGTATAAAAAAGAAAGGTTTAGAAATTGCAGTTTAAAATTGCATACACAGGCTGCAGTGGCAGGCCTGAGACAGATTTTATAGTGTTACTTTAGTGGATGACACAGTGATTGCTGATGCCCACTAGTAGCATTTAATTTACATGCCCTGGGTACTGGTAGTACCATTTACTAGGGACTTACAGGTAAATTAAATGTACCAATTAGGTCTAGTCAAATTTTACCATGTTTGAAGGAGAAAGCACAAGCACGTTAGCAGGGGTAAAGTGCACAGAGTCCTAATGCCAACAAAAACGAGTTAAGCAAAAATCAGGGAGTGAAGGCAAAAAGTCTGTGGGACTACCACGCCAAGGATGTCCGGTCTAACATGACTGTCCTGTTGTTTTGCATACCAAGGCTCACACCACCTCCTCCAAGCTAGGCTTTGTCCACTCAACCACAGCTACCACTGGAGGCTAAAGGAAGCTCCATGGTCACCTGTCTAACTACCACAGTACTCACATCCCCAATTGGCATTTGAAACGGCTGACTCCTCCCTGGAACTGGAGGCAAATCCCCCGACAGTAAAGGTGATAGAAGCAAGGGGGAGAGGTATTGATGTGCGGGCGGCTTACAAGTAACCACGGCCGTGCTGCGAGTTTTCGTGCATTAGTGCTGCTCTCAATCAGTTTTATAGCACATGTATTCAAATGACCCACAAGTAATCACAGGCTTCTAAAGGGTATTTTCCTCTCCCTGCATTACGTTTTCTTTGTATTATCTCGGCCATTCACTTGCTTTTATTATGTCCTTTTCAGGTCCTTCCTGCATATTTGGAGCCGGAAGCAAAGGTTTTTAATGAAGATTTCTTCTGGTATCGACTATGCATAGGATGTGATCGGAGTTATGAATTCAGGTTTTACCAGGCAGTGATTGTCTACATATTGACTATCTGTAAGCAGGGCCGTAGCGGGCACCGGGCGTTTCCCTGGTGGGCCGCCAGGGTAGGGTCCGGTTTTTGGCCCCTGGGGGGCTGTTTTTGTTACCGGGGGTCGGCAATATCGGCCCCCTGTAACAAAATCGGGCAAAACCGGCCCTGCAAACAGCTCGGCCGCACCCCCCTCCCCCCAGGGGGGGCCGGCCGAGCAGTTTGCCAGAGCTGGTTTCAGTTCCCAGTCCGGCCCTGTCTGTAAGGGCTGAAGTCCAGGAAAAACTATTTAAATTGTGCTTGCCAGGGCTTTAAGTGGGATGAAAAAAGTGAAGGGTCTCTAAATATAGAGCCCTATAGGGACCTGTTTCAATGTCCGGTTTTAATTACTACCGGTTCTGAGAACCAGCGGGACCCTGCTCACATAAACCCCTAGTGCTGGCCGACTGGGCACACAATCATTCACTTTATCGATTGGCCTGATCTAACCTTGCGCACAGGATCATACCTTCCTCCTCCACTCACGGGCTCACAATTCCTTGACTCACCGGACTCACACATCCTGCACTCACAGGCTCACACTTGCTGCACTCACTTGACCCACACCTGCTGCACTCACTTGACCCACACCTGCTGCACTCACTTGACCCACACCTGCTGCACTCGACCCACACCTCTGCTCACCGGACTCTCACCCTCTTACCTTAACGAGGCTCACACCTCCCGCACTCACCTCCTCACTCCTATTGCACTCACAAGATACACACTTAATGCAGTCAATAGACCTACACCGCCTACCCTCACTGGACCAATACCACCTGCATTCACCGGACTCTCATCCCTGCAGTCAGTCTCACCCCCGTGCACCTAGAGGGGCACACTCCCTACACGCCTAGGCTCATAACTTCTGGATCCATACATCCTGAAATCTGTCTTACACCTCCTGTACTCGCACATACTTCACTTACCAGACCCACACCTCTTGCACTCTCCAGCCTCTCACCTCCTGCGTGATCTGGAGTCCTGCACTCACCAGACTCATACACCTCCTGGACTCACCAGGCTCATACACCTCCTGGACTCACCATGCTCATACACCTCCTGGACTCACCAGGCTCATACACCTCCTGGACTCACCAGGCTCATACACCTCCTGCACTCACCAGGCTCATACACCTCCTGCACTCACCAGGCTCTCACACCTCCTGCACTCACCAGGCTCTCACACCTCCTGCACTCACCAGGCTCTCACACCTCCTGCACTCACCAGGCTCTCACACCTCCTGCAATCACCAGGCTCTCACACCTCCTGCACTCACCAGGCTCTCACACCTCCTGCACTCACCAGGCTCTCACACCTCCTGCACTCACCAGGCTCTCACACCTCCTGCACTCACCAGGCTCTCACACCTCCTGCACTCACCAGGCTCTCACACCTCCTGCACTCACCAGGCTCTCACACCTCCTGCACTCACCAGGCTCTCACACCTCCTGCAATCACCAGGCTCTCACACCTCCTGCACTCACCAGGCTCTCACACCTCCTGCACTCACCAGGCTCTCACACCTCCTGCACTCACCAGGCTCTCACACCTCCTGCACTCACCAGGCTCTCACACCTCCTGCACTCACCAGGCTCTCACACCTCCTGCACTCACCAGGCTCTCACACCTCCTGCACTCACCAGGCTCTCACACCTCCTGCACTCACCAGGCTCTCACACCTCCTGCACTCACCAGGCTCATACACCTCCTGCACTCACCAGGCTCATACACCTCCTGGACTCACCAGGCTCATACACCTCCTGGACTCACCAGGCTCATACACCTCCTGGACTCACCAGGCTCATACACCTCCTGGACTCACCAGGCTCATACACCTCCTGGACTCACCAGGCTCATACACCTCCTGGACTCACCAGGCTCATACACCTCCTGGACTCACCAGGCTCATACACCTCCTGGACTCACCAGGCTCATACACCTCCTGGACTCACCAGGCTCATACACCTCCTGGACTCACCAGGCTCATACACCTCCTGGACTCACCAGGCTCATACACCTCCTGGACTCACCAGGCTCATACACCTCCTGGACTCACCAGGCTCATACACCTCCTGGACTCACCAGGCTCTCACACCTCCTGCAATCACCAGGCTCTCACACCTCCTGCACTCACCAGGCTCTCACACCTCCTGCACTCACCAGGCTCTCACACCTCCTGCACTCACCAGGCTCTCACACCTCCTGCACTCACCAGGCTCTCACACCTCCTGCACTCACCAGGCTCTCACACCTCCTGCACTCACCAGGCTCTCACACCTCCTGCACTCACCAGGCTCTCACACCTCCTGCACTCACCAGGCTCTCACACCTCTTTCCCTCACCAGCCTCTCCCACCTCTTTCCCTCACAAGCCTCTCTCACACCTCCTTTCCTCACCGGATCCACATCTCCTAAACTCACCGGATCCAGATCACCAGGATCACCGATCCCCTGCACTCACCAGGACCACAGATCCCTTGCACTTACCAGGCCCGCATGTCTTACACTCAAGGGCTTACTCCCCCTGCACTCCCAGGCTCGCCTCTCCTCTCTTGTACTCGTTTGTCTGATGAGGATGCATAGCAGAGCCGGAGGCTACGGCGAGATTCAATCTAGAGTAGCAATTAGAAGGCTATTAATAGGATTAATCACTTGCATTATCTCGCAGGCTCGCTCTGCACACGAGCGTGATGGTCCCAGGGCACTCTTTGACGTTGGCTGAATCTGCATGTTGATGGCAGAGCCCTGTCTCCACAGGAGGGACCAGCGATGGAGCAGGTGTGGGTACCAGTGATGGAGGAGGGTACAAGAGATCGAGAGGCGCCTGTGCAAACGACGAAAGAGTTGGGTATGGGTCGTCTAAGCGACCAAGGAGTTGGCTGCGCCAGTCATAGAGGAGGAGGGATGCTAGGAGGGAGGAGGCGGGATCCCAGAGATCTAGGAAGATGGGTGTCCGGGATGAAGGAGATGTGGAATTTCGAGTGTGGAGGTGGTGTGTAGTTTAATCGATGGAGGTTATGGGGGCACAGGGATTACGACCTTTTATCATAAACGTTCATCTTTCTGGCGATTTCAACCAGTGGTATTTGACCCCGGTGACCACGCAAGGTGCCACATCGACTGCTGCCTTGTGGAATCCCTGTATCTTATTAATGGTGCCCACTCTTAGTCCTCGAAGGATTAGTCTCCCTTACCTGATTACAAAGAGAGCCCGATTGGTGGGGAGTTGCCATTGTTTATGGCACACATTTTTGTAACAAGACAATCCTTTCAGCCTGCTTGTGTGGTTCTCTTTCTGCAACGTATGAATGTGATCCTTTCTAGCGAGATCTAGGCATTCATTTATAATAGCTCACTGCAGAAGGAGGCAGATTTCGTATGTACGTAGCACCCCCTACACTGAGCCCCTCCTGGAAATGACTCGCATTCGCATACAGGGATGCTTTTCTCTGTGTGGGAGCTGGCTGAAATACACTGACATTCTCGCCAAGCTAGCACCCTGGAGTTAATGTGGGAAGGAACTTGCAAAAATTCTCTCCTGTTTGACTACTCAGAGGCTTCCAGATTCAGATAAAAGCTCCTCTTTGATTGGAAGCAGAAGTAGTTCTTGTTTTGCCAATCAGTATTAGTGCTGGACATCGCCAGCTAGTGCTTTGATACCAGTGTTGCCGTAAGGATTTTTGGGGCCCCGCGCAAGATGTATTTTGGGGTTCACAGTTTGTAATATCTTTGAATTTTTATTACACATTTTCTGCTATTTGTAGACTCCGTGATGCTGAGCACAGAGAGATTGAGTCAGAGGTAGAGGTAGTTGAATTCAAGGAAAGAGGCTGAGATAAAGAAATAGACATTAGTGAGCTAGCGGGAACATTTACTTGCCCAGGGGGGATCTTGGCAACTGCCCACTTTGCCTATGCCTTAAACTGTCTGTTTGGAACATCCTAGCACCCAGGGCTTTAAGTGGGATGAAAAAACTGGGGGGTCTCTCTAAGGGGCCTGGCCAATATAATTAAGGGTGTGGCTTAAAACTCATAAGCTAAAAATCTGTGTTTAGCATAGTGTGCCGTCCGACTTGTATTTGGCTGTTTCTGTCATTGCATCCAGATATATGATACAAGTAACATCATACCTACAACAAGTCAGGACTATTGGCTTTGTCAATGGTTGTTATTTGCATAAGATAAATAAGAAGCAACTATGGCTTGTAAATATTGAAAAAGCTTCCACTTAAAGCCCTGGTGGCACCACGACAATGTTGCTGCTCCTGAGTTTCAAAAAGAGAAGGGAAATCAAGAGAGAAAATGACTCTCTTTAAAAGATTTCCCTTCCCCTACAACGCTCACCTGGCATGACGTCATGCCGTAACCTCCACTAGTGAGAAGTGGGCTGCTGTCACTGCAGGACCCCCTGTGCCAGGGCACAAAACAGAGCCCGATAGAGACCCGTTTCGAGGCCCCCTTTAAAAAACTGCCGGTGCTCGGCACCGGTGAGACCCGGCCGACTTAAAGCCCTCCTAGCACCTGAGGGGTGCACCTTCCCTTTGCAGCTGGGACTCTTAAATGCCCCTCCATCTATGAAGTACCCCACCATCTAAGAGAAACAGCCTAGAGGCCAAAGCCAACTATCAGCCATAAAGACCAGCTGAGTGAGCACTGTGGAGGCTGGAGGCTAGCATCATCGACAAGTGCAGTTGAGGAGCCCGAATAGTGACCCAACCTGGCAGGCACACTCTCCGCACCAATAAGCTTTAAAAGCCTTTTGCTGCAGCACATTTACTGTCCTTAGAATAGGATTTTGCCAGGGCCATTGCCTCTAACCAAGAGGTTGGATCAAGAGGGAGTAGTAAGATCCTCTCTGGTCTCTTCCTATTCACACTGGCCATCTGTGTGTCTGAGCTACAGATGAGCTTTCCTTTACCCCCACATCTTTGTTTGTATCATACCTCGGGCACATCGCGCCATAAAATCTGCTTGGACTCTTCACCTTTGAACTGTTCGAGCTTGTATGTTGGTACAGTAGTACCCAATTGCATTGATTCAGCTAAGACTTGCAGCCAGGACGCTTTAAAAACTGCTAACCTGAGGATTTGCAAAGACTTCCCATAGGTCAGCGTTGCCTTGTTCATTTTAATGGATGATAGTTGCTACCCTTGTGTGAAACCTGTTTGGAATCATGATTCATAACCTTTGAATTGCAAGAGCACTTGCCTGCTGATTTCCACACAGTTTATCATTTGACGGTTCACTTCATGTAGGTGCCCCTTTAAAAGCACTACCTTTACCTGGACTTTTAACTACTGTGATAGATTTGTATTACTCTATATTTGATACTAACCTCAATCTTCACTCAGCTTCCCTTTAACTTGATCTTGACTGTTGATACAGAAAATTCACGGGTTATTTCAGGAGGTTAGCTCAAAGGCAGCACCAGCTCTGTTTGCCTGTACCGCAGTAATAAGCCTAGCTTTTTTGAGGCTGCGGATTCGGCTGCAGTTGCTAAAACCAGCAGGGACAGCAGTTCTCCAATTCATCCTCACCTGCAGTATCAGCTTTCAAGCCACTTTAGTTTGCACTGTCAGGCTCATGTGTAGCCATTAGGAGGCAGAATTCGGCATGTCATCCCCATCTGGAGTTCCATCAAGTCAGACAAGTGGGATTTGTAAATTGTTCAAAGAGGCAGCGCCGTGCCATTCGTTTCCTCCCCACCCCTGTCTTTCCTCCCACACTGGAGCTTCTTTCAGAGCATCACTCTGCTATCTTAATACAGGAACGCAACCGTTTTTGTTCAAGGGACGGGTGTCATCGAGAAGGTACCGGATTTGGAGAAGGGAGACGAATGCTACTCTTATTACTTCTATGTTCCAAAGAAAGACAGAGGCGTCGGGTCTGTGCTAGATCTTTGCCTGCTGAAGGCCTTTCTGAGGAAGGACAGGTATAAATTATTCACTCTGGCTCAGATATATCATCTGAGCCTCACTTGGAGAATTCCATTAATTGTGTGCATTTTGGATACAGTAGCGTTCAAAGCCTACCCTCAGCCACTGGGAGTCTGGGGCATTCAGGATATGATCACAATGTTTTGGGATAAGTTCTGGGTCTCAGTGAGGATGGCGCTGAGGTTTCTTGGTCTCCTGGCCTTGTGTATCCTGCTCATCCGAATGCCAGAAGGCACCTGTGAGCTCTGCAGTGGACTCTCAAGTGCGCCCAGCATCAGGATTATCTATCAGCCTCCATTTAGATCTCAAAGGAGATCTACCAATTGGTGGCTGCCATATGCTAACCTGATTTGCTGCGGGGTACTATCCCTTCCCCAGCCAGAGTTCACAGTGATGATGGACTCATCACTGCTGGGCTTGAGGGGGCAACTGGATTCGGTTGAGATCAGAGGCCTCTGGGCTCCGGCAGCCAGCCAGCTCCATATCATCCTGCTGGTGTTTTGGGCAATCTGTCTGGCCCTGAAACCCTTCCTGGCATTCAAGGTATAAGTCCTCATGGACACTTTATCCCCATGTGGTACTGCAGCAGGTAGGGCAGAGTGTGGTCTTGCGTCATGTGCCAGGAGGCACTATGCCTCTGGAGTTGGCTGGACCAATAGAGTATCTTCCTGGGCCCCAGTCATGCAGCAGATTCCCTGAATGCCACTGTGGACAAGATGAGCAGGCATTGTCTGGTGGAACATAATTGGTGTCTCCATTCCTAGGTGGCGTGGGTTGTTTTTGAGCAGTGGATTAAGCTCTGGCTAGAGCTATTCAACACCGTCGAACACGCAGTTTCAACAATTCTGTACATTGGAGTTGCCTCCAAGGAGCTTATTAGGTGATGCATTCCAGCTGGAATGGAATGAGGAAGATCAAGACATACCGGATCCAAGTCACTTTTATTGCCTTGGACTGGGCCAGGAGAGTGTGGTACCCGATGCTCTCGGGTCTGAGCATTTGTCCTCCTATCAGGCTTCCGCTTCAGGTGGACCTCCTATCTCAGCAACGGTGCTGAGTACTACATCCAGGTCTCCACAACTTACACCACCATGCATAGCGATTGAGAGACAGCAACTAAATGCATGTGACATGCCCACCAATCTGGCTAATGCCATCCATAGGGCCAGACTGTACAAAGACTGTCTCTTGCTTGGTGTGGCCCCTAAATCACTGACCTTTTACAAGCTGACCTTTCTGATGGCCTTCTGTGTGTTCTTTTGTTAGCCCTGCAACGTCTTGCTGTGGACAAGGTGAAAGGTTATTTGTCAGCTGTTTCGACCTTATGGTTACAGGATGTGATGTGTTTTTATAAAAGGTTTGACTCGCGTGTTTCCACCCAAACCATTCATTATGCCAAAATGGGACTTGAACTTGTTTTTGACATTATTCACGTGCACACTCTTTGAGCCGATGCACAACGCTCCTTGAGGATTTTCACTCTTAAAACAGTCTTCCTCATTGCCATCACATCAGCACTCTGTGTAAGTCAACTGCGGGCGCTTTTGGTGCAATCATCCTACACCACCTTCTTCCCAGACAAATTGGTACTGAGGTCCCAGGTGGTCTTCTAAGATAGTGACTACCTTCCACGTTGGCCAATGGACCACTCTGCCAGTGTTTTTTGGCCTGCCTCACCTCTCGAAAGATGAGAGACTCCATCGCCTAGACCCAAAGAGGGCTCAAAGTTTTTATTCCAACTGCACAAAGAATAATTTTGTAAATAATCAACTCTGTGGTTTTTCAAATGCAAAGAAGAACAGGGCAGTGCAAAAGAGGACCCTATCAAAGTGGATATTCCTGTGCATCAAAATGGGCACACACCGTTGAAGAAACAGACCCTGATGGCCAATGGGCTCATTCCACTAGAAGGCTGCTATCATGGGTTTATTAGGGGCATAGTTGAGTGCCGCAAGATGGCGGACTTATTTTGCTGAGGCTCTAGTGAGAGGTGTTCTAAAGGTGAGAAATCTTCAGTTAGAAGTATCCATCAGAAGAACAATTTACTTACCTTCAGTAACCTTTCTGGTGGATGCTCTATCTAACCTCCTATTCCTCACTGTCTTCCCACCTCCTCTTTCTGTAGACCAGCATTTTTTAATCTCTGAAATGGACCCAAGTTGAAGATTCAGCACACTGTTTCAAACAATTACACTGCACTCCCTGTCTGAGGGTGAGGAAGGAGAAGGAAATACATGGAGCTGACATCAGCACGTCAGGGTGGCACTTATATGTGGCTCCGCTTCGTCCCTTCCAGGGTCGTCGGGAGTCACTGCCGAGCAGTACCTTGCTACCTATTGGTGCGCCGGAGTATTGATGGAAGATTTCTCTGGATCCATTCTAAAGCTTGGGGATTTTCTCAAGGTGAGGATTATGCGGTTACAGTATTCACCATAAAGCGTGTTAGTGTAGGTAAGTAACTTGTTTATTAAGACAAAGGTGGCATAGAAGAGGTGATGCCAAGTAAGGAAAGAGCGAGATAGCTAGAAAAATTTGTTTTCTTTTATTTCAACTCTCACCCACAGCCTCAGAGTAGGAGGGTTAAGGTTGGACAGGACTACATGCCTGGTTGACAAAATAAAAAGGAACCTGGCTTTTATTCACACTGCTATCACTTTACCAAGGGGTCTCTTGCCCACTTTGCCCATGCTTAGGCTCTGTGTCTGTGGGGTTCAAGTTGCCAGTGTAGTAGAGCCCCCAGAAGACTTCACGTCACTCTTGATGATCCTTTAGTCTCCTTGTGCTGATTGGTCATCTTCTTGCAATAAGTTGGAAACAGCAGCAGGGCTGCAGGCACAACTTCAACTTTGGACCCAGCCTTCGAGGGATCGGCAAAACACAGCTCTGTTTAGGAAACTCGTCTTTTTCAGATGTTGGCCTGCTGCAGCAGCTGCAGTATTTGGGGGTGGGTGGAAGTATATTTTTTTATATGTAGCAGTAGTGGTGCATTCCATGCACGTTTAGGTCATTTGTAGTGCTCAGAGATTGAGTTGCTAGCTAATCAGGATAAACCAGATCTTGTAGGTTTTCCCCCTTTCTTGGACTATCCGTTCTGGCTTTGGGTGGGTACAATGTGTATTTGGATCCAGGCCAGACTGGAAAAGTGTCCCATTGTGATGACATTCCTTACTGTTGTTGGGTGGCATATTTAACAGGCTTTCTCCCAGTTTAGTTGATAGAGTAGGATAGTTGGGTATTCACACAGACAGGAGAGCTGGAAGGAGTGGGGGATGGGTATGCCATACTTACACAGGGGTTTTACTAGAGCTGGAAGGAGTGGGGGGATGGATACGCCATACTTATACAAGGGGTTTTACTAGAGCTGGAAGGAGTAGGTGGATATTAATACGCCATACTTACACAAGGGGTTTTACTAGAGCTGAAAGGAGTGAGGGGATGGATACGCCATACTTACACAAGGGGTTTTACTTGAGTATAGGAGGAGTCATGGTGACTTGGGTAGCAGCAGAAGCCCAGAGGGATGGGATACTCCTTCAGAGAGGGAAACTGCATTATATTCTGTTCCCATCTGCCATATTCACCTTCCCACAGTGCTGTACTCCCAAAAGACATAAATTCACAGCCACCATCCAATCGCCTCTTTGTAATGGCGTGTGCAGGATTCCTCCTCAAGAATAAATTCAGGGCGACCTTTGAGTTCTTATCTTTCCAGAAGTAGCCTGGTGTAAGAAGCTGGCCTGGTATATGATGTCCACTAATGTAAGTGGGCACCATGCACCAGTCCAGACAACCCTTATGGTGATTTAAGAGGTCTTAGAAAACCGTAGAAAGCAGAAGGAGTGTAAAGCAGCTTGTTTTACCAGAATTCAATCTTATAGTGTAGATTAAGTGAAAAAGAACCACACCAAGTATTTATAAAAATATGTATTTATTATATAATACTCTCTAGTACGTCCAATATCTCCAACACGGAGATAAACACAATGAACACAATACTTTAGCAAAGAAAACACAGTAAATAGCACGAAATACACAGTGGCTCCGTGGGGGGTGGGGGAGGGGGACACCAAACCATATACTAAGAAAGTGGTATAAGAACCACGACTGAAGTCAAGACGGTGTCGAGAGGACGTAGAAGTGCTGGGACCCCAAGGAACAACCCAAGGTGAGTAGATAGGGACCCCACGGAGAGCATGTGCAGTGTGGAAACACGACCGCGTGCTCCGTACAACTCTATGTGCAAGTCGCTGTTGGATTTTTCAAGATTAAGGCTCCTTCCCAGCGGACCCTGAAGAAACCCCGTGGAAGACAGAAGGTTGGAAAGCCACCCCACCCGTGGATACCCTAGTACCCACGTTACCTACACCAGGGTGCATACGTGTGAAGTGGTGTCAGAAACCGCTGTCGAACCCAATGGAGGACTTCAGGAAAGTGCCGTTGCTGGAAGAGGAGAAAGTGTCTGTGGGAATCCAAACGTGGATTCTTGAAGGGGAGTACCTGAAAGCAGAGGGGACAGAGTCTGTCACTCAGGAGTGACCAGGAGACTTGGAAGACGAATGCCCTCCGATGTCGGGTGCTTCAGGCAGGATGACGATGACCTTGACTCTGCAGCTGTGAGGACCAGGCGACACTGAGGAAGACCAGGAGCCGTGCACGAGCTGTCCCACGAAGGACATAGTGTTGAGGGGTCGGTGTCCGGGGGGAACACCAAAAAGCCTTGGCAAAGGCAAGCCACGCAGGAATAAAAGAAGGAGCAACGTCTGGACCAGCAAGGTCCAGGGGACTCACCAAAGGCAGGGGAGTCAGGGCAGGCCACGAGCAATCAGGGAAGCCCAAAAGAAACCAGTGTGACCCTCAAGTGGACCCACAGGCCGGAGGCACTGGAGTTGCGAGAGGACTTTGTTGCGGTGCCTGCAAATGCAGGGGAGTGACTCCCTCACTCCAAGGGAGAGTACTTAAGGTGTCTTTGATGCTTCACAGTCCTTGGAAGGTTCCTGTATGATGCACAGGCACAGACGATGCAGCAGACTGGAAGGGAGACGAAGTCAGGCCCAAGCGAAGTCCAGAGTGCTCAGACGGTAGAAGTGCAGTGGTGTCTGATCTGAATCTTATCCCATGATGAATCTAGGGACCTACACCCAGGTAAGCCCTTAAGTACCCTAGGGAAAGGGTTGGGAAGATTCAGGAGACCCTCCTAGGGGAGGGTCTAGACAGGGGGGAGGTTACTCCCATGTCCTTTGTCCAGTTTCGCACCAGAGCGGGATGCAACATCTCCCAAAACTGGTTTGAACTGGACTATGCATGGGGACACCAAGTGTGCAACTCATGCAGACTTTCTGGCGCTGGCAAGCGCACCCACCCCGTCCCAATACACTAAATCCTGTCTGGGAGGTGGTCACACCTCACTGTGACAGGATGCCTATTGTTCCACCTTCCTCTGCTCAAGTTTGGCTCAGCAGCAGGAGGGCAGAAATGTGTCTCTGGTCTGGTCTGGAAGACTGTTACCTGGAACACTGAGAGCCTAACGGAGGGCTCTTCCAATGCTTGGAATCATACCTCCCAAATCGTTTACGGTGTGGGGGTATGATTCCAACATGTTTGATACCAAACATGATATGATTCGTTGCAGCCGTTTTCGAGACGGTCATTGCGTAATTATGCGG
Source organism: Calotriton arnoldi (assembly GCA_963921515.1). NCBI lineage: Eukaryota > Metazoa > Chordata > Amphibia > Caudata > Salamandridae > Calotriton > Calotriton arnoldi. The sequence goes on along the minus strand of CAWUFW010006494.1, from coordinate 457,105 downwards.
TGCCCCTCTATATAGTATAGGGCTGCTTCACTGACAACCCGGGAGAATAGACTCCGTAGGCTGCAGGAGTGTCCTGCTTATGCAGGGGCACCCTCTCACTTAGAACCAAGCACCCTGCCTTCAGGATTGCAAAGGCCGGCTATAGGGGTGACTTATAGGTTTTAAGTGCAGTGACCCTTAGATATAGTAAACCTATATCTTAAGTAAGTGGTGCAAGCACCGACTTACACAGGCTGCAATGGCAGGCCTGTAGATCCATCTTGCATGGTCTTCCCTGGGTGGCATAACGCATGCTTCAGCCCATGGGAGACCTCTGGGGTACCTATGCCCTGGGAAGCTTAGTATCATATACGAGGGACTGATAAGGTACCCCAGTATCCAATCTGGAGTGTACCCAAGTACTCAACACAACAATCTAGGGAGAAAGCAGATAGACTGGGGTCCTGATTAGCAGGATCGCAGTCAGACTAGTCAAAATACAGCTTAGCACCAGGCAAAAAGTGGGGGTAACCATAGAAGGAGATCCTACTTTCATACATTGACGTTTGTGTACTGTTGTTCTGTTACATCAGGGGACACTCTAAAATCGAATTAACAAAATATATCAGAGAAGGTTCATTCGAAAAATCTCAGGACAGCGTTTGAATTCTACCACCTACACCTGTTACTCCAGGATGTAAGTAAACCTCAAGCCATAATAGTTTCAGGTCATTCAAACTTTCATAGAAACTTGAAATCCTTGTTAATGTTGTTGCAAGCAGTGCTACATTTTTTTTTTTTTAACGGAGTTTTATATAGCGCGAACTTGACCCGAAGGTATTGGGTATCAGAGCGCTTTACACGAGCACCAGTTGCGTTACATGAGGACACATTCATTTTTGTTAGGCACGGGGAGATTAAGTGATTTGCCCAGAATCACAGGATGTTGCTCGTCATTGCCATTTCTTGTTTAACCTCTTGCAACACACCCAAACCATACAATATATTTAAAACAACATACTAACTGAAATACCACAACCCAAAGAACAGATGCATGCAATATCACTTGTCAACAGAAAAGTGAAAATTAAGAGAAGGCGCAGATTCGTGGAGGTTTAGCATGCTGTCTTATGTAGGTAAGCTCTTCAGCGCTCAACATAGGGTTATTAAGCGCCACAAAAATATAATACATGGACTGTGACAAGGTATCCCTGCTTGGTATAAGAAGCAGCACTGATCTTTGTAGCGGACCCTGAATTTATCTTCCCATAGGCGTGTATTGGGTTTAAACTAAAGGTTTGAGCAAAGAGCCCTGTTTAGTTCAGAACTTTGCACAGAATGCTTACGTGTTAACATCAGCTACATTTATTTACTAGGCAGCCTCTGTCAGCTTTGTTATGTTATGCTATGTTATATTAAAACTATTTGGGAGTTTCACAGCTTGTGAACTTTATAGGCTTGCCTCAGAAATCATTGTTATAACTGTTCTATTTATCCATGTGTTTCGAAAAGACTCATTCCTTTTCGAAGGGATGTCTCTGATTGAACCTCAATCTTTACTCATTGTGACAGGTTTGTGTTTCACTGTTTCTCCTACTAGTCTTGACACAATCTACCATGAGCCTGGCCTTTTCTGCTTGACCACTGCAAAGTCAAAGATGCCAAAGAGTCCTGCCTGACCACTTCACTGAAACAAAATCCTGAGTGAGTGGGGGCTGAGGCGGTGGCTCAAGGGGGAACAGGTAGAATCACACAGCACTGACTGAAGAACTGCCAGACAGGCCTTGCTGTTTGAAGATGCCTGCAGTGCACTGTTGGATAAGACTGTCAGCATATGCAGCATGTTTCCCAGCCCGGGTCACCGTAATCAAGGCCTGCGCTATGAAGCAGGCCCTTCCAAGCTAACCAACTCCCAAGGATCTCCCACCTTGCTATCAGCGCCAATAGGGCAGTGATAGTGGTTCAGGGACGGGCAGGTACCCTAATTCCCTGCGGCCTTCACCTGTTGCATCTTGTCTGGAAGAAATAAGTGTATTTTGGATTATTTCAGTTCAGCACATTAGATTATATCACTGCAGTGGGTGCCCTTTACTAGAATTTGTCAAACACCTTCCTTTGCTCTGACTAAAGAGGCAATTCGGTAGTCTTGTGCCTCCTATACAAGGCACAGACGCTATCAACGGAGCAAAGTTCAAGTCCATTAAACCTTATTTAAAGAGAGTTGTTTATTTAGTGTGCATCCTGAACTGAATTATTTCAAGGTACCTCATATGTGTTGATCTTAGAAAAGGAGGCACAATGAAGAAAAGTCATAGAGTTTGGTAATGGTAAAGTTTGGATAGTTCCTATACAGTTTGCTCTAAGCGCTGGCCAGCGTTGGTGAAGGTTGCTAACTTTCTTCTGCAGAGCTGTTACCATGTCTGATAGCTGCTGCAGGTTTAGCTGGTTCTTTAGTACCTACCTTACATCTGGGGATGGGAGATGTTTTAAAGAGAATAGGCCTGGGGGCGTGGCCAAGACTCCGATGGAGTAGGACGCACCTTGCGGTGTCTCCATCCTCCGTGGCCGTCACGTGGAATCTATCGCTACCGGAGTCCCGAAAACACTGGCAAACGCCCACCTAGCGTGCAGCAAGCCATCCACCCGATATTAGAGCACGGACTGCCTCCCAGGCCAGCAATGGGGGCCAGATCGTAGCGGTCAGCCGAGGGCAACGGCTGGTGCCGCCATCTTGGGCCCAGGCATTGCGTGAGCAGCCTGTACTGCCGAGGCCCAGAGCTCCACGGTGGGGGCCAAGATTGGAGACTTTTGGTGACCGGGGCGTGCAACCTGAGCTTGGGGGCTGTGGGCAGCCCTCCGACGCCCCTACTCCACTGACCCTGAGCACCGGACCCGGCTGAAGCCGAGTTGGCCTTCTGACATGTGGCGGGACCGGAGCGGGGCTCGCCTGCTGGTGGCCCGGCCGAACCCCCCTCCTTGGGGTGTTGAGAGGGCCTTCGCATCCAAGGGCTGCAGCGGGGGCACAGCTTTCTGAAGCCAGCCCGACCCCCGTTGGCTGGGCCGGCGATGCCATCTTGAGGCCCTCCCAGACACTTGCTGCCCGGAGCCTTGCCGGGAGATGAGGAGGGGAACCGGCCAAACTACACAGGCTGCATTTCCTTATGGTGTCTCTTAACGCCCCGAAGTGAGATTGTAAGTGAACAGCGGGCCCACCAGCAGTCGAGCCAGGGGAGAAGCGGCCTGGCCCCACCCGGGATCCCACCGGCCATCACCCAGACGCCGGGGTCCCGCGTGAAACACCGCGCAAAGAAACAGGAGGTGAGAGCTGAAGCAGGTGCTCCGGCAGCGGGGTGCATCTGTTTGTGCTGGTGGGGCTTGAGGCAATCAGCTATGTAATTGGGCAGCGCCCCTGGCCCCGTTCCCGCTCCCCTTTCCCTCCGTGGTCAGACTTTAGCGGAGTCCTTGCCGCTGGGGGGGGGGAGGGCTCGATTTGCTGCCCCTCTGACCAAGACAATCTGCAGGTGATTATCCGGGGCTGATCTCCCTTGCACCTCCAGTGCCCAGCATGCTGAAACAATCCCAGCCGGGAGGAGGGAGACTGGGAACTGGCAGGGAGCACCGAGTAGCTGTCCCTCGTGGAAACGCGAGCCTAGTCTCAGACATCCTCACCCGGGGGCACTTTTTCACTGAGAAGGAGGCAATTCTTAATGAGGCCAGGGAGAAGGCCGACTTGACCTATGGCGGACATCACATTCAAATTTTCCAGGATCTCGCTCCCATTACACTTCGGCGACGAGAATTTAAGCCGGTCATGGACAAATTGAGAGACTTGAAAATTAAGTATCAGTGGGGCCATCCCTTTGCCTTGATCTTCACATGGGAGGGCAAGCACAGGTCACTCAGATCCCTCAGGGAGGCCCAGCAGCTTCTCCAACTCAAGACGGAGTGCCGCCCTCCTAGCCCGAATTCTGGCCTCGCCCAGTCTAGGGCGCCACACCGGCCGGAATTGTCAACTGTGCCTCCCCTCGAAATCGATACGAAATAGGGCACGAAGAGCAAGTGAACTGTCACAGCAGGCCAAGCAAGACATTATTCAACAGCTCAAATCTATGGACGGCACACAATCCCCGGGCCATTCTCCCCCAGCCTCAAACTTGCCCTCCCCCAGTGCATCTTAGGCGCTGAGGCTTGGCCTCTTGGGGGGCCCTCGGAACCCGGATGCGGTGTGCTCGCACATCTCGACTCCCCATGCCAATTGGTTCCATTGTGCACTCGACTACTGTGTACCCGCAACATGTCATTAAGGAACAGCTTCACAAATGACTTGCGGCATTCAATGCACGTTCTGCGGCCCTCGCCCCGGCCGCCTCCAGGCCTGGTTTCGTCATGACGGGATCCTGGACCCTGGGGGGTATTTTCACCCTCTCCTTGTCTCTGAAGCATGGGCCGGCCGTTGGGTAAGGAGACCGCGGCTAGCAGCAAGATCATGATGGCACTCCCCCCTCTATTCAAGTGGTCCCCAGGCGGAGTGACTTCCTCAGAGTCGCCCTGGTACATGCCGAAGGGACGCTCCAGGACTGGAATGGACTACTGTGGCCCGGTTGGCCTTACGTTTGTTTTATTTTGTTGTTTACTTCCCCCCTCTTTTTCTTCCCTTCCTTACCTTTGAATAACCTGGGGGTGGCAGAGAGCGCACCTTCCTATCACCCCACCTCCCCACCACGGGAGACGCATTATTTTATACTTGGCACCAAACGTGGAGCGGCTTTAGCTGCCACTTTTTTTGCATACCCCACACCCTGACATCACGCATCCCCAAGCAGGACAAGGGCGCCGTAGTTAGTAGATGGGAGGGCTTCACATTGGACTGCACATGTCTTCATGCACAGGTTAAATGTCTCTTGCTCAATGTGAAAGGTCTGAATGGCCCCAATAAGCAGCGGCAAGTTTGGCACTACCTATTGATCCAGGACCCTGACATTGTCTTCCTCCAGAAGACTCCTCTCCTACGAGTAGATACATAGCGCATGGCACTCCCCAAATACCCGACTCAAATTTGGGCGTCTTCAGTATCTAAAACAGCGGGGGTAGCTATCCTTTTTAAAGTGGGTCTACACATACAGGGGACACGAATATTGCGGGAAAAAGAAGGGCTGTATGTGAAGCTCAAGTTACTACTTAATAGCAGGCCCCTCATACTGATTAACATTTATGCCTCCAATCATTCCCAAGACGCATACATCAGGAATATACTCAAAGACCTGGCATCCCAGGAGATGGGCCTGATGCTCGTTGGGGGAGATTTTAACTTAGTGTGGGACCCTCACCTAGATCGTAGTGCGACCTCCTTCCAGGGCACGGGGGCGATGTCTGCAGCAGTGAAGCAGGATATCAAGACCTTGGGCTTGGTGAACGCTTGGCGGTCCACGGTGCCAGACGCAAGAGACTACGCTTTTTTCTCTCGTGTCCACCGCTCATACTCCTGTATAGATAATTTTTTCATATCCCAGACACTCATTCGGTTGCTGGAATCGGCATATCCGTATCAAACCATGCCCACCTGGAGATTTCCCTGGGAGGCATAGGAGCGCCCCCGCTCCGTGCCACGTTGGAGGCTTCCCCTGCACATTTTACAGGCTCAAGTCAATGTAGCAGAAATACGGCAGGCAATCCAAAGGTACTTTGAAACGAACGATCTCCCGGGCACCAGCGGCCACATTCTCTGGGATGCTTTTAAGGTAACTATTCGAGGCACCATCACCTCTATAGCAATTGCCCGAACACTGGAATCCCGTTTGTAGAGGCTGGCCTCACCAGAGATATTAGGGCACTGGAGCGGCAGGAACATGCAGCGTTGTCGAGGCAATGTCAAAGGCGGCTGGCCTTCGCGGCCAACTAAAAGCGATCCGAGTAAATAAGGCTGAACATTCCCTCCTTCCCCTGAAGCAAAAATATTACAAAGGGGGTAATAAGGTTGGCTCCTTACTGGCCTGCCGACTCCGAATGCGTATCTCTCGCACTCATATTGCCAGAGTCGGGACAAAGGAGGGTGCATGGGCTACCTCGGAAGCAGACAAACAACAGGCATTCTGCACCTTCTTTTCAGCCCTTTATAGCAAAGGCGATACTGCTCAAGAAGAGATTGATCCATTCCTCGCCTCTTGTACCTGGTCACCGATTGACCCTTCCCATGCACAATAGTTGGATGAGCCGATCACCCTAGAGGAACTTCAAAAATCATTGAAAAGCTTGCCACCGGGCAAGACGCCAGGCCCTGATGGCCTCACGGCCTCCTTCTATCGCTTGTTCCTCCCTCAGCTCCAGGCCCCTTTACTCCGGTTATTTAACTTCTTCTCTGACAGCACTAGTTTGACCCCTACCATGGCCAGGGCAGAGATAGCGCTCATCCCCAAGCCAGGGAAAGATCTGACGTCTTGCACTTCCTACCATCCTATTTCTCTTCTTAACCTTGATGCCAAACTCTATACCAAAATATTGGCGCAGCGCCTGGAACCATATGTTCCTAGCTTGATGGACCCAGATCAGGTGGGCTTTATACACCAATGGCAGAGGGCAGATAATATTCGGCGGATAGCCCATCTGGTGGAAAAGGTCCAGCGTCGCAATATCCCAGAATTTCTTCTCTCCCTTGACGCTGAGAAAGCGTTTGATAGGGTGGACTGGACCTTTCTCCGAGCAGTACTATGGAGGATTGGATTGGGCCCGGTCATGGTATCTCGTATCATGGCGTCCTATGTCGCCCCGTTGGCACAAATTAGAGTCAATGGGCTACTGGCCCCTCCCGTCCAGATTCTCAGGGGTACTCGCCAGGGGTGCCCCTTGTCCCCCGTGCTCTTTGCTTTGGCAGTAGAGCCACTAGCGATCAGCATCCGCCAGTCGGCTGCAATCAAGGGCATACCATTTGTAAGTGATCAACATAAGGTAGCGCTATTTGCAGACGACCTACTTCTTACTCTAACTGACCCCGATAGTTCCCTCCCTGCGCTTCTTACTTTGCTCACACAATTTGAACGCATCTCAGGACTGAAAATTAATGTAAATAAATCGCAGCCATTGAATCTCACTCTTTCCCCTCAAGAGGTTTTCGAGCTTAGCGCTCGCCACCCCGTTTCATTGGGCACCTCATTCAATTCGGTACCTGGGCCTCAATGTCATGGTCACGCTGGAGTCGTGGTCTCAGGCAAACTGGCCAGATTGTAGACTTTCCGTCAGGGAAGACCTTAGGAGATGGAAATCTATTCCCATATCATGGCTGGGCCGCCTCAATGCGGTTAAAATGTCAGTCTTGCCCAAGATACTCTATCTCTTCCAAACACTCCCAATGCCCATTCCCCAAGGGGATATCGTAAGCCTCCAGAAAGAGGTCAATGCCTTCATTTGGGGCAAAGCAAGACCAAGATTTTCCAACAGGCTTTTAATGCTGCCGAAAGACCGAGGGGGCCTTGCTTGTCCCAATCTTCTCGTCTACTATTGGGCAGCACGTTTGCGTTATATCTCGGAGTGGGTAATTCGAGAAAGTGAGAAACATTGGTTTCATATGGACAGGGCAGTGGCGTGTCGTCCGCTGTGGGACTTGGCCTGGCTGCCAAAGAGAGCTAGACCGCGCAGTACCTACATCGCTACCCCAACTAGAACGGTCCTTGATATATGGGATAAAATAGCGATTAGCCGGGTTCTCACTTCCTTCCCCACCCTCAATACACCTCTTGCTCGCAATCCCGGCTTTCCCCCAGCCCTACAGCTCAGCTCTTTCCAGGCTTGGGTAAGCGGAGAGTGTTTTACGATTGGTGACCTCTTTGAGGGAGAAGCCTTCAAGTCCTTTGAGCAGTGCAGACAGGATTTTCATCTTCCAGCCACGGCACACTTGCAATATTATCAAATTCGGCACTGGTTACACACACCCCTCAACAAGCAGGGAGCCACACGCCAACTCACCTCATTTGAGACGCTAGTACGCTCCTTTGATGGCTCGCGAGGCCTTATTTCACGAACATACCGGGTCTTGCAGCGTTCTAACTCTCTGCTCCTTCACCCCTATCAACGGAAATGGCATACAGATGTTGCAGATGATACCCCTGTAGAACAATGGGAGCAACTGTAGAGAGACATCCCCAGAACATATAAAAGCATCGCACAAGAGGAGACTGCATATAAGGTTATGACCCGTTGGTACTACACTCCACTCCGCCTCCAGAAAATGTTCCCCACCTCCACATCCTTGTGTTGGCGCTGCAACACTGACACGGGTTCATTTATACACATTTGGTGGTCCAGCCCTATGCTAACGCTCTTTTGGAAAGAGGTGCTGAGCCACATCAAAGACATGGTGGGATTCCCTATCCCGAGCGCGCCGAAGATAACGATCCTCGGGCTCCGACCTCAAACTCTCAAAGCCATGACCCATTCGGATTGCCGTTTGATCCTCCATATGCTAGGGTCAGCGAAGCAGGTCATTGCCCTGCACTGGAAGAAAGCCCTGACTCTGCTGCCTCCGGTGTGGCTCACACGCCTCTAGCATACCATGGCGATGGAGCTCTTGACCAGCCGCATCGCCCACTCTGATACTAAATTCACACAAATATGGCAACCCCTAGTGCAGCACCTATCCAAACTAGAACACAGCTGATCCCTCCCTCCTCGCCTACGGGCCCTCCAATTATTTGAAGACGCTTTGCTACCACAAGGGGCAGAGCTCTCAGAATGAAGCAGGCCATGCCAATGACATACCACCCTTGCATCGTTCTTCTTCCTCTCCTGCTGTCGTTATTGCAAGCGCGCACAACAAATCAGAGTTATGACATATCCCCAAGTGATGTCCCTATGGGAACCCTCTCCCATGCCCCCCCCAACCTTTCCCTCTATCCACCCTCCCTTTGTTGTTCCCAGTTTCTTTTCTTGTTGTGGCCTGGCATAATAGACCTTGGCAGCAAAGCCATTTTACTTCCTTAAGCTAGTTAATTATTGTAAGCATGCTCACCCACGAATGGATCCAACACCACAAGGCTACCAGGCTTGGCTAGGGCTCCGTGGACTTTTGAGCGACGATAAGCAATATAATTGACCTGCCAGGATGTTATGTTTTGTACGATTAGTGCCAACAATGTAGGTGTTAAAATTATGTATACAAGTGTGAGATATTAATAATAAAATTGATTTCAAACAAAGAGAATGGGCCTGAACAAGGGTCTGTGGGAGAGGGAGTTGCTTTCTTCCCTGAAAGTAAATAAGAGCTCCTGCTGCTCGCTGCATGGCCACCATTTGTCCTAAGGCTTTCTCCCAGAATGGAGAGAGTGAACAATATGGAGGGCATGGCGGTGCCGGATGGGGCAAGATGTAAGGCCAGCAGGTGATGATCATACATTGGGCATGGCCCACCATATTCCTTTGCGGAAGCCTAGCTCTGCAGGGAGATCTTGCTGCAGCTGACGGTGGTGGCCGGCATGGCCTTAAGCCATCGTGGTTGAATGGTGCAGTGAGGTGCAGCCACAAGTCTTTGTTCCTGCCCTCCTCGCTGAGACCACTGCCAGCTGCTCTGAGATCTAAAGATTAGGAGGAAAACTCTTGGGGCCAGGAATCTTCTTTTTTCTCGTTGTTTGCTTACTTGCCTACAGTCGGCGGCTCCTGCGATGATAGAAGAGTGATGAGGCAGCAGCTCCTGCACCATTTCCCCCCGTTTTGTGCTTGATTCGTGGGCACCTGCTGGTGGTGTTTGTTGGGCCCTGGGGCGTGACTAGACCCGTACTTCAGGGTGGGAGGGCTAACACTTTGCATAATGGGGTTGGAGACCTCATCAGAGGCCAAGTCAAAATTATTTGTAGGTATTCCTTCACTGTTCTCATACAGTGCATAACATGAACTGTAGTTTTCAAGACAATATGTAGAGTATATTTTAATTTTTAAGTGCACTATAGCAGTAACATGCTCAACATAATAATAAATTGCAACTTTTACAGGGGGTTTAGGACATTTTCACAGAATGAATTACAAATCTTGCATTCTAAGACACGTGAATACTGTAGACTTAGTGGGAGGTGGACTTTTGGGTTCTTGTTTTTTGACAGACAGTGGCAAATAGTGAGTTCTAAAAACCACTGGAACAAACATGGTTCAATAGAAAATATTTTAGAAGATATTTGCGTGCCTCTCCCACCCTCAGTGTTTTGAGGTGACCTTGTGGTGGCTTATAGACTAATACAAACTAGCAACAAAACATCTGAGGTCAAGAAATTTGTACTATAAATCACTATTTGGTTTCTTTGTAAGGTGGCTTCTGTGTCTCTTTATTGTTCTCAGAATGTTACTCTGGGTTTATATCACTCTCTCTTTCTGCCTCACAGTGGCCTATGCACTGAAGCAGATGAGAAACAAAGTAGTCCCTCTAGGAGAATTTGACCTCTTTTCATCATTATCCTCCTCCAAACATTCCTGATGTAGCTTATGATGTTGCACTCTGGGGTACGGAATTTCATGATATTGCTACGAAGTTCCTTGGTAGGGTATTTGGTCATGGAGATAGAGTTATGAAAGTGATATGCGCCCTCTTGGATGTTGATTTGTAGGTCCTGTTCAGTTGACACGTTTTTATCATGGCTTTTGGATTTCTTTTTTTAGCCTTGGAGTACGGCAATTTCTCTTCTTAATCTTCTGTATGTCGTTGTTGAGTCCAGGGATCTTAGCTAGATGGTTTGACTGCATGAATAAATACATCATTCTGATCGACTCTGATCAAGAGCCAAATGTGTAAATTATCTCATAGTGTAAGACAACCTTTTCCTTATTTGCGGTACAATGCAAGATAATGTGGTATAGATTGAAATAGGAAATAAGAAAGGAAAATTATCTGAGCAGCTGGCTAGTATCAAGGTGGGTGAGCATGCTACTATGCTACAGTCTCTGGTGCTAAGTCTAGAGACATTCATTTGTTTTTAGTGGAGGTGAGATGAATGCTGAGACTATTCTGAAGGTTTGCTAAGTTCTCTAGGGCGGTGAATAATTTGCATTTAGGATTGCTGCTAGCACTGTTGTAAAAACCCATAAAAATGCTATTTTGGTCTTATTAGAATGAGGGATTTGTGATCTGATCACTAAATTCTGATTTGAGCTTTGGTGGGTCAAAGATTACATGTAGGTCGACTGTGAAGCATGGTGATAAACACGAGAGCTTAAAGGCACTCGAGTGGAAAAGGTTGCTATAGGTGAGTATTTGCAGATGATGGAGTCTGTGTAGATGATGGTGATACCACCATTCTCTTTCAGCTGTCTCTCTTCATATATTTTGGCATAACCTTTGGTACTAAGGATTCAGTAATGGACTGGGCATAATAATTAAGCCGAGTTGCATAGTAATTAAGCCCAGATTCCTTAATGTTTTATCCGTGGTTGGTTTTCAGACCATTGATAAATATTACAGTTGCTCAATTGCTATAAATGTTGAAATAGTTTACTAAAGTTCACCAAATTTTGAATATGTTCCTGTGATGCACACATGCTAACATATGTGAAGTTTTTTGAGCACTGCCCAAGTACTCCCAGTTCCAAAGATAATTTTTTTGAAGGCAGTGTTTGAGTACTATTATAACTCGAGTTTGTGATTGTTAGTAATGCATAACTGGATACAGAGAAATATTTTTCTACACTAGATGGCTCTTTTAAACCTTTTTTTTTTTTTCTAATTACATTTCTTCACATTTAACATGATCATATGTAAACTTTTCAACCCACATGTACAATAAAAATGCTGCCTCATCCTTTTAAGAAAAACTCTTTAAAAATATTCTAGACTTATTTAGTGTGTGTGTTTTTTTTTTTTTTTTTTTTGAAAGAACAAAATCATGTTTACTGAACAAACAGAAAAAGTGAAGTGCGGGATTCCACAAAGCTACACTGTTTGGTTACCATCCGAAAAACATATCGGCATCCACTTATCTATGTTGAACATCTGGACTGTGGTTAATGAAATGTTCATTTACTCTAAAGAATGTACATTCAGATAAACTAATTTAGTTTAAATATTTTACCGCACAATATAAAAGCCATTCAGAGTTGCATAAACTCAAACTGGCGCAATTCAAGAACAATCAATTTCCAACTGAACAGCTCTGTAATGCTATGGATAAAAATCTCATCAATCTCTATCAGAAGCAACCGTAAGTAAGTGTAGGAGAAAGCAAGGGACCGAAGAAACCAACAATTATGTTAACAATTCAAATGAGTTAGTGAAACCCCCTTTTCTCTTGTTAGTATATGGGCTGAAAATCATGAACAGGTGATGTCCTCCCCGGTGTCTTGGTCACTCCTGCTAACCTGCTTGGTCTCCATGATTGTATGGAAGTGAAGTCAGCAAGGAACACCCTCCTAAATATGTAGCAGAGCAAAATACCACAAGGAAGCAGAAAAGTTCTCACACTTAGTTCTTTCTTGACAATCTACATCTTCTCCTGCCTTCTCTTGGTCATTCTGCTCAGATCGTGGAAGAGCAGAATTCTGTTGCCTCAAAATTTACGTTCACCTCGCTTCGCCACAGCATGGGTCTCCATCCCTCTTTGTGAAGCAGAACCTAACTTTACAATAATGGCTCCAGCCCTTTTAACTTCTGCTTTGGTCCTCTTCCTAGGAAGTCTAATAGCTTTAGGTTCCGCCAGCTCAGGACCCCTTTATTTTGTAGGACTTCTGATTGTATGAAAGTCTGGAGAATGGCTGCCATATCTTCACCTTCGTTCAGGGGTAGAAAGCCCAACACTCTGCTGCTCAGTCTGTTCTCTAGGCTCTCAGTCTCATACTTCAAGTGTCATGACCACACAACATTGTCTCTGAAATTTACATTTGTTTTTTTTTTTTTAATGGCACATGTCCAAAACCCTCCACTGCAGTCACTCTCTTTTCAAGGGTTCCAACTCTGGTTTCAGTGCATGTAATCTTTGAGGCCAGGTCCTCTAAGCGATGTTTCATTTTCACTGCCTCTTGTCTACACTGACACGCTCCAGCATTTCCAATTGTTTATAGTGAGTTCCTCACTTTGGATCACATGGGAAGCACTTGTGCTGCCCTCATCCTGTGCCATGTCACGTGAGGCATTTGGCAATGAGGATTTCTGCTGACAGAAATCATATTTGTTCCAAATAGTTCTAGTTATTTTCTCCTTGGGGTGTGTAATGTGTTGTTGCTAGAAATTACAACAGGTTTTAGAAGTGGACCCAAATGCTAGCTCTGGGCCAAGCAAGCACCTAGTTTTCTACATGGGCTCAAATGATTTCCCCCCCCCCCCCGTCTCAAAATATTTCAGCAGTCAAAACGTCCTAGGCACTCACCTCTTAGCTTGTCTCAAATGGTATCGTTAAAGTCCCCACCCCTTTACCCCCCAGGTGCTGCCTGTAGCAATTTCCTTTGCCATACCAGTTGATGGAATGCAGGAACCCATGCAGCCTGGTACACTGAAGGGACTCTGGTGCGCGGGCCAGGAACCAGTTACACCCACCCAGGTCTGTAATTGGGTTGAGTAGCTTGCCACGCATCTTCTAGATTGGTGCCGTAGTTGGGCACCCCACTAATGTGCTGCTGTTTACTGTGTGCACCTCCTCTGTATAATCTTGATTGCTCTTCAGTGGGCGGCGCTCAGCTCCTCCAAGTTCAGGCACTGGTCGGCAGAATAGGTTTATAATTAATTATTTATTCATACTACCCTTTGTTCCTGCACTCAGACTCAACCTCTGCCGAGTAATCTCAGGCCTGCTTCTGTCCCAAAGTGGGAGCATCATGGGATCTTGGAAACGCAGCCAAGTGGTCTTCCTGCAAGCACTTCCCCCAGGCATGCTAATTGAGATTCAGTCTAACCCATGTACATTTATACCAGCAAAGTACATTTGAAGCCATAAATGCACAACTGTTGCATTGAATGTACATTTTGACCAATTAATGTACATTTAGAGACTCGGGTGTAAATTTGTAGTGGGCATGTGCTACATTACAGCTATAAGTCAACTAAACATGTTCAAAGTGAACATATAATTAAAAAGCCATATTCATACAGAATTTTTTTTTATATTCACTCTGCTAAAACATAGAAAGGACACCTCTTCAAACAGGATAACACCTTACAGTGTACTACATAACTCAACTCAGCCACCATCGTTGACATAATTTGTAGCTTCCAGTGAGACTTAATGGTATAATTGGGACAGAAACGGAACAAAGATTATCAGCGCAACACACAAAGCATGTATTTTTGTCTGTGATGATTCCTCCATTAATCCCGCCCCCAACCCCAGGACCAGGGCCAAATGTGTCACCCGCATGTGCAGCATGGCATTCTTTTGTACCCCACTTCTGATGGTACAGAAAGACTCCAGTACATCAGTCTAGGTGTGTTTCGATAAAATTCCTTATGGTTAAACCGTTAACTAATTTTGACTATTCACAAAAACTCCACAACACATCATATTTTCATTATTGAGGAGAAATTAAGACGTGTTTGACACTATAGTTTACTAGACACCCTGTCATCTCAGTGGGACTCATTTTGCCAATGCCAGAGGGATGAAAGGCTAAGATGCCCCTGCTGGGATTTAAGCTGTGCCCTTCAGTTTGCACATATGTCACTACAGAAGGCGCAGTACTGGTATAAGTACATATGCACACATATAGAGCACATGCCTATTCTGTGCATTATGTACAATGATGGATATAACGGTTATTAAAGCGCTTGCTGCTGAAACATGCTATGAGCTGTAGGTCGCAAGTTTGAATCCTGGCATGGCAGTCTTCCGTCACTCTGACCTGGGTAAATTGAGAACTATTACACAGTACAATAGTAACACATGAAAGTTCCAGTACTTAGTAATGACAAAAGTGGATTGTAAGCTCTAAATAGAAAAAAAACAGCAAGAAACATTATTTTAATCCGATGTCACAATGCAGCATTTTTTCATTTTACATTTTTGTTGCAAGATCCAAAAGGCTGCACAAAAAAACTAACCAGTGCTGAAATTCACATTTTAATTTCATGCCTTCCTTTATTTACATTTGTTTTAGAATGTAAACTCCTTACCAAGTATTTTCTTCCATTTCACTGTCTGGGTCTCTTGCTTACATAACATGAGGTGAGCATTCAGTCTTTTTTGTTGATGGTGTATCTGTGATTCTCCTCTAGTTTTTTGGTGTCTGTAGACTGGGATGGGCTGTGGAAATGTGTGCATTCATACCCGACACCAGACACTCATCTTTGGCAAAGTGGGGGCGATTAGAAAGGAATAAAGCTGCGGCAAATAAATGTAGTGGAAATAGTGCATGCTCTTTGTGAATGAGGGCAGGTATCATATGACTGTAAACGGCCTTACTGGTAGCTAACACCCAGCAAAATGCTTTATTCAGAAATCTGGCAGGCAGCATTGGCGCAGCACACCGGGGGGTGAACAGGGGCTAAAGCGTTGCGTGCCTGGTTGGGTCAGCTCTGAAGTTGTTGGGCTTTGTTGGTGGCACGGAGAAGCACATTGCTGGGAACGTGGTCAGTGGAAGCTGGTTAGTGACAGCCTACTTCCTCTATGTTAATGGCAAGGCCAGAAGGCTGCCCGTACCAGGCATCGGGCGTTTCCCTTGGAGGCTGGAAGGATGGGGGGCAGTGGCGGCTGGCATCTTCCGGGGGGGCGCGCATGAGCAATCACAAATATAAATAAATA
Organism: Calotriton arnoldi; assembly: GCA_963921515.1. Lineage (NCBI taxonomy): Eukaryota > Metazoa > Chordata > Amphibia > Caudata > Salamandridae > Calotriton > Calotriton arnoldi. Next base: position 441,434 of record CAWUFW010006494.1, on the reverse strand, counting down.
CAAATTAAACACTTATCGAGACACACCGGACCTCTTTCTTCCTCTGCAGCCCGGCCACCAGGAACCTCCCTTGACCAACCCAGGTGCTGCTCTCATACCATGAGAGCAACACCCTGATTGGAGGGAGCGGCCTCACTCAGCGCTCTGGGGGCCTGCACTTGCAGCTGTCTTAAGACAGCTGGCTTAGAGATGTTTAAAGTGTGCATGTGTGGCTGGCCGTCGCAAGACAGCCGGCCAAAAAGGCATGCGTACTTTAAACAGTGCATTTGACAGCTCATTCACCTTCCTTCTGCTGTCACTCAGCAGCGGCCCCACCCCCGTCCTGACGCTTTGTTCAGGACGGGGGATGAAAAATAAAATGGTAGTGAATTACCTCTTTATTTTTCATCTCTGGGGCTTTGAGAGTAATTTAAGTGGGGCGACGATCCTCCGCTCCAGCAGAGAATCTGCCTCTGGTGGGAGGCCGCTTTTGTTACTGAGAGCCGGGGGGGCCGCTTTTGTAGCAGTGCAGCAGTTTTAAAAGGACTGCAGTATTCCTTGTATATCTAACAGTTTTCAGGCAATAATAAAAGTGCCAAGATAACTCCGGTGATTAATGTACCTGCTGGAGAGTGATCGGAGTTTTGTCTAGTGACAGTGGGTTAATATGCCTGCTGCAAAGAGCGTGTACCATGCAGATCACAGAACAGTATTTTATGTGCATAGCACAGTGGGTTACTGCTTTTGACACACAGATCCTTTTGTTATTGTGCAGTTCATAAGTTACAATCGTAATCTAGGTTAGAATGTTATGTTTTTTCCCAGTCTTTCATTATCCTAATTTAGCTAAAAAGGGTTTGTTTGGGTAGAAGTAAATTCTTTTTAGTAAAGTCAACCCTAACCACTGTGTTATGTTCTGAATCTTGAGTTTGTGCTTCCCCAGATCAAGGACTCTTAAAAAAATGCCTACCAGTATGGATGACGTGAATCCTACACCTTGTAGTCCCCGGTAGCGGCCACTCGTAGTACGAAGTGGGGCGAGGGGAGGTAAACACCAAAAACAAACAAACGAGTATAAATAAAACAAAAAAAACGTACCTGCTCCGACGGCCGCCGCCTTGCTCCTGATCCTCGCGTCCTTGCCAGGAGCCTGCTGCTCACTGCTCAGGCTCCCAGCTCCAAATCCCAGCGCTGCTCACATGCTGGGAATGCTATTGGGTTGGGGAGGAGGGGGCGACACTCCTCAGCCGTAACGGAAGAGCCGCCCCTGGTAGTCCACATTGTCTTTTGTAACATTTTATTTATATATATATATATATATATATCGCGAGATCGTCCCTACACTGGTATGAGAGGCGCTTTAGAACAATTAAAATACATCTGAGAGATGTGCTATGGAGAGATGAGAGGCACTGTGATAGTTAGGGAATCATTGAAGAGCCCCAAAAGATTGCCGTATCCTGGTGCACTCTAAGGTCATCATTTACTATGCTTTAAAAACAAATACACTGGATTATATAAATGAAAAATGTGTTTTAGAATGCACGTTTTTTTCCCACCTTGTCTTAGGGTACAAAACCCCAAGCCCTCATGTAGAGGGCTTATAGGGGACCAGCCCCCGTAAAGTGAATAGCTGCGCTCGCTCGCTATGCATCTTATGGGGGCTGGTCTGACAACATTTGCCAGGGCTGCTTTGGGTCACCAGTCCGGCCCTGGTTAAAGGGCACAGATTATTGGTGCGTGATGTGCATCTCTTGATTTTAATAAATTCAGCCCGATTTTTTTGGGCAAGCATGGGGCAGTGCTGGAATTTATTGGACTGTGATTTGCAGGCGCGTGGTGTGCTCTTTTTTATCTTAATTAATTCAGGCCAATTTTGGCCCATGTGGGTCAGTACTGTAATTTGTTGGGCTGTGATGATCTCTTACATTTTAAATAATTCAGCCCTAGTTTGGCCCTCGTGCGGGCATTCATTGACTTTATTAGTCTGGAATAAATGGCGCCTGAAGCGCTCTATGTGGTTTTAGTTAATTTTGGGGCAGTTTGCTGGCAGTAGTGTATGGTACTATGTGCACTCCTTCTACATCCCCTGCTTCCAGGCCTGGTTGGGGGCTTTGGTACTTGCATTTCATCAACAAAAGTCTTTCACACATTCCCGGTTGGCAGAGTCGCCTATCTGCCCCCGATCATGGCCTGGACAAGGGAGGTACGGAGGAAGGTGTGGTGTTGCATTCTGATTGCATATATTGTGCATAAGTAATTATATTCGTGGGGTGACTGCCGGGCCACTGGGTTATAGGGTGTATGGCAAAGTCAGTAAGAGGGCAGTGAACCACAGTGGTAGGGGCGGGTATATGGAGAGAGTCATGAGTGGGTTATACTCCATGGAAGAATTATTGTGATTGTTGCCGCCAGCAATCCTTGTAGGATGACCTTTGTCAATCTCTACCCCAGCGGGGAAGAGGAGAGGACGTTTCTAGGATATCATCGAGGGACGCACCTTGAGGCAAGTGTGACTACAGGGGTCCCTCAGCCCCCCTTCCCATGGGGCATTCCAGCCCCTGACTTGGGGTTTCAATGAAATCCCAATCTTTAGGTAGAGATTGACAAAGGTCATCCTACATGGTGGTTACATCTAAATCTGAGGAGATTAGATAGGAGCCCTAATATTTCGTCCTGATGAATGCCACGTACCCTCTGGGCCTACACGGCAGAAACATGTTGACGACACTGATGGGGATGGGGTACTAACTCCCCATTTCTCCACGCTTGATTTTTAATATCAAGCAAACACCTAACAAATAAATTGTATTTGGTGTTTGCATTGATTTTTAACCTCTCACTTTATCACGGGCCCCCACTTAGTTCTTAGAAGTGCCTACCTGTCTCCAGGTGAAGGCCTGCTCTCTACCAAACGCAGTTTCTAGAGAGCGAGGACTGCCAATGATGAAGCATGACACCTGGTGGTGTGTGAGGACAGTCCTTCACATTTTTTGAGATGCCCTGCACCTCACTTAATCAATTGTAGTGTGCCTATTTTCATCATATAGAATCAGAAATGTATTCAGGGTAGCTTCTTTTGTGTGTACATATGGTATTATAGTGAACCATCATTAAAGTCTTTTAAAATACATAGGTTTTGTCAGAACAACCTGAACTGATGTAGATCAAGGTGCTCTCAAATGTGATGTGTTGGAAATCTCCCTTTTCTGTGTGGTTACCACTGATTTTTCACCTTATGCTGGGCCCTGTATTTTTGCTGGCTTTAGAACTTTGTGCACTTTACCCCTGCTAACCAGAAATGAAAAGTGCCTGTGTGCCTGCTTTTAAGATGGTCAAATTGGCATACTCCTAACTGGTATATATAACTTGCCTAAAAGTCATTAGGATATGGTACAAAATGTACAGAGGGCTTGGAAATTAAATGCCACTAGTGGACTGCAGCACCTGTTCCATGCAAGCATGGCTTCAGTACTACCACTATAAACCGACTTTAACAGTGCAAAACATGCAGCGACCTTATCAAAATAAACCCTTTTTGACTGGTAAAAACCTTCCTTTAAAAAAAAAAAAAAATATTAAGTCATCCCTAGGTAGGCCTTGTGGTCAACAAAAGAGGGTGCACTGCGTTTCAAAGTAGGACACGTACAAATGTAGTGTTATGTCTGTACAGTAACCAGCACCCAAAAGGTACTTTCACTGTGACAGGCCTAGCTGCTCTATGGAGAAAACTAGAGTACAAATTAAAATTCTAATGATGTATCTCTGGAATGAGACCAGCTAGAAAAATAATTAAACATCTATTTTTAACAGTTATTAAAAATTCAATTCAATTGTGAAGTTGGATTTTTTTATAAATATTACGGGAAAGTAACTTTTTGAAAATTACCTTTTCCGTGCCTGAAGTACCTGGTGCCTAATTTGTCTTGGGTCTTCAGCTTCTCCCAGCCAGTAATTAGCCATGAATAGATGTGAATAGGTGTGAAATCCCTCACAAGAGCAAAGAATAGGCTGAACTGAATGACCAGAGGTGATTGCTCAGAACTCCCCAGAATAGGTAGAGAGTGGGGGCTATGGACATCCTTTTTGATACTACAGTGTCAAATCCTACTTGACACATCTGATGGGTTCATATATAACACTTGATGCACACTTGAAAGGGGAGAAAACAGGATGCCAAGACATTTCTTGTAGATTCACTCTCTGATTGCTGAAGGACCCTGCTTTTGTCCTGACAGAATTGTCTCTGGGTTTATTGTGGGTACAGTGGCTGCCTCAAACTGGATGTTAATGTTAGATGAGAAGGACACTAGGATTGCCATAGTACACCCCCCCCCCCCACACACACCCCTACTCCTCAGAGCCTTGGTTTACTGTGGCAGAAGGCTTTTAACATATTGAAAGTGCCCAAGGTGGATAAGGTTGGCTCCGGGAAAGTTTAGCTCATTGGTTAGGGCATACCAGGAAGTCTTTCCCACCCACTAACTAGTGCTAGTCACAAATGTGGCACCTCCAGGCACCCAGTTCAGAACTCTGTCTGGACCAGGGCTCCTGGCCTCTGCCTAGCACCCTGTGAGTCTCTAAGTACCTCTCATGAGGTCCTGGAGAGCTTTAGAAGTGTACTCCTGTGGTGGATTGAGACTTAAACGACAAAGCCAAAAGGTAAAATCTTTGATCAGGACAAACCTGGTTGGTGTATCTGCCACATGCTCCATCGCGGTCAGCCTGAAATGACACCTAGGTCCCAGTCTACTGCGACCATAGACTGTAATTTTTGCTTTGTGCTTTTTTGACACTATTCTGCTTAAAACTTGAACATTTCATATCTCTGGTTCCCATTATCAGATTTTTGTCATTTTGGTGTCATTTTGTTTATTAAATTGTATTCTTTTTTTCAAATGATGTTTGGAATGTTTATTTGTTTTGCATTTTGATGTTATTGCTGTTATGTTACTGCATAATTACTTTACCCATTCTTCTAAATTAAGCCTGTCTGTTCTTTTCTGTTGCTACCAGACGGTTGAACTCAGGTTAGCTTAGTGATTTTGAGGGTTCACACTGAAAAGGGTTGTGATTATTCCTTAAGGTGGGAAGTCACTTACCCCAAACAATTATCCAATTTCTTACATGATAGTAAAGGAAAAGTGAGGTATACTGCATGGAATCACACAGTTTGATCAAGTAGGGAAGTTGGGATTGATCCCAGGTTTCCTGCTTGTGCAATTCAGCCACTAGATGATTATCTCTTTCTGCCATTTTACATCAAATGTCAATACTTTGTCTTTAATATTCTGAGAAGCTACGTTACTATACTTTGTTAAATAGATACATATTATATGTTGTCATGTTGAAAGTGGAAGACTTAATAGAAAATGGTGATTGAGATAATAGAATGGGCGTCAGAAACCACAGATCGCCTTAACTCTGCTCGTTTTTTGTCTCAAGGTTCCAAGAGGACCTTGAACCAGTGCTTTAAATGGGAAATTAGAAGTGCCGGTACTCACTAATTAGACTGGGTGGGTAGTTAGGGGCGTGTCTAAGGGCGTGTCTGGGGGCGTGGCTGTGAGCCAGGAATTTAACAATAGCCACATAAGTAAGCTTTAATGCAAATGCTCTGATTGTCATGTAAAGCGCTTAAATGCCCATGGGCCAAATTCACGCAAAATCAAACTGCCTCCTTACATAAGAGACATGGCAAGCATCAGCTTCTATGTCATAGGTGCAGAGCCTAATTTTTGGCAGTTTGATATTGCGCGAATTTGGGCCATGGGCATTTAAGCGCTTTACATGACAATCAGAACATTTGCATTAAAGCTTACTTTTTTTAAGACCCCTGGTTAAGGGAGTTGTCCAGAATCACAGGATGATGAGCCGACGTCGGGATTCGACCCTGGTTCTTCAGTTCAACTCTCGGCACCTCCGACCATATCCTCATTCTTGTTGCGATGCCAATGAGAACCAGAGGTGCAACTAGAGTCAAATTTCGGGGGGGGTGGGGTGTTGGGGCTGATTCTTCCAGCAGTATGCACAGTGGAGCTGCAGGGGATCTAAGAAGGGGTGAGAAACAACAAAGCCTCCTTAAAAAGCAATTGGTCTTTTAAAGACCTGTGAAGTACTCGGGTGCTGCTGTGTGTGCTCCCGGGAAGCTGTCTCAGCCGGGCTGACACACAAACGATGGGGGACTGGGGTGTCTGAAGCCCTTTGACCCCAATGGGCGTTGCGCACCTGATGAGAACCTAACACTGCAGGAGCAACCCAGCGTAGAAATACATAGGCTGTTGCCAGCCAGAGCAGCACATAAACACGCACCATCTGAAAGGGTAATTTTCAGTTTTTACGTTGCACGTACCCGTACTTCAGGGCCTGAGCCCTGCTGCTTCATGGAGTACCGGTACTCTCCTTGCCCGCAAATAAGTTCCGGTACTCTGGGGGAGAAAACTGAGAAGTGCCGGTACTCAGTACCGGTGAGTACCGGCCCATTTAAAGCACTGCCTTGAACTGAGCCTAAGCCAGACCTCTGGCTCGATTCTTCACTTGCTTGCCCACCTCTACTGAGTATTGAAAGAGTCTGGTGCCCCGTGACAGAATTGGGGCACTGGCATGCAATTCTGTTTGGATTTTTGGAAGTGCCCAGTTGCTACAGAACATGGTGGGGAGGTGGGTGGTGCATGGCAGAAAAGCCTTCAATGTCTGTACTAAAATGGGGAGCACTGGCAGAGCTGTTTGTGGGTCTAAGTATTGGTAAAGCCCAGGTGCTCCTAGACACTTAGAGCGAATGCAGACAGCCTATGTACATGTCAATGCTAGAATTGCAGAGTTGTGCAAAGGTCTCTTTTGGAAATATAAAGGGCACAGCAGGGTGAAACTAGACTCTGCACTGCAAACTGAGGTCACTTCTCCGACACAGTCTGTCGTTAAATAAATTAATATTTAGGTCCTCATTTCGAGTGGCCCGGTTATTGATGATGTGATATTATTGCACCAGATAAAATCTGACTCTCGCAGTCGGAAGTTGTTGGTGCAATAAATAACACCCAATTACGGGTTTTTGGGGGAATAACGTGTGGATTTTGGTGCTTTCTCCTGACACACAAAACTCAGAATTGTGATGTGTGGTAGCAAGACCTTCTGCACATATTGCAATTAACCTGGGTGCTGGTAATGAGGGTTTGAATCTTTTTGACAGTATTTTGAGTAGGGAGTTCGTTTTCTTAATTGTTCATTCCTGTGTCGAAGATGGAGACTCACTGTTTATTTACATACCAACGCTGATGACGTAATATTATCTAACCACCAAGGGCGTGTGCATAAAGTGCATGCTGCAAACTGAAAGGTCAATTGTCCCTTGAATAATCCTTGCTATTATTCAACTCAACAACTTGGGGAGTATATCTCAGTCTTAGTCTAACCAACGGCCCTTGAACCTGCAATTTAAAAGTTGTGTACATGAATGAATGCCACAGTAATGATAAGGATATTAGAATGAGCAACACTTTGAAGCCCACAAATCGCTGCTGAAAGCCCATTTACTTGCTGAGTTATATGCGTGTTGAACAGATGGGCCTGGTTGGTCTAGGTATCCCCGCTTTAAATATGAACATGGATGCCTCCTCGGGCTATGTGCCATGCATGGAAGGCCTTTATCTTTAGTCGTTTTGTGAAAACACCTTAAGCCTTCTTGAGGTCTGCAACCCCCCATCAAATCATCGATTAAAACTCTAATGCGCCCCTCATTCACTAATCTCTCCGAATTAATGTGATTGCAGCTTGTCAAACCTGCCATCAATTGACCCCTCCACACAAAAGGGGATTAAGAGGCTTGCAGTAGGAAGATCTGCCTCAGAATCCGCAGGAGCGGGAGACAGGTCACTATTTGTAATGGCTATGGCACCCGAGGAGGTGTGTCCAAACGCCTTAATGCTTCAGAGAGTCATGTACAGGGACTGGTTAATAAGTGTTGAGCCGTTTCTGAGAACTCCTGTCCTTGGCAGAAAATGGGACTGGTAGAGAGGTTTATGTATGATCACACTTGGGTAAGACCTGAGTTAGAACTCTAGTCTCCCTGTAGAATTTAGATAGCATTGTGTTGTATCGCAACATTTATGTAACGCTTACTACCGCTATGCGGGGTGCTTCAGCGTTTGGCCCCATGTGTAGCATGCTACACAGTATGGGATGTATGGTGGAAGTGTGCTGTCTTTGTTTTGTTCTTATGTGGGAAGTCTTTCCATGTTGTGCTTGATGATCACAGCGGTGCGATTATTGTGTCATGAGATACAGTGCTTAGTAGCTTGATGGATAAAGAAGTGTGAGAGGCGCACCGTTTGTTTTTCAGTAAGCTGGCAGCTCTTCAGGTCCCTTCGTGGTGTTTCTAATGAGCGTAGTTCACTTAACAGGGAACTGCACTGGGGTGTGCATTCTGAGCTATTTTGTTTAAAGTTAATGGTCCTGAGCAGGCTTGGGTTAGAGGGAGAAATGATGAGCTGTCTGCTTGGATAAACTTTGCTAATATCACCCCATATCTGATTGTCATTGTGATATTTTAAAACGTGGTCATGCTGTTAGCTTGTTGAAACCTGAAGTGGGCTAAATTAAAGTCCTCCATTGGCCAACGGCATGTAGCAGATCTCTTAACTTCTTCCATGCCTGTCAGTTGATGATGTGTGTTTTTAATTGTTGTGTTCTGGTTCAGTACTGGGCAATAGACATGAAATGTAGCAGTTTTATCTTACATGAGTGCAAGAGTGTCAAGCAGTATGAAGGAATTATTATGCAATCTGTATTAACTACAATAGACTGCCTGACCAGTGTTCTGATATTACTATGGGCAAGGAGGTTTACTTATTTTATAGTAATTGCATGTATATAGCACATACTACCCCTGACCGAGTCATTGATGTGCTTTGCATTGGGCTGCATGCTGCTCCAGGCCCCAAGTTTAGTGGTTTTCTAAGTGGTTATTGTTGGATTAGTCTTGTGCGATGGAAACCACTCCACTTTCTATGTGGTGGAATAAATTAATAGGAGTTAAGTGTGATCTTTAGTTGGAGGGCAATATGTGAATTCATGCTTATGGGTCAAGGTATTAGTAGATGAGTTACAAGAGAGTATATATTGTTAGACTGCAGATGTATGACTTTTAAAGGAGAGGTTGTAATCATTGAACTGCACATATCTCCTCTAGACATCTCTTTTAATAAACCACTTTGTCAGACCAGATTTCTTTCTTTTGCTGACATTACACCACATATCGGCCATTACACTATATTTCTACCAGTGGAACAAGTACGTCAATAGACCAACGCTGCAACAGCACGAGTTTACATCCCTCCACCACCTGCTAGACAGCGCGTTTGGTTTAAGACCGCATTTCAACTTCTAGGCCACATCTCTAACACTACTAGATAGTGGTTTTACCGCTTGGTGTATTTTCGCCACTATTTCTGCTAATAGACCCCTCTTTAGTAGACAAGATCTCCACTCTTAGATCACAACTCTAACGCTAGATGGCACCTCACTTGTTATCACTGGAGTGTGCTTTCCGAAGACTGATTTACATTGTATTTCTTCATTATTAGGCAAGATTGGTAAATACAACTATTTCTAATGATAGAGCTCTTACTGTTAAACTGTCGGTTCTGCAGCCACATAATTAACAGCCCCTACTGTCGTGCAGCTCAGGGCTCAGTTGATTCAGCCATGTCTTAAACATTTGACTTGCAAGTTGCACCCAGATCTCTGCTGCACAGTCATAGTATAGCGGCTTTTAGAGTGCTTTATAATTGATCCAATCGGCTTACAAAGGCAGCACCTGTTTGGCAGAGAATTGCCAACAATTGTAGATCTCTGGATTAACTGGGCACTTGAACACCACGTCATGGGATTAGAATCAAATTGGCTTTGGCAGATGTCTGGGACAACACACTAACCACTCTAAGGTGTTATCTATCTGTCTCTCCCTATCTGTCTCTCTCCCTGCTTAACCTAGACTATCCTAGTTTAGTTCAGTCTTGTCTAAAACATATGGAAATTCAGTAGTTATGGTGTCAATGCAATATGAATCCCTTTTCCATCGGTAATGCCATTTTCCCTTTGGCGCTTCATGCTTATGTGATTTATTAGGACACAGTGAGATACTCTGCATTTTAGTCATGGTATGGTGTGTGCTGTTAAACATGAATGTAGGCAAAAACTTTTCTTTGCGGTTAGTTGTGTTGTGTTATTTGTTAGGTGTGAGTGTTTGCTATATGATTTTTAGAATTCTTTTGTGTTTGTAGTTATTTTTGTGATGGTTTTACATTATTTTGTTATTTTTCTGTTTCTTTTCTTCATACTCCTGTCTGTTTTTTTTTTTTTGCCCTTTTATATAGCACAAACTCGACCCGAAGTTATTGGAGCGCTTTATATGAGCACTAGTTACATTCATACATGGTCACGTTCATGTTTAGGCACGGGGAGATTAAGTGGTTTGCCAAGAATCACAGGATGTGAATCCGACTCCGAGACTCGAACCTGGTTCCCAGTTCCTAAGTAGGTAGCTCTGGCCCTAACAGCAGATCCTCTTATTGTTGAGTTTGTTTTAAAGTACTTTAACGTAGACTAAAGGCATACGATGTATGTATTTGTTGGTGAATTCCCATTTTGCTCAATATGACTAATTGATTGTGGGTTAAATTTACAATGACACCTTATTTTTAGAATTTCCCCTATATTTAAGTGTTATATTTAAATTTTAATTTAATGTTGGCTGCATCCCTATTTTTTTTCTTCATTAGACGTGTCTCAGTATATTTATTTGTGTTGTCTTTTTAGCTGGAATGACACCGACTGTGGCATTATGTAGTTCAAAGTAGAGGGTTATACACTCTGTCAGACTCTGTTAGGGAAGCCATGGGACAATCCGACACTACTGGGCCATAGCTTTGGGGACTAGGATGCGTCCTACCATGGCTTTGTAAACTGGGCCAAGTACAACTGTTTCAGCACTTGACTGCCAGTGATACCAATGGTGAGCAGTCACAGGCTTCTCAGGGAGGTTAGCGTGGGGGCAGAACAGGTTCAGAGCTCAGCAAACACCCAGCAGTGCAATAATATGAAGGTCCAGCCAGCTGCTTTGTAGTAAAATAAAGTACTTTATTACACTATATAACTCAGTATTACACAAAGACAAAAAGTACCAGACCCCCAATATGCGAGTGTGCGGCTAATATAGCAAGGAATGACGACACCCTTCACTCTACCCCCCCTCTCCGCTCTCGTAGTCTAGGGACTAGTGGGCGTAATAATCAGTGCAGGTGCTGCTCTTTCCCCCGCTTTGCTATTAGTCTCTTTTGGCTGTATTTATGCTCAGTCTCTCACTCGTTCTATTGGTTGCGGTTGGCTGTAGTTTGGACCTCCACTCACAGTTCCTACTTAAAAGAGTGCGTAGGCCATGGCTAAGTCATGCTTTTACCCCACTCCTTTCAGGCAGATGCAAGCCGCACAGCGGTTTCCAGGAGCCAGCTGGTGTCTATCTTCGGATGATGGCTCTCTTTTTGGCTCTTCCTGATCACTGCTAAGTGTGGCTATGGTAGTGAGGTGAAGATGCTCAGACATTTTTGTGCATCTGTTGCAGATGATACAGCCTGTGAGGAGCATCACTCAAGACAAAGACTTAGTCTGGAAGCCCACCTGAAAAGAATACATTAAAGGGAAACCAACCACAAAAAATAAAATGATTCTGAAAGGGTAGACAAAGAACAGAGGCCGGTTAGCTTTACTAGCTGCAGCAAGCCTACTAACTACAACTCAGTGAGTCTTTGCGACGGTCCCTGGGGCCTCCCGGCGGTGTTGTGGTGATGCATTCCTCCTTTAAGGTGCATGTCCAGAGGCAGCTACTTGGCGGCTTCAAGGTGCTTTGGTCAGTGGTGGCTGAGTCCAATCAGGCGTGCTCAGAGTCAGCGCCCTGGGCAGCCAATCAGGGCTTTGGCATACAGGGACAAGGTGTGTCGATGCAGCAGTTGCTTCTGAGTGGATTTGACCCAACGACACACAGTTAATAAGCGCCAGGGCTAGCTCACTAGACAGGGTTCTGTGAGTTGGGTCTGGCTCTCTATGGTGGGCACCACTGGTTCACAGAGTCTTCTGTAGCAGGGACCGCACTGGCACATCTCAATTAGTACCACGACCTCCCCAATAACAGTCACTTGGATAACACAGCCAGGTGCTACTGGGCAATGTCAATCACATCTTCAGTGGTGCAAGCCGATCAGGCACACTTGGGCAAGTGCCACGGTAGGGATGACGATGGGATCCGTTTGGGTAGGGATGACAGTGGGATCTGCTTGTGCAATCAAAGAAGAGGAACTCTACCTGTATAAATCTGTTCGTGCAAATAGTCACTGATATCTAAAATGCTAACACTTTAGGCCAAAATAGTGATCAAAGACACACTTAAATGGACATTATCAAAAAGTTTATTATTGTTGATAGTCACTGTATCCAATGAAATATACTAAGGCACATATATACATAAAATATTCACAGAGCACATCCCACAACACATTCACTCATCCACATCATACATCCCGATTCATAAACGCACATACTCACACGTCACGCAACATCAGACATACAGCAATAAAGTATTTATATACAAATAAACGGGTCCCCCAAGATAACAAGGATTACATAGAAGGTGTTATCCACTTTGCAAAAAATACAATGAAACACATGGAACAAAACGAATTTTAGAACATGAAAAAAACAACTAGTCAGTCAAATGATAAATACAGTTTACATGAGTAAAAAAATGGACATTTCTCATAGTTTGGGGGATTTTTCAATCAAAAAGCTCCAACATGCTTATCCAGCTCCGACGCGCGTTTCGGTGTAAGACCCCTATAAAGGTCGCACCTTCATCAGGGCGCATAGACCTACTGAATTAGTGGTGGGGCGTGTCTTAGGGAACAAGCTCGAACGATAATGGGTAATCCAGGAAGGTAAATGGAAACGCGAACGTTGCTTGGCCGCACAAAAAATATAATGTCCTGCGTCGGTAGAAAATACAGTCTGACGGAGTTCTACCTCTAATAGAAGTCAATAGCACGTGGATACAAGTCCCGCTGGGTGTTGATGAGAACCGGAATCCCCAAGTATCCCAGGCGATAAAGTGGGAAAAGCGTTAAAGCGTGGCGGGTATGAGAGTCCCTTGATGGAGAGACGAGTCACTGCAGCAACAAAGTTGCAGTTTGAAGTGTGGATTCAGCCGAATCCAGTAGATGAAAGACAGCGGGCGCAAAACCAATGACCGCGCTCCAGCGTCAATAAGGAAGATGAATCAGCGCTCAGCTAAACGGCCGATACAGAGTCCGCGGCTCCGGGTCAGGCACACTTGGGCAAGTGCCACGATAGGGATGACGATGGGATCCGTTTGGGTAGGAATGACAATGGGATCTGCTTGGGCTTGTATTGGGAGTGCCGGGGATCCTCAGCTAAGCTTAAGTGATAGGCTCTGATTCGGGAGCAACTAGTCATAGTTTTCTCGAATCTCTTGTGGTCAGGCCACAGGGCTGTGCTCAACTGCTACAGTCCACACCTCCAGTCAACTTCTCCTATGGGATCGGCTCAACTCTTTCCCTCCTTGATCAGGCAGGACACTCCAGGCATTCCTGGTCAACAAAGGCAGTTCTTGGGCATCGGACTCCAGGTGATGTTCCTTCACCTCTGGGATGTTAGCTGTCAGGCAAGCACCAGCTCTAGTTCCACAGTGGTCCTCTAGATACTCTGTGATGCACTCTCTCCTTTGTCAGAGAGAACTTGAAACTAGAACTACAAGTGGTTCAACAGCTTCCACTCTTAAACAGGTTCAGCAGACAAGGGATATGTATTCTTTGTCTACCCTTTCAGAATCAGTTTGGGTTAGTTCCCCTTTAATGTATCCTTCTCCGGCGATCTTCCTGACTGAGACTTTGTCTTGAGTGATGCTCCTCACAGTCAGGCTGTAGCACCCACAACAGATGCACAACGATGTATTGAGCTTCTTCACCTGACTACCATAGTCACACCAGGAAGAGAGACAAAAGACTGGCCCTTTTCAAAAGACCCTTCAAATAATGGCAACAGGAACTGCAGCCCTCCATTAACTACCACTATCCACCAAATGGTCATCCCCAGGAACACTAATCAGCACCCCCTTTTACACAAAAGGATATGATCGAATTTCTATTGGGGAGTCTGTCTCCTCTTTCCCCTCACCAGTGTCTAGGCCCCCTCCCTCCAGTCTCAGGAATGTCAGCAATACACTGCAGCTTTCTGGAAAAGTAACCTCTCCTCCTTCTTGTGCACAAGAACAGGCCAGGACTTCCAAAATAAAACCTGCAGTTGTGTGCCGTCTGGTTCATTGATACACTCATAGAGTGTGTATCACGCTTACCACACACTGCATGCTTACATCCATGCACTCTGCATCTCAGTGCTAGGATTCCAGGTCCATCATTAGCAGCTGAAACTTGAACGAGTGGGCCAGTAGGTTCCAAATTTTGTGATGCATGTAAAAAGGGTATACAACTGTACACCATCCAGAGTAATCGACTGTACACTGTGCAAGGGAAATTCGAGTCCAGACACATTCTAAATGTTTGATCCGTTCATATTTGTTCAGAGCTAAGCATGCCCAAGTATCTAAATGTTGTGTGGATGTGCACTGAGTTCAATGTGTAAGGTTCAATGAGGGGGCACAAGTGCATGCTAGCAAGTGTCAAATTAATTATATTTGGTCTATGTGACACTGCAGATTCTATGTGTACAGTATGGATGTGTATCTGTGTGAGAATGTAATCAAGAGTCTTTCCCAGATGATAATTTTGAAAGTTATTTAATCTTATTGTTGCTTCCAGTACGGACAGACGTCCTCATATGCACATATATGTGCAATCTTCTCCTGTGCTCAGTGAGGGTTGTGGTGAGGAACAGTTTAATTATCTTTAGTTATCTTCCTGTAGTAACTGTAGACCCTGAAGAGGTGCCAGATAAAAAAATCAGTCCGCCTCCCCAGGATGCAGCATCTTCGCCCTCCTTTTTCCCCTAGCAAACTCTTCCAACCCTACCCTTTTTCCCGTTGATTTTTTCCCCCACTTACCTGAAGAGGAGAGAGGTGGAAAATCAGTCAATCTTCCCAGGATCCATCATCTTACCATTACCGGTGTAACAGACCTATTAAGGGAAATCTGGGGGAAAGGGTTATCCCAGAGTTTTCAGTTTTCCTTTCTGTTTGGCTCCTACTATTGTACCTCCCTTTCTCCATACCTTCTGTGCAGTCCTCATATGTGATCCAGTCGGTTGTGCTTTCTTAGCTTCTCCCCTTTAAAATACTTCCTCGAGTCCAAACCCACCTTTCTCGAAGTAGTCGGTGTTCTTAAGGACTATTTGCTTTTACAGTCATCTGCCTGCACAGCAGTGATGGATACCAGATCCCTTACTCCCAACATTCTTCACTGTCCTGCCTGCGGTAGGCAGCATTTAACACCAAAGATGTCCTGCGCCAGACAGTGCATTTGAGCCTAGCGTTGCCACGCTCATGGACATGTAGGCCCATCACTCAATCTTGGTGCTGCACTACCTGTGGGAATTGGCTCACAGTGTTCACTCCACGTAAAGCCACAAACACAAGGCAATGTGATTTCATATTTTCTCTTGGTTTCCTGTTGATACCTATTTTTTTTTCCTTTATGTAACCTGAAACTTGCTCCCCTTCCTTTCACACTGCCACGGTCTGTTTTGTAGGTGTACCAGTCTGTCTTAGAAGTTGACTACTTGACTCACACGTAGATGCATGTACGAATGTGCACTGGTGAATTGAATGTTTATGGTGTGCATGTGCTACTGTTTAGCTATTGTAAAGGTGCACATATGGATAAATTTGGATTGTGTGTGCATGGCGCACACACAGCTGTTGGGTAGGTGTACATCACAGTATAAATTATGATAATATGGAAAAAGACAACCTCTAAGGAATGAAATGACGAAATCATAAATTCTGCCAAGAAAAGGGACTTAACGACATTTTAAGTTACAATTGATAAAGTCATCAAAGACTGAAAATAACATTAATGTAGAAATCACAGAGCAAATGAAATAGTTCAATTGACGATATTCTTCTTTGCTGAAATTATCAGAAGAAAAAGCAGCGGTGGCCGCAGATCGAGCCTTGAAGAGAAAAAGTGAAACCTGGTTTGATAACAAAATGATATAAATAAAGCTGTGGAAGTGCTAAAAAATGGAAAACATCAGGGACAAACTTGTTACTGCCAGAGTGCTTCATGGAACTAAAGGAATGGGGATATCAGATCTCACTGAAGTGTCTAACGTTTACACTTCACACCTATGATCAGCACCTTGAGACCAGACAAATGGTAGAGTATTCTATATAGGTGTAGTAATTGTTATTATTATTATTACAATTGAACACCACTTTCCTGGCTCCTGGTAAGCAGTGTAATCCTGCCAGTTAATAACAAAAGGCGAAAAAGTGTCCAGTGTTTTACTGCTCAATAAGGTTAATTGATATTGTGCAGAACATTTAAACTAAGATAGAGCTAAGATATTTACATCATTGAATTGGAGAAGAAAAACCAATAAACAGCTCTTAATAAGGATTTCAAAATGAAACTATATGAAATCCACCACCATCGGCATGGTACAGAAAGCAGGGCCAAAGGAGTAAAAAAGAAGCAAGAAGTCAAGCACAGCTGCTTTCTACACGCTGTAATCTAGCTTCAAATGTATTTTATGATCAATTAAGAAACGTTAAATACCCTCAAAATATAATTTCACATAATAATAAAAAAACGTACAGAGTAACTGGAGTCAATTTCTAATATCCCGTCTTGGGGTGCTAATCACATTCATATCCATGAACGTGTCTTGTGCCTTATGACATCAGAACACCTCAATGTATGTGTATATGTGTGTGCCAACGTAGCGAGGAAATGGTGATAAATTAAATGCCGGCGAAAGCTTTAAGCGTGTCATCATTGATACTTTTTTTTTTTTGCAGATTTATATAGCGCGAACTCAACCCGAAGGTATTGGAGCGCTTTACATGAGCACCAGTTACGTTACACAAGGACACATTCATGTTTTTGGTGGGCACGGGGAGATTAAGTGATTTGCCCAGAATCACAGGATGTGGAGTCGACCCCGAGGCTCGAACCTTGGTTTCCCAGCTCCAAAGTCTGCAATCTAGCGGTAGCCGTCAGACCACATCCTCTCCCCAAGACCAAAATAGTAAATGTATTGAGGACTTTTCGATGGTAACACACACAGTGCTCTTGAGCATAGAGTTAAAGAATCCTACGAGCCCCTGGTGTTTTATGAACCGACATTGTAGGTTTTGGTGGTACGTCACGTGGTCTGAGGCGTTAGCTTGCCGTGAGCAGTTCCTCTCTCTATTTAGCCCGTCAGTCACCTCATGGGGCTGAGGTTTCAGGTTCCCGCGCGGACGGCTTCCATTTCAAGGCGCGTGGGGGCGGTGTGCCCTCAGTCACTGGGCTCATAATTTAGTCCCCGGTGAGGCCCGCTGCCGCCGCAGCCGAGATTGGCAGCCGTTGTCATGTTGGAAGTCGTGTCTTTGAGATGGGGGGGATGGGCTGTGACGGGCCAGAGGACGGGTTTAATATCCCCGGGGACCGCGAGGCATAAAAGGCAAAGGATGAGCAATTAAACGAGGGCCCGAAGCCCCCTAGGAGCGCACTGGCTAATAAAGCGTGGCGCCAGAATGTGGCTCGTGCCGTCTCCTTTCATCAGCAAATGGAGGAAAACGCTGTGATGGGCAGAGGGGAGCAGCTCAGACCCGTCTCTCAACTACGACCATGAATTTATGCACTCAGAATCCCCAGCGCAGCCACCTACAACGTCGCTTCCCAAACTGCCAATATTATGTTGTATCACTTAGGTCTTTTAAGTGTCCTTTATAGCGTCCACAATTTTCAAATCGTATCCCATTTCCTGAAAGTGTTCTGAATTGTACATTTTCTTCTGGATAAGTGACACCCATCAGTACTACGTATTCTTTATTTTCTGAGATCCGTTTGTGACAGGTGAGAGCGACTCTCTCAAGAGGTGCATCTAATTCTTTTACTCTGTCTGGTGAGCAGTATTTAGATGAGCGTTTACCAAGAAGTGGTTCACGTAATGAGTAACGTTGCCAAGGCAGCTGTAAAACCTGTAGGTGTGTGTCCCCGCGCTATTTTTGCCCTAACGCGCATTGAATTACACGAGGCCCGTGGGATATGGTCTCATTCTGTTGTACAATGTTTAGAATATTGAGGAAAAGTGTCAGTGGCCGGGGGCCTTCGTTGTGAATGTCGTTTGTTTTGCGTCTAGGCAAATCAGAGCGTCAAGCTATGGAATCCAGTCGATATAAACCTAACACCCCGTCCGACTCTATTGTAAGCCATCTCCGTTGACCCAGTCTCTTACCGATGGGCCGGTCCCTGGATTGACCAAGACGGCCAATCCTTGCACATCCTTTCCATGTGAGCTATTGAACGAACAATTTAGGTCTAGCTCA
Source organism: Calotriton arnoldi (assembly GCA_963921515.1). Taxonomy (NCBI): domain Eukaryota; kingdom Metazoa; phylum Chordata; class Amphibia; order Caudata; family Salamandridae; genus Calotriton; species Calotriton arnoldi. The sequence goes on along the minus strand of CAWUFW010006494.1, from coordinate 422,905 downwards.
ATTTCCTTTTAAAATATGCTGGCTTCTTGTGTAGTTTGAAGGACGTGATGAGGTAGAACAGTAAACAAAAGACGGGCATGGCTCCTGTATTATTCTTGAAGTGGGACTGGCAGCTCCAGCCGCTGGCAGGAGTGTTTAGCGAGTTAATCCCTTATCACTGAAATCTGTATGCTCTACAGTCACAAGTTGAAATCCTGTTCAGGCCTGCATTCGCCTTTCATCCTTCCAAGGCCAATACATTGAGCAGAATTAAATATGGGTAATAGTAACACCTTTTATTGTCGGTGTTTAGCAATGGCAAAAATTGCAGGATTACGTGATTTATAGTTTATAAATAACAAATTGTTGCTATTATTTACGACCCAGATTGCTTTTATAGATAAACAATGGCGAGTCGCAGCATCACCAAACCACAGATAATATCCAAGTTCTGCATCTCAAAAATACATCCCGATGATAGTTTCTAAGACGCAGGTTTACTGCCTGTGGTTTCTGCCAAACCCTTGGTGTAGCTGCGAATGCAAGGTGCGGAGCCTCTAAAGGCAAAGAAGGTAGAAATAGCTGGTGTGTAAATTGGTTTACAGGAGGTCGATCCTTTCTGATGCCCCTGGTGCTGCTGTACCCTACAGAAGGAAGTGTAGCCACTTACCAAGCTGCAGATATTCCCATCCACTGCACAACATTTGGCTGTAGCCAATGATTATTCTCGTTTGTCAGCGCAAGACCAGGTAAGGTATATTGGAGAAGGCCATTGATGCTTCTGTGTCAGACTTCAAGACCCATAGGTACTCCTTGGCAAGCTTTGTGAAGCAAGACATTATTGAAGACACGCCAGTCCAGCTTCCGGAAAGCTTCTTTGTGTTTTTTGCAGGGTGTAAATGTCGGCTTGACATGTACCTTTACTGAGTGCACCATGCAAAGAGACTATCTTGAGAGAGTCCCAATCCAGATGAGATCCTCTATGGGGAATTCACCATCTTGCAAAGAGATATACAGCACGTGTTTGTTTCTGCTTTTGAGTCTAAGATGTTTACAGCATGGTTCCACAGCAGTAATTGAAGAGGTCTGGGGACAGTAGTTCACTTCATTCTCTGTCAAATCAATTTTGTCATTAGTCTGGCATCTAGAGACAATTGTGGTTCACCACTTAAAATATGCATACATATATATAAATATATATATTTTTTTAGGTATTGCCAGTGTCATGTTATAAAAAAGAATCGGAAATTAAAAAAATACATACATTGAGTAGCTTTGGTTAAGCCATCATTATCCACTGCTCTGTTCAGCTGTCATTCATATTTTGCTTGCCACCACCATGACATAGACCATAGGGCAGTGATCAGCCCACGTCAGACTTTGGCTCATTTACACTATGAGGGACAGCATTTTGCTTGATCACATGTGCATAACGACTTTAAAAAAGTGCCAGGGCTGATCGGACAATACTCTGATAATGCTTGCTTTTTTCTTTCCATACTTGATGTTGAAAAAAAAAAAATGTTAGTCATTTTTAGTACATTTTCTTTGTGCCTGTAGGAATCCTATATTCCTGTGATGTCCATTAAAACTAAAAATTGTTTCTATATCTGTTCTGAGTACACCTGCCTGGTACTAAGCATCATTATTCTATTTACATTACATTATATGAAGTGTTTCATTTTTTTTAATACAATTTTTTAAATACAACCATATAGGTGCAACATTTAGGCAACAACATGATAGTAAAAATAAAATTAAAAAAAATAACCATTGTAACAGCTTGCCAAGGCCAGACATATAGCTTTCCCAATGCTATGCTGGATTGTTCTTACTTCATCCCTAACATTCATGCATTTGTGCGAGCTAGGCCCATGCCCTGGGCAGTCTTCTTTTGATATGTTTCCAAAGAAAAGTGCATTTAAACACTCCTTCTGGAGGTTGCTGGTGCCCGTGTCTGCTCTTGCTTGCTTGTCGTCTCCTGGCTCTCTTTTCTCTTGACCCCTCAGCTTCCCGCTAAGCCCCCAATTTCTTTCAACACACAGGTAGTTAAGGAGCATGAATGGGAGGGGGCTCCAAATTTGGTTTCACCCAGGGCACTCTCTGAGCAAATGCCAGCTCTGCATTCATGTGTACCAGCTTGGACTCATGAAACCAATATCCCCCACACACAGAATTGCCTCTTAATGGATTTGATTTCCTTTTTGTTGTTCTTATGTTTTTATATTTTTGTTTCATTGACCTAAAACAACATTGCCACAAACAAGCACGGTTATGAACATTCCATCAACAAAACAAGACTCTGCGCCTCCAATTCAAAGCAAAGGTTACCCCATGGTGCCGGTGTTGAGTTCGGCTGGCGAAAACTGCCAAATATACTTTAATTCATAGAGACCGCATTTCCCTTGACTTGAAGGTGTTGACTGGAAGATACTATTTATAGACATTTGGCTTGATATATGGAATAAAGTACCCCCTGCTGTACATTATAAAGACATTGCAAGTCACTGAGGAGTTCCATGACCATATAGAGGAACGTGGCCAAAGGCTGAGTTCCTTTAATAAGGTTTTAGAACTCTGAGGTTACTTGCAATATCCTTATGTGTGGCAAGAAGTACTTTATTCCATATATTACATGGTCATCCCATCATGTTTCCCACAAACCACTTACGTTCTTGGCACATAGCTCTTTCATAAGAAAGAGAGACCATGTTTGCAAACATGAAGAATAAAAATAAAAACTTTAGTGCAACATTAAACACATCAAAAATGTTTTTTGATACTTGTTGGAAAATGATATTAGAATTGGTTTAATACAAGTTAGTTTTTTTACATTTTTTTTTTTAAAAAGGCACAGTAGCTCGGAATGTGTGTAAACATGCAGAAAGATTCTAACTTTTCTATAAGTACCTTAGTAGTGCAAAAAATAAACGTTGCCATAAATTCACCCCGTGTGCTTGTCATGGTACTACTATAAAACAGCCGAAAAAAGGAAAGCAATGTTTTGTTTTTCTTAAAACAGCTGTTTTAATTATGCTCCTTCACCTGACCTGCCTTTCCCTTCGGCTGCTGGCAACTGGCATTGTGACCTCAGAACTCAACTGTAGTACGTTATTACAGTTGACTTCTGACGTGATTTCTTTATAATACATGGGATTCTGTAGTAAAGGCCAGTCTCGTTTTTTTATAATCAGCGTCTTGTGAAGCACCCAGTCGCAGATTATAAAGAAAGACGTCAGAACTAGACTATTATAAGTTATTAGTCGATTTCCAACATCACAATGCCTGCTGCCAGAGCCAGCAGCCGAGGTGAAAGGCAGATCAGGTCACGGAGTATAATTAAAGCAGTTGTTTAAAGCAAAGAAAAAAGAACATTGCTTTTCTTTCTTCTGGTGTATTTTTCTAGCTGACAATGACAAGCATTGAGAACATGTTTATTTTTTGCACTCCTTAGATAGTGAGAGAAAAGTTAGAATCTTTCTGCAGGTTTCTACACATTCCGAGCTACTGCAGCTTATATTTATTTATTTATTTTTAAACTGACTTGTATTGAACGGTGTCTAATATCTGTTTGCAACAAATATCTAACAGGTTTTGGATTTGTTTGATTTTGCACTAGAGGTTTTATTTTTATTCTTCATGTTTGCAAATATGCTCGCCCTTTAATATGAAAGAGCTACGCACCAAGGTTTTTAGTGGTTTGTGGGAAAGGTGATGGTGTGACCATGTATTATATAGGATAAAGTACCACCTGGTGTACATAAGGAAAATGCAAATCATCTCGAAGTTCCATAAACTTGTAAAGGAACTCGGCCTTTAGCCTCATTCCTCTATATGGTTATGGAATTCCTCAGTGACTTGCAATATCCTTATAATGTGCAGCACAAGGTACTTTATCCCTTATATAATCGGCGACTGGGTGCGTAACAAGTGGCCTATTCTATAGTACCCCCAATCGTACATTATAAGGATATTGCAAGTCACAGAGGAGTTCCATGGCCATAGAGCGGAACGAGGCTGAAGGCTGAGTTCCTTTATAAGGTTATGGAAATCCGAGGTGACTTGCAGTATCCTTATTTTCGGCAGTTGGTACTTTATTCATTATAATACGAGGTTGTGAGAGAAAAACTGTACCCCAAAATTTAGACATCCGAAAATTTATCTGAATCAAACCTCCCACGTTTACTCGATCAGAGACTGTGTTAAACCTTAATTTGATGAGGCAATGTAACCCATTAAGTAAGGGGGTAAGCAGATTGAATGGACCTCTCTCAATAACGGAGTTTTAGATCAATGAAAAGTTAAAGGGTTTTATTACAAAAGTTCATCCATAGGTGAGATAGAAGCCTGCCCGGTATGTTGTACGTCTCCATAAGATCTGTGAATGTGTATGATGTGTCATATTCAATATAGATTGCCTAGACTGTGACCCCCACAATGGATGATCCTTTTATGTTAGGCATCTGTGGGGGCTAGGAAATGATGTAATATCTCACTGGGGCTTATCCTGGGCCAAATCCAGTAGCCCTTCCAATATGCCTCACTCACCAACCACTTTACTAACCATTTGAATGGAGCTTCCATGTGGTAATAATTATAGTTGGGAACTCCCAGTCCCCCCTTTATCTTGTGGTAATATCATTATTTTGAGTGACATTCTACGTCTGCCATCACACCAAATTGGCGAAATCATTAGTGTGTCCGACTCTCTATCATGGAGCAGGGGTAGTGTATATGGTATATTAGCGTAATGATAAAACATCCAGGGAAAAACCACCATCTTAGTTAGGGCCACTCTCCCCATTATGCGTAACCGCAGCGATTTCCAGAACTCGACAGAGGATCCTAAGTTTCAGATTGCCACCTCCACACCCCCCACAATGTTATCATCAATGACATCTTGCTTAGTATGTAGAATTCTAAAGACGAAATATTTAAAGAAGGTGCAGTATGTTTTTTATTATAAATGCTGGGCACCATAAAAACTGAATTCAAAGAAAAACATCACCATCGGAAAAGCTATTGCCACTAGACATGGACTGCTTTAAGAGTTTGTTTCACTCTCAGCCATAGTGACGATGCAACAGAATCACATCTTCCTCAACATTGCTTTTTTAAAATTCAATTTTACGCTGTTTTAGTGAATCTCTCTAAAAGAGGGGCACTGTATATTTCAAAGGGAAAAAAACAAAACAACGTGTATTGGTTAACCTAAAAACAAAGGAAATCGCTATCAATTTTAGACTTTAAATGAAACTTGTGCCGAAACATCAACGGTTTTGTGAAATCCTAGTAAAAACAATTACAAACTTCAGAAGATTCTAGGTTTAGGGTAAATAGCTAATTGAAACGTTCGGTGGTTGCTTGCAGTGGGCGGAGCAATGCAGTGAAAGCATTCAAAGAAGCAGTAAGGCCAGTTTATGTTGAAAGAATTGTCAGCACATTCCTAACATTGCTTGCAAAGCGTCGGTGACTGATGTTTGTTTAATGTTTGTTTAATTAGGGTGTGTGCAATGCTTTTAAAGGGCACGAGTAGCTGTAGCTATTATTAAAGGCATGATATATCATAAATTTGAAATCGTCGTTCTGTACATCGTGCATCTGGAATGCTGTACAGCATGGCTAACACCATTGCTAAAGTCAATAGGCCTCCAAAGGTTAGACCTATTGGCTTTGCCAGTGCTAGTTGTTGAAATACTCCTAGTCAAAAAAATTAATAAATAGAACTACTAAATGTAAGATCCACAGGATTGTTGCCGTCCTCAAAGTCAGTCCACTAGACTCAGCAATCCTCATAAATACCCCTTCCACCATCCCCTCTGTGTTGTGCTATCCACACTCTGAACCAACTGGCTAGGACGGTCATGTGAAGAGCTATGAGGTTCAAGTGGCTTTCCAACACACATGAGCCAATGCATACCACACACATCAGGCAGTGGGCAGAGACAAAAGACTGGCTTACCACGTCACTCCGCTCTCTTAGTGTCGATTCATTTTCCATTTTTTTTTGCAACTTTGCAAGCAGGAGGCTAGCTGGGACTGCTAGCAAGGGCTGCGTATGGATGGAAACCTCATACAGTCTTCCTTGCCAACAATAATGCCCCAGCCAGTGCTCTGCTTTAATGAAAAGCCTGTGATTTGAAATTGAAAGCTTTAAATATTAAAAGTAGTGACCGATGCAAAGGCTCGTCAACCCTCAGAATATTAAAATCCAGTCATTTTTTGAGTGATGCGCCTTTGTAAGTGCTAGGTGAGCTGTCTGCCTGCCTGAGTGTAGGGTAAACATCCCTTGGAGGACATGTGGCCTAACGGCCACAGCTGCCGACGTTGGAACTGGTGAACCAAGTTCAAGTCCTGGCATTGGATTAACAGCGTGTGATACTGGGCAAATCACTTAATCTCCTCCTGCCTAAAACAAAAGAAAAGCAGACACAATAAGCAATTGGCAAAGCCAATAGGTCTTGGCAATCCGAGAGCTATTGGTGTTGTCAGTGTCTTTTAGCAATGCTGAATTGCAGCACGGCTGCTGTACAGTATGGTTGAAAGTCATGTAAAACTACTAGGCATATTGCTCCCACATATTGCGGTGTCTTCCTCCACAAACGCTGTAAGGACCCGAGCCGCACCGGGAGCTTGCTTAAGCATGTAATCCCAGACTTGCAGGAGCTTATCATGGACTCCTGACGTCTTTTGTGCACCCTATCACGACAAGCCTTTGGCGACTCATGTTTGTCCTTTGCTTCATTCTAGCACCTTCTGTACTCTTTTGAACCAGAAGTTCTTTTATTTTCTTGTTATCATACCCATATGTGTGAACTTCCTCAATACCCTAAAGAGGTCAATTATAGTGCCATCATAACCTACCATCTCGCGATGTTCATTTGACTTGTGAAACCATGGAGTTTACCCGGCGACTTCTATCTGATTTACTTTACCTTTACGGATACTGCTAAACTACAATTGTGCCTGCAAGCCTTGAAAAAGTCACGTTGTGACGAAACACGTGTTGGCTGTTCTTCCACAACGAATACCAAGTTGTATCACAAGAATTGCTGCTGGAGCACATGATCTAATAAATGTTAAACATTGTCTCTTAACTAGTCCTTACTTTTTGGATTGTAGACTTTTCTCACAGGACCACATTAGTGTGCTATGGTTTATTTAGTATTGTTTGATTGACGGACTGGATTTTCTGGCCTGTGCAAGGAACACCTTTGGTAGTACGGTGTCTAAAACATTAGAGCACCACTTGCTTTATTTGACACGTTGTTCTAGTCAAGATTTTACCCAAAATATGTCTCAAATGATGTGCGATATCTAAACCACTACTACCCAGTTCATTAGGTAGAGCCTCGAGTAGCGCGCAAGCGCTGCTCTGCGAGACTTTAAGTTAGGGGCTTCTGAAAGCTGACCAGACGCTCGTGCGTCATGGCCTTTTCCCTACGGTTACCCGCACGGCAGACATCTGTTTCCAATTATCGTGCCCAGACGCGGGCGCGATAATTGGAAACACATGCCGGCCGTGCGGGTAATCGCTGGCAAAAGGAAATAACGCACACGCGTCTGGTCAGCTCAGCAGGCTGCCGCGCTCACTCGCCCCCGCTCCTCTCTTGTTTCAGGAGTTGCTGTATAGGAGGCTGTATGACTGAGATGGAGCTCACAATGCCCTGTTCTGCGGGAGCACCCTTCAACACCTGCACAAGTCCATGATAAAAGTGGTGCCATTGCTGCCAACAGCTGAGACGCAGTTGGATGATGTCCGGGTACTCGAAGCATTTGATGCAGAAGCATTTTAATGTATGAGTCACCTTAGCAGATTCTGCTAGCCATAGGCATTGAGATACTCACCAACAAGACTCGACGCCGAGGCGCTGTATGCCTCCAGACACTAGACTCAAGTTCCAGAGTGTTAGTGTCAAAAAGTTGAGAAGCATAAGAAAGGCGACCCAATGCCCGACACCTTCGTGAGAAAGAGGAAGCAGTTCTGCCTCCAGCAGAAGTGCCTCGAAGGTCAGCATTGCCTGTTCCTTCATCATGGAGATTGATCGAGGTTGCCCCTGTCACCGATTTCATGTGAAAGTTCGCAGTAGAAACGACAGCTGACAAAAAGACGCAAGAGAAAGGCTGTTTGAGAAATGAGCATTGTAATAAAATCGCGGAGTCCAGAAGATATTTATTTTACACGTTGTCTCCTTTTAAAATGCATGTAGTTGCGGAAACACTTATTCTAACATTAACACTTTTTGAGGACCTGAATTAATTTACTTTTACTGCGCCCCCATAGTCCCCAAATCTAAACCTTAATCTCCCCAAGATGTTATTTAAACATACACAACTTGAGAAAGAATCCAAAGCTTAAAATGCACCTGACAAAACAACCAATCATATTGTTTTTCAGAGGTTACTGTGTGAATACAAAACTCTTTATAGTCTTAAAATATAAAGAAAATAATCTTTCTTTATACATGGAACTTGCTCGTGTATCTTCTAAACGTCAACCAAGCTGCAAACTACCCCAGAACACTAATTGCATTGATTTAAAGCTAGTTATGTGTGCAGATTGTTTTTCCTGCACAGCTACATTGTCCTTTTACATTTTAAAATACATTTACTGCAAACAGTCATAACTCCTTTTAGTTTAGGGTACAAAAATGTTTTCGCCACTTTTGTTTTTGAATTGAAAGTCATTTTTCTGTAACCCCACAATGTATCTTGTCATCAGTGCCCATAAATAGACTTTCCAGTCACTCTGACATTTGACGTCCAGACATGAATTCCAATTAGTGATTATACTTGCCACAGGCATTTGAAGTGATGTAGACTAGTATCTCTCCATTGGATGATGTTGTGGCATGGTATGAAGTGATTAGCAAGCTGGCCTGAAAGCTCTGTATTCATACTGAAGGGGTTGTATGATGCAACCACAAATTCCCCAACCCCGCATGCCTAAACAATGTGGTCTGAATAACGACTGCGTCTTAACCACGCATTCCTCTACCACGTATGCCTTTACCACGAATTTTTGGTAAAGGGGCATGTGTGGCTAAGGTCGCCACCACCCTCCCCACCACCCTAAGGTACAAACTCCCCCTCCCGGCCTGAGGTGCAAATACCCCTACCCCCTCCCAACTCCAACGCTGTGCCCTCCCCCTGCCCTGATACCTAAAACCCTGTCCCTTAACCCTGTCCCTTAACCCTGTCCCTTAACCTGACCCTGCCCAGCCCTGACCCACCCTAAAAACTGCCCCGCCCTCCCCTAAGCCCTAAAAACTACCTTGACCACCCATTCCCCTCCCCCTGCCCTGAGGCCTAATACCCTAACCCCTAATTAAACAAGCATTGGCATAGCCAATAGGTCTCGCTTTTGACACCTTATAAGTATTTAGTTATGCAGCACAATATCCTTGGTGCAACAACATTAACTGTTGCATGGCTAAACACTTATAAGGTCCCAAAGGCGAGACCTATTGGCTATGTCAATGCTTGTTTTTATATTGCAGCCACTTCAGTTTTTTCCCTAAAGTAACCCACGAGCGCGCAAACCTGCACCAAAGCCCCAGCGCTGCTCTTCTGAAAGTGGGAGAGGCAAGGCATAGGGAGCTTGGCTCAGGCCAGATTTATCTTCTGTTTATCAGGCACGAAAGAGCAGTAAAAGATGGGTAGGGAGGCGTACCATGTCCATCCATGATACCTACAAAATGGGGAACTGTGCAGTTTATATTCTGTTGGGAGAGGAAATGGCCTAACAGCTAAAGCGTCTGACTTTGAAGCTGGGGAACTGGGTTTGAGTCTCAGCAGGAGTTCAACATCCTGTGATTCTGGGCAAATCACTTAATCTCTCCATGCCGAAAAAAAAATGTGTCCATCTGTAATGCAATTGTTGCTCATGTAAAGCGCCTCCAATATCTTTGGGCCGAGTTCACACTATATAAAACTGCAAAAATAAATAAATAGGCTGTGAGAGTGCAGGGAGAACAGTGTGGCTGTGGGAGGGCATGTGAGTGTATGGTGAGCTGTGCTCCTGAGTGAGGACAGAGAGAGCTGTATGTCTTTGTGAGTGCAGGGTGAGTCTTGGGTCTGTGTGTGCAGTGTAGTGCAGGAGGGTACCATTTGCACATTTTTTCCCAAAAATTATAGTATGTTAAATCAAAACATATTCATTAAATACGCAGTTTGCACCCAGTTGAGAGAACTCCCCTTGTTCAACTCAGGATTGCTCGTTGCATTAGGTAGCATGCTTCACTCGGTCGAACCATTTTGCCCCATCACTTTTAAAATCCACCAGCTGCCACGTGCACCACTGTGTGTATTTATACAGAAAGAGCATAATTATTGAAGGCCCAGTAATCTAGATGGTGACATCCACAGAACCAGGATATTGCCAAATAAGTGAAATGATGCCAAATAGGAAAATAACAGCAACTGTGAGCAGGAGTCATGGAGCTTTTTAAAGGCAGAGATGCTGCCTACTTCTGTACATAAATGCCCCACCAATGAGGTAACAATTGGAAGATCAATCTCCGTTGGCAACTTGAGTAGAATATACACAATATTTTAATGGCTCAGATGTCACCCGATCCCTCTGGTTGAAAAAGGCCAGATTTTCAGTATGAGTTGTTAACCAAAGTCTCTATTGTGTCCTTGAAGGCTCCTAAATGTGGACAAGTCCGAGTCAGATAATGACTCAAACCCTAACCAGAGAGAAGAGTAAGGCATGCAGCACTTACGGCTTCTTTCCGATGACAGAAGACTGGTTCAGTACACCATATTATCCTGTCCTTGTCTTTCTATGAGAGCTGAGTGCTTCAATGACTTAGCTGTTTCTAGTTTAAATGGGTGGCATCTTTCTGACCAGTGGCATAGCTAGACCTTTAGCCGCCCATTTAATTTCTAAAATATCCTCCCAGCCATTTTCACTTACATTTTTAGTAGGGAAAAGCAAGGTAGGTTATTTCGATATGAGACACTCCATTTATCACATTGGGTATTTCCCCAGGGTGCTGGATCTTTGAAGGCAGGTTTTTAAAGATCCAGGGCCACTGCTGGAGCCTCAGCCACTTCATATACGCAAAGAGAGAGAGAAGGGAAAGAGATGATGGTGAGAGATCAGAGGGAGAAGAGAGAGAAGGGCAGAGGAAGAAGATGGGAAGAGAGAGGGTGAAGAAGTAAGGGCTGCTTTTGGTTCCCTGCCCCACCCTGTCTTACCTTTGCCTATTGTTCAACTTGACATAAATGTGATAAGGTATTCATTTATTTTAATCTTAGCCCAGCTTTTCTCTAAAAGGTGTAATCTAGGTGTCTTGCAAGAAGCATTGTTTACATTTTCAAGGAGAAGTAGTGCACACAGTTACATCTCTATCAATTAAGTTTTCTCTCTCTCTCTCCTCACCCCCCAAATAAGTCTCATCCCAACAACTCCAAAATACCTGTAATCCAGACAATGGCGGGTAAGTACTGCTGAAGCTTGTCATTTCCTGTTTGGTTAACTCCTGGATCGGCCTCTTTAAGGAACCAGCAAGCCAAGTGGGTTGATATAGACACTGCAGCTTTCATCTCCGTTGTGGAGGCTTTTGTTCATCCAAGATCGCTGACCTTGGTGACTCCATGAGATTTTGGAAAACTACCACTGCTCCTTACAGTTGTGACAGTGTTCCCAATGTATAATATATCAAAAATGAGAGAGAGGATAAGAGTACTAGTTCTGATCCCCTGGGGTAATGTATCTAATCAAGAAGAACTAGTCTGTCTAGACGTGGTAAGGGTCACAAGGGTGTATGTTTGATGATGTTTATTTTAAAGAAAAAATCTTGTTTCTTTTTATAAAGCCCTCACCCACCAACCTAGTTGGTGGCATGCTTCATCATCGGGCCCACCCGATGACACTGAATGTGTCCCGGGTGTGCTACAACGCCTGTATTACAGCGGAGCAGGTGTATTGCTGAGTGTGCAGTGTAGGTGACGTGAAAGGTGATAGGTTAAAAACTGTCCAGTGGTCCCAATCCCGAAGGTTTTTACTTTAATGTTTGGGCCCTGGCAGTAATAAAAACAAGGCGTAGGATGTAGGCGGAGTGTTATTTATGACACTTCTGCATCCGGTGAGTGGTCTACATGTTTCAGCCAGGCCTTAATATGTAAACTGGCTTTCCTCAGGACCTTAGTGATGTGCGAAGGTGGTGACTAGGCTACTAGTTTGTGTCCTAGATAAAAATGTGTTGCACGCGCTAAGGTGCACAATGTGTGAGGGGGGGCTTCCCTCTCAAAGCATTACTACACATAAAAACATACAAAACAAACATACAGAAAGTAGAGTTAGCAAATTATGCATCATCACGTCATATTTTGATGACCGAGCCGTCCGTGTGAATTACGGAGCTAACGGCGGGGTGAAGTATTTACAGTGAAAGAGACCGATATATGCGGTAAAGTGAGTGGCGATAATATCGGGTACAGGATGGTGAGAAGAAAGAAAATATAACTTGGTTCTCACGCTAGCGATTTGCTGCGAATGCCCCATGAGTATCCGGCAGGGGTGCTGGCTCTTTAGGAAAGAAAAGGAAAAAAGTGGCGCGTTGGCCAGTGATGATCACTGAAAAGGAAAGGTCTTACCCGATCTGTCGCGGCGTGGTAGTGCCTCTAGATCGACTTACTGCATGTCAGTCCAGGACCCTCCGATCAACCTGTTGTTGCTGTTACGGAACTCCGGCGGTAGTGAGGCCGGGTTCGCGGGTGTCTTATATACATCTCAGGCCTGACCCGGTGTGTTCAATCAGTGCAAGAGGAGAGTAGCGTCTCCTAAAAGAGGAAAGAAATAGAAAACAGGCATGGTCTGCGCCCCCCCGCCCACTATGATGACGAATAGTCAGGGGGGGAGGGGCCAGTGTTGACCATAAAGGCGGTCGGTATATCATGACGTGCAGTTGCCAAGGTAATGTGGTAGCGCTATGCTGTATATGAAAGAATAACGCTACACTGTCTGTAAAGAAAATAAATAAAGCAAAACGCATAAGATACCATCAGTAAGGTTATAGCAAAGATTATGGATAGTTGACTGCAAACACTAGGCGGAGCTCGTGTTCAGTCAAAGACATGCCGGTGTTAAGGCAACATGTGTAAGTGGAAGAGCCCATCAGTATGGTTATACAGAGTTACTGCAAATAACTCGTTATTAATTTAATGCTGATGGAAAAAGGGGGCCGATGTTAGGGGAGGGGGAGTTTGTACAAACAACAATTGAGAAAAGAGAAGAGGACAGACGGTTCCGGGTGGCATGGTCAGTGACCGTCCATGTATGGCGGCCTGTCAGTTTAGTAGTTCAGGCTGTGCCACGGAATAGAATCATTGAGTCCGTGTAGTTGGGTGGACAAGCGATAAATCCATCGTTGTTCCTTTGTCAATAAGAACTTTTCATTGTTCTGTTTCATCTGATTGAATTGCTCGATTACTGTCCATGACATATCGTTTGGTGTATGTCCTTGTTGGAGGTAGTGGTCAGTGAGACGGCTGATGTTTTTCTTACACCGTATGGTGCTTCGGTGTTCCACAATTCGTGTCCGTATTTTGCGAGTGGTCATGCCCACGTAGCGCATGCCACATGGGCATTCAATAAGGTACACTACGTTGGTAGAATTGCAATTAGTGTGTTGTTGTTGCGTCCAGGTTTTTCCAGGCTCCAGTGACAGTGTCTTGGTTGTGCGTGTTAAGTGGCACACGCTACAGTCATTACAAGGGTAATGTCCAGTTATTCTGGGGAGACCCCATGTTGTTAAAACTGTGTTAGGGGTAGATTTTTGTTGTGTCCTGGGGCGTGTTGACACAAGGCGGTCCCTCAGGTTACTATTCCGTTTGTTGGCAAAGAGAGGGAGTTCCCAACTTCTGGTGCCTGAATTGATGATTCGCCAATTTTTCCGAATTATGTTGGATACCTTGTTAGAGACAACATTATAAGTGGTTACGCATGTCATGGGTGGGTTGGATGCTTCCCGTGTGATGTCTTCCAGGTGTGCTTCGCGATTTTGATTGTGTGCGCGTTTCATTGTTTTCCTAATGATTTTCTTAGGGTAGCCGCGTTTCTGTAGTTTGGATGCAAAGGTGATAGATTGTTCTTTATAGTCTCTGGTCTGGCTACAGTTCCTGCAGATGCGGACAAATTGCCCAAATGGGAGATGTTCTCTAAGTGTCCTGGGGTGGAAGCTTTCAAACCGGAGGAGTGAGTTCCTCGCTGTGGGTTTGTAGTATGTTTTCGTGTTGAGTATACCCCCTTCAGCTGTTATGAGAAGGTCCAGAAATGCCAGCATGTTGGGGCTGCATGTGCTTGTGAAACGAAGATATGGGTCTCTTTCGTTGAGCCATGAGAGAAATGCTGATAAGGTAGTGGGTGTGCCTTCCCAGATCATGAAGATGTCGTCTATGTAGCGACGCCATAAGCGGATTTTAGAGAGATATGGGTTGGTGGGGGAGGTTATGTGTGTCTGTTCAAAGTGGTGGACGTAAAGTCCTGCCACGCTAGGGGCGAAAACGCTCCCCATAGACGTCCCATTGGTCTGTAGGTAGTAGTCCCCCTCATATTCAAAGTAATTTTCTTTGAGGGCTAGCTTGGCGCATTCCAGGATGAACTCTCTGGGTGTGTGGTATTCCCAAGGAGTTTCCATCAAGATGTCGTGAAGTACCTGTAAAGTGGCATCCTGGGGGAGACTGGTGTAGAGGCTTTCTACATCCAGTCCCACCATGAGTTGACTGGAACTGTAGCCAGACCAGAGACTATAAAGAACAATCTATCACCTTTGCATCCAAACTACAGGAACGCGGCTACCCTAAGAAAATCATTAGGAAAACAATGAAACGTGCACACAATCAAAATCGCGAAGCACTCCTGGAAGACATCACACGGGAAGCATCCAACCCACCCATGACATGCGTAACAACTTATAATGTTGCCTCTAACAAGGTATCCAACATAATTCGGAAAAATTGGCGAATCATCAATTCAGGCACCAGAAGTTGGGAACTCCCTCTCTTTGCCTACAAACGGAATAGTAACCTGAGGGACCGCCTTGTGTCAACACGCCCCAGGACACAACAAAAATCTACCCCTAACACAGTTTTAACAACATGGGGTCTCCCCAGAATAACTGGACATTACCCTTGTAATGACTGTAGCGTGTGCCACTTAACACGCACAACCAAGACACTGTCACTGGAGCCTGGAAAACCTGGACGCAACAACAACACACTAATTGCAATTCTACCAACGTAGTGTACCTTATTGAATGCCCATGTGGCATGCGCTACGTGGGCATGACCACTCGCAAAATACGGACACGAATTGTGGAACACCGAAGCACCATACGGTGTAAGAAAAACATCAGCCGTCTCACTGACCACTACCTCCAACAAGGACATACACCAAACGATATGTCATGGACAGTAATCGAGCAATTCAATCAGATGAAACAGAACAATGAAAAGTTCTTATTGACAAAGGAACAACAATGGATTTATCGCTTGTCCACCCAACTACACGGACTCAATGATTCTATTCCGTGGCACAGCCTGAACTACTAAACTGACAGGCCGCCATACATGGACGGTCACTGACCATGCCACCCGGAACCGTCTGTCCTCTTCTCTTTTCTCAATTGTTGTTTGTACAAACTCCCCTCCCCTAACATCGTCCCCTTTTTCCATCAGCATTAAATTAATAACGAGTTATTTGCAGTAACTCTGTATAACCATACTGATGGGCTCTTCCACTTACACATGTTGCCTTAACACCGGCATGTCTTTGACTGAACACGAGCTCCGCCTAGTGTTTGCAGTCAACTATCCATAATCTTTGCTATAACCTTACTGATGGTATCTTATGCGTTTTGCTTTATTTATTTTCTTTACAGACAGTGTAGCGTTATTCTTTCATATACAGCAAGCGCTACCACATTACCTTGGCAACTGCACGTCATGATATACCGACCGCCTTTATGGTCAACACTGGCCCCTCCCCCCCTGACTATTCGTCATCATAGCGGGCGGGGCGCGCAGACCATGCCTGTTTTCTATTTCTTTCCTCTTTTAGGAGACTCTACTCTCCTCTTGCACTGATTGAACACACCGGGTCAGGCCTGAGATATAAGACACCCGCGAACCCGGCCTCACTACCGCCGGAGTTCCGTAACAGCAACAACAGGTTGATAGGAGGGTCCTGGACTGACACGCAGTAAGTCGATCTAGAGGCACTACCACGCCGCAACAGATCGGGTAAGACCTTTCCTTTTCAGTGATCATCACTGGCCAACGCGCCACTTTTTTCCTTTTCTTTCCTAAAGAGCCAGCACCCCTGCCGGATACTCATGGGGTATTCGCAGCAAATCGCTAGCGTGAGAACCAAGTTATATTTTCTTTCTTCTCACCATCCTGTACCCGATATTATCGCCACTCACTTTACCGCATATATCGGTCTCTTTCACTGTAAATACTTCACCCCGCCGTTAGCTCCGTAATTCACACGGACGGCTCGGTCATCAAAATATGACGTGATGATGCATAATTTGCTAACTCTACTTTCTGTATGTTTGTTTTGTTTTGTATGTTTTTATGTGTAGTAATGCTTTGAGAGGGAAGCCCCCCCTCACACATTGTGCACCTTAGTGCGTGCAACACATTTTTATCTAGGACACAAACTAGTAGCCTAGTCACCACCTTCGCACATCACTAAGGACCTGAGGAAAGCCAGTTTACATATTAAGGCCTGGCTGAAACATGTAGACCACTCACCGGATGCAGAAGTGTCATAAATAACACTCCGCCTACATCCTACGCCTTGTTTTTATTACTGCCAGGGCCCAAACATTAAAGTAAAAACCTTCGGGGATTGGGACCACTGGACAGTTTTTTAACCTATCACCTTTCACGTCACCTACACTGCACACTCAGCAATACACCTGCTCCACTGTAATACAGGCGTTGTAGCACACCCGGGACACATTCGGTGTCATCGGGTGGGCCCGATGATGAAGCATGCCACCAACTAGGTTGGTGGGTGAGGGCTTTATAAAAAGAAACAAGATTTTTTCTTTAAAATAAACATCATCAAACATACACCCTTGTGACCCTTACCACGTCTAGTCAGACTAGTTCTTCTTGATTAAATATAGTGTTCCCAATGTCTCAGACTAGCCTTCCTGATTCTGAGACACTTTGATCCCATTCAGGTGACCATTCAGTTAATAAAAATATATCTCCATATATGTCAAACATTCCCTTTTTAGGTCTAGCATTGAAGACCTCTTGTATATACTTTAGTATATACTTATTATATACTTATATGTGTATGCACTTTGTGGGCTCTGGAGATCAGCCCTAGGGCTTGTCTGCTTCCGCTTAGGGACTTTTTTTTCTGTTCAACTATTTGCCTCTATTTAACTGTCTTGATAGAAAACGACCAGCAGAGGTCAGTACAATACCAGAATTGCTTTCTGCTGAGAGACTTTCTTTTTTCAATTTTTCTGGCAACTGCCTCTATTTGACCTTCTTGATGGAAAACGACTAGCAGAGGTCAGTAAAATACCATAATCACTTTAGCATTCTCTAGATTCCGGTTCATAGAAATTGTCTTCCATGAGCACCCGTAGACAATAATCTTTTTTTCAAATCTTGTATTTTCAGTGATATGACCACCGAAGGCCCTGATTTTATATTAAAAACAGAGCTTTGGACTATACCATTTCCCGCTGAAAGGCAATGTTTCTCTCCATGTGTTCCCATACCTGGCGTGTCACTCAGTTTGGTGCTTACTTTCCCTCCATGTTAAAGAACAGTAGATGTTTCAGCACCCAGGCTAATGTGCTGCATAGCTAAATACATATAAGGTTCCAAAGGCGAGACCGATTGCATTGCAAATGCTTGTTCTTTGTTCCTGCTGTTCTTTTATTATCTTTCTGGCAAGAGTATGCACACTTTATAAATGATTAGGGGCCATATGTATAAAATGACCGAATAGCGATTAACAAAAAGCAAATCTTTGCAAATCGCTAATTCGTTAGTGATTCGTTAGGTAGTCTGTGCGGTATTTAGGAAATCACATCTAGCAATTTCCTAAACATGAAATGGAATCACACATAGTGACCAGAGTCGCAAATAATGACTGTCATGTTAGGCATACAGTGATGATATCAGCAGGAAGTACACCTCTCTTTAAAGCTGGTGAGAATTGGTGCTGCAGCTCTCTTGGAGAATCCATTGGGATCTCAGTATGTGTTTGCCATCTAACTTAACTAACGTAACGACAGTGAGAAGCATACTGGCGGCAGGACAAGGAAACTGAAAATTTCAGAAAAGGAACTTGAAATTCTCACAGAGGAATGTATTGGTCACCATGACCAACTGTTCGGCAAGACAGTACCTGAGGCCCAGAAGAAAAAAATATGGAAGGGGATGCAGGAGAAGATCAGCACGGTTGGAGTCACCCAAAGACCAATTGAGAAGATAAGGAAGAGATTGTATGATCTAAGATCTCAACCCCATAAGAAGCTGGCAAGCCATTGTGTAAGTCACAAGGAACAGAAGCCCCCCCCAGACCCATCCCCGCCGTCCCACCACCAACTGCCATAGAAGACAAACTTGTGCAAAGCACCCCGGAGCCAGAAACCATGAGTGGTTTTGGTGCAATTGTCAACTCCAACCTTCCTGGAACCTCATAGTTAAGTCAAATATAGTCTTGTAATACTAAACAATGTATGTGAAGGGTGTCAGTAAGACAAATAAATATAATGCAGACCCATAGTAATGGAGTCAAATCAGAAACCTAAAGTCCAAATCTTAGATATACAACAGTAGGGGAATATCCTGAAGACATACACATGCATATAGCTGACTCCAATGATGGTGGCAGCCAGGTCAGTTGCAACACATGCTGCAAATCTGGGGAGAGAATGTGGCCTAACGGCTAGGGCGGTCGATCTCGGAGCTGGGGAACCAGGTTCGAGTCTTGGCAGGGACGCCCAACATTCTGTGATTCTGGGCAAATCACTTAATCTCCCCGTGCCTAACCAAAATGATTGTGACCTGTAAGGTAACTAGTGCTCATGTAAAGCGCTCTGATACCTTCGGGTCTAGTTCGCGCTATATAAAACTCAACAAAAAAAAAAATCTAAGTCCTGCAGCAACGTGGCATAGAGAGACAGCGGAAGAAGGGAGTGACAACATCACACCAACTGTTGCACAGGAACCTGTAATGAGGCCACTACAGTAGTGGGGAAGATATTGTCTTGGAACTCGCCATCCTCCACACACTCAAGCACAGTCTCCCGTTGCAAATGTGGTAAGTCCAGAAAACCAAACATTCTTTGGAGGTTTACAAACCTCTATGCTCAAGGTTCAGCGCCTGCAACAGAAGCAGATCAAAATGGTTAACCAAAAGCTGGTAACCCTAGATAAATTCATGACCACTGGATTTGAAAGTGTCACAAGCACCCTGGATGCTAACCAGATGACAATAAATCATTTCTCAAATCTCAAAGTTGTCATCAAAACCTTTTGTGAGGAACTGCACTATGAAAGCATCCAGCAAAGGCATAGAACGTGCCATACACTCATGTATTGATGGGCTAACTCGTGCCATAAGTCGCCTGGCACAAGCCACAACCACCTTATCTCAACGCACCGTTAGTTTACAGGTGGAAATGGGGCACTACAGTGCGGATGTGGCAGGAGGCCTAATACAAGTGACCAATGCAGTGGAGACAATGCAAACAGCTAGAATTGGAAGTGGCACACAGGTTGATGTGAGAGAAAGTGAGAAACAATTAAGTGTCCGCAGCATCTCAGCTACAGACAGTTTAAATCTGTGGCGAAGCAGGAGTTGCAGTGGAGCTGCTAAAATTGTTGGAGCAAAAGCAACAGCTCGCAAAAAACGCAAGCCTTAGAAAGGACGAACTGTTACAGCCTAAAATTGTATCTACATTTCATATTGTTTTGTTTCTCAAAACCGTCTGGAAAGAGAAACATCTTCAGATATACATTTTGTTACCTGAAAATAACATTATATTTAGTTATACAACCTGCAATGGCTGTATCTCGTTCTTCATGTAATATTGAATGCATTTGCATACTTACTGTGAATAATAATAATTGGTTATATTGGCATGTCTCAAACGCCCTTCTGCATCAAGGGTTTCTTCATGTGTGGGATGGTGGTAGGATTATCTCTTCTTCCTCATCTGAGTCAGATTCTGACACTGTTACAGTTAGTCCTTTATTTGTTGCAGTATTGTGCAGTGTAGAACATCTTGCTACAATTTTGCAGCTGATCTCTAGAGAGTATTACAGGGCACCACTGCTCTTATGCAGACATCAAAAGCAACTTTTTATTAGCCCAAAAATATGTTCTATGATGTCTCTGGTTCTACGGTGTGCCTCGTAACGACATTCATTAGGAGTAGTGGTAGACAGATATGTTTATTATCCATGACCGTAAGACATACGCACTATCACCTACAAATAGACAAAACATATTTATCTATGTATTAAATAGACATTTAAGCTCTGTTATCTAATTCTGTGTGTATTTACCTTATAAATATCCATCATCAAAATATCCTCTTTGTAGACTTTGGTAAATACCACTATGTCGGAATATGAAGAGTTGTGGGTGCTCTCCGGAAACGGGGCAACAATTTCTCTAATGGCATTTTATGCATCACACACCACTTGAATGTTCAGGGAATTAGTGTTTTTGCAACTCCTGAATAAATACTTGATGACAGATGGTGGGAATATAGGCACATGTGTACCATCTATACATCCAGTGGCGTGGAAAGTTGACAATCCTATAGAATTCTATGTTGGTATTTTCATCCAAGACCGAGTTCTCATCAGAGAGAGAAGTCCAGCCCCAAACCCTACTACGTACATTTATCACCCCAGGACGAGCCATCAGCTGAGTGGCCAGTCTGTCCCTACAGCCAAGTATGCACATCTGTCACCCAAGAGAGAGGTGTCAGTGGAGAGGTCCCTCACTATACCCTACTACGCACACTGGTCATTCAAGAAAGAGGTTTTACCTATGAGGCCTGTCCCTCCCCGCACTCAACAATGAATACCCGTCACCCTAGGGAGAGGTCTCAGCAGAGAGACCAGTCTTTTCCCACATTCTACTACACACATTTGTCGCATAGGGGTGAGGTCTCTGGAGGGGCCAGTCCATTCCCAAACTCTACTAATACTAATGGCATACATTCCTGAAAGAAGTGATCACCCTCCTTTTCTCATTTACATTCACCTCTTTGATGTAGAAACTTCTACACAGTCCTTGGAGGACTTTCAGTTAAATTATTATTAAACTTGGTGAGAAGATGTCTTCATGTGACAGTGACAAACAAGAAAGAACTTGGACAACCTCAACCGAAATATTCTCTTATCACACCCTATTACACTCCAACATCAGTCAATGCAGAGATTTCAGCAAACTGTGCACTTTCTTCTCATGCGGTACAATACAAAGCCATTCCCCTTGGAAGTGATGTGTGAAGACAGGATACCTTTTTAGTCATCCTACCATATGTACATTGGTAATAAAATATGACTTTACGTTAAAAAAAGCCAACCTCGAAATTAACTGAAAAAAACAAAGGTTAAAGTAACGTAATAGGTGCGATTTAAAGATTTGTTTTTTTTAAAAAACTTAAAAATTCACTGGGAAAAAAAAGGTTAAAGTGACGTTATAGTTAGCTGAATACGTCAGTGGAAACAGTAACTCTTTTAACTAAAAAAAACGCAGAAATTCACCACTTATAGTTAGCAGACCTAACTATAACTTGCGCCCCCGCCATGCACTGCCTATGATCTCACATAATACATCACTAATTACATGTTCTATTACATCATTTATGACATCATATCAACGTTTCGCAAACTGTGGGTTGCGACCAACATGTGGGTCGCCAGCCAAAGATGCCTTTATGTTTTGTATTTATTTTGTCCCATTTGCTGTGCTTCAAAGACAGGGGTTAAATATTAGGCTATGTCTTCCGAGAAATTGCTGCTTATTTTTTAACATGGGGATTGGTGCTTACTTTTCTTTATCTGACTACAAAGTGAGAGGAATTTTTAAAGTAAACTGTGACAATTTTGCTGGGGTACATGGAGTGTGAAAAAATGGGTGTAGAATGTAATTTCTTTTAAAACACAACTGTATTTAAATATTTGTAAATGAACTGTGAACATATTTGAGAATATTTTAGCAGTTAGGAAAGCAAAAATGGAGCACATTATTTTGTAAATTTGAAGTGTGATGGAAACAAAGATTTTAATAGGATGAAAACTAATCAAGACACTTTTACTTGCTGATGCGCAAATGATAAATATTCACTGAAACCAGATTTCCACACATTATTATTTGTGTGCTATATAGTTTTATCAGTAAAACTGTATGTCTGTACAAATTTAGTGGCCATTTAAATTGACAATGTGCTGTCTGCAAATGACAGTGCGCTACTGCACGATGCTTTAATAATATATTTGCAACAGTGTGCTACAAAATGCACCACCAGCTACATACTACTCTCTCCTGCTAAATACATTTGCTAGTCAAGTCAAAAGTCAAACAAAGCTTTATTCGATTTCTGTTTGAGAAAGTCATAAAAACACACCATACAAATTTCAATAATCATCATTTCATTACATCACAAACTATATAAAAAACACGAGGTCGCTTATTTATATCCCAAATACATAACTGAAATATTAAACAATTTAACCATCATATTATAATCGATTTCCTACATTTTACTACACTTTTTAAATACATTGATAAAATCCATGTCATAAAATCATTCTCTAAAACACGTAATGCCAAAAAGGCGGGACGACATCGTCTAAAGCCAAGCTTCTTTAAAAGTGGTAAAATCCATTTTTTTCTTTGTACATTATAAAATTTACAAAAAAGGACCACATGGAGTGTTTTTTGTTCCGAGCTGTCGTCACAGGGCCATAATTGCATCACCCTCGCCCAATCGTTCATATTTGGAAAACTAATTGTTCCTGCAGTATCCCAAATCTAAATCTTGTCAGCAGTAATCTATCATAAGTACCACGGACTAGAATAAGGTAAGGTTGGATACTGTAAGTAGTTAAGATCAATTGATTGTGCAATACTGTGGGCTTGGATATTTCCTCTATTAGTCTGTGATTCAAGTAGGGACAGACCTTTAGCTTTCAACACATTTCTTGTCAATCTACTCATTGTGCTCGGCTCATTATAAAACTCTGGATGTCCTAAATCATACATGAAGTCCCGCACATACTTTATCCATTTAATTCTTAAGACACCTTTCATGTTTAAAACATCTTTTAGAATGTCCCGATTAAGATTAGTTTTTGCAGATAACCATATCCTGTGCCATAACAGGATTGGTTCCACTTTAATAAGTTCTGTGATGTACGGGACCCCCAATTCGAAATGGCAAACATATTAAGAAGCGCTACCCGGGACTGCCAGAATATATCTTAAAAACCGATTTTCAATTACTTGTAAAGATTGAACATTACAATAGCCCCAAACCCCTGCGCCATACATGGCTGTCGAAACACACTTGGCCCTGTAAATCTGTAATAGTTCTTGCGGGGGCCTCCTGCCCAGTTTTTTTGAGAAATTGGGTAGGGCTGCGGTCGTTTTCATAAAAGCAAATTTTCCTAGCTTGTACCGCTTGAGACCATGTAGCCTTGTGATCAAATAAAATGCCCAGATAACTGAATCTTTTTGTAA
Organism: Calotriton arnoldi; assembly: GCA_963921515.1. Taxonomy (NCBI): domain Eukaryota; kingdom Metazoa; phylum Chordata; class Amphibia; order Caudata; family Salamandridae; genus Calotriton; species Calotriton arnoldi. The sequence goes on along the minus strand of CAWUFW010006494.1, from coordinate 399,171 downwards.
AATCTATTTTTTGGTCATCAATATACATGTCTCTACATTTGTGACTACCTGAGCCACATCTCATAACATAGGTTTTTGTTGTATTTACCCTCAATCCTAAGTCATGCATGAAGGCTGCAAAGCCATTTAATAGTCTTTGTAGACCTACTTGGGTGCGAGACATCAGGACGGCGTCATCCGCATATAATAATGCGGGTATGAGCTGTCCTATCTTGGGAAGGTCTTGGCATGTGTTCGTCAGTGCTTGGTCTAACCCATTTATATAAAGATTAAAAAGGAAAGGGGCCAGCACGCACCCTTGCCTTACCCTCTTGTTAATTTGAAACGGGGCTGTACATTCTCCGTTTGGACCGTATCGCACTCTGGCCTTGGCATTCTTATACAGTTGTCTTAAAAAGTGTATAAGGGTGGGCTCTACTCCTAAATCCTGAAGCACTCTCCAAAGTTTATCATGCCTTACGCAGTCAAAGGCTGCAGTAAGGTCAACGAAAGCTAGGAACAGCCTGCCTTTTTTTACAAGGGTATATTTCCCTATAATTATATTCAGGTTCAAACTTTGTTCAATTGTTCCTAGCCCCTTGCGAAATCCGAATTGTAAGTCTGAGATAATCTTGCTCTCCTCGGCCCAATCTTGTAGTCTTTCGAGTACAATACGTCCGACTACTGTTCCCAAGGATTCTAACAGCGATATCGGTCAATTAACAGGCGGGATCGTGTCGATTACCTTTTTTGTAAATAGGAACTAAAATAGATTCCGACCATGTCTCTATAAGCCGGGAAGAACAACTAGCTGTGATTACCAGTGTTAAAAGCGGGCCCCATAGTGCTATATTATTTTTAAATAAGTCAATTGGGATCCCGTCTGGTCCGGGGGCCTTCCCTCCCTTACTTGCCATGATCGCCTGGTTCACTTCATCTAGGGTTACCTGGAGGTCAATTGGCATTGGTAGGTTTGTTAACGGTGCCATATCATTAACTTCTGGCTGAATTCCTGAAGTATTAGCGCACTCAATACTTTTACATATTTTCGAGAAATGCTCCACCCATTGCTCTTCCGTTATTGCAATTTCAATGGAGGGGGCATCCCCTGACTCCAAAAAGGGGTCTTCACTGCCCTCCAAAAGGCCGCACCATCTTTAGATGCTGAGGCCTCATGCAATTTCTGCCAAAGCTCATCCCTTAGTTCCTCCTTACGAAGTTTAAGCGCGTTTTTATAGGCCCTCCTTGCCTGCATTATCTCGAGTGGATTTCTAGGGAATTTGTGGGTCACATACTTTAGGTTTGCGTATGCCCGCGTACACTTTGTGTCAAACCACCCTTTTGTATCTCTATTTAATTGTCTATTTGTTACAAATAGGGCCTCTTTTATAACCCTTGTGATATGCTGGAAAGCGGTCAAAACTACTTCGTGTGTTGCATTTTCTTCTAAAATGGCCGCACGATCTTCTTTGTGGTAGCTAGAGGATCCACCATCGGCCAATGCAAAGAATAACCGTTCACTCTATTTATCACTAAGTTTTGAGGAACGCAGATTGATTTAGGCCCAACATGTATCTCTTGTGTTAAGTGTGAAAGGGAGATGCTCTGTGGAAAATGATCACTCAAGGTGATATCATGAGTGTCAAATGTCTTCACTCTATTTGCATATCTATTTGATATGAGGATGTAATCTATTATTGTAAAGCATCCTCTGCCATTAAAAGTACTTTTAAAAGGAGCAGGTTCGACATTTATCTGGTTAGCGAATCCAAGGTCGTGGCCACACATTACTTCATTAAGAGCTTCCCCGTAATGTAAATGTGGGAAGTGGGTATCACTGTTCCCTTCTTCGGTCATAATGCCACATACCTCCCCCCCAAATGAGAAACACATCCCTTTCACTTTGAATAGATTTCAAATCACTGTCTAGTTTTTCCAGGATCCTCCTGATCTGATTGGGTATTATTATAAAAGTTAACCAATGCAACACTATGCTTGTTATCAATGTACAATATCAACACTTGATAATATAATTCCACATATTTCAGTTCTATTTTTCTCACGTTTACCATGTTAGATATATAGTTGGCTAAACCCCCCTCTGCCCTCCCATGGTTCCCTGCCACCGTGTGATAAGTTCGATAGCCATTAATATGTACAGCCTCTTTTACCCAGGTTTCTTGGAAGCACATGATGGAAAACTTTAATATAAACTCACACTACAATGGATTTGCCAGCTTTGATCGGATCCCCGATACATTCCAGTAAACCAGGTTTGTTACCTCGTTATGATTTCTGCTTGTTCTTTTTATCAGGGTCACATCTACAATTTTTGCGATAGGAACAATGGATGGTATCTGTGACTGAGATTTCCCTATAATCCTCTACCAGTTAACTGGATTTAGACACCACATTAGTCAACTCGTCTGTGTTACGATTTCGGCCACTAACAATGGTGTCTGCTGTATATTGTTAGGGACTGTGTAGTTATTAAAAAGCCCGTAGGTACTTGGTTTAATAAGCATATTTTTATCTTCCACCTTCTTATTTCCGGAATGTTGTACTACCCCCATTGTCAGTCAGTCTATCTCTTCTAAATTGTTGAGACTATCAAATCGGTTTGCTACTTGAACATTATATCTAGGATAGATCTCATCTGAATAGTTCCTATTTAAATTTGTATTTCCCAATATATTTGATGGTTGGTAGAAGTGACCTAAAGGAACAACGTTTACTTCCTGGGGGCTAATAATATCACTCCCTACTCTCGAGGATGGTTCTCACCAGATGAGGGGATCCAAATGTTAAGACCACGCAGTCCCCCAAAAGGGCTTTGCGAGTTTTACCTATCCAAGCTATTCCAACCATTTTAAATTCGGAAAAAAGAACCCTGTTTAATCCTGTCCCGATACTTAACCAATGTAGGAATTTGTTTCTCAGAGCAACCCAGGATTCGTTTTTGTGGTCAGAGAGCTGCGGGACATTTGCCAAAATTACTATGTAGGGAGTAGCGTCCGGTGGGAGATCTAAGGATTGTGAAATAATTTCGGGGCGGACTTTTGGGACACGTGGGGTTAAGGTTAAGTTGACTACTGTCGTTTAAGTCCCTCCCCTGGAAATTTCTATATGCATCTCTTCGTCCACTATAGTTTTGATGGTACCTATCTAAACCAGAATGGGTTTTCGCCCCCAGTGTTCCTATCTGATTCTCCCTATTCACCTGATTCGCTAGATTCAACTCTCCTTGTTCCCCCTCATGTGTAATTTGCATATTTACCATTTCTGATGACATTACGTTAGATACTCTAGTCGTCCTAGATCTCGTGGAATCCCCACTTTCACTTTTATAATTGTTTCTAAAGAGGGTATTTTTTCCGAGATGTTTTTCTAAAGATTCCTCTATAGATTTTAACCTCTCCGCATTCTTTGCTAAGGATTCTTTAAGAATGCTCTCTAGCCCTTCTATTTGTCCAGATAGTTTTCTTAAGTCGTCCTTTGAACAAAAAGGCTCCTTAGGGTTTGATGGTTTCATACTCTGACCTGCTTGTGATGACATTGATACTTTTTTCCACTTTCTTACCATTTTCTGCGGTTTTATACTCTGAGTTTTATGGCCTAAAAGATCCTCTTGTACTACCCTATTTTCCCTATTTTCATCCACCGGTTTCTTTGGGCGCTTTGGCGGGGGCTAAGTTTCACTGTCCTCATCACTAACCCACACATGGTCCGATACATTTTGCACACATCCATTTTTATACAATTCACTTTCAGTTCCATTAGCTGTTGAAGGTCTTTCTATTGATATTGTCTCAACGTGTGAGCTTTCTTCTCTGGTTTCCGCATTTAAAGTCTCCTCAACAGTACTTATTTGTTTTTCAATTGCCCCCATCGCCCCTGTGAGGTAATTCAATAAAGATGAACGTGAGATTGTAACCGTCTTGGGCGCAACCTTCTTGAGAAGTCCTTTATTGGCTTCCGCCTTTCTTTTCCCCGTTTTTAAAGATTTTCTTTTTTGATAGGGAAAACCAGCAATCAGCAAAGATTTTTATTTCGCTGTTAGTTCCTTTAATGTGCTGGGAGGGCGCAAGAAGTTTATATTTGATGCCGCTAGCCGCTCAATCGCTTGTACGATCAAAGTCAACAAAATTTTCTTTGGATATCCAGCTATATGAAGAGACTACTAAGTACTCACCAAACAGCAAGGCTCTAACGACAGGAAACCAAGGGGGGTGGCCCAGCCCAGCCTATGACGGGCTAAGACGGGCCCGTCTTCGCCCGGGCACGCCTCGCCTGCGTCCCGCGCTGCAGGACCCTTCTGCCTCTGTTATAGTGCTCCTGCTCCTGCGCTCGAACACCTTCCTCCACACAGGGTCAAGGGGTCATGGATAAAGTGGCAGTGCAAAAAGCAGCGTGTTGTCCTTGTGGCGTACATTTGCTACACTTTGTGTGAAGCTAGGGTTTTTCACAATCCTTTGACTTTATTGATGTTAGCACCCTCCACTCAAAATTTGTTACAGCGCCAATGGTGCAAAGGCACTGAACCATGTCCCTAAGTCCAGTTTTAAAACAAACCCTTGCAGGCATTCCCAATCAAGTCTCTGGGCAAATCTTCCAGTATTTTTGCTGCATTTTTTTTTTTTTTTTAACTTCACAAAGCCATTTCAACAATGTGCTCACTATACATAATAATGCACAATCATTCCCTTTGTGTATGACTTTCACACGTAAATTGAGAAATATGGATGTTGCCTAACAGTCATAGTTGTCGACTTTTGATCTGGGGGACCAGGTATGAGTCCGGCATTGGCTCTGGGCAAATCACTTAATCCCATCCTTAATATAAAGAGAATCTGACCTTATGTAATATAATCTGGTGTACATGTATAGTGCTCCAATGCCCTTTGGTAGTGTTCATGATATATTAAACTGCAATATATATGTGTATATATGTGTGTATATATATATATGTGATCAAGGCCCTTTGAGGTCGAAACGCGTAATGCTGAGTGATTTTACTGGAGTGAAATAAATTTTAAATCTGCACTTACTTTGTGGTCCGTGCTCCTGTTCCTGCTCTGTTTGACAGCCTGAGCTAAGGTTGGAGTTCTTTGGATATATATATATATTACATTCAGTGCTGACTACCGATCAGAACTTTGAGACTTATTTTTCCCTTTGAAAGGCGTTATTCGATTTTCTTTGCATCATTCTCTCTTTTGCTCCGATGGATTGGACTAATGAAATTGACTTATGGATGGGTCACAGTTAATGGACTTCCGTAACTTATCGGTCTGCCGAGTTGCCTTATGGGAGTTGTAGTGCTGTGGGGACATAAGCGCGCGTCTGCTGGCCAGCATTTATGTTGGAATATCACAATGTGTGTTTATTTTGGCCTCGTTGTGCTGTTGCTTATTATTATGCCCCAATGCCTCCAGAGGACATTAATTTGGTTTATGCGAAAATAAGTGTGCTTTAATTATCTCTGCTCTCTCGGCACAGAACACAGATCGTGTAACAATTAACCTGTGACCCAGCTCTTCTGAAATTGCCGGTTTTAAGGGGTAGTCTTGTGATAATAATGCGGTGACAATTTGCAGCACGTTTTTTACCTAATGTTTTTAGGCACAAGTTTTTGAGCGATTGACGGCCCTGTGTGCATATATTTTAAATGTTCCCATTTGGCAGGTGAAATTGACATGGTTTATTTATATACGTGTTTAAGCATATGACACGGAGAGAGGCAGGCTGTTTTGCAATAGATTCCAAATAGCAGATATTTAGTTATTTCATGTATTGTGCAGATATTGTAAATGGTGCAAATGTCGATTCTGTTTTAATGATTCCAGCGTGATAATGCCTATGTGTATACTTAGATAACAGTTACACTTTACAAACAGAGCAACATCTTTGCATTTCAGTTACGCATGCGTATTTTTTCTATGTCTACCCTGCACCTGTGGGGAAAGTGTTCGTTATATATACTCACTCAATTTGGGCGCCAATTCGATTGACAAAGGCTTCTGCGAAGCCGAAACGCGTCTCCTTGAGCTCGGGGTCGAGGGAGACCCAGGAAAATAAAGGTGCCATATTCCAGCAGCCTTGTGTACGTGCCTTCTTCTATGGGAGCAGGACTGGTTGTTCATATATATATATATATATATATATATATATATATATATATATATATATATATATTCACTGAAAAAAACAAAGGTTACAGGGATAATATAGTTATGAAATTAAATTAAAAAAAACATTTAAATTCATTTAAAGAACCAAAGCTTACAGGGACGTTCTAGTTAGGTTCAGATTTTACACACACAAAACCATAAAAGTTCAGCAGTTATAGTTAGAGCTATCTCAAGTAACTATTACTGGTGCCCTAAGGTAACTATAACTCGTGCCCCCGCCATGCAGTTTTCTCATCAATAATTTTCACTGCAAATGTTGCAGTTATATTATCTATGATGTTATAGAAGATGTCATGAATTTATTTATTTATTTAAAAAGTTTTGTATAGCGCGAACAAGACCCCGAGAGGTATCAGAGCACTTCACAGTAATAAGAGAGGATAACACGGTAAAAGGGAACATTGTAAGGCGGTAATAGAGTATAACGTAATGAGGTAATAATGTACAAGGATGCGAACGATAATTACTTATTACAATAAGGTAGACAATCCTGGATAATACAGTGCTTGAAGAAAATAGACGACCAATTGTTATTTACGGCAGGAACCTGTCCATAAGGAGTGTTTTACTTCATGTTTGAAAGCAGCTGTGTAAGGAATTCTGCGGATTTCCGGAGGGAGTGAGTTCCAGATCTTCGGTGCCGAACCTGAGAAGGCTCGAAGTCTTGTTCTCTTTTTGCGAAAAGACTGGGGTTTCAATAATAGAGCATTTGCACTTCTTGATGGTCTGCCCCCCCCCTGATAGTTCTAGTTTTTGAGCCAGGGGTTTTGAAGTGTAGGGCTTTGTGCGTTAGACAGGCAATCTTTAGTTGAATTCTTGCTTCGTAGGGTAACCACTTTAGAGATCTTAGAGCTGGGGAGATGTGATCAGTTCTTTTTGTGTCAGTGATCAGTCTAGCAGCTGCATTCAATGAAGCCCTGAGCGGGGCCAAGGCATGTTTGGGGAGGCCACATAACGTCGCGCTACCATAGTCTAGTCTTGGCAGGACAAGCGCTTGAACCACCAGCTTGAGGTCCTCGAGGGAGGAATGGTTTTAGATTTCTAAGAAGCCTCATTTGTAGGGCTGGGCGTAGTTGGCGTAGCGCCACTACGCAGAATTTTGGAAAAAATTTGTGGAAAACGAGCGCACGTCCTGAGGGTCCGTGTGCCCGGGACAGGGGTCCCTCGTGCCTGGGCAGGCTCCCCGATCTCCCCGGCCTGGCTGGGTTGAGAAGCATGGACCGGCCCCGGGGACTGCGTTTCGGTCAGGGGTTTGGGAGCCCCCGTCCTGCCGCCTGCCAAGTGTCCATCTGCCCGGGACAAGGGTCCCTGGTGCAGAGCCCCGGAGACCTGCAAGGGCTGGCGGGAGCCCTACCGCTATGGCTCGTCTCGGGGCGGGCAGATGGCAGTCCTTTCGGTCCCGGCCATCTGGTCGCACCTCTCCCCTCGGCAATCTGGTCGCACGCAATGCTTTCCAATGGGGCGACCAGATGGCCGGGCCGCCCTGGAAGTCCCGATGAGGGCTCATTTGCCTCCCGGATCCCAGCCAGGGCTCCAGGAGGTCGGGCACGTTCGCGCCCAGGGTCCCCTGAGCCTCGCGGTGCGCTCGGATTCCCAGAAAGCGGGGTAGCCTTCCTCCGGATTACTAGGGGCAGGGTATGCCGGGACACCCCTCCCGGGCTGGCGGTTCTCTGCCAGGGACCAGATGGGCTAAAGTGCCCGGGACGGGCTCCATGGGTCCCGGGCAGTCCTCCCCCGGGCGCCCGGGCCCGAGAGCTCCGGTGGTCCTCGCCGTGCCTGATTCCCAGCCGGGCTCCCCGAGCCCCCGGAAAGCGGAGCCCCCGAGCCCTGCGTGGGCAGGCGGGAGCCCTACTGGGAAGGCTCGTCTCGGGGCGGGCAGATGGGAGTCCTTTCGACCCCGGCCATCTGGTCGCACCTTTCCCTTCGGCCATCTGGTCGCACGCAATGCTTTCCAATGGGGCGACCAGATGGCCGGGCCGCCCTGGAAGTCCCGATGAGGGCTCATTTGCCTCCCGGATCCCAGCCAGGGCTCCAGGAGGTCGGGCACGTTCGCGCCCAAGGTCCCCTGAGCCTTGCGGTGCGCACGGATTCCCAGAAAGCGGGGTAGCCTCCCTCCGGATTACTAGGGGCAGGGTATGCCGGGACACCCCTCCCGGGCTGGCGGTCTCTGCCGGGGACCAGATGGGCTATGCCCGGACAACACCTCCCGAGGCATCCGGGGCTCCCTCCTCCGGCCCACGGCGTGGCAAGGTGCCCGGGACGGGCTCCATGGGTCCCGGGCAGTCCTCCCCCGGGCCCGAGAGCTCCGGTGGTCCTCCCCGTGCCTGAGGCCCAGCCGGGATCCCCGAGCCCCCCGGGACGCGGAGCCCCCGAGCCCTGCGTGGGCAGGCGGGAGCCCTACCGCGAAGGCTCTGCTAGGGACAGGGTACTCTGGGACCCCTTTCGGCCTAGCGGTCCTCAGCCGGCAGCTGGGCGGGCCAGGATGCCGCCCCAGCCCTGGGTCCGTCCCTGGGCCTGCGCGTGGCAGGCTGCCCTGGATGGGGTGTGGCAGGCCCGGGGAGCCTCCCCCTGCTGGGCTGGGTCCAGGGGCCCCGGGGAGTGCGGCCTCCCCACCCCAGGGTCTGTCCTCGTTCCTGCTGAATGGCAGGATCCCCGAACGAGGTCCCGCGGGCCCGGGGATCCTCCCCCTGCTCGGCTGGGTTCAGCGGCTCCCAGGGGCCCCGGGGAGGGCGTCCTCCCCACCCCGGAGCTCCGTCCTTGGTCCTGCCGCATGGCAGGGTGCACGGGACGGGGTCCGGCGGGCCCGGAGAGGCTTCCCCTGCGCCTCTGGGCCTGGGAGCCCCGGCTGGGTCCAGGGGCCCCGTCGGGCCCCGGGTGCTCCGGCCCTGGGCCCTGTCCCCCATCCTGCCGCACTGCCAAAAGCCCGGAATGGGGTTCCGTTGTGCCCGGGGAGCCTCCCCTTGCTTGGCTGGGTTCAGGAGCTCCGGCCGGGGCCCCTGAGGGACCCGGGGAGGGCGGCCTCCCCACTGCGGGCTCTGTCCTCGGTCCTGCCGCGTGGCAGGGTGCCCGGGACGGGGTCTGGCGGGCCCTGGGAGGCTTCCCCTGCGCCTCTGGGCCTGGGAGCCCCGGCTGGGTCCAGGGGCCCCGTTGAACCCCGGGTCGGGTGCTCCGGCCCTGGGCCCCGTCCCCCAGCCTGCCGCACTGCCAAAGGCACAGGACGGGGTTCCGTTGTGCCCAGGGAGCCTCCCCTGGCTTGGCGGAATTCAGGAGCTCTGTCCGGGGCCCCTGAGGGCTCCGGGGATGGCGGCCTCCCCACCCCGGGCTCCGTCCTCAGTCCTGCCGTGTGGCAGGGTGCCCAGGACGGGGTCCCGTGGTCCTGGAGAGGCTTCCCCTGCGCCTCTGGGCCCGGGAGCCCCGGCTGGGTCCAGGGGCCCCGGTTGGTTCCAGGTGCCCCTCCGGGCCCCGGGTCGGGTGCTCCAGCCCTGGGCCCTGTCCCCCGGCCTGACGCTATGCCAAAGGTCCGAGACGGGGTTCCGTCGTGCCCGGGGAGCCCCCCTCCCTTGGCTGGGTCCAGGAGCTCCATCTCGGGCCCCTGAGGGCCCTGGGGAGGGCCGCCTCCCCACCCCGGGCTCCGTCCTCGGTCCTGCCGCGTGGCAGGGTGCCCGGGACGGGGTCCTGCGGGCCCGGGGATGCTTCCCCTGCGCCTCTGGGCCCGGAAGCCCCGGCTGGGTCCAGGGGCCCCTCCGGGCCCCGGGTCGGGTGCTCCAGCCCTGGGCCCTATCTTCCGGCCTGCCTCTATGCCAAGGGCCCGGGACGGGGGTCCGTCGGTCCCGTGCAGACCTCCCCCGCTTCGCCTGCTTGTTGAGGTGTCTGCGGGCCCCGGGTCGGAGGGCCCGTCGGCTCCCCCCCTCGCAGCCCCCATGGCTGGGGCCCTGGGCCTCCGGTCCCCCATGCCCCAGCGCCCGCTCACTCTTTCGTTGGGGCACAGAGCGACCAGATGCCTTCCCTTTCGTGCCCGGCCATCTGGTCGCACCTTTCCCCTCGGCCATCTGGTCGCACCTATCCCCTCGGCCATCTGGTCGCACCCAATGCTTTCCTATGGGGTGACCAGATGGCCGGGCTTCCTGGAAGTCCCGATGAGGGCTCATTTGCCTCCCGATCCCAGCGAGGGCTCCAGGAGGTCGGGTACTTTTGCGCCTTGGGTCCCCTCTGTCACCTCGTGTGCACGGATTACAAGAAAGGGGGTAATTTTCCTCCGGATTACTAGGGAGAGGGTCAATCAGACCTCCGTGAGGTCCGGCGATTCTGAAACAGGGGAAGGCAGCACCCGGGCCCGCCCACCGGGGCCCCCAGGGGCCCGGGTACGCACCTGCCTCTCAGCCCCTTCCCTATGTTCCTTTTTCTCCGAGTTTGCTCAGTCAGACCTCCGTGAGGTCCGGGGATACTGAGACGGGGAAAGGCAGCACCCGGGCCCGCCCGCCGGGGCCCCCAGGGGCCCGGGTACGCACCTGCCTCTCAGCCCCTTCCTGATGGTCCTTTTTCTCCGAGTTTGCTGAGTCAGACGTCCGTGAGGTCCGGGGATGCTGAGACGGGGGAAGGCAGCACCCGGGCCCGCCCGCCGGGGCCCCCAGGGGCCCGGGTACGCACCTGCCTCTCAGCCCCTTCCCGATGGTCCTTTTTCTCCGAGTTTGCTCAGTCAGACCTCCGTAAGGTCCGGGGATGCTGAGACGGGGGAAGGCAGCACCCGGGCCCGCCCACTGGGGCCCCCAGGGGCCCGGGTACGCACCTGCCTCTCAGCCCCTTCCCGATGGTCCTTTTTCTCCGAGTTTGCTCAGTCAGACCTCCGTGAGGTCCGGCGATGCTGAGACGGGGGAAGGCAGCACCTTGGGAGTAAAGATGGTTTAGGATGTGTATTTGTGTAGTCAGAAGGGTGGGAGTGGGTGTATGTTTCTAGTTTGCGATGGAATGAATTATGAAAGTGTGTGTATGAGATTTTGTTATGGTGGTGTGTGTGTGTTATGTTTTGATTTTGTGGAGTAGTGAGAGGAAATGATGTATGTAAAGCATTGTTGGTAAGTGGAAGTTGAATGGTAAAGGGGTGGTGATGTGCTTTGGAAAAGAGTGTATGTGGTGTGTGAGAGGGGATAAACGAGTTATGAGTGTTTGTTTTAGATTTGATAGCTGAAACATGTAATGTATTAGATGGAGTGGAGTGTAAGGATTGTTTGGTTGTGTGTTTTTGGTAAAAAGAGGAGGAGGGTGTTGATGGATGAAATGATGGAGGGCTGAGTATAGGTTTGGTTGTGACATAAAGGGGTCTGTTAGGAGCAAGTAGATGGTAGAGCTGATGTTTGAATGAACAGGGAGTGTGTGTCTGGATGGACTAAAGTTATGTATAACGTAGCTTTGTGTTGTGTTGGTGATGTGTGGATTTGTTAGTGGTATAGGGCAGAGTGGTGTTTTGTGTGAGACTGATGGCGCCATTGTGTGGTAGTTGGATTAGAAGGGTGTTTGTGTGGTTTGTGGTGTTTTGTAGCCGGGGTTGAAACATTGAGATGTGGTTGTGTCTAAAACAAATTGACAAAACCAATATATTTCGCAGAAGCAAAACCTATTGGTTTTGCCAATGCTTGTTACAGTATCTAGTAATGAGGAGATTAGTTTATTGAAAGGTAAGAGCAAAGGTGAAATAAGATAAACGAATCGGGCCAGGATCACACTATTTATTGAGCTGAGAAAGCCAGGAGTAGAGCGCTTGTGTTTTTGCTGCTAGCATTGATAAACTCTGGCTTTTTCACAGGACTTGTGTGCAAAACGCCTTACTTCCATTATATTAACAGTTGCTTAGAAAACGTGGCAGCGTTCCTACGCTGCAGTATGAAGAGTGTGTGTGCCCTGCGTTCTCGTTGAAGCTTGCCGGACAAATGAGCTGCCTTGTGACTGGACGCTTGCAGTGCCCTGTGAAGCAGCCACCCAAACACAAAACTGCTCGCTAGGCGTGCAAGACACAAGCCTCTCTCCAGTCAGTCATCAGTCATTCTAGACCAGTGCGCGCTCCTTCGCTGTGTTTCGACCTGCTGCCCATCCTGTGGATGAAGATGAGGGGAGGCAGTGAATGGAATACGCTTTAACATTATTCCGGAAGCAGCAGGTGCTGGTTGGGTCGTGGACCTACTGCTGTATTCAGTACGAGTAGCAGGTGCCAGGGGAACTTCTCTGTGCCTTTTGATTTCATAAATAAACGTAGGACCGACGCTGCAAAACACCTGTTTTTTTTCCGATTCGCGTCGGCTCCCAAAAACATAAAAACAAGCTCTGTCGTGAATTGTTTTTGGTGATTTTGATATTTTCACTATTCGGACTGTACAATTAATGCATACGTACAAAATGCCTTTCTGAATTCCACCGTGGCCAGTATTTAATGGGTGAAGTGACATGGGTGAAGTGACATGGCTGAAAGTCCTTGCTACAATGAATGTTAGAATAAAATAAGCACCTTTCCTTGATACTGTGACATTGATTCACATAAAGATTGACTTGAGTAAAGCGTGTTCACAGTGTATTTATTCATGGTTATAAATAATAGAATCAAGAGATGAATTCTACGGTTTCAATATTGTGGGGGGGGAGGGGTGGGAGGCTGTCTGACCAGAAGCAGGGTCAAGATTTAACCCAGAGGCCAGTGCTTATCATAGGTTTGGAGCCAGCCTGCTTACGGAGCCTCCGGTTGTCAGATGTCTGCTTCGGGTCAGGAGTCCTTGAAGGGGTGTACAGTTAGTAGGTGCAGGATCAAATTGCTGCTCATTTTGTCTGTTTACACAGTGAGCGCTGCAAAGGTCCTTTGCAATTGAAAAGGCATTTCAAGCGGTCAATCAAGGTTGCCCAAAGAAATTACATGCTTTCTTAGACAGGACTACACAGTCAGTGCTCCATATAACAACCTGAGTGTCAATAGATCATGTGCACGGTATATATGCCCAAATCGTGTTAGATGTGGATCAACATTATGGTCTAGTAAACCATATGTCAATAAGATTTGTATTTTAGGACACATTCTAACCTGAATTTCTTAAATGCGGCCACAGACTTCATGGTCGAATTAGGTGCAAAGGAAAAAAGTGATTTGCGTAGGATCACACAATTTGATCAAGTGGAGAAGTTTTTCTTGTTAGACTTGAGTTAGACTTGAGTTATTAAATCATTGTGGATGGAAGTATCCTACTTTGTTGTTTTACCACCAAATTGCAATGTTTTGTGTTCAATAATCTTTGTCTAAAATGCTACATTTGGTTCAATAAATGCAAGTATCGTTTTAATTCAATTTGACAACATGTATACAATGTCACATTACCTTTCTTGAACAGAATTAAGGGTAAGATAGAGCTAGAGATTATTTTAAAGTTAATATCACTGCCTTTCCCTGAGTTAACAATTATTAAAGAGGGAGAGGATTAGCGCCTCAATGATTGTCAGTTGCAAAACAAAGATACTTCTGTCGATCTGCAGGTATTCACTGAGATAGATGAAAATTGTCCAACAGCTCCACTGCAAACCTACAAAGCAGAAAAGCAAATTTTTAGATTATGTTCGCTCAGCTACGCTCCTCTAGTGCGTTTAATCTTTTAGCACTGTGATAGGTAGGAGAAAATGTAGTGCCTGAGATGTTTAGCTCAGCTCAATTTTGACTTGCCAGTCCCCAAGGTCCAAGGGCCTAGCCAGAGCCTGTCATTCTGACTGTTTGCTCACCTTTAAAGGAAAGCAAGTTTAGTAGTCTGTAATCTCTGGTGTAAATCTTATGATATCATCTCAATGTGTATGAACTGTATAATATCACATAGAGACTGACTGGAAGCGAAGTGTGTTTGTTAAAGCCAGTCTGCAAGGAAAATTTGTGCTGTATGAGATCGCTGTAGTGATTCAGTCTTGTCTTTCTTCACAGTCTCCTTACCCTAATAATCATATTTTTGCTTTACCCGTTCTTAAATTGAAGTGTGCAGGTGACAGAATACAAGGAAAATAAACAGGACATGGTGAACTATCGATACCTGGCACAGGCACGCGTGAGATCCTATCACTCACTTATCTGGAGAGCAATTTGCACACTTTGGTGCCTGCTGTAGCAATTAAACAAGCCCCTATCCTATGCAGAAAATGTTTTAGAGATGCCCTCGGATATCAGGATGGATTCATTCTTTCATACTTAGCAGTGATTGATACCTAAGACAATGAGTATCTCCTTTGCATGGTACTGAATTCACATACAAAAATAGACAGACATGTCAGTGTCCAGGTCACTATTACTGAGATGCTGACCAGCGACAGTATGCAGGAGACAACTACAGTGACACAGTCTCTTTCATGGTGTGCTGGAAGGCTGATCCATAATGATGTCCTCCCCATCACAGTGTGCAAGATGATTAATTGCTACAGTGATCAGTCCTACTTATAGTGTCTAAGATAGCAGACTCCTGTAATGTTCAGTCCTGTCACAGTGTGCTGTGCAGGGCACATCTGTATTGGTATAGATCATTTTAAAATGTACATGTCACTATAGGCACACCTCCTCAGACAAACCCTGCTTGTCACTGAACGTGGACCGCTCTAGTGTGGGTCAGTATAGATGTTTATCTCGTTAAAAACTGTCTGCAGGTCACCATTGATTTACAGGTCTTATCACACATATATCCAGTCACTATGAGAATGCAGCTCATAACTCGTGTCTAAAGGTCATGGAGCTCAGGAATGGTGGAACACTGTGGAAATGGGGAAATTGTGTGCTTTATTGCAGCATTGGTGAATATAAGAAATATATACCCTACATCAACATTGTAGAAACTTAACAAGTATGTGTATTTCTGAGGCATTATGTGGACGGATCACCATATTGTTGTGGTGGGGATATTGTGTATGGGCATTGGGGATTCGTAAGTATAGTTTTCAGATGTTGGCCATATTAAACTATGTTAGTGTGTAGGAACTAATGTGCTGATACTTGGATCCTTTATCTTGTACAGCTACCTTATTGAAAACCGTTGGTAACATCAGCAGTACTATATGCTTAAAAGCAATTTGCAGACTTGAGTCTATTATGTGCTTTTATGGGATACTGTATATCAATGAGGAGTACAGACACATTACGTTCGACCCAGTTCCGACTACGACTACGCTGTTATCCCCTAAATTGCTATCTTTATTCCATTTCCTTAAGATTGCTTAGGTGGAGAACTCCAAAACAACAGACTGACTATGTTTAATTTGAAGGGAAGCATTTGCTAAACATTTTCTTTACGTTGCTTTTAGTGAGGGCCTCCAAGTTCATTTGTTAAATTATTTGTAAATACTTTCAAGTACAGTCAATGTCACTGATCCAAAATATGTCAAAATGCACTATTTGGTGCAAATGTTCGTGAGGATATCCTTGCGTATTTTCAAGTGCATAGTTAAATTCCACAGGAAAAACTCTGCAAACACCATATAGCGAGCTTGGTAAATCATTTCATATTATTTGAGGTTTTGGCTCAGTATGCTTTATATTACACCATTTCTTGGTAGCTGTACCAAAAGTTACTTTAGGGAGAACCCTCCTTCCCAAAAATTGTAAACACCATTATTAGCCCATTGTTCTTAGGATATTTTCTGTAAAAAAAAATCTCTGATCTGATCATGTTTTCAGTAATGTTGCCTCTGCCACCAAAAGTTTCTTGGTGGTTATTCCCTAAATTGTCCTGCAAAGACTTGTTAAATTCCTTTCTAATTTTAACCAGTGTCACGCTAGTGACAGCACTGGCACTTATCTCTCCTCCAATGGGGCTACTGCAGGTACAATTACTGTGAGAGAAGGTTGAGGAGTGGCAGAAGTTGCTGGTATTTGTGCCATTGACCAATATAGGAATACCCTTTCCTAGCTTGCACCCAGGCCCACTTCAACCTTGCTACTCCAATGGATGACAAGAGACATTATGAAATCCTGGGGGACTTTGCAGGTGATGGATATCTTTTGAGACCTAGCAGTGCCCATTTTGTGTTGGTTGGAAAGGTAGGAGGAGAACCAGTGAAGGACATGGTCAGTGAATCCCATTCAAGACTCCAGGGTGCGTATGAAGATGGGGTCTCCATGCTGCTGCATGATCAGAAGCAAGACTGGTAGTTGTGCAGGAGACAGTTAGCACTAATGTGATCTTGTAGTTGAGCATAGACTGCTTTTTTAGTTATCTTGCTGGCGAATAGTAGGTGAATGATGGACCATGCGTTGGTGTAGTCATCAGAGGTCATCACAGCCAATATTAGGTTTCTTTAGGAGTGGGAAGACCTGCCCTGTCTTGAGAGCTTCCGGTAAGGTGCCTTGAGTGAGGGGTGGCATTTACAATGATGAGTAGGGGTGAGAGATGAGTGTAAGACGTTATCTTCATAAGAAGAGGCTTTGAGGAAGTTGAGTATGTTGGTGAGATCTACTAGAGATAAGGCTTTGAAGGCTGACTATTGCAGGATCCTGTGGGAAGGGTGAGCGCAAGAGATGTTGATTGCATTACCATTTTCTGTGGAGTGATGCACAGGTGGTTCTGATAAGGGGATGATAAAGTGCTTGATTGTCTGGCAAACCTTCTGCTTCCTTTGAATTCATTGATGGTGTTATTATAGTACTTATCTTTGGCTGATGTGATGAGCTGTCTGTGTGTTGCGTGGATGGACTTCAGTATCATGATGTCATCAAGAATTTTGTTTTTCTTACACTTTCTTTCCTGTTTGTTGATGGATTGTTTATTGTCCTCCAAGTACCAGGGCACTAAAGGCTTTGGCTTGCACATGTGTGCTTTAATTGGGGCATAGATGTTCACATAGTTTTCCCAAAAAGTATTAAAGGGTGTTGGTGTCAGATGTGAGGGTGAGAGATGAGTTCACCTAAAAGGTTGCCTATGGAAAAGTTTTTGAAGAATCTGCGGAAGGTTTGGCCTTCTCTTTTATGTTGACCTTGGGTAGGACGCTGAGCAGGGACATAGGAATGGCAAAATGATTGTTCCAGTCCAGGGCTATGGGTGGTTTGCATTGGATTGTTGGTGATTTTGAGAAGACAAAATCAAGGATGTGTCTTTTGAAGTGTGCTGATGTGTTGTACCACATAGAGTGTATTGGTGAGGTTGAAGAAGGTGTCTCTCTTAGTTTGTTTGTGCTTGTGTTGTCTGGGAGTTCACCAAAGTGGGTGGTGTGGGTGTGTCGGATGAATGAGGTGGTGAGGAGATCTGAGAATTCATCAATGAAGTTCTTGTTCTACACTGGAGGCCTGTAGATGAGATGGAGAGTGGTGGTCTGAGGTGCAACGAGTGGAAAATGGCATGTCGGAAGCTGCATGGAGTTGAGTGTTACTCGCTTGCCTAAGGTGCAGGACCAGGAGGACTTACATATGCTATCCGAGGCCTCCTTTCTTATGTGCGCTGTCGGTACAATGGTGCTGTAGCATGTGAGAAGAAGAAGAATTTTTAGGGTTGCGAGATTGTGGGGGAAAACGTGTTTTGGTGATGAAGAGGGCTTCAAGCTTTGTGATGGGCGATGAGGTCAGTGATGGGAAACAACCTTTACTACGCATGCATTACATCGCATGCCATTAGATAGCGGTCTTTACAACGCAAGTCGTTACAACGACTTGCGCTATAGGACAAGGAATAGTTTAATTTACTATCCAACACCTTCCCTACTGTATGTAGGCTGGAGTTGGAATAGTAAATTTAACTACTCCTAAGTCCAGCGCCCTCCAACGAAAGTCGTTGTAACGACTTGCGTGGTAAAAACCGCGATCTAATAGCATGCGATGTGAATGCATGCGTTGTATAATCTTACAACCGTCAGTGATATCTAGTGCAAGGAGTACTGCAGAACAAGCGCTAATGAGCATGAATTGGATTAATTCTCTGTGATTTGAGGGTGTGTGGTAGTTAATGCGATGTGTACAATGTTGGGTCTGTGTATATGAATGCTATGTGAGTGTCTGGGTTATCTAGATCTGGGTGTGATTGTGGGGATTGGCAGTATGGGGTGGTGATTGAAACTCATGATTTTATCTTACCGTATAAGTTTCAGTGGAACTGGGGTTATGACCCAAGGCCCTTCCAAGCTCAAACAGGAAATACCCTTGTCTTGTGTCCACCTTTTGCTGGGGACGCCCTTGTGATTGGACACCCTGAAAAGTCGATTGAACAGAAGGGAGGAAGTGATGTCATTTGCTGGATAAATGGTTGATGGGAAATCCAGTGATGTCATTTCCTTTGCAGATGGATCATGGGGAATACAGTGATGTCACTTACAGTGCAGATGGATGATAGGAAATTAAGTGCTATTGTTTGACTTCTTCTTTTAAAGATGGTTTTGGTGCAAAGCCAGTGATGGCACATTCTGTGTAGATGAATGACTGGAAATGCAGTGATGTCACTTACTGTCCAAGAGGATGATGGGCAATCCAGTGCCATCACTTTCTGTGTAGATGGCTAACGGGAAATCCAGTAATGCCACTTCCTGTGCAGATGGATGTTTGGAAGTACAGTCCAAAAAGCCAGTTTGCCAGGAAGAACTGTTATAAACATACTTTTGTTGCTCACATTACATAACCAGGGGTCAGCTAAAAAAGGAGACATCCTGGTTTCGGGAATCTGAAAATATAGACTTCAAGAACTTTGGCACCAGTGCACAGAAGTTACTCTGGTCGACCGAGTCACAAACAAGAACCAACATCTACTTTGAATTGAATCAAAAATGTTCTACACATAGATTGCTCCAAAACAATGAGTAACAATGTACTTTCAAACCCAGACAGTAATGGATTTTCTACCATAGGAAGCCAATAACCTTGTTGTAGAGATTATTCTAATTTAGTTATCAAAGTTTGATCACAAGAGCATGATTGAATAAATTACGTTTGTTAGCCAACCATAAGAATTGGCTACATGTGATTTTTTTAGGTTGCAAGAAATTAGCCATTTCTTAGTTGTGTGCCCATTCCATCGGAAGAGATGTTGAAAGTAATTGTTGCACATACTCTGGCGTCCCAGAGCGTTAAAGAGGTGCCACAGGAAGCGTGTGATAATTTCTTTCCTTGTGTTACAGTGGCAATGTTAAACACATTTTATAAACCACTAAAGCCCTATTGCTAGTCAATTACTTTCACCATACAATTACAGCAAGAGCATATTTGTTTTAATCCATGCTTTGCAAAACACATTTTTAATGTAACATTTTTCTTGCACACACAAGATCTACAGTAGCACAAATGTGATTGCCACTGAAATTAAACATTATCTACAACAATTCTTGCAAATAAAAATTCTTAATGTAGTAATAATCAGACAACCCAGAAATGTGCCTAACCTCTGTCACATTTCGACTCCTTATAGAAGCTGGTACTGGGGTTTTCACCACGTTAAATAAAGATTATTGAGCTAAAATTTGTAGTGTAAATACGTAGAAGACTCATGCCCCTGTCAGGATAGAAAGCCAATTTTGCAAGATAAGGTTTGTTGCCTGATGGAGGTTAGTCTGCTTACCAGTTTTTAGGTCTCGCGCCTAGCGTTGCAGTGCGTAGCACTGCTCGCGCAGCGCGAGACCTATTGTATGGGCTTCAGAAAGCTAACCATATGCTCGTGCGTGTGGTTTTGCTTTCGGAAGCCCACATTGGCTGTAGCTTCTTTTTTTTTTTTTTTTTTAAACGGCACGCAATTGGGCAAAGGCGGGCGCATGTCCCGCCTTTGCTCCGCCCATTCCCGTCCGTGTCTAGGATGCGCATCAGCGCACGTCACAGACGACAGGCTCCCTCGCCCCCCCCGCTCCTCTGTGGTGCGCGCGCACCACAGGTTTCGATTCCGTGCTTGTTTCAGTGAAGTTGCATAATTGCCCATTGAGTATGGTGCAGTAAAGAAAACACATTCGAGACTTCATTCGCATTAGTTTCAGGAATATGACAAATACAAATGTTACGCAAGTGTGTTCACGCACAAACAACAGCTCGTCAAGCCCTGCCTGGCCGTGGTTCACACGGCAGCTCTGGCACCGCAGAGCCTTTATCTGTTTTCACTCAGGCAAAGCGAAAGTCCCGGGGCCAAACTGACATCACCGGGGTGTCATCCGGGAAGAGGAGCCGGAGCTGGGTGTGGGCAGGACGCATGGCAGGAAGCTCCTGCCGTTCCCTCCAATGGCTGTCAGGTGCACGCTGCTTGTCAGACTAGTTATGGCGAGGACATGTGACACTGTTTCAAAGCAGCCCTCTGCCAACACCCTTCAGCGCCCAGAGGTTCAGGAATCCGCCAAGCTGCAGAGTTCCTGATAAGTCGGGACTTGTTCAAGCTTCGTGCTGCCGCTCTGTGGGCTTTTTTTTTCTTCTAAGAACTCGCAGTATCACATTACTAACTGCGTGAAGTTCATGAACGTGAACAGGCTGTTCGTCGTCCACCCTGACCTGAAAAAGCCCTCCGCTTCCACCGCACAATGAGATCCGGGACGCGGTGACGAGAAGCTGTGACAACATCCAACGGCACGGCGAGACACGCAAACGTAGGTATGTCCGCTCAATTGCGGTTGGCTGATTTTTGCTTTTTTTAAGCAAGCCCACATATGTATCATATCATCTTTATATGTTACAGAGCTGGTGTTAGCAACTGTAGCTGTGGTAGAGTTTTGCTTTCCATAGAAAGGGCTTTTTTTACTCTGCTAATAGTGACTTCAATTTGTCAAAGTTTTCGTATGTCAACATTTGTGCAGATTCATCATGGGTATCAAATAGTAAAGTTAAGGGGGAGGAGTCAATAACGAAGCAGCTACCTTTTTACCTCACGTAGGAGTTTGTGTTCTCTGCTACAGTAATGAACTACTTAAATTAATTATATCAAACTTGGTAAGGAACTAGAACTTTATTCAGAATAGACCCTTTTTGTAGTTTGGTGTAAATTCATTGAGTAGGTTTTGTGATATTTGCACTTTGAAATTTGGTATTTGCAATTTTTATCAGTCAAATTAGAATAATTTTGAGCGATTTTATTGATTAGTGATAAGTTTAATATATCTTTTCCTCCATCTGAAATGTGCATATTTAGCACAAATTTGGTGCAGAGGGAAAAAAATTTGTGTGGAGAGGTGGGGACATGAGACTATTGTGGCACCCTGGCAGTTTTTACTTCTACAAAAGACGCAGAGCAATGCTGTCCTTGAGGAATGCTACCTCTTGCCGCACACCTCATCCTGAGTTGATAGAGACACCTAACCACCTCCTGATGCTTCAACCGAATATGTTAAAGATGTATGATAAAACTCACATGAATCCCACACATTTTTCTAAACCGATCCTATCCTCTCAATTAGGAGAGTCACTAGATCTCGAAATGCTCAAGCCACCTTTCCACAGTGTAGGTTTAGAAATGAGAGAAACTTTGTAGAACCTGGAATAAAATAAATTCCACAGAGATGACTGCCCTACTTGAAAACACCTTGCCACAATTGAGTGACCCCGATGTTGGTCCTGCTCTGCAGTTAAAAAAATCTGCCACCACTCTGGCTCTGCACTATCTTGCTGTGTAATTCCTTCCTAATGTCAGGATGTATCCCAGGTTACTGGAATGCTGAAGTAGTCACACCATTACTAAAACCATTGCTAGATCTCAAGGTGTTCTGTAACAATAGGCCAATATTGCTGTTACCAACCTATGCCAAACTCACTAAAACCTTAGTGCATAGCAGCTGATGAAGTTTATGCAAACAAATGGCTTATTATATTTGGCACAATAGGCCTTCTGCAAAGTTTTCAGTACGCAAACGGTATTGGTCAAAGTGATAGATGACAACAGGCAGATAGGACATCAAAAGGGTGTCTGTTCTCTGATTTTATTAGATCTATCAGCGCAGCTGTGTTAAACACCATTTTTATTCAATTTTTGATCAAATATCTGACAGACTCTGGCATGGGGGGAGGGGGACAACCTTAAATGGTTCACTGCCTTTTTACAAGACCACTGCCTAGCTGAATTTAGGTAATCTCCAAACAGATTTTTTCAAGGGTTCCAAAAGGCTCAGTTTTGAGCTCCAGCCTTTTCACCCTATATATGAACCCTTTGGCCTAGTTGATAAAATCCTTCAGACATGTTTTCACCTACTCTGATGACACCCAGCTTAGAGTTAGACTCGATGGGAACTCCATGAAGGCTGCTTCTAATCTTAACAACTGCCTACATGAAGTGTGTAGCTGAATAGAAACCAACTCACTGCCCCTCAATAGGGTTAAACAGAAGTGGTGGTTTTCGGTCTGGACTCTGCGTGGCCAGCTGAGTGGTGGACAACAAATTAAGGAACACTCCCAGTTCCAGTATCTTATGCATGTAACCTTTGAATTGTAATTGATAAATATTTAAATTTTGAGCTACATGTTAAAACTACTTGCTCAACTGCTTTAGACTACTTAATGTAATCAAAACATCTCCCTTTCATCTCTAAATCAGAAAGAGGAGACCTGGTCTAAGCTTGCATCATCTCACAGATGGTCTACTGTAATGCCTTTCGGGTAAGGGCACTGACACATCTTTTTTACCATCTTTAGCTATTACAGAATGCTGCTGCAAGACTGGTTTTGAGGTGAAGAAGACACACTCCCAAATTTAAAAATCGGGACCATCTTCACTGGCTTCCCGTAAGAAAAAGATGCCTGTTCAAAGCATTATGCTTTTACCACAAAACAATATATGACAACAGTCAATCTACATATATGAATTCCATCTTTTTTTTATACAGTCCTTCTAGAGAATTAAGATCTAATCATGGTTGCTTAGTCGTCACTCCTAGATTCAGTTAAGCCAGGTAGGGTGGTCATAGTAGTTACTATGGCCAAGATCTGGAATGCTCTACCCTAAATGATTTGGCTACAGACAAATTTGCTGATGTTTGGAAAACAAGTGAAAACTTTCTTGTTTGCACGTAGGGGCAGCTAAAGTTATAATCGCCTCCACCTTGATTGGCTATTTACAATCTAACAAGCGGTCGAGAAGGCCCTTTATTACAATGCAATAGGTCTCGCATTTGCGAGAGTTTAAGCTATTAGTATTGTAAATGACAATGCCTTCTATTTGTTTTATAACCCAAAACATAAATAAAAGGCATTGTCATTTACAATGCCAATAGCTCAAACTCGTGTGAATGCGAGACCTATTGCATTGCAAATGCTTGTTTAGTTTGGAATGGCAACTTCCCACTCTGCAGTGACGCGATGCTAAGCCGTGCAAGCAGGCTGTAGTAGTATTATATACCCTAGCAGATGAAAGTTTACTGCCTCACAGTAGCGGCTGCTAGGGGGTAGTAGTGGTGGGGGAGGGCGGAGGCACGGGGGGTTAAGAAAAAAATAAAAATTCACTTACCTGTGCTGCCGGCTGCCGCTTCTCATCCATCCTCTTCGATCCAGCAGGAAGCATGGTGATTGGTCTGAGCGCCGTGGTTCAGCGCGCAGGCAGGCTGTTGTAGCCTGTGCATGTTCTCCATCCAGGTTGTGCATTACAGCCTGGTGGAGAACATGCTAAGTGTACATAACTGTTTGGCTGGCCCAAGACGGCCGGCCAAACCGTCATGCACACTTAGAAAGTGCTCACCACTCCTCCCCCTTCTCTGTGGGCAGCCCGCCCCACACCTTCAGAGCCTTCTGAAAAATAAAATGATGATAACGTGGAGTTATTTTTTTTATTTTTCCTGTGGGTCGACCCTTCTCAACCTTAGCGGAGGAGCCGCTGCTGCTGCCTCGGCACACTTAGCTTATTAGGATTACATTAGGACAAAGTAAGTTTGCACCAGAAGATGACAGAGAGCATACTAGCGTTAACGATCATAAAGGAGAAGTATGGAAAGCGAAAAGAAGTCAATTCAGGGCACGAGCATTATAGCACCAGTAATAGGAAACTGCCACAACAATAGAGATCACAGGCCTTAGGAAGAGGGACAAACATAACGGGTGATCAAAGGGCATAAAGAATCTACCTTATTTGTATTAGTAACTGAAATCTGCCTACAATTATGTGGTACAGTTGCAACATTGGTGACTGCGCCCTAAAGGCTGCACATCTATCCCAAAGTCATGGATAAGTTGAAACAACACAGTGTATAATGTTCAAGCATACGGTGGTGCTGTAATGCTGTGCACCGAGCCACCTTAGGTGCCAATCAGCCGCACCTTGAAACCAAAGTGCAGGGTGTAAGAAACTGGCTCTATATATACTACACCAAAATGAGGTATAGTGTGTATAGAGTCCAAGTGACCCCAGAGGTAGGCAGAGGTTAAAGTTAGATAGAACCATACTCTCTATTTGTGGTAGAGTGGTCGAGCAGTAAGGCAGTATCAGAGGACAGTGTTAAGCATTTGATGTACACACTCAGTCAGCAAATGAATTCACACACTCAAGAACTGAACTCTAGGCCAATTGTTTTTGTATAAAAATATACTGTTTTATTTTAGAACCAAGCAAGCATGGCACAGGTAAGCATAAAATACTTTGCAATAATAAGTTGCTGAATATAGAACAGTTTGAAAATGCACTAGAAATTGTACTTTGTTTGATTTACAGGGAATGCAGTAGGTTGCAACACTTAGTAAATACAGTACATTGAAATGAATAGGCTTTTTCAGTAAATTGCAGGTAAGTTACTTTTTACGTTACTTTTCTAACTCAGTGCTGGATACCTAGATTCAGCACCGGGACATTTCCTGCAAACAGGTAAGTAAACACGTTTTGGTTATTTGTGCGATTTTTAAAGAATATTTTTAGATTTCAAAACTCCACACTTAGAAACTTTTTGGGGAAAAAGTGTCAATGTTATCCTATGGAGAAAAAACAGGTTATCGGTTTGTAGGTAAGTAATCGCCTGTGGGAGTTAAGGTTCTGGGGTTAGACTCAGGGGTCCCCCAGGGTCAGTGATGCACTGTTGTCGCACCCTCAGCAGCACTAGGGCGGCCGGGTGCAGAGTGTTAAGGCCCAATGTTATCCTATGGAGGATAGGGGGTCTCCGGTTGGTGGCTGCTGGCAAGCAGGCCACTGGGTTGTGGGAGCAAAGCTCCTAGGGTTTAGGTCAGGGCAAATAGGGAACCAAATTAGCACCAAAGGTGCACCCTCAGCGGCACTAGGGCGACCGGGTGCAGGGTGCTGTTTTGAGGTCGGGTGCCCTGTTGTTTTCAATGGAGCGCCTCCGGTTAGAAGAAACACTGCAGGCTCTGGGACGAGGATCTTCTGGGTGCGACCACCACTTCGAGGGGTAAGTTGGGATGTCTTGGGTTGGTTAGGCACCGTTGGTTTGGGCACACAAGGCCGTGGGGCGTCTGGTGCAGGGGTGCCTTGGGACGTCGGAAAGTCTTACCCGCTCTGGTCGCAGTAGAGGGGATCCTCTGGATTGAGGCTGCAGGCGTCGATTTGGAGGCTTGAGGCAGGTCAGGAGTCGCCGGATCTCGGGTCAGGATCGCCGGGGTGACCTCCTCGTGGTGTTTTTCCACTCAAGCTCGGGCCGGGTTCGGCGGGTGCAGAATGGGCTAGATTCGTGGTATCCGGCCGGAGCCAGAAGCTGCAGTTTGAACAAGTCCGGTGTTCACGGGAGAAGCAGGCTTGGAAGTGAAGGCAGGCAGGTCCTCCGGGGTTTTTGAGGTTGCTGGCTGCAGGACACACCGGGATTTCGCAGGAGCAGGTTCGAGGGGAGACAGGCCTGTAGGGCTGGGGCCAAGTCAGTGGGCGTCGTCCTCTTGTTAGCTCTGCACGGCTCTTCGTCCTTCTTCTTCTTTTCTTCTTGTTTCTTGTCTGGATCTGAGGAAGCAAGGTTCAGGGTGCCCCTAAATACTAGATTTAGGGGCGTTACAGGTAGGTAAAGGGCAGGGACCAATGGGTCCCTTCCCTGGGGTGGGTACACCCCCTATCGTGCCACCCTCCAGTGGGAGGGGGGCAGGAGCCTGTCCCTGGTTGGCTAGGTCCCCCCATCCTCAAGATGGCGGGGATTCAGAGTTGTGCTTCACCTCGCCTCCCCCACCTGAGGGGCGGAGTTGGCAGAGGTGGGCACACCTCTTTCCCTCACTTGTTTTTCCCGGCGGTTCTACCGCCCAAAGTGGGGGGTAGAACCAGTGGGGACCAGCTGCTGAAATCAGCAATGGGTCTGGGGAGGCTCACAAAGGCGGCATACCTTTGAAGCGTCCCCTTCATGAACCCTGCCCATCCTGGGGGAGGAGGCTTGGCACCTCGTCCCAGGATGTGCATTGTTTCAGGCCCCCGAGAGCAGCAGGCTCTTGACCCAGGGGTCCAGAAACATGTCTGTTGATGGCAGCCTAAGCAGCCACTCAGTCAGGTCACTAGAAGTTGGTCGAGTTTCAGGGGGCATCTCTAAGATGCCCTCTGTTGTGCATTTTAAATTAAATCCCACACTGGCATCAGTGTGGGTTTAATGTGCTGAGAAGTTTGATACCAAACTTCCCAGGCTTCAGTGTAGCCATTATGGTGTTGTGGAGTTCGTAATGACAAACTCCCAGCACCATATACTCTTAATGGCAGCACTGCACTTACCGTGCCCAGGAATGGACTTGGGCACTGTAGGGCTACAGGGCTCATGCACCTGTACCCTCACCACTGGCATAGGGCACCCAGCTAGAGGGGTGACTGATGTATGCCAGGGCAGTGGTTTGTGGGCATGGCACACAGGGATGTGTGCCATGTCGACTCTTCACTTTGTTCTGCACCAAGACATGCAGCCTGCAAAGGCAGTTTGTTTGTGAAAAGGTGCAGGGCCTCTAAGGGTGGCACAATAAGTGCTGCAGCCCTTAGGGGCCTTCCATGGTCACAGTGCCCTGGGTACCTGTGGTACCTTTTACCAGGGGCCTACCTGTGGCCAGGGATGCCAATTGGGTTTAGGCTTCAATGCAGTTTTTAGGGAAGGAACATAGGCCTTGGGTACCTGATTAGCAGGAGCCCAGGGCACACTCAGTCAAAGAACATCAGCAATTCAGCAAAAGTGGGGGCATACCATGCAGAAAGTGGGCACTTTCTCACACAACCCCCCCCCCCCAAACGAAAGATGATGAGACTAACCTTTCCCTAGAGAGTCTTCATTGTCTAAGTGGAAGAACCTGGAAAGTCCATCTGCATTGGCAATTATGTTGAAATGATCAGATCCAGTCCACAGGAGTCAAATTCTTTCACAACGTATTTTACTTCGAGGATACATTTTCATACAGTATTTGTCCAACACAACGCAGCCGACACGTGTTTCGTCCTACTGGACTTTTTCAGGGCTGCAAGATTATATAGAACTAACATTAAAAACACTGTTGTCTTACTGCTAGAGAATATATCGGTGTCCCCATCACCAGTTACACCCTGTTCTTACACAAAACAGTGTGTATCAGTGGTATATACATATGGAAAGGAAAGGCAGTTTAACATCAGTTGTCCATATTTCATTTAGGGCTATGTAATATTTAAAAATGAGAAGCACCCAGTGTCTATATATCTGAAGCATGTTGAAAATACTATGGTGCAACTTGTGGCAATCATGCGGTTGAGACCATGCTGGATAATAAGTGAGAGGAGCACTGATTCTAAACCATCACCAAAAATAAATAGTGGAGTGTTAGAATACAACATACCTAAGCGCAAATGAAGTTCAAAAAGTTTAAAGTCCCTTCCGGAATGAAGATGGTTGTCCTAGTAATGGACTAACCCATGAATAAAATCTGACAAACAAAACAATTTGTGTCTATCAGATTATTATTGTCCGCCGGGAAGTGTGGATAAGATTCACCACACCTCCCAAAATTAGAAAATAAGGGCCTTTGTGAAAATCGAAGTCCCTAGGCACTTACCCCCAGTACGTGTAGTCTTCTGTGAATCCAGGAGAAGTGTAAGGCGTGACCCTAATAAGCCCCCATACAACAAAAGAAAATGAGAAAATTCAGCAGAGTAAAATCTAGCTTCCTAGCTTCATGTGTGAGGGATGCTACTATTGTATTAAAGGAAAAATAATGCCAGTCGGTATATTAACACAACTGGCTCAACATTTTTATGAATGGTAATGATGAACTGATATAGCCGCAAAATAACAAGTGGATCCGTTGCATCATGTGTCAAGAAAAGAAAAATATCGAGCTGAGACCCACGGATAGACTTATGGGTCCGTGAATTAAATGGGGCAAACCGAAGTGCGTAAACAGAAAACACACTTTTATTGAATTCACATCATCGATGTAAGAAGTAAAACCCCAGTAGAACAATATAGGGCCAGTAAATATCAAGGACAAGTGAGAGGGGATAAAAACCAGCATTACGATGATCCACGTAGTGGATTCTTACCCGTTTCGCCGTGTCCGGGGTATGGAGAACGCTGTATACACGAGGGAGTTGTCCGAGTCCCTACTTACGTGTACGGAAGTCAGAAACGGGCATGGACATAAAAAAGGGACTCTCGGCATGACGGACAAATTACTATAGCTTGGCCGCCATCTTTAAATGATCATCAACCTCACAATGCAATGTGAAGCAACCACCTTTAAACTGGATGATCCACTAAAACTAAGGTCAAGGTGAACGGAGGATAGCCCGCAAAGTCAATTAAGACCAATATTCTGTCACAGCAAAACGAGTCACATAAAAACTGGGTGTCCTCGTACCAAAGAAGACAAACGTTAGTTGTGATTCACCTAGAGGCAGATTGTAAATGACAATGTGGCCAACATGTATAAGGTTCTAAAGCATGCAAGAGATTGGCTATACTGTCTTCATGGGAACCATGAAGAGATATCATGGGTCTAGAGAAAACATATACGACTGACCCATCCACCTACCTATGGGTGCCAATAGTAGTCGTTATGGTATATCAGATCTAATTAGCATGTTAGACTCAAAACCAAAGGAACCATGTGCACCTTGATGGAAGTGAAAAGAAGAAGAAACATGCACTAACATCAGCGATCCATGTTATGAGGTAAAAGAGTGGCTATGGACATTAGAGATATTACTGTTTCATCTCATGACTAGGTATAGCATATTGACAGGTCTTGTAAAGTCAGACCCACAGACATAAACACATATATATATATATATATATATATATATATATATATATATATATATCCCATGCACTCCGCTGCTTTCCTATGGATATCTCCAGAAACGGACCCAGGAAATTGTGCTTCAAGGTATCTTTATTCCTCTGTCGCCATTACGCGTTTCGCCTTCCACGAGGCTTGATCACATGACAATGGTAACCAAAGAATGTGCTGTATTTAAAGTGATAGGTGCTTTACAAAAAACTGCGTCACATGACTTGTTTAATCACTAGACATAGAAGAAATACTAAATGCCTACATTTCGTAATATGTCTAAATTAATATCACATAAAACTACATAAAATTACATAAAATTACATTGGATCGAAGGTTGTTCTTATGGTTAGATTTTGTAACTCCCAAATTTGTTTTTGTATTAGGACTTCATTTTACTCATGTTGTGTCAATCTGCTATGATGGTTTCAATACCATTTTTTAAATTATTCTATATGAACAACCCAGGTCAAATTACAAATGAACTTAACATTTGTCAATTATATGTTGGTTATGCCATAAAGTGCTAAAGTGCAAACAAATTAGTGTAAAAGTGTATAAAATCTAGAGAATAAAATTGGAGATAAATGATTAAATTCTCAATTTTCATTATAACTGGAACAAAATAGCAGTGAGAAAAGGCGGGGTATTTTTTATATATATTTTCTGTTTACATGATAATCACTGCCATCTTTTGTTATTTATACATGGATTTACATATGGCCTCGTGCTATATAATTTGCACGTCAACAATATTTAAGCTTATTCAAGGAATTGATTATTTATGGGTTTATGTGCAAAATGCTGTTTCATATAAATATATAAATATTAGAATATAAGAATACAGGAGAATATTCAAAAACATTTAAAATATATATATATATATGTTCCTCCTTGTAGCCCAGGATTGTGGACGCCGGCGCTCATAGGGGGGGGCGGTGCGTTTCTCCTCCGGCAGGGCCACGCCGGTACCAATTTCGCCAAAGCCATAAGGATCGCACTCACTCTGGGTCAGTTTTCATTGCGCTTTTAATGAAAGGTTTGTTTTGCCAAGCCTACGCGTTTGGTCCTAACACTCGGACCTTGATCACGGGATCAAGGTCCGAGTGTTAGGACCGAAACGCGTAGGGCTTGGCAAAACAAACCTTTCATTAAAAGCGCAATGAAAACTGACCCAGAGTGAGTGCAATCCTTATTACTTTGGCGAAATTGGAAAAAAAAAATATATATATATATATACACATATACATCTGCCATATGGGTTTAAAAATGCATTCCTGTATACTGTTACACAATGCTGTACAATAGCATATATAAGAATTTTGAAACGTGAAATAAGGATGTGTACATTGCTACTGTTATCTGTATCAGTTCTCCTAAGCCTAGAGAAAGACATGCAGTTCTTTATCAATATTGAGGCCCAGTTCCACTACCCTCAATTTAATGATCCAATTGGTTTTGCGCTGTCTTAGTCTGAGAGTTCTGTCTCTCTCCCCCCATTCCCCTCCCCCCTGGGGATGGTTTTACATATTCAATTCCATGAAAACTGTTATTAACTAACTCATTGTTATTATGAACCATGTTGAAATGTGTAGCAATCGGATGGTATGGAGTGTTGTTTCTTAATACTCTGAAAAGTGACTATTCTCTAGTGATTAAAGAAGCTGATAAAGGGGGTAATGTGGTACTCCCGAATAAGACTGACTATATTGGGGAGATTGATAGTCAACTATTGGATAAGACGGCGTACTCTAAATTGACAGGCAATCCAGTTGCACGCACCAATCTGACCGTAGAGAACAAACTCAAACATTGGAAAGACTTGTGTCTCATTACGGAAATGGAATTCAGATATTTGCTGAATGATTCTCTTGTATGTCCCTGTATATACATTTTGCCAAAAATTCATTAAAAAATTGGCTTCCCTCCTGGGAGGCCCATCATTTCGGGACAAGGTTCCCCGACAGAGAGTCTGTCTGAATACATTGATCTCTTTCTTCAACCCGTGGTCATAAACTTACCCTCATACCTATAGCACACTCATGACTTACTTAGCAAGCTTGCGGATGTGGAATGGGTGGATGGACATCTATTAGTCACAGTGGATGTCTGTTCACTTTACACATGCATTCCTACTGCTCTGGGTTTAAAGGCGATACAACACTTTTGGATTCCTGACCAGCAGCACTTTTCGAACACACAAACATGTTACTGGAAATGCTTCAACTAGTCCATAAGAATAACATATTCACACACAATGGTGAGTGGTTTTGCCAAACACAGGGTGTAGCCATTGGGGGCTACATTTTCTCCTTCTTATGCCAATCTGTACATGGGTTGCTATGAACTCAAACACTTGTGGAGAGTGGCTAGATAACATCCTGTATTGGGGGCGCTATATTGACGATGTCATCCTATTGTGGTCTGGTTCCAATGAATGTTTAGAAAAATTCTTTCAGTACCTCAATAACAACACGTACAACATAATGTTCACAAAGGATCAGGGCACATCCACAATACATTACCTAGATATCAACATACATGTAGATGGCAATAAATTAACAACATCCCCATATAGAAAACCAACAGCATGTAACTTGGTTCTGCATGCTACAAGTGCCCATCCACCAGCACACATAAAGGTAATCCCATATGGGGAGATGCTCAGAATCAAACGAAATTGCAGTGATGAGGGGATTTTGAATCGGGAGCTGAAAAGGGTGGAGGATAGATTCTCTAATAGAGGATACAACAAAGAATTACTAACAAAAGCCCGCAACAGAATGAATAGAGTCAAGCGAGACAGCTTACTCAAACCAAAAACAATAGAAGAAAGATTGCATTCATCACTCCCTACTCTGCACTGAGTATAGAATTCTGAGAAAACATTGGTATAAAGTTACTCAAGATGATTCATTGAAAGAAGTCATTGGACCAAAACCAATGGTAACACATGGCAGAGGAAAAACGCTGAGACAATATCTGTGCCCAAGTTACATACCAGCCCTCAAAAAAGACACCTGGTTACCCTCTCCCCCAGTTGGATTTCACAAATGCGGCTCATGCTGTGTATGTTGCTTTGCCTCAGACAAAATACCAACTTTTAAGTACAATACGTGTAAAGTATACACTATTCGCTCCTTTATTAATTGCAATACTAAATTTGTGGTATATTGTATTAAATTTGTGGTATATTGTATTGAATCTGTGACCTTGTGTATATAGGAAGCACAATAAAGCTGCTCAAACAAAGTATATGAGTATGTCAGAGCGATAAGAAACAACACTCCATGCCATCCGAATCCTACACATTACAACATGGTTCATAAAAACAATGAGTTAGTTAATATCAGTTTTCATGGAATTTAATATGTAAAACCATCACCAAGGGGGAGACAGAACGCTCAGACTAAGTCAGTACGAAACCAATTGGATCATTAAATTGAGGGCGGTGGAACTGGGCCACAATATTGACAAAGAACTGCAAGTCTTTCACTAGGCTTAGGAGAACTGATACAGATAACAGTAGCAATGTACACATCCTGATTTCACTTTTCAAAATTCTTATATATGCCATTGTACAGCATTGTGTAACAGTATACAGGAATATATTTTTAAACCCATATGGCAGATGCATATATATATATATATGAGTGTTCATGTCTGTGGGTCGGACTTTACAAGACCTGTCAATATGCTGTAACGTAGTCATGAGATGAAACAGTAAAATCTCTAATGTCTATAGCCACTCTTTTACCTCATAACATGGATCGCTGATGTTGGTGCATGTTTCTTCTTCTTTTCACTTCCATCAAGGTGCACATGGTTCCTTTGGTTTTGAGTCTAACATGCTAATTAGATCTGATATACCATAACGACTACTATTGGCACCCATAGGTAGGTGGATGGGTCAGTCGTATATGTTTTCTCTAGACCCATGATATCTCTTCATGGTTCCCATGAAGACAGTATAGCCAATCTCTTGCATGCTTTAGAACCTTATACATGTTGGCCACATTGTCATTTACAATCTGCCTCTAGGTGAATCACAACTAACGTTTGTCTTACTAACCATTTCCTCCTTTGGTACGGGGACACCCAGTTTTTATGTGACTCGTTTTGCTGTGACAGAATATTGGTCTTAATTAGGGCTCCATGTTTTCCGTTTTTACTGATTTTTACAGATAAATACAGACAGAAAACCATTTATTTTCCTGTCTGTATTTATTTTTAAATGTGGATAAAAGCGGAAATCGGGTTGTTTTTGAGTGAATCTAAATGTTGTCAGTCATGACTGCCAGGCCAATAGCTGTGCGGATTGACAGGCAAGGGGATTAAAAAATATAGGGATTTTAGTAAAGGGCCTTAAACAGCAGTAGATTTGCACAACCTTGATACTAAAATGTACATATTTTCTTACAAGTGCATATTTTACCATCTGAGTGTGTATACATCATTGAAACCGATCAGGCACGAGTGCACATTAACTGGTTAAATAAATACAAACATATACACATTTCAGCTTCATTCTTTCACAAAACCTAATATAAGTATGGGTAAATACAGGTAAAATTAGCAAAAAAATAAATATGGGTAAATACAGACGCAAATGACAAAAATAAATACCATAAAACCGGGAGCCCTAGTCTTAATTGACTTTGCGGGCTATCCTCCGTTCACCTTGACCTTAGTTTTATTGGATCTTCCAGTTTAAAGGTGGTTGCTTCACATTGCCTTGTCAGGTTGATGATCATTTCAAGATGGCGGCCACGCTTGGGTAATTTGGCCGTCATCTTGAGAGATCCTTTTTTATGTCCATGCCCGTTTCTGACTTCCATACACGTAAGTAGGGACTCAGACGACTCCCTCGTGTATACGGCGTTCTCCGTACCCCGGACACGGCGAAACGGGTAAGAATCCACTATGTGGATCATCGTAATGCTTGTTTTTATCCTCTCTCTTGTCCCGGATATTTACTGGCCCTATGGTGTTTTACTGGGGTTTTACTTCTTACATCGATGTTGTGAATTCAATAAAAGTGTGTTTTCTGTTTACGCACCGGTTTGCCCCATTGAATTAGCGGACCCATAAGTCCATCAATGTGTCTCAGCTCGATATTTTTCTTTTCTTGACACATGATGCAACGGATCCACTTGTTATTTTGCGGCTATATCAGTTCATCATTACCATTCATAACAATGTCGAGCCAGTTGTATTAATATACCGACTGGCATTATTTTTCCTTTAATACAATAGTAGCATCCCTCACACATGAACCTAGGAAGCTAGATTTTACTCTGCTGAATTTTCTCATTTCCTTTTGTTGTATAGCCGGCTTATCAGGGTCACGCCTTACACTTCCCCTGGATTCTCAGAAGACTACACGTACTGGGGGTAAGTGCCTGGGACTTCGATTTTCACAAAGGCCCTTATTTTCTAATTTTAGGAGGTGTGGTGAATCTTATCCACACTTTCCCGCGGACAATAATAATCTGATAGACACATTGTTTTGTTTGTCAAATTTTATTCATGGGTTAATCCATTACTGGGACAACCATCCTATGTACTTCATTCCGGAAGGGACTTTAAAATTGTTTTTGAACTTCATTTGTGCTTAGGTATGTTGTATTCTAACACGCCAGTATTTTTTTTGGTGGTGGTTTAGAATCCGGGCACCTCTCACTTATTATCCAGCAAGGTCTCACCTGCATGATTGCCACAAGTTGCACCATAGTATTTTCAATATGCTTCAGATATATAGACACAGGGTGCTTCTCATTTTCAAATATTACATAGCCTTAAATGAAATGAAATCTGGACAGCTGGTGTTAAACTGCCTTTCCTTTCCATATGTATATACCACTGATACACACTGTTTTGTGTAAGAACAGGTTGTAACTGGTGATGGGGACACCGTTACATTCTCTAGCAGTAAGACAACAGTGTTTTTAATATTAGTTCTATATAATCTTGCAGCCATGAAAAGGTCCAGGAGGACGAAACACGTGTCGGCTGCGTTGTGTTGGACAAATACTGTATGAAAATTTATCCTCGAAGTAAAATACGTTGTGAAAGAATTTGACTCCTGTGGACTGGATCTGATCATTTCAACATAATTTTATCAAGAATGGACTTAATGTCATAAACTGGACTGTGTGTGCTGGAGTGCATTATTTGCCTGTACCTACAATTAAGTGAGGATGTAAATATGCTGACCACAATAGTACCTGCAAAACCAGAAGTAACCTAGAAGATCGCCAATACTATACGATATAAGAACTTTATGGTGATCAGGTGAAGGCTAATAATGCAGTGTTATATTATGTTTACTGTGTTTTTACATTTTAAAGTTTGTGATTTTGTCGGAGCACATTTTAATTGATTGATATACCCGAGAAAGGTAGAATTTGTTGCCATGCTGCATATTTTCTGCTTTTTGTGTTCGTTGCCTACCAGACAAACAAGTGTAGTTATTATTCCGGAAGCAAAATTATTTTTGAGCAGTTATCTTTCATGCAGAGCTGTTTGTGAGGTAGGGCTAAGCATGTTGTCTTTTGCGTGATTGCCATTGGCAGACACCCTCGACGCTAGTGATAAGTTGAAATTGATTTCAAGAAGGTGCCACTGGAAAAGGAGGATATGGCAGGATAAACCAGCTCATTTTACAGCAACTTTGCATAATTAAAAGAATCATACATATTTATTGAACTCACAGAATTTCATTACTGATCTCTGTGCATTCCTGTTTTTTCAGAGTCGGTGTCTTTGTCTCGATCATGAGTGTTCTATGGCGATACTAGCCTTGTGGTTGCCGCTTATTCCTGGGCTCATGTCGAGTGTGAATATATAATCCTGTCTGGTTATCTCCAACTGTCCCATGACAGGTGTGAGTAGTTAATTCTCCCTAGATATCTCAATCTTCCAAAGTTGGTTGTAGGTTGCCTGCCCGGTCCAGGGATTTCAAGTTGTCCCATGCTGGGGATGAGTAGCTAATAAGGTCCAAAGACCTCAGGCAGCCCCATGTAGAGCGTGGGGTTCTCTTCTGAGCCAGAGATCGCAATTTTCCATGTGTCAGTAATTCATACAGTCCTAGTGTTATCTTGCCATTCCAAGCTCTTTGACTAGCATAAATGTAGACTGGAAAGTACCTTCATGAAGAAAAAAATCAGGACTTGGTGAAGTCATGGCTGATCCGGGAAACCTTAGGTGAATTCTTGGCTAAGAAGGCAAAGAGCAGGCAGGTGTTGGGCTTTAATGCTATTTTCTGTTTAATTCATATAAATGCCTTGTCAGATTACTTTGGTAACCTTGAAATCATGCAATGTAATTTTTTTGTTGACGCAGTATGCCCTAAATGGACAAATCTTTTCTCCTGCTTTCTCCCCCCAACTACTTATGGTTTCCACCATGTCTTATAGGGAGAGCATAGAAAATGAGATGCCATGCACTGTTTCAAGTTTGGAGACTGGCAGCCTGGAGACCAATGGGCCAGCTCTGCCGCCAAAATGGGAGGAGCAGCAGAAGGTTCTGGCTATGGAGCAGTTGTGTGGAGTGTTCCGGGTTGACCTGGGTCAGATGAGGTCTCTGCGGCTATTCTTCAGGTGAGCAGGCAGTTTGCATTTCTTCATTAGGTTACATGTTAAAGTAGCTCAGCAGGTTAATGATCCTACTGCAGCATTCTGTGTAGAATTGCAGTTTATAGATTTCAGTCCCAACAGGCCTGACTCTTGCGTCTTTCTGATGTCAAAAGGGGCAGCCGGCATGACTCGAGGGTGGCGCGGCGGGCGCAGGGGGGGGGGGGGGCCACGGAGGCAATGTAGCGCAATAAAAATAAAAAAAATTATTAAAAAACTTACGACACTTACCTTGCTGCTGGTCCTGCTGCCACAGCTATGCTCCTTGCTCCTGCTCTCATCGTGGACAGGAAGCCAGGCTCCCCTAACCAAACACAACAATGCAATGCAGCATTGTGATTGGTAGGCCCCCAGGCTCCTCACCAATCACAACACTGCAATGCAGCGTTGTGATTGGTAGGCACCCAGGTTCCCCTGACCAATCACAACGCTGCAATGCAGCGTTGTGTTAGGTTTTGAGCGTCCTGGTGGGACGCTCAACCAGGGAATGGGAGCCTGGGATTGTTCTCCATGCAGGCTGTAATGCAGCCTGGATGGAGAACGGGGAAAGTGCGCATGACTGGTTTGGGCGGCCGGAGAGCGCCGACCAAACAGTCATTGCACACTTAGGAGTGGGCAAACCACTCCTCCCCTGCCTTGCTCCAAGAGCAGAGCAGCCCCGCCCACCCGCAAAGGAAGGAAACATAAAATGATAACGAAAAGTTGTAATTTTACATTTCCTTTCATTTACACTGCTCAAAGCAGTGGGGCGACACTCCTCCGCCATAGCGGAGGAGCCGCCTCTGGATGTCAGGCTAAATGATGCCCATTGAGCTGGGTAATACTGGCATCTGTTATCTGCATACGACATACCTCACCCAGATACGCCTATATCACACTGGCAGGATCCCCCAACCTGCCTGCTTTCGCTGCTCTGCAGCTCCAGCCAATTTTTACAACATGATTTGGGCCTGCCTGACCCTCTCAACTTACTGCCAACAAATAGGATGTGTACTCTCTGAGGTCTTGGTACAGGGCTTTGAACTTTGGCCTTCTTAGGCATGGTCGACAAGATTGGCGCCATCTGGGCTGATCGTACGCTTGTGGGTATTGCCACATTGGTCGCTAAGCGAGACATCGCTCGAAGATAAAACTCCACAAACGCCTCTTCCCTGGCAGAATGAAGGGCAGGAGTAGACTGGTGTGCTTAATTGGAAAAGTCCATCTATACTGCATGAGGCTGTCTACAAGAACACAAGATATGGGGAAGGGGGGAGTACCTATTATGGCTTGGGAATGTGATTTATCAAGTGGTCGATTGTAATGTAAAGGTGCTGTGCAGATGTAATTGTCCTCTATGTGGTGGATTTCAAAATCTAATAAAATTTTGTTATAAAAAGAATACTGGCATCTGATGCCTACTCCACTACAAAGCCACAGGGTTATAGGAGGAGACTCTGGGTGCTATAAAAAAAACAAGCATTTGCAAATGCAATAGATATGACCCTTTATAGTCTTTAGTTTTAGTGTAAAGGGTTTTGTAATAGTATTTTGCCAGTGGTGTTCAATAGCGCTGTAAGTATTAGGTGCTATTATCACCAGCTCAGTAGTGCTAATTTTTTTTAACTGTACAAGGTTAAAAAGCTTAGTTTGTCTATAAGGATATTTGAACCTGTGTTCTTTGAACTGCCCACAGATTTGTACAGTAAGAAGCGGGTGTATCTGTTGACCAAGTGTGTAATGTGCTAAGATGCTTTGGCTGATTAGGGCATCCCTGCTGAGTTATTTGTGTATCTAGCTTCTCCCAGCCTCCAGTGTTGCATGGTGTGGATTGTTGCACAAAGTGGAATGTTGCACGGAGAGGAATGATACATGGCTGTGCACTTTACTTCTCTGTAGCATCTGTCTTTATTGTCGAAAGGAAAGAAGGGAAAATCTGCCCACGTTTAAATGGGGTGTGGCTGGGGGAGTGGGGGAATACACTTGTTTCTCACCAAAGAGAGGCTCTCAGATCCAGACTGTCAGTGGAGCAGTACAAAGTGAGTGAATGAATGAAAAATGTCAAGCAGCATATTGGCAGAAAGTAGTTGTCGATACTGTGTGCAACAGTAGAGGTACTCTGACCCTTGATTTGATTAATTTCAAAATATTTCCCTGTTATGAGGGGACAATTGATGAGATCACACTGCCTCTGGCTCGGAAACTCGATCTACAATTTAGATCTTAGACTCTTCCTACTAGACCATTCTGTGCGAATTGGGAAAATGAAAAATGCAACGGCACTGAATGCCCAGCGTGTAGGGGTACATCTGAATCTGTAGCTCACTTGTTGTATTTTTGTCCTGCATATGGCACTCAACGAAGAAAATAGTTATTGCCATTATGCAGGTTATTGGGTATGAGGAGACATTTGGATGCCCTCAGGATCCTTATGTCTGATACCATAAGGTTGGTGGTCTTCACTGTTGCGAGATAACTATAGGCTGAATGGTTTTGGAGGTCTAAGTGTATTTGTGCCTGTGTTGACATGGATTGCAAGGTTAAGCCTAAATGCGAGGCAATGTTAGTTGACTTATCTAAGT
This sequence comes from Calotriton arnoldi, assembly GCA_963921515.1. NCBI lineage: Eukaryota > Metazoa > Chordata > Amphibia > Caudata > Salamandridae > Calotriton > Calotriton arnoldi. The sequence goes on along the minus strand of CAWUFW010006494.1, from coordinate 359,735 downwards.
ACTCTTATAACATAACTATGCATAAAGTCCTCCCTGCCTTTTCCAGACACTTACTTATATGCACTTAGCAACACATAAGAAGTATAAAAACAGCTTTTAATATGTGACTGCAATCTTATGCTCTTTTTATGAATTTTATTGTTCTTAACTTATTTGCACTGGTACTTTATGCGTACTATGATTTGCACCTTCCGCTCTACAAAAATGTAAGACACTATGGGAGTAAGAGAAGCTGTTATTACCCATTTTATTGTGTATAGTCCTTGGGCAGCATCTTGGTCCGATTGGAGAGGAATGGGGTGACTACTGTAAGATGTATGGATGTATATAACCAAAATGTGCAATACTTGTTTTTATGAAATCTGCATTTGTATTGCGCTTTTATAATCTGTTTTGGATTGAAATAAACCTATTATGATGATGAATAATTTATAAAGCACACAGCTACTCCACAAACTTGTTCAGGGAGCGAGGAGGTAGTCGAGTCTTCAGTAGCCTCTAACAGAGTATTTGGATAGGTGATGTGGATAGAAATCCAGCTTGGACCTTTAAAATCTTTTCCGCAAAAAATGCTGATAACTTCTTACATCATTTTGCCGATGTTGGAATTTAAGGGCTACACACTCTGAGGTCTCGATAAAATTTGGCGTTTTAAATATTTTGTCAGGGGATTTCTCAGTTTTTGCAATTCGATTAGTATAGAAGGTTCTCTGAGCAGTTTTAATGGTACAACTTGAGAGCCATTTTATAGGACTGTTTATTAACCTTATTGTAGTGCAGGCTCCATTTACACTTCAGTTTTTTACATCCTTTCTATAAGACCAAATGTTCTAGCAAGAACCATGGTGCGGACGGACCTAATAATGACAGAAACAAATCAGTGTGCTTCAGTACTGGTAGATGAATAGCAAGGGCTGGGTCAGCTGTTAGGTTGATCCTAGCCACCATGCAAAACATTTGATGCCAGAAAGCAAGGCAGGCTCTTCCATGACAGCAAAATGCCAGCAAGGAATTGTTTCACCCCTAAAAAGTAGGCATGTCTCATAAAAAGTGCAGGCAAGCACATGGAGCCAGGCAACTGGGAGGACAAGGTGTCAAAGTAGGCCATTTTGGCTAGAAAGCTGCAGTTACTTCCAAGTCAGATTGGGGGAGAAGGCACATCCTGAACTCACATATTTGAAGGTGCACTTGTATGTGATAAAGAAGAAAAATTAGGCTAGGTGAAAACAAATATCTGCCTAGAATCACACAATCGGGAGGGTCGGGATTGGTCCCAGGCTTTCTCGTGTATTTTTGCAATTTAAACAGCTAGAAAGGGTGTCTCTTTCCCTCTCGTTCTTAATCGAATGTCAATGCTTTGCTTTATTTCTTGGCACATAAAGTAAGAGATTAGATGGTAAGCAGAAGCCTCATGAAAGCTCTGTTCGTTTTGGGCTCGAAGGTCCAACAAGGCCACGAGCTGAGACAGAACGAGGTATCTGGCTCAAGCTTTTAGTGTTCGCCTGCCACTAGTATTTAATCCCGTACTAGTATGGCATTGCAACTGTAAAGAGGGCAAGTCCATCAAAATGAACAGGGAGGCTTCCAACCCCCTATACAGTTATGTTTAAAAAGTATGGGGGGGGCGTGGCCAAGATGGCGACCGCATAAGACGTGCCTTGCGATCGCTCCGGCCCGCCGAGGACTAAAGCCTATAGCCTAGCACCCCATCGCGAGCTGTGGCGAGCAGCGGACCCCGGTGGCGAGGGATTGACCCTGTGGATGGCCCTGGTGCGCTCTGCTCTGTTGGTTGCTTCGGTCCCGCTGCACGGAGCCGCGGGCCTGCTGCACACGTGGTGTGTCCCGGAGACCATCGGCTGTGGCGCGGGGCGGAGCCGCCCGGATCCTGGAGCGGAGCCTTCCGTGGTGCCCGGCGGCCGCTCAGGGACCCTGCTGCCTGGACTTCTGCCCTCGTGGGCCCAAGGTACTTCGCGTGCTGTGACATTGCCTCCCCGAGCGCCCCTGCGGCGGCCCCCTAGACGCGACACCCTGCCTCCGGCGCCTTGCTCCCTGTGAGAGAGTGCCTAGCCCTGAGCGCTACCGGTGCGGGAGTGGCGCGGGGCAGCTCTGACGGGCCCGGGGAGCGGATTCGCTGGGAGGAGTAGCGCGGGCCTGCATCGGGGCGGGAATCGGCGCCCGCGGCCTGCGCGCACGTCTGCGGACAGGAGGGTGCGCCCGCCACTTTGCGTCGGCCCAGGCGGGGCCGGGTCCTGCGCCTGTATTCATCTGGTGGCGGTGCGGCCCACACAGGGCAGCCCCCTTCTCCCTCCGCCTTCCCCCCTAGGGACCCATGCCGGGGCCGGCTCGAGGCCCGTGGCCTGCAGAATAGTAAGCGGCAGGGGAGCCCACCACTGCTCCTGGTCTCAGCTCGGGGAGGGACGTGTCCCCGGGCCCCCAGGATCTACAGCGAGGAATTGTCCCGTCGGTGACCTCTCTCCTTCACGGCCCACCCTCCTCTGCACTAAGGGAGCCCTTGATTTTTCCTCGTTGCCGCACCCCCGGACTCCAGGGGGGGGGGGGGCCTTCTGCTCCCTGTGTCCGCGGTAGGCCGGACGCAGGTAGCCAACTGGGTCCTCCTGATTACTGGGTACCGCAGCAGACTCAAGCGACGCCGTTGACATTGGGACAGTACGTGGGACCTGAGCTCTGCCCATCCGTGTGCCTGCCCTTTGAGCAACCTACTCCATACCGAGGACATAGTAGCATGGTACACCGGCCCCTTCAGTGGGATTGAACTTCGAGTCGGGAGCGTGTCCGCCTGGGCGGCGCAGGCCTTGTTCAGCGGACCCCGGCGTTCAGCTCATCCGTCGCTAGCAGGGTGGTGTGGCCCGCGGCTCCGCTTGGTGGTGGTCTCCCACTCCCGTCGAGCCCCCTAAGCTGTGGACCACCATGGCGGCGGGACGACCGAGAAAGGACCGTTCGGTCAGAGACATGCTCCAAGCTAGGGTGGTCGACCAGGGTCCGGAGCTGTCTGCGGGGGCGGCGGCAGGAGCTGATGCGCCAGCCACAAAGGCTTTTATGACCTCGCTCTTTACAGCACTCAAGGAGGACCTCCAGGAGCTCAAGGCCCAGCTGGCGGTGGACCTCCGTGAGGTTCGCCGCGACGTTTCAGAGATCGGCGACAGAGTGGCGACCCTCGAGGAGCACGAAAATGGCCGCGACGAGGAGGTCGAGGGGCTGCAGCAGGAAATTACCCGGCTCAAAGAACAACACCTTCAATTGCAGGGACAGGCGGAGGACCTTGAGAACCGCTCCCGCCGCAACAATGTCCGCATCCGCGGCGTAAAGCAGGGAGCAGAGGAGGGCGACATTGGTGGCTTTGTACAAGCTCTGTCCCGCCATATCCTAGGCCCGGAACATACCTCCGAGATTCAAGTTGATAGAGTGCACCGAGTGGGCCCCCCCCCGTCGCGAGGCGGCGCCGCCTCCAGACATCCTGGAATGTGTCCACAATTTTCAACTGAAGGAGCTTATCCTCCGCAAAGCCAGAGACTCCCACCCCTTGCAATTTCGTGGTCTGGCTCCGACACTCTACCAGGACCTTTCCGCGGTCACCCTGTTCAAACGGCGAGAGTTCAGGCCCATTACGCAACACCTGAGGGAACAGGGGATTCCCTACGCATGGGGGCATCCCTTCCGCATCATCTTTAAATTTGAAGGGAAATTACGTCAGTTACGATCTTTCCAAGAAGCCTCAGATCTCTTGGGCCTCCTACCTCCAACCACGTCTCGACCACTGAAATCTCCTGCTCCCCGCGGGGCTGGACCGGACCGGTGGCACACGGTGGGCAGGGCCTCCACACCATCTCGTGGACCAGACGCAGCTGCTCAAGCAAAGGAGAGGGAGAATGTCCTGGCCTCATTGACGAACAGTCCAGCTAATACCTCCCCTGCCTGACTCTCTGATACCACACGACGATGGGTCCTTTTTCTCGTGCGGGCCAGGGGATCGGCACTTCTCCTCTCCCATGGACTTGGTTTGCCAACACGTCCTCGAAATGTGCCCTTTTGACGGACATGAGTCACTCCCGCGCTGTTGCGGGCCATATTTCTGTTTGACAGTGATCCCGCTGCTGTTTATTTTTCAGGGTTTTGTTATCTGTATGGGGGTAGGGTGGGTCGTCTCCTCAGTGAGGGCATTGGTCACTCATACACAAGGGACCCTTGCAAGTCTGGTTATCCTCCGCTGCCATGGCTGTGGTGCTGTTTTCCCCCCGGGGGCGGGAGTGCTCACCCCCCCCCCCCCTAAATGCTTCTCTGATTTACATGCCCCCATCTGGAGCTTAAAATCACTAGTCTCAATGTCCGGGGTCTTAACAATACGATTAAGCATAAGGCGATTTTATCCCTCTTAGAAAACTCCGGGGGGGGGGACATATGCCTCCTCCAAGAAACCCACTTACTTCCCTCTGACACCCACCGTATGCGCCATAGTCATTTCCCCCACCAGCACTGGTCCTCGACCAATTCCAAGCGGGGGGGGGGTCGCCATCTTATTTGCTAGGCACTTCAAGGGCTCCGTGGCAGAGATTAAAGGGCGGCTTTTGGCACTGCGGCTTCAGGTCGGTACCTCCACATGCACGATTGCCTCCATCTACTCCCCTAATGAACACCCCGAGAAGTTCCTGCTTGACGCTTGCTCCGAGGTCTTACAATCTCCAGATGCTACAGTAATAATAGGCGGGGATCTTAACCTGGTGATGAATGGGGAGGTAGCCCGCTCTGGTTCTCGCTCAGGGGGCGCGGGCGCCCTCTCTGCGTCAGGGGGAGACTGGTTGCGCGAGGCTGGGATTAGGGACGCATGGCGCTGCTTGCATCCTTCGGACAGGGACTTTTCCTACTACTCGGCAGCGCATAAAACATACGCGCGGCTTGATCATTTCTTGGTGACTACAGCTGCGTGGCCCCTCATTACAGATTCCACTATTGAGGCTAGGGCTCTCTCGGATCACGCGCATATCACCCTTTCCCTGCGCTTCCCTGCCCAGTGTCCTGCCTCTGCGCCGCGCTGGCGCCTGCGAGACTCACTGCTTAGATCTCCTGATGTAGTCGCAGACATTAGACGATGCATTTTGGACTACATCGCGATTAATGATCGTGATGACATACAGCTTTTCACAGTCTGGGAGGCGCTTAAACTGGTGGTGCGAGGGGCTCTTATAGCGAAGGCGGCCTTCGAGAATAAAACGAGGCGGACGAAACGCGCTGAGCTGGAGGCGTCCGTAAAGGAACTTGAGGCCATACACAAACGTACAGGTGCCACCCGAGTGTGGCGGCAATTGGAGAAAGAGAGACTCCAGCTCCGACGACTCGACCTAGACCGGGCAGAACACGCAGTGGTTTGTTTGAAACACAAATATTTTGTGGGCTCCAACAAAGGAGGCCGCATGCTAGCTCACTGCCTTCGTACCCAACAGGAAGCCCATTCCGTGGCGACGCTTCGTGACAGTTCTGGACGTTCTATTACCGGGGATGCCGAAATAGTCTCGACTTTTCGTGCCTTCTATAGCTCTCTTTATACTGCTGACCCTTCTCTACGCTCTGATCCCTCTTTGTACCTTGGCGGCTCTGCGGTGATGCCGTTGCCGGCGGGCGAATCTGAGATTTTGGATTCGCCCATCCGCATAGAAGAAGTGATTGCTGCAATTTCGCGGCTGAAGCTGCAGAAGGCCCCAGGGCCCGACGGATTTAGTGCTCTCTTCTATAAAACTTACTGCGTCGAACTCGCTCCTCTGTTAACACGCATATTTAATTCCTTCGCGGATACCGGAGCCCTCACCCCATCCATGCTGCAAGCCTGTATTACGGTTATCCCCAAACCGGGCAAAGACCCGAACTTTGCAGTTCCTACCGCCCAATCTCCCTCCTGAACATTGACGCCAAACTTTTTTCTAGCATCCTAGCGCACAGACTTAACCCCCACATGCCGGGCCTTGTGGACCCGGACCAATCCGGTTTCATCATGGGACGGCAATGTGGGGATAATACCAAACGTCTGTCACCTGATCGACAAGGTGCACCGGTCAAAAGAAGAAGCCCTTCTGTTGTCAATAGACGCGGAGAAGGCATTCGACCGGGTACGCTGGCCGTATCTCGTCGCTACTCTTGAGCATTTCGGTCTGGGGCCGAGGTTTCGGCACTGGATTTGGAGCATCTACAGCGTCCCTCGGGCTTCAGTGCGGGTCAATGGTGCCCTTTCTGACCACTTTGACGTAGGGTGCGGTACAAGACAGGGCTGTCCCCTCTCGCCCTTACTTTTCGCGCTTTATATGGAGCCTCTAGCCCAGCGACTCCGTGACAACCCCCTCGCACGTGGCATTCCTTTTGGCTTAGAACACCACCTTATTAGCCTGTACGCGGTTGATCTTATTTTCTCAATGACACAACCGCTGACCTCTCTGCCGGCTATTGTGGACGACCTACAGACGTTCAGCCAGTTCTCTGGGTTTAAAATCAACATGATGACATCACAAGTTCTCAATCTCACTGCCGCCCCGCAGACGGTAAGCACACTTCGCAATAGCTTTACCTTCGAGTGGGTGCCAGACAGCATTACCTACCTGGGGCTGGTTCTCCACGGGACCTTGGCACAGACGGCAGAGCGGAATTACGCGACCCTCCTGAAACGGATTCGAGCAGATCTGACCCGTTGGCGTCGTCTCCCCCTGACTTTGTTCGGGAGACTGTCAGAGGTTAAAATGACCATGCTCCCTAGGGCCCTGTATTTATTTCAGACACTACCATTAGAACCCCCACCACATATCTTGAGACAGATGCAATCAGCAATTGAGGGTTTCGTCTGGGGCCCAACCGCACCCCGCCTGTCAAAAACGCAGTTGCATCGCCCTAAGAAACTGGGTGGCCTAGCCTTCCCGAACCTTACGCAATACTTCCACGCCTCACAGTTGCGGTTTTTGGTAGAATGGAACCGCCCCATGACAGAGAAATAGTGGGTCTTTATGGACCAAACGGTGGCGGGCCACCACATCTGGCGCGATGTCTGGATGCCGAGACCGGACCGCGCATGGGGCCTCTATTCTTCCCCGGTTACGCGCCCTACAATGCTTGCTTGGGATAGAGTCTCCCGTAGAGCAAACCTGACCACATTTCCCTCTCCCATGACGCCGCTCTTTATGAACCCTGCCTTCCAGCCGGGAATGCATAGCGGTGCCGCCTCGAGATGGATAGAAGGGGGCTGTAAAAGATTGGGACACCTTTTCGATCACAGGAGACTTATCCCCTTTCAGGAACTTCAATCGGACCACAACTTGCCCACGTCCGATCTGTACTTACACTCCCAGATGACTCACTGGATCTCGGATGCGGCGGTGCGCTCCCTTGCACTTCGCCCATGGTCTCCATTCGAGAAATGGCTAATGTCCAAAAAAGACGACAAGCACCTTATCTCCGAAATCTACTCCTTTCACTCCTCCACCCCCCCTCGACAACGCACTGCGGGCCAGAGGCGTTGGGAGGTAGAGCTAGAACGCGAGTTGTCGGATAAAGAGTGGGAGGATATCTTTTATCGCACGCACCACACCACGTTTTCCGCGAGCCACACGGAGACTGCCTTTAAGATCGCAACATATTGGTATTAAACCCCCGCAAGGCTAGCTAAATGGCAACTTCAATGTGATGGCCTCTGCTGGCGAGTTTGTGGTAATCCAGGGACGCTGATTCATTTGCTTTGGCACTGCCCCAAACTGACTCGCTATTGGGAACAGATTCTAGATGACATTGATGCTGCCTTTAATACCTTCATACCCCGGCTCCCTGCGTACATACTCTTAGGCCTCCCCAATGCACTTACCTTTCCTCTGCGCTCGCTTAGGGGGAGACAAATGGCGCTTGCGCTGAACGCCGCACTGAGGGTTATTTTGGTACGATGGAAATCAGACCGGGTCCCGGAGCACACGCAATGGGTGCACCAGCTCTGGAGCCTCCTGGCAATGGAGAAGCTCTCCATGGCAGCGGTGGGGAAGAGTGATGCTTTTGCAAAAACTTGGGCCCCTTTTCTCACTATTCTCACCACAGAATTCCGAGAACTGTCCTGCCCACAATACCTCCGCATTCTGAAACTGATCCCGGAGGACGTCTCTGTTCTCCCTGGAGTGTGCGCATCAAGTGTCCCGTGCCGCAGTCCGAGGCGATAAACATTGAACAGCACCCAGGAACACGCACTGTCGAGTTTTCTGCCCCTTCATGTACAGCCCACTGAGGAGACGGGGTGGGGGTGGGTGACGATTTCAGGTGGTTTTATTGTTTCTACGGGTTAGGTTATGTCTTGTTTTTGGTAAAATTATAGGTGGCTTTTTTCAGAAGTGTCTGCGGCCCATACGGGATCCTCCCACAGCTCCGGAGTCACTATGGTCTTCACCTGCCTCCTTGAATGCTCTTCACATTGGTCACCGTTTTCTATACTTTTTCAGACGCGGCCGGCCCTGTTGGGTTGTAGGCGGCTTGCTGTGTTTAATGTCTGGTACTCACACCCGCATCACTACATGTCTTGCCTTTACTATGTATGGGTGGGTGCCGGCCCATGGGGTTGTAGGCACTTGCTTGTGGATCTATACAGTCTTTGCCACCAATAAAACGATTTAATACTAAAAAGTATGGGGGCACTTTCTGAACTGCAACGAGGCAAGAGGGAGTGTGACTAAAGCATTAAAGTATGCCTTCTCTGAAGAGAACAGGGCACGCTTATGCAAAACAGGCAGGAGTATTGCTGGCCTTCAAGTGTGAAATGTTGGCTAGAAACCTGGACAAGCACATCCAAAACAGACAATAGGACAGCAGGGAGAATATCCAAAGCTGTAAAAGAGGCCATTCTGGCATCTGACTCAACCAATCAGGCACATCCTCTGCAAGCTCATCATAGTTCTGTACAGGAAACCATCTTGAAATGGTTGGCCAGATTCTTTATCCAGAGCACAGGCGTCCAAGGTCAAGGTCGAGTTGGTAGTGTGGGCATGCCTCTCATCATTGGGACCCATAACTCTGCGATAGCACAGATGAAGGTGTACTCTCAAATGCATGTGTGTGCTGGTGATGTAACGCTTATTTTGAAACCTGGGATGAGATCTGCTGTGACGAAGCTGGTGGGTGATCTGTACAAAATAGAGATAGAGGGCCTGTGGGGGGAGGAATTGAACTTGCTAGGCCCTGTACTGACACTTCAATGGGTCTGCATCACTACACAGATTTGAAGGTAGCAAAGTGAGGACGTCCATATAAAATGCTAATGGGAAGGCTAAACACAAGGCAATTTAATTGTTCCCCTCCTTTCTGGGATATCCATGGCAGATGCAGCTTGAGTAGAGGGGTCGTGTCTGTAGAGGGTTGCTGCCCGTTTGTTACCTTCTTCTTATGGAATCTGGAAGGGTGATCTTTTGAAGAGATTACCACACTCCATGGAGGTTTTTCCAAAAGATTTATTGTCGGCTTGACTTGAGTGTGGTCCTTCCCATCCAGCCAGCTGCCAACTGACTCAAATGGAATGCCCACACCAAATACAAACAACACAAGAATGATTCCACGTCTTAAAGACGTAACACATCCTCTTCCCTCCAAAAAATAAAAATTTAAATAAAAAAATAAAAACACCAAAAAGTTACATCAGCAATTAAAACATTAATGTCTATTTTATCTCACATAATCACACCTGTATGCTAGAGGGCTTCTGACTCTCTGATCCCTCATTATAAGGTTATAATCTGAAGCAACAACATCCCTTATCCCATGGGTACTCACAAACATTTGCCATGGGGCCACAAAGTACGGTCTGCGGTGTGACCGCGGGACGTACTAATGCCAGCATGGTGGCAGTAGGGAGTCTGGGTGGGTCAGGGATTGTGTAAGGACGTCTAAAAACATGTTAAATAAACAGGCAAGCATTTATTTACAGGTTAATAAATGCTTGCCCATTTATTTAAAAAAAAAAATCTGAATATTAGTGCCCAGCAACTAAACAGCAGCTTGTGCTGCTGTTCACCAGGGGGGCCGCATGCAAAGGTCAAGAGGGCCGCAAGCGGCCCCCGTGCCGTACTTTGAGTATCACTGCCTTATTCCAACCATACCATTAGTTGCCCTCCTTTCTCTGGACTGACAAATCTCTTGATCATTCATCAAAATGAAACTTCTACAACCCTCATCCTCCTGAGTCCCACACCTGCCTCATTTGAGTCCTCCTTTTGGCATTTGTCAATACAATGTGAAAATTGTGCACTTCCTTTACCAAGAAAGGACCTTTAAATGTAGAGAGCCCCCCCATGCACACATCCCGGTTTAAACTTAACCCAATCTCCAGTTAAAATACTGCTACCTTCTTTCAACACTCCTCTCTTAACTTTCTTTCTCCCTCCACCTGTATCCTGGCCAGAACTCTCCAAATAATCTCCTGTAATCATTCCCTTCAACCAAGTAGGCACCAACTTGGTATTTATTAGGTTTCCATCCCCTCATATCAACAAAGGGAACCCTTCCAGTCAGACTATGACTTGTAGTACAATAGACCCAAATCATATCATTCAACAACTTCTCATAATTCATCTAATTGACCTCTGCCAATTGAACAGCACCTTTGAGCATCCTATTTGCTCTCTCAATAATCCCTTAGCTTGTGGGTTATATAGTGCAGTCCTCGTATGACTAAGGCCACAGGAACACAAATACTCCATCTTTCTAGAAGTTAACTGCGTACCGTTATCAGTTATAAGTACAGGGGAATAACCCTCCCCCTAAACACTTCATCTAAAATACAAATAGTAGCTAAGCTTGTTAGCTCTCTCATAAACCTAACAACTAAGCATTTAGAATGCACATCAACCAGTACCAAAGCATACTTCGGTTCTCTTTTGAGACCTGATAGTGGACCAGTGAAGTCTAAACCCACATTCAGCTCCTTGACTCTTCCCATTAGAGACTGTGTCCCCACTCTCAGTCTTTTGTCACTCTCCTACACTCCACGCACCGCTGTATCCAGTATAATATACCACCATCCATCGCAGGCCACCAAACTCTGCTTTAAGCCTCCTTTTAGTCAAAGTCTGGCCAGGATGCCCCTCATGAGCCAAGTCAATAATATTTCTCTGTAATTCACTTTGAGGCACAAACTTATCCCCCTTCATCAACAAATTGTTATAAGGGAAAGACAACTTATCCAAAACCTTTAAAAAGGGTCTCACCGGCAAAGCTACAGAATTCTCTCTCCTACTACCTTTTTTTACCAAGAACATTACTTCAGGCAGAACATCATCACTGTCCATAGCTTTCTCCCACTCCTTGATCGTGGCAGTACCACTGCTCCAAACCACCAAATCATTCACACAAGCAACGGCTCCTTCTCTCTCTTCAGCTCTCACAGCAGCGCCATCCATCTCGTCCCAGTCCACAGAGAGCCGTGATAAACAATCCGCCTGGACATTCTTCCACCCAGGAATATGTTCCATTGTGTAGCGATACTCAAGCAAACATGCAGGCAACCTTGCTAAACCATTTTCCATGCTCCTCCAAGTGACAAAAGTTTGAATAGCGGTTTGTGATCAATGCAAAGCAAAATAGAAATTCCCCAGGTATACGTTATGGAATATTTCAAACCCCAAGCTGCCTCTAAAGATTCACGCTCTGTTACAGAATAATTCCTCTCTTCTTTGGTCAGTTATCTTGAGGCGTTAGCAACTGTGTTCTCACGTTTACCATGCAGTAGTGTTAGCACGACACCAATGCCTGTGGCACAAACATCCACAGTCAAAATTGTTTTGTGCTTAATGTCACATGGTACTAAAATTCCAGCAGTACAAATCTTGCATTTTGTTATACAAAACATTGTTGTTGACACTGACCCCACGCAAACTTGCTACCCTTCTTGAGTAACGCTCTCAATCTTTCAGTCTTATCAGCAAAGTTCTCTAGAAACCTAGCATAATATTCTGAGTCCAAGAAATGATATTAGGTGGTCCTTATTGCCTGGATAAGGCGTAAGTCTTATAGCTTTCAACAAATCTGCTTTGGGTTTGACACCCCCTTCAGACAAGGTGTATCCCAAGTACTCCACTTCATTTTCTAAAAATCAACACTTTTCCTTGTGAAGGGTGAGTCCAGCTTTGCACAATCTCTTCAGAGTTTGTTTAAGAACTATAGTTCTGCCAAACATCAATATATCATTTTTAATATTTCTCATCCCTTTAAATACACTAGACATCATTCTCTGAAGCACACTCGCAGCTGATGATAACTCAAAGGGCCAACAAGTGAGTTGGAAAGTACCCTCCATAGTTATGAATGTTGTAAGATGTTTGGAATCATTGTGAAGGCGAATCTGTTGGTAAGCATTTATAAGATTCAGTTTTGAAAAATACTTTCCACCATTGAGCAGTGAGACAAGTTCATTGATGTTTGGCAACAGAAAGTTATCAAAAACAATGTTCTGATTCACACTTCGCAAGTCCACACACAGCCTTAATTTCCCATCAGCCTATTCAGATAGAACCACAGGTGATATCTAGCTTGAAGTCTCTATGGGTTCTATAACACCCTCTCTGATCATTTCATCCAATTTCCATTTTACTTTATCACGCACCACCAATGGTATTCTCTTCAGTTTATGCTGAACAGGTATTGCATTAGGCTTGACCACAATTTTGTGAACAAATCCCTTTAATTTTCCAAGCCCCTCACAAAATACATCCTTAGCTCCATTGATAATATCATCCACATTTGTGTCTTCCACCACCATTCCCTGATTTATAATGCTATGACGGTCATATTGGTGAGCCCACCCAAGAATTGGCGGACCTCCCTCTTCCCACCTTTCCTCTGATGGACCTTTCTGGAAAAATCATTTCAGAGCCCATATTGCCCACAATGTCATTTTTTTTTTTCTCTTGGTATCCACCTGGATTTGTCTATCACCAACAATTTTAAACTAGCCCACTCATTCTGATACATGCTCTTGGGTACAATAGTATACATGACCCAGAGTCAACCATGAGGTAAACCTTCCTTCTGCTGATACAAAATTCTGCTTTAGGTTGAGATTTCCTGCCCTTCTCATTACCGCTGACACCCCACTCTTAATGTTCTATCATCACTCCCTACATCTTGCGGAACTTGATTTATCACACGAGCCCTATTGCAATCTTAGCATGTTTGAGCGAAGTGTCCTTCCTTTTAAACTTCCTACATTCTCTTAATAGCATAACAACTCTTAGATTCAGAAGTATGATAACAACTTCCACACCTACTACTCTACTTTCCTTGTTTGCATGCACCCTGCCCCTTTTCCAACTTGTTTCTTCATTTATTGCCTACCCCAGTTGCTCCCACTTCTGGTTCAAACACAGGTTTCTCAACAACCGCTGATAACTCCACACAAATCTTCCCTACTGCCCATTTTCTTAATACAGTATTCAGATTCCTGGTCGTCTTTGGCTATGCCATTAGCATTTTGCAAAGATGGATTTTTTGCTGCCCATAACCACTCCTGTGTCGTTTTACTTTTGCACTGTACTATCAGTAGATCTCTTATCAACTCTTCTGTCATACTCTCAAATTGACACTTGACAATTCAAGCGACCTCTCAATAAATTAATCCACTCACTCTTCTTGTCTTTGAGGTTGTATGTAGAATTTGTATCTAGACATAACAATGTTTGTTTCCTTGGCAAACATAGTTTCATAATGTTTTCATACTTCTATGTACACATCAGTCATCGATTGACCATTTGCATCAAGACTAATGGGTAAATATTTAAATACACGTTGTCCTTCATTTCTTAAAGTACTAGGAAGCAGATCTTTTTTCCTCCTGGGTCGAAAATCTTGACCATCCAGAGCCTCAGGTAGTTAACAAATATGTCTAATATGTCTATCCACTCCTTCCATTCCATTGATGGATAACCAGGTTGTGCCATGAAGATGGTCAAAGATACGACAGAACAACAAGACTCCATGATGCCAAAAAAGTGTGAGGCACACACAGGTATGTCTTGCAAAAATTGGCCAAAAACATTTATTTTCCTACTTGCTTTTGTTGCTCTGTTATGTATAGTCTCCAGGAATTCGCCCGCTTTCCAAGGCTCACTTTTCTAATGCACAATCAGGATGTCCAAGAAAATATAGATTACAATGCTGAGGCAGAGCACACCAGGGAGTACAGCAGAAGAGTACACCGGTGAGTAAATATGAATTGTGGTACGTGTCAGCCCTGATAAAGTAAAGCAATGCTCAAGACCAATGTAGAATCTTCTTCGGAGTGAGAGGTGACACTCCAAGCCGAACTTTGTCTAAGGCTAATGTAGAATCTAAGCCTTCAGAGGAGTTTGCGGTGACACTCGAGCCCGGACTTCTTCCCGCTTTAGAGCACTGCTCAAGCATAAACTCTGTATGATTTTGAGACAGTGTCCATTAAACTTTATCCCTAGAGAGCACCTCAAAACTCTCAAGATCCTTGTGCATTTGAATTTCAGAGAAGTGCGCACAGGTCCTGTCTTGCATTAGGAGACACGCAAGCATGGACACAGTCCAGAATTGGGTAAAGTCTAAATGACGGTCCACATAGCAGCGATATCATTGTATGCAGCATGCATTACACCGATGTAATACCCTTTGAGTCAGCCCAGCCGGTCCACTGTACTCAAAAATCCATTCAAGAAAACGATGTGGGTAGTTAGTTTGTGCTGACTGGCCCTCATCAACAAATCTTGTGAAGAGATTACTTTTGGGTGTAACGCGGGCACGGTGACATCTTGTATGCTGTCGCGCTCGCTTATGTTTATTGTGCATATTTGAAGTGGTATGTGATGATCTGCCAGCACGAGCGTGGCACCTGTTGTGGCACGCAGGTGCAGTGGATTAAGAAGTGCTGGCTGAGCAACTGCTACGTTGTATGGTGGGTGTTTTTCTTTGAGGGTGGGAACGTCCTGGCACACTCCAAGTAGGTTTTTTCCAAAGATTTATTGTCAGCATGACCCAAGTATGGTCCGTCCCTTCCAGCCAGCAAAAGCTGCTAAGTGGCTCAAATAGAATGGCCTCACTGAGTACAAACAACACTGGAATGTCCACAATACAAGATTCCTCCTCTTAAAGATATGGGATGGACCGGTTATGTCTGTCTTCTCCAGACGATACTCTTCCGAAACCCCAAAAACAAGGGTATCGGGAAAAGTGAGCCCAGAATAATGTGTCAAAAAGGAAGCTCTCACAACTCTTCAGAAAGAACAACAACATATCGCCTAAGAGATGAAACAATAAGCAAAGCTTAAAAACCTCTGTAAAATAACAATAAACAAGACAAAGGGAACAAAACTACAATCTGGAGCCAAGACTAAAAATAGGAAACAACAAGTAGAAAAAAAGACACTCAATAGAAATAAGTGAATTTAAGGCACATGGCCACTGAATGCAATAAAAGTTGAGTAATCTTGAAATTTTGCGACACCCATAAAATATTTACTCCTTTTATAGTGTGTCTTCAGTGATTTTTACTGTGACATTCCAAAACTACTTGCATCCGCCATATTGGCTTGGGAAAAATCTAGGTTAAACATATTCGACTACTCAACAATGGTATTGGTGCAATATAAACAAGCATTTTCAATGCAATAGGTCTCGCATTTGCGAGAGTTTGAGCTATTGGCATTGTAAATGACAATGCCTTTTATTTATATGTTTTGAAAACCTGCAAGCGGTGCGTAAACACGCACTTTGTACTTATAGTCCTAGCTTATGAAAAGCAAGGCTGGCAGTAAAAGAGGCGCAGTTACTTCCAGAAAGGACTATAAGTACAAAGTGCATGTTTACGCACCGCTTGCAGGTTTTCAAAACACATAAATAAAAGGCATTGTCATTTACAATGCCAATAGCTCAAACTCTCGCAAATGCGAGACCTATTGCATTGCAAATGCTTGTTTATTACTGCTGCGATCTGTGGCTTAAATGAAAGCAGGGTATCTATCAGTACCCCAAGGTTTTTGTCCGTTTCTGTGGGGGGAGGGGGGCTCACAGCTGAAAGGCCAGGCCCCTAGCCAACCGGCCAGGGGGTCCTTACCGAAGAGCAGGATCTTGGTTTTGTTAGGATTGCATTGCATCGAGTTGGCATTAAGCCAGCCCATAACTGCGGTAATGCATGCAGCAAATTTAGTTTTGGCCTTCTCATCAGTCTTGTTACAAGTCAATAGCAGTTGGGTGTATAGTAGCATGATAATAAATGCAAACCTTTTTCCCTTTTCTATCCCTCCGCTACCCTTCTCTATCCAAATAACTGAAAAACATATCCACCACTCAAATTACTTTCAGGGGCCGATATTGCAGCTATGCTGCAGAAACGGCCCTGTAACAAAAGCGGCCCCCAGGGGCCCAAAACCAGCCCCCACCCTGGCAGCCCACCGGGGAAATGCCTGGTGCACGCTACAGCCAGTCTGGCCCTGATTGCAGGACTTTAACTACTTCTTGTGCTATTTGTGCACTTGTACGGCAGTTCTTAATGAAATACAAGTATTGAGAATGAGGGACTCCGTTGTGAAATGTATAATCTAAAATGCACTTCCCCCGTGAGGGGATGAAGGCCGGGAAGGCAAACCAGTATGAGTTTAGCGTCAGGAGCGAGACTCCATTTCAGTATTTGGACTTCGATTTCTTTGTAGCCTCTGCGCACCTACCTCTGACTTTGTAACAGACTATTGTCCCCCCCTCCCCGTCTCTGCTTCTACTCACTGCACTCTCAGTTGTCACAATCCTAATCTCAGCACTTTTAATTGGACCTTACATTAGTTCCTCTCCGCTATCGCCCCTCTTTTACTGGTTTTAACTGGCTGTCTATCTCTGCATTGATGGTAACCGATTAGGGTTTCAGTTTTCGCATGTAGGATTTGCTCACAAGCCTGCTATACGCTACTGACCATGCCCTCATGTATTTGTTTTTGTTTATTTTTTATAACTGGAACTGTTTCACTGTAAAGTTTCTAATGCTGGAAGGCCATGTTTGCTCTATGCAAAACCACGCAAATGGCTTGGACGGTGACAGAAGCAGGCAGACTTTGAGACCTTTTAGAAATCCCCAAATATCTTTCTCAATTGTTAATCTGGGCACTGGGCCATAAAGCGTGCATTTTGAGGCTTTAATGGGTGCATATTGTTTAAAAGAACTAAATGCATATAACTTGCACAGTCGGTGTAGGCTGTGATTGAAAGAACTAGGGTTGTCCATCGAATCCGGAGTATGAGCCAAAAGAAAGCAGATCCAGGAAGGAGCAGATTTTAGGAGACTTGTAGTCTCCTAGCAATGAAAGTAATGTATTGGAGAAATCAATCAGCATGTAGAGCGGTGCAATTAAGTCCACCATTCTCTGATGTTTAAAAGTGTTATTAATGTTGTCTAGCATATACGATTCCTCAGCAGGTCATGTAATAACACAAATTGTCAAAAATGGTCAGTTTTAGAATTCTCACACACTTTAACCTGCAATAATAGGCGGGACATTCAGGAATAGTGGTTCTGACGTTTGCAGTATGCTATGGAGATGCTCACAATTATAAGTGGCCACAATGGCAGTGTCCAGGCAGTGCTTCCTGGGGCAGGTTATGTAGTGCTTTTGTGTTTGTAGGGTTCCGGTTACACACCTCCGGCCAGAAACAACAAAGATGGGAGATTTTCCTGTGGCAGCGGCATGCTTTAAAGCTAGACTAGTCTGCATGGAAGACTGATTTTCTTTCAGGTCCGTAACCAATAAGTTGAAAACAATATTGATTTATATTAAATATTACTGCAACCTGTCCGACAACAGGCATAGGTGTTTGAGACTGTTACTAGGTGGGCAGATGGGATGTTACCATTCAGTGTTAACATACCATCTATATCTGAAGTGTGTTGTCTTTAGGAGGCCTCACATTCAGTTCGTCAGAAGAAGAGGAAGATCCAGCCTCAAATTGCTTAACTAAAACACTGGCGCCATTCTCCTGGCTGAGTTATGCCCTTCAGGGAGCGGCCCCTAACCGTTGCTCGATAGTCGCTTTGCTGCAAAAACTGTCTTCAGTCACTAGTCAGGTTATTAGTAGCTTTATTATTATTATCGGACAAATATAGATCAGAAATGCATTTCTTAACTTTGGTTGAGCATATTGTGGTCTTCCCCCTGCTTGGTTGAATTTGTACAGTGAAGTTAAAGTTGCCTTCTATAATTTAATATACAGTGCAGAAGATTTCAGGCTTCCTCCTGTTGACTAAGTTGCTCCTAGTGACCCGACCTGATCTGCTTGTGGCCTGCTGTAACATGAAATCCGATCTGAGTTCGAAAACGGTCTATTTCAGGACTTCCTTAATTTGTAACCAGCGACAGTCCACCTCTCTTCCCTCGATGAAAGCATGTACTAATTCGCCCCACAAACCCACTCAATGTGGTATATCTTGAAGATCTAATCATCTAACATGCCAAAAGCTGAACCAGCATCACCGCAAGGGATGTTAACAATACTTACTCCGTTATTTTTATGTAGTTCTTCTCTATGCCTGAAGGGGTCGCTAGTACAGGCTTCTGATTATCCGCTACGAAGCCCGCCCTGTGTGATGTTACGTTTTTTTTACCCGGATTTGACTGTAAACCCAAATTTGTGCAATTGGTTATTTGTGTGCCCTGAATATACAAATCAAATCGAATCAAACCTTTTCCCGTGGCGTAACAAGGATATCATCTTGTGTTGCACCCTACTGGACGAGTGTGTTAATGCGACACATTTAAACCACATTTCTCTCGGTTACTAAGATGTTAAACTGAAACACGGGCTGCACTAAACTGGTCCTGATGGTGAATTTACTATCAAAAATGGGGATGTATCGTTTGTGAAATATTCTTTACATATGACAACCAACAGTGTGCAGCTCTCTGCTACACTCCTCAGGGAAACATATGCACTAAATCATAATAATGGTTGACTGCACTTAAAAGTTCACTTAAGTTAAAAAAAAAAAAAAAATGTCAGGGTCTTGTGGCGGAGCTGAGGAGGACCAACCTTGATTGAGACTGGCATTTAAAAATTCAAATATGCTGCATTTAAAATCACAACGCGCGCACTCTGGTTCAAGGGGTTTCGAACAAAACCTCAAATTGTAAGGCGTCACTGCCTCCAAACGTCCCTGTATACATCTTGTGCCGTTCTTTTAACAGGTTACTTAGTTCAACCAGCAGAGGTTGTCCTTTTCATTATAATACGGGACCTCATCCTTGATTAATGAAAGCCCTGATATGGATACCCCTCGGTTCAGACCCTGTGCAGACCATCCACATTCTGCCAGAAAAAACCGAGATGCCTTTTTAGCTTTAAAAAAGGAACCATCTTTCGAGTCCTTGTCCCATGAATAAGTTAACTGTTGGGGTCAATAATACCTTACTCGTTTGAATGCACAAGCCCAAATCATACCGCTTTCTGCCATTATGTTGGTGCCCTCATGTTGCCGCCTTTGTTCTACGGCGAGTCATAGGCCTTTTCAGGACTGGGACGGTGTGATAGATTGGCGCCCTTCTTGCTGGGCTGTAAGTCTCCATTATAAGGGTACCACCTCATTTTATGTGCCCTGGCAGGTAGATCTATACTTTGGCGATAACATCTTAGCTGATACAATTCTTTAAAATAGATTGCACAAACAGATCTTTAAAAACAATTCAAAACAAGTACAGATATGCACACCACGGGGATACAGGCATCAGCTGAACCGAGCACCTTTGAGTCCTAATGTGCTGAGTTGGCTACAAGAAAAGCTAATTGTCGTGTTAGTTAAATTTCTTAAATTACTTTGTAAATAATACGAAAGTGTATCTCTTTCGTGAAATGCCTTTGTGGCAGACACCGAGACGTGTAGACTGGGATCCCCACTGTAGGGCTAAATGACACAGATGTCTGCAGACAGAATATCACTAGCAGAAATGAGTAAAACAGTGTAAACCTAGCGAGTGGTAGAGTCGTGGCTCACCTCTGTCGCAGTAAATGTCCGTGATGCTCTCCGAGAACACCAGCTCATGCCCATGTCCAGTGTCACCTTGGAGCGGTGCCTACAGTGCTCCTCGGCATGGAGTGCAGCTGGAAGGTGGCCATCTATTCAGGCCAATAGCAGTGGTTCTCTCACTGCCCTCCCTGTCAAGGGTCTGTTCCTGGTTGTTGTCACTTAAGGCTGCACATGTTAGTATTGAAGAGCGTGAAGACTGACCAGATGTGTTGGAATAGGTGTTGCTGAAGAGAGCATCCCCCTCCCTTCCTACAATAAATATAGGCGGTTTGCAAATTTGGTGGTCCCCCCCCTCCGCCTCCCCATTTCTCTTTAACTCTCTCTTATCCGTTTATGTAATTGGGTTGGGGCTACCAGCGAAGGTTCGGTTTGTTAGATTGAGACTCATCAGTGTGACTCTGAGTATTTCATATCGGAACTCAAGTTGGCCTAGTGTGATCTCATGGTGGAAAGAAAAAACATCATTTTCATTGGAACCCAGTTAAACTTTCAAAGATCTCATCAGCGGTGCACTTACAACTCAAGAGAGAAAAAGAGCATGGCTTATATATCCAGCTGTTTATCTAGAGCATTCAGCATATTAATGGAGGCACAGTAAGATGATGTAATGGCTCTTTTATAACGAGAGTGTAAGCCGGCATTGGGGTTTTGAATGCAAAGCAAGCAACTTCACCACATCGGCATGGTGCAAGCAATGTTCACATGACAGTGCTAGTCTCCAAGATCCCTGGGCTCTCGAGTTTCTTCCATTGTCTTGCCCCTACCATTTTGGGAGGATGGCTCACCTAGCTTTAGCTTGATGATCTCCACATGCTGCTATGGTGTATTTAATAGCCTTACAAAAAAAGTCACCAGAACAATGAGTGCATGATGGGCAACTGCTGCACAAAAAACAAAGCTTGTGCAACCTGCATATGATCAGCGGGAGCACAGCAGTTCCCATACTGCTTTCAAGTAAAAACACAGGCCCGCATTTAACTCGCAGAAACCAATGTTTAGCAGTCCTCCCACTGACTTCCAAAGAAGCACAATATTTAGTCAAAAATTAACTGCAAAACAAGGTTAAAAAAAAAGTATGACGAGAAGCAAAGACCATCTTCACTGAAGTGCTCACATGATTAATATCCACCACTCAAATTAATTTCATATTTCACTATACTAATTCACCACTAATCCTTATGGGTTCTGGAGTAGCGTGCTACTTGCCAAGAAAGTGCTTCAACACCCCATTAGGGGTAACAAGAGCTATATAAATGCAAACATTTTTCCCTCTTCTAACCCTCCGCTATCCTTCTGAATCCAAATAACTGACTAATATCCACCACTCAAATTACTTTCATATTTCACTATACTAACTCAACACTAATCCTTTATGGGTTCCAGAGCAGCGTGCTAATCGCCGAAAAAGCGATTCGATGCCTCGTCAGGGGTAGTAAGCGCTATATAAATGCAATTACAATACAATACAATAAATAAGACACGGGTTGAAGTGCTTTAAAAACAAATGAAGATCAGAATGCGCACTACAGGACACAATGCTGTACCAGTGTATTTACATTTTATATTACATGAAATTATTTGTTTTTTTTCCCTAGCGTTCCAAAATTTATTAGTCATAGAGTTGACATCAGCCACGTAATTTACACAAATTCAATCCATTACCGCACTTGAACAATGACACCCAATGATGCACTCGTGCATTACAGAGTCGTGACCATGCACAAAGATACTATATGGATGTACATCACTGTTCCTTTTTAGGAGGTTACACGTAGCGATGCTCGTTAGTGCAATACAATGTAACCCTGAAAACCACAAAAAATTAAAATTCACGACAAACTACTGTGAAACAAAATGAGAAACTCGCGTTTGTTATTCTGCAGGTACAAGTGCGTCAACCACTCAAAAAAGTTATTAGCTAAAAAAAACTTTGGTTAACGTAGATAATCAAAGCAAGCCTCATTCAAACACTTAACCTGTGCACAACCTTTTCACTAAGAACAGGCAAGTTAAAGTTCAGTCTACATTAGTGCAGCAACGTGGAGATGATGGGCCTGTGCCATGTGTCTTTTTCACATGTATGCGGATGACACGCAACTTTACCTGAAAATCACCTCTTCTGAAGACTTCACTTCACTTCACTCAATTCTACCCTGACGAATACTCAAAACTGGCTAACTGAGAAACACCTCCTGCTCAACACCTCCAAAATGGAATTCCTTCGCATTTCTCCGCCTAATCACACCCCCAAGATAGACCGCTGGATGAAACACCTTACAGCCTTCAGCTGCTCTTCTCACATTATTGACTCAGCCAAATCTCTCGGAATCATCCTGGACATGCACCTGAACATGAAGAATCATATTAGTAAAGTGTGCATAACCACCAGATGAGGATACTTAGGAATCTCAAACCATTCCTTCCACAAGATGACTTCAAGCAGGTGGTTCAAGCGCTTGTTTTACCGAGGCTAGACTATGGCAGTGCTACACTCTGTGGCCTCCCCAAATATACCTTGGCCCCACTAAGGGCTTCCTTGAATGCCGCTGCCAAATTGATTACGGGTACAAATAGAAATGCTCACATTTCCCCATCCCTAAAATCCCTAAATTGGCTGCCATTTGAAGCAAGAATACAGCTAAAGATTGCCTGCATGACTCACAAACCTCTCCATTTCAATATCCTCCGTTACCTAGCGCAAAAGCTAGAACTGTCAGGAGGGGGTAGACCATCAAGAAGTGCAAACTCTTTCCTCTTGAAACCACAGATTTTCCGCAAAAAGAGAATGAGGCACAGAGCTTTCTCAGGCTCGGCCCTGAAGATCTGGAACTCTCTCCCACCGGAAGTCCACAGAATCTCATCAACGGCTTCTTTCAAAAAGGAAGTAAAAATAATCCTTATGAACAAGTTCTTGCCTTAAAGGACCATGGCTCGGCTGTTTCACTCACCGCCCCTGGATTAACTACTAATTTAGAATAACACTTGTGAAGCCCAGAGTTGTTCGGTTATACTCCTAAAAGTTATGTTTGTTCTTCTCCCAGCACGCTTTTGTATTATCATACCGGCTGAGTGTTTTCTGTTGCTGCCATCACTGTTGGGACGCCGCTGTTGGGCTGTGCAGACGCCCGTTAACCGCCATTGCCTGTCGCCACCAGGGAACTCCATCTCCCACCATCCCTTGCGGCGCGCACGTCGCGCACCGCATCTTTGAGCGCCAGGAGGCGTTCAAAAGGGGGCCGGGGCTCCCGCAGCACGGGACGCGCGCGGGCGTGCCCGTCATAGCCCGGAAGAGGCTGGGCTGGGCAAATTCCCTAACATCCTGTCATTGGGAACTACGGATCTGACATCTGCTGACACAGGAAGGTACTGCATATTGAGAATCCCCCATATATTGTTGTTCTGTTCCCTGTTGCCTCTTGCCTGTACTTATTACCAGCTGAGTTTTAAAAGGGAATGGAGAAACGCAAGGGAGCAGTGGGGACACTAGATGCCTTCTTGGTAAGGGCAGAATCACTACTGATCCATGAGATTGAACTAACTGAGCGACGACTCTCCTTGGACCCATTAATGCAAAGAGACACTCTGGCAGTTGGCATGGGTGTAAGTGTAGATGATGGTCTGTCTACTAAATCCCCTATTAACCCCTTATTTCCGTCCTGCTCTCCTTCTATTGTTTCAAGTCTAGAACCTACGCCAGAAGTGGCGGTGGGTAGAGCTACTAGGACTAAGGTATTGAAAAATGTGATAGCACGGAAAAGTGAAGCCTTGCCTGCAAAAAGAAAACGGGGGGCACCTGCAAGAAAACCCAAATTTGTGATGGCCCCCGAAGTAACTGATAGGTCAGATATAGAACATGACACAAATAGATGTCAAACTAAAACCATTTCCGTAGGCACACAGACAGATATGGCCCATGTGTTCCTCGATTCCAGCTGGGGTAACACCAAGGAAGCTACTACAGAAACTGACGCCATTGTTGGTGTTGGAACTGTAGATGTAATGGCTAACGATGTACAAGGTGTTTTTAATAAGGGCTTCACACAGCTTTGGGATAAACTGAATCTTCTAGAAACGGCAATAAAAAATCTAGGCAATAATAAGGAGGGTAGAATCGTTGAAGAGCAAAACAGGGGAAACTATGAGAGGGTGGGCAGAACTACACACCACATTAGGGAAGTACATGGTGGTAACTCTATTGAACCCACACAGATTAGTGCGGGAGACAAGCCCCAGGAGGCATTAACTGGTCCCAAATTTCTAGACACACAGAGAAATTGTGTAGTACGTCCTAATGTAGATAGGGGGCATGATACACGGACCACCATGATGAACCATAATTCTAGCAAAACTGCCAATTTGGATATCCTAAACCTGCCCCCTGCTTCATGCCCATATACGCTAATACTAGCTGGTGTCCCTGCCCTTAGAACGATTGAGAGAGAAAGCTGGGAAGACCTAAGGAACAAAACTATAGATTGGCTAGCCAAACACAAAAGCTTTCAACTAGCTGACACTAAGGAGATACTAATGGTCCGTAGGGTAGGTTGGATAGGTCACTCCATTAAAAATATAGATGGAGATTGTATAGTGGTCAATTTTCGTAGGCCTCAGTTGGTCCGTCACATTCTGAATAAAAATGAGAACACACTCGATGAATACCAACATTTGTACACTTCCGTTGGGGTTTTTCTATAGACCACAGTTATGGCATTTAGATCCTAGACAGTATCCTGTGCCACTGACAAATAGATACCATGCATTGTCGGACTTGGATGCCCAAGACTTACAATTATTTAGACCTCAAGCATTGGGACTATTTGCAGTTGAGCCACAAGCTCAAGAGAAAGGGCTTGCCATGGATATTGTTATTAATTCGAACACTGATCCAGTAGACCCAGCTAATAATAATAGAAGGGACATTGGAACCAATCATATTGAGTATAATTTTGGTACAAAAAATGGGCGTATGGAACAAAGTGAGGTGGGCTGTGTAGGAGAGATAAAATTGATCTCCTGGAATATTGCAGGTCTTAGAAGGAATGTAGAAGACGTTGTATGGCAGGAATATATTGGGCAGAATGATATAATTATGCTTCAAGAAACTTGGGCCGTAGAACCTTTTTACAAAGTAGGCTACAAAACTTTTAGCAAAGATGCTATCCCTTCAGTTAGAGGGAGGCCCTCAGGTGGACTCTATATTTGGGTAAAGGTGACTCTAGGTATTGATGTTAAACTAGTCGAAACATGCTCGCAGGATATCTTGGGAGTAAAATTTTATACACCGGACAAAAAGGAAGTTTATATATTAAATATATACTCCAGACCATATCCAACAAGCAAGCAATCGATGGTTATTGAGCAGTTAGACAATCTCTTAAGCTCGATTGAATCAAGGGCACTGATAATTGTGGGAGGTGATTTTAACCGTAAATACGAACCTACGGAGGGACTAGAAAATATCTTTGAGGAAGAAGATTTGGCTAATAATATCCGGCTCTTGGTAAGCACCCCAGTAGTGCCATGCACAATAGCAGTGGCGCAGTTATTAAGACTTGTCTCGGGGCACTGCCTAAGAGCCTGTAACGGCCGCTTGCCCTCTGACAGTCCAAAA
This sequence comes from Calotriton arnoldi, assembly GCA_963921515.1. NCBI lineage: Eukaryota > Metazoa > Chordata > Amphibia > Caudata > Salamandridae > Calotriton > Calotriton arnoldi. The sequence goes on along the minus strand of CAWUFW010006494.1, from coordinate 334,092 downwards.
GCCCCCACATTTACTAGAAATAATCTAAAGAGCCATATAGATGATATATTAATTTCGATAGAGCTCTGGTCGATGGCCCTTGACTTAGTAGTTGACGACAGAACAGAGAGTGACCATTACCCATTACGCCTAAAATTGGCAGTCCACCTTTTTCATCTTGTTACCCCAAGGCCAAGAGAACTTGATAGTGATAATATAGATCCTCTATTAAGCAATAATCGGAGAGCTTTAAAATGGCCCTCGATAGGGGGGAATGTAGCGGCAATTAAGCAGATCTATGACACCTTCGTAGACAGGGTCTCTTTGTATGTAGATTTACCTGTCCGAGATATTCCGATTATGGATATTCATTGTAAATTAGTCAAAGACTTGCTACCCATACTGGGTAAAATCCCGAAAAAAGCTAACAATGGGATCACAGTGGCCACGGAGTTGAAAAGCCCGTGGTACAATAAAGCATGCCGCACTGTAAAAAATGAGCTCATTCTGGCCTCAAAAACCAAAAATATAGTGGCCTTAAGGGAAAAAAGGGCTGAATACAAGCAACTATTAGCCTGTACTAGAAAAGAATGGGAGGAGAATATTTGGGAAGAACTAATTGTAGCAGCAAAAGCCAAAGACCAAATTGGTTTTTGGCGGCTGATAGCAAAGTGCAATAAAAAAGGAAGATGTAGTAAGGACCTCTTCCTAGATGCAAATACCTGGGTAAAACATTTCTCTAGTCTTTACTCCTCTTCCCCAAATGATATTGATTATTGCCCGCTAGATTATGGAACCACATCAAATGCAGCACCGTTATTGTTTAGCTTGAAGGAAACATTGGCAGCCATAGACACAGTGAAATTAGGAAAGGCTCCCGGTCCTGACAAAATACCTGGAGACTTATGGAAGCATGACAAAGGTGTTTGGGGCCCTTACATCAATTTGTTGTGTAACTCTGTTGCCTCGGGCACACCCCTACCAGAAACTTGGAAAGGGGCAGAGATTACGACTATTTTTAAGAAGGGCGATCGCCACAATCCTTCACACTATCGACCAATTAGTCTTATTGATGTTTTACAGAAGATATATGCCAGGCAAATTTTAAAAAGACTGATTGACTGGATTGAGGAATACAACATTTTATCACAATATCAGGCAGGTTTTAGAGTAAAGACTGGCACGATTGACCAGGTTTTTAGATTTCTTTGTATAGCCTGGAAATATAGAACATTTAGAAAGGGACATTTGTATATCGCCTTTGTGGACCTAAAAGCAGCATTTGACCTTGTTCCCAGAAATCTCCTGTGGAAGTCCCTAAAAAATCAAGGGGTCCCGGGGGAAATTCTTCTACAGATAATAAGATTACATGAAGACAACTGGGCAAGGGTCAGATGGGGCCCACAAGGTGAATTAACTATTAGGGTTAATAGGGGTGTAAGACAGGGGTGCGTTTTAGCCCCCACTTTATTCTCATTGTACGTCAATGACATCCCCGACTACCTTTTGGGTTGTGATCATGATTCCCCCAGGCTTGGGGGGGTGCCTGTACCGGCACTCCTCTTTCCTGATGATACGATTTTAATTTCCCAAACACTGAAAGGTTTGCAAAATCTAATAAATTTATTTGGGATGTACTGCAAAGTCAAGGGGCTAGAAATAAACCCCAGTAAAACCAAATACATGGCCGTTAACCCGCATAAAACCTTTAGGAAAAATGTAACTCTGGATAACCAGAAGATCGAGTATGTGCATGATTTTAATTACTTAGGTATTACTTTGGATTCAAAAATGACTTGGAGACCTCAGCTAGAAAAAAGCAAAACTATACTACTCCAGAACACTTTTCCATTAATAAGGAAAATAGAAAGTAGTTTATCCAAAGCAGTTTCACCCGCTCTCGAAGTTTATAAATATAAGGCGCAATCGGCTTCATTGTACGGGGCAGAGCTGTGGGGCCCCGTGACGAATGATACATTCAAGGTGGGTGAAAACAAGTTTCTTAGGAAAGTACTAAGCCTCCCTACACGAACACCACTGACTCCCGTATTGATGGATTTAAATTTTCATCGTGTGGACGATCAGGCTAACCTAAGACCATTGTTGTTTTGGGTCCGCCTGTGGTGTACTGATGAGCTTATTCATTATAGAGAGGGTCTTGAGGAAATCCCAGGACTTAACAAAGGTGTAGGTTTGACCTGGTTAAAGCACATTCACGACTGGTTTGTTAAATTGGGACTTAGACATTTCTGGGACGAGCCGTCTGGCCTGACAACGACCTCAAAAAAGCTTTTAAAGGAAACCTATTGGTCTTTTATACATGACCTTTCGTCCCATTCTTCAATTGTGGGATCATTGACATCACGGTTCCTCCAAATAAAAACAGTTTGGAACTTTGAGCCCTTTTTAGATGAAATACAGCAGCAGCTAGCTAAATCTTTATACCTTAAATATCGCTATGGTATCCTACAAATAAAGTCAAACACTGTGAAATGGGCACCAGGCGAAGTGGACGAGGGCAGATGTGTCTTATGTGATTCAGGTGCAACAGAGAATGAAACACATCTGCTCTTCTTCTGTTCAGCCTATGTGAGATGTAGGAAGAAATGGATAAAACCCATTTGTCGTTTGCTTGGTACCAGATCCTGCCTTGAAGCAGAAAGATTATTACGATCATATACCACGCAAATAGTGGTTTTCAGCGTTAGTAGGTATCTGTTTGGCGTAAGCTTGGTAAGGAAAAGGGAAGGTTTGAAACTCTAGGCTGAAAACTGAATGGAAAATTATAATGAACTTGGCACGTGCACTTATTGATCACAATATGAAATATACATTGATCTATATATTGTGGATAATATATTTTTTAATTGACATAAATTTTTTAAATACTATTTTAGAGATATTTATTTAAATGTATTGTTGTATTATTAATGACCTGATATGTCTATTCCTCAAATCTGTTTTTTTAAATTCTCTTATATTATCAAGTAAAATTGTAAAATTTGAAATATCTTTTGAACATCATAAAATTGGTCGGCTAAATCCATGTAGAATCCAGTGGACTTAGTAGTACCGTACTTCATGTTTAACACAATGTACTGTGGAAATTCTTGTATTGTTTTATTTTTTTCTGAAAATCTTTTATGGTTCTTTTTACCGAAATAAAGACGAAATGAAACGAAACTACTAATTTAGACTAACACTTGTGAAGCCCAGAGTTGTTCGGTTATACTCCTAAAAGTTATGTTTGTTCTTCTCCCAGCACGCTTTTGTATTATCCAAATGTGATGTTCTTTGATACCCCCTCTGTCACCGTTCCTGCCTGCATTCTCAAATGACATTGGTTTTTTCTTTCCCTTTCTTATTTCTGACCCTCCATATTGTGAAGCGCTCTGATACCCACCTGGGTCTTGTTCGCGCTATACAAAACTTTATAAATAAATGTTCCTAAGAATGAATGGATGAATACTCAGTGTGAATTCTGCCTGCTGACAGGACTTTGAGCCAACCTACTGAATACTGCATTCTTCGGCCCTTAACTCTGAGAAGTTAATGAGATGACTTACACTTACAGGCTTTTAGAGGTGCTGAGAACACACATAATAGTGCCTGAGGAACTCGGAACGGGGAAATGCTAGGGCTCAAAGCAAAGAAACAGAAAACAGAACAAACAGGGATAGCAAATAACTTTGAGACTTTACAGAAGGCGGGGGGTCAGGGCTAAAAGCGAGGCTTGGAACAATATGCGTTCCAAGCCTCGTAAAAAAAAAAAAAAACCTTTGGTTAAAATACTGTGTATGAATAAAGGCAAATGTACACAGGCGTGTACCTTACTATCAGACGCTTGTTCGGGTCGGTTAACTATTAATGGGCGATGGTTTCTTTACTTTCACCATATATATGCAGCAGTATGTGCACCAGTATGGCACGAACACAGGACAATAGGGGAACATCAATAACGAAACTAACAAAACGCACACACGGAGATTGCCTCGAATGTCGACAGTTAGATTTGCAATGTTATGCATGTATGTCCCGTTCCCCCAGATTCCTACAGCCAGCAGGTTGGGGGTGGGGGGGTAGTCCCCGCTGTTGTTGCCTGCGGTGCAACGTGAGTGCTCGTTAGATAATGACTTTGGAGATGCCTGACTGGAAAGGGACCTACGTGGTTCGCAATTTATGGCTCGTAGTGAAGTAATGGAAGAAGGTGATCAAGAGTATTCCGGACGGCAGCATCTGCCTCAGAGCAGCCCCAGGGCATATGGCAGAACGTAGATAATATTATCTACACACCCAATGTCCAATAAATGTATTACATGCATGTGGCGGTTAGAGTGCACACGCTGAAACAAAACGTAAAATGCAATTGTTAAGCAAACTAACGAGATGTAAAGAATAAAAACAACACAAAACTGTAAAAGTTGCCAAAGTGAAATAATTGTGTCGAACAGCAGCGGTGCCAGGGCTAAATGCGAGCTTTGGAGCGCGATGTGTTCCGAGCTTAGTGTAATAAAATGAAAGAACAAGCGGCTCGGAAAAAGAAAGACTGACTGCAGCCTCGATTTTATGGCGCAAAATAAGTAAGTGGCTGAGGGAATGGCAGAGACGCACGTGCAGCCTGGACCGCCATCCACTGTTCTAACCAGCTGAAGCAGCGCACGTCGTGCCTGCACGTATACAGATTAAAATGAGCAAGCTGAACAGAAAATAAAGGCGCACAGAAGCTATAGTTATCGCGAGGTGCGCAGCCAAAATAAAGCAGCTGAAGCAGCGCACGTCATGCCTGCACATAGAGAAACTCATTAAAGAAAAGTGTGCTCACAGACTTAAGAACATGTCCTGTGTAACAACCGAAGTAAAGGGGCCAGTCGCCATGGAAGGTTACAATTGAAGACAAAGCGGTACTAAGGAGGAACTAACAAGCCTACTAAGGAATCAGAAGCCAGCATTTATGAAGGACAATGACACAAGCCAATGACAAATATGGGCGGAGAGTGGGCAGGGCTTCTCCTCCATACTCCAGGACAACAAGTCTCGCAGAGCAGCGCATGCGCGCTGACTCAGGCTCGACCTAAAAAGCACTGTCTCACCAGCTGTCAGAAAGGAATTGCAGTTAGCATGTTGCTGCTGCACGCGAAAACGAGAAGCATGTTCCTAGAGTCTTCCTGTTTTGACTTCTAGAACGCAGGCACTGTCTTCCAAAAACACAAGGGTGGAAAAACCACCACTCTCCCCCCTTGCATAAGAACAGTGGCAAAGGGACTGACTTTTTTTCTATATATACACACACCCAGAGTTCACCAACTCCCATGCAGAGGTGGTATCCTCATCTCGCCATGGCTATAGCCTCTACAGAGACTCATGGGGAGATGAGAAGAGAGTGTCGGGCAGGAAAAAGCAAGCAATAGGAAATAGGAGCAGTTAAAAAAAAAAAAAAAATGTTGGGATATGAAAATGGATAGTAGGCAGAGGGGTTGACCGTCTCAGATAGGAAGCAGAAAGGCTCTTCAGAGGAAGGGTAATGGCATGTGATGATGGCAGGGAGAGGCTGGCTTAGAGGTACTGGCCTGCCAAGCGAAAGGAACCCAGCTTGGGAGGTTGGTGAGAAGCTGACTGGGTGAGGGTAAGTGCAAGAAAAGCAGCATTCGGACATTTTAAAAGAGTAAGGGCACGTCAGGTGAGGCCAAATGATGATGGCTTGGGATGCTGGATGGAGGCAGCCTGTGGGAATGGCGTGCCAGATCTGGCACAGTTACTAACATTCTTGTTGTCATGGTGGATATCTTGGTTGGTGGTCCAGGCTCCGTGGATTCTTGCTCCAAGCAGGCATGCTGACATCTACCTCAGTGTGCACAATCCCCCTCAGTCTCAGTAGTGCTTCTCCGGAGGCCACCACATTCACTCACATTCTTGGCCCCATCTCCTTCTGATGGATTAGATTGCCCCCAAGATCTGGCGCCGATTGTATTTTGCTAATTTTACTACATTGCTTTTCTCTGCATCACCTAAAATTACACTCTCTTAAGGTGGGAAGGCCCACATGACACACTCCTTTTTTAGTGTTAGCCGCTCCCTTTTTTAGGTCTTGCCTACAGACAACTGTTAGCGGTCTGTTGTTGAAAGAGCTAGTAGGACAATATCAATACTTAAGGTGGGCTTTGGGCGAGACAATTGCATATCATTGTTTGACTTTCTGGACACACACTTTTGCTTACTTCTTATTTAATGACTTTTCTTCCTCTTCTCATCGTTATCCGACCCTGGACCATTGCTTTCTAACCATCATTTTGATTGGATGACATGTACTTACAATGCTAGCATTCATGGAACTACTCTTTAGGTCTTTGTTTTGACAGCGCTGGTGTAAAGCAGAGCTATTGCTAACAATATACATAGAGTGAGCTCTGGGTCTGCCCCCTTTTCCCACTCGCCTCTTTGACCAGCATCTTTGCCGTTTCTGTGTATCCTTCTACCTCCATCACTCAAGTGCTTTCAATGAACTGCATGAGGGACTACTTCGCAAGTATAGATCTCTGCCCACTTCTGCTGGCTCCTAGCAGTGTGTGGGTTGCTCTAATGGGCTAACTTTACTTGTATTAGCTAATTTAACTCAGACCTATTGTCTTTTCTAATGCATATTTCTTTTGCTTTTAACACTGTGGGAGTGCATGTGTTTTCTTGCTCGCTCCTCCTCTCCCCTGTGCGCTGCTTCCCCCTTCACTGTCCTGCATCCCACTCCCTGTGCTCTCCGATTTACTCTCCCCCGCCCCGCCACTGCCTCCCTCACCCTGCCCTGTCTCTTATGTCCCTGCCTAATATTATTCTTTTTTTTTTTTTTTTTTTTTTTACATCTACCCCTACATTCCTCCTCTGCCCCTCCCTGCTCCTCTGCCCCTCCCTGCTCCTCTGCCCCTCCCTGCTCATAGTCATTGCACCTCCCAACGCTCCTACTCTGTTGCTTCCCCTTTCCTCTCCGTCATGCTCTGCTTTTTATTTAACATTTGCCCCCACTTTACCCACAGCTTCTCTGCTGCACCTCACCCTACCTGCTTGGTGTCTCATTTGTATTGCCTTCACTTCCTCTCCTGCTCCATGCTGGCTGCACCTTTGGACTTTGCCAGTGCTGGATACCAATATCTGCAACCAGCCATGTTAAAAGTATAAACAGCATTGTTTTCTATACTTTCAAAATGGCCACCTGATTGTATCATGCATCGTGATTAACCCATCAGGTAAGTATAGAAAACTGTTTTCTATACTCTCGAGATGCCCACCGTGTTTGGACCCGGGCCGGGAAGGCAGAGCCGGACCCAATAGGGGCCCGGGTTGAACGCCGGCCGGCGGCGGGGGACCCCCCCTCTTCCCCGCCCCTCCACATGTAAATTCCCGGCTAAGCCGGGGAAGGGGCCAGGATTGGCCCACGAAACAAAGAAGGCTCCCCCCCAATCAGGGGGCGAGCAAGTAAGCCCAAGGGGGGGTTAAGAAGGGGGCCAACGGCCCAAAGAGCCACAATTCACCCCCCCCTTGGCGAGGAGATAGGAAGAGAAAACGGACGTACCGGCGACAACGTGGTGTTCCAGCATCGATTTCCCCGTTCTCTTCAGCCGGGGGGGAGCCTGCCCGGCGGCGGCAACGACGTGAGCCACATCGGCGGGAGCAGCGTGGGGAAGCAGCATCCAACCCCGCCGGGAGAAAGGAACGGCTGTCCGGGCTCAAGCGGCAGGACCAACAACGGCGACGGACTCCACCCGCCGGAAGGAAGAGAGCGAGGCCAACGACAGGACCAGCGTGCATGGCGGCCCCCACCCCGAGCACCCCAACCTACCCCAGAAAGCCGACACAGCTCCATAGCTCAGGCAGTACTCTGCTACTGCTTCTGGCCGCCTCCGACCGGCGGTTCTCGCCCCAGCTCTCGTCTGGTCCCCCTCGGCGCCCACAGCAACCCGCAGCAAGAGGTGCTGGTTTCGCGCCTTTTTCTCCGAGCGGGAAGCGGAGAGGGCGGGGAAACAGGGCGAGGCCGGCGCCAGGAGCGCTCAGCTGACGATCGGAAGGAGTTTAAAGGGACAGGCACGCAATTAACAGTCGAAGCGTGCCGGGATTGTGGGGACAGCAGGAAAGTTTACACGCTGCTGGTGGAACTTGCTGGGGGAACCTGCTGTAGGAAGGAACCCGGAACCCCCGAAAACCGCTTAAGCCGACCGGGGGAAAGCACTGCACAGCGCAAAAAGCAGGATGACCAGCAGGAAGGGTGCAGCTGGGAGGAAAACACAGCCCCCGGCAAGGTTCAGGGAGAACCAGGAGAGGCCAGCAGTCCCCAAGAGGGGGCAGAAAAGACGCAGCGAAGGAGCAGGACCAGACCTGGACGAGGACCTGCAGGCCATGCTGGAACAGGCCAGGGCCCTGGTGGCACTAAAGGGAAGGAGCTGGATGAACCAACAGATCGAGGATGCAGCGCAAGAAAAAGGGAAGAGGCCGCGCAAAACATCCCCCACACGACCAACCTTGAGGAAGGTATCAGACAAGGGGCTTGCAGCCAAAACGGCGGCCCCAAAACAGGCAGCGGAGCAGGGGCATGCAGCCAGAACGGCGGCCCCGAGGAAGGCAGCTGAGAAGTGGCAAGCAGCCAGAACTCCCCCCCCCCCCCGGCGAAACACAGGGAGGGCAGGGCAAAGGGCCCCCAGCAGGCCAGAAAGGAAAAGGACAGAACCCCCGAAGTGGTGAGCAGCACAGAGTCCGAGGACAGCAGTGATGAGGAGGGGCCTGTAGCCTCCACGGCGGCCCCGCGAGAGGGACATGAGAGAAACGGCGAAACAAGCAGCAGGGGCACCGGTAAGCATGGCACGCGCAACAGCGAACCGGGGCACGGGGCAGGCCAGGGAGCACGCGCCAGCCCAGGGCAAAATGTAAATATGGGGACTCAGCTAGGGGTACACAATGTAGCAATGCAAGCTCCATGGCACATGCAAACTCCATGGCAAGCAGGGCTAAGTGTAGGGAGGCCAGAATTCCAAGGGGAAGCATGGAGCAGGGAAGAGGGGGGGCAAACATCCGGACTGCCCTGGTGGCAATGGCCAGAGATGGGAGCCCCTTGTAATAGGTACTCAACATGGGGACCAAGGGGACAAGGGAGGCCCCTGGCTCCGGGCGCAGGAGTGGGCAATGGGGGGCCCACAACGGGAGCAACAGGCCACGTGCCCGGGGTGACAAGCCCAACACCACAAAATGCGCCGGCAGAGACGGGGGCAGCACCGCACGGGAGCACAGGGGCCAGCGGGGGGAACAGCCTCAACCAACCCAGACTCACGGAAGGGCAGGACAGCAATGGGAAGCCGGCTAGCGAATACATACGACCCTCCCCGAGCGATCCACCTACAACAACAAGAATGTTAGGGCTGGCCAACCTCATCCCTCTCACCGTTAAGGAGAGAATTTGGAGAAAAGAATTCATAGATATTTTCTCACTGCTAGAGGTGCGCCAGGCAGGGATAGACCTGACAGCGCAGGACAAAAAGGACGAGGACAGAAGGGCCCCCGAAAACCTAGGGTGGAGAGGTCAATAGAAAACTGGCTGAAAGCGTTCAGGACACTAGCGTGCGTTTCCATTGAAAAATTCCCCCAAGCGCGGCGGCACTATGGCTATATGAGCAAAAAATACATGAGGCGCAGCAGCAATACCAAGGGGAGGCATGGCTACACTATGATGAGGGCTTTAGGGAAAAGATGCAGGTGTGGCCAGTAATAGAATGGGATTGCCAAGACATGGAGGGCTTCTCAAAACACATGGTAGCAGCCAGAGAAGGGGTTGGTGTGAAAGAGTACACTTTTCGTCAGTACGGGAGTAAGGGCAAGTTTGAAAGCCAAGGGAAAGACTTCAAGGGAAAAAACCAGGCAGGACAAAAGTCAAATAAAGCATGTTGGAAATTAGACAAAGACGAGTGTAAATGGGGAGCATCATGCAGATTTAAGCATGCTTGTGGGTCATGTGGGGGCAACCATCCCAGCATTCGCTGCAGACGCAACGCAGGGCCGGGGGCCAACAAAGAGAAGACAGGCACCAAAAAATAAGATACAGCCCCCGCGGAACAGGGGCAAGGGGGACGGGGGCGGAGGGCAGGCGCTACCCACCCCCATCAGGACAGGCAGACTACTACAACTACTACAAGGGTACCGCAAAACAAATGACAAACAGTTGCTGGCGGATGGCTTCACGCAGGGTTTCCCCATACCTTACAAAGGGCCAAAGGGAGCGCGGGAAAGCCCAAACCTGAAGTCGGTGAGGGACAACCCCGGGGTGGCGAGGGAAAAGGTGGAAAAGGAAGTACAACTAGGGCGGGTGGCCGGGCCTTTTACTACCCCCCCGCTGAAAGACATGGTGGTCTCTCCGCTTGGGGTGGTCCCCAAAAAAGAGCCAGGAAAATTCCGGCTGATCCATCACCTCTCCCACCCAGAAGGGGAATCAGTTAACGATTGGCTGGACCACAGCGAGTGCACAGTGGCATACGCATCGGTGGACGACGCAGTGGACTTAATTAGGCAGGAGGGAAAGGGGGCCCTGATGGCAAAGTCGGACATAGAATCAGCCTTCAGGTTACTGCCGGTCCACCCAGACAGCTACCATCTGTTGGGTTTTAAATTGGACGGGCAATATTACCATGACAAATGCCTACCCATGGGGTGCTCAATATCATGCGCACATTTTGAGGCTTTCAGTGGCTTCCTAGAATGGGAACTGGGTACAAGGGGCCCCAAAAGGCGGGCGGGTACACTATCTGGATGACTTCCTGTTCATCGGGAAAGCAGGCACGAAGGAATGCGACAAACTCCTAGACAATTTTGTGCAACTGGCGCAGGAGCTGGGCATCCCCTGGCACAAGAAAAAACAGAAGGCCCAACCACAAGACTGTCCTTTCTGGGAATCGAGTTGGACTCGGTGGCCGGCACGTGCAGGTTGCCACCAGAAAAAGTTGCCGACTTGCGCACAGGCATTAAGCTAATGCAACAGCAGAAGAAAGCTACACTGAAGGAAGTGCAGCAGTTACTAGGTAAACTGAATTTCGCCACGCGGGTAATCCCGCGGGGCGCACTTCGCCAGGAGACTAGCCTGGTTAACCAGGGCATGATGCAGAAGCACCACAGGGTCCGCATCACACAAGGGGTGAAGGAGGACCTGGCGCAGTGGGACAGGTTTCTGGCAGAGTTCAATGGCACCCTGATATGGCGAGAACCCTGGGTGCAGGCACATGAGCTAGAGCTCTACACCGACTCAGCAGGGGGGCTCGGGTTCGGGGCAATACTGGGAACCGCTTGGACAGCGGGGAAATGGCCAGAGGGCTGGCAACGCGCAGGGTTGACAAAAACCATAGTGCTGCTGGAACTATTCCCCATAGTGGTGGCCTTCCACATCTGGGCCCAGCGGCTGGCAAACAGGCAAATTACACTGTGGTCAGACAACCACGCGGTGGTACAGGCAATAAACACAGGGGCGGCGAAATGCCCAGCAGTGGGCGCACTGCTGCGTAGACTAGTGGGATACCAGTTGCAGGGCAACATGGCGATTAGGGCACGACACATCCCAGGAACAGAAAACTCAGTGGCGGATGCCATTTCTCGTTTTCAGTGGAAAAAATTCAGGGAACTCGCCCCAGCAGCCGACAGATGGATGACCAAAATGCCAGAGGAAGCATGGGCATGGGTGGAACAGGGTTGGAGACGCTGCTGAGCAACGCATTGGCGCCAAAAACAAGAAACCGCTACAGTAAGTGCTGGGAAACATTCAGGACAAAGACTGGGTTGGAAGGGAACAAGTGGGCCTCACAAGGGGAGGTCCTCGGGTTCATCGAGTGGGCCTTTATGGCAGGTAGGACAAAAACATGGGCCCAATCGCACCTCAATGCAGTGGCATACTACTCAAAGATGGAAGGACAGGCAGATCCCACCAGGTCGTTCAAAAGCAGAATGGCAATGAAGGGATGGGGGCGGTTGCAACAGCCAAGCAAAGATAGGAGGCGCCCCATCCATGTCAAAATACTAAGTAGGATGCTGGAGGCAACAGCAGAGGTGTGCTCCTCAAAACACGAGGGAGAGCTTTTCCGAGCAGCATTCGCTGTAGCATTTTTGGGGCTTACAGGGTCAGCGAGCTAGTAGCCCCATCGAGAAGCGACCCAGGCACAGAATGCATCCACAGAAGGGACGTGGTGATAGAAGAAGGCCACATGGACATACTGCTGAGACGGTCCAAGACGGACCAAGCAGGCAAGGGCAGGAGGACCAGGATTCTCTGCACAACAGATGCGAACACCTGCGCAGTGTGCTTACTAAAGGAACACCTAGGAGAGAGGGAGCTGAGCCAGGGGCCGCTGTTCAGACACAGGGACGGGTCCTTCCTCAGCCGCTTTCAATTCATAGCGGTGATGAGAAAAGCACTAGATAAGATAGGCCTCCCCGCACGCGAATATGGCTCACACTCTTTCAGAATAGCGGCAGCCACGACAGCTGCAGGACTAGGAATGGGGGAAGGGCTGATCAAGGGGATAGGGCGCTGGGCATCCAGCGCATTCAGGCGTTACATACGCCCCACGGTTTACTGAGCCCAATCTCTCCCGCCCCATACAGGTCCAAGAGCGGCACAGAAGACGGTGTGGATAATGGGACATTCCTACGTAACGCGGGCGCAACAGTGGGCGGCAACCAGACGCAAATTCGGCGGCGTATGGCTGCGGGACACCACCATAGAGTGGTGGGGACGCGCAGGGATGAAATGGGAACAACTGCTACCCGCGGCGCGCGAAGCACTGAAGCACGGTGGCAGACCGGACGCGGTAGTGATCCACCTGGGCGGGAACGACTTGGCAGCGTTGGGAAGACGAGCGCTACTAGAGAACATGCAGAGCAGTCTCACGGCGCTGGCACGCCTAATCCGCCCAGCGGACCTGATATTTTCTGAAATCATAGCACGGGGGCCTGGCGCGGGCGGTGAAGCCGGGAGCAGTCGAAAAATCCAGAAGAAAGCTTAATATTACCATGGCCAGGATATGCAAGGCCCAGGGATGGGGTTTCGTGCGGCACGGGTTTATAAACCTAAGGTCCCCCGGTTATCACCTGGAAGACGGGGTACACCTCACGGGGGTGGGAATGGACATGTTCCTACTGAACATTGTGGGGGTACTGGAGCAAATGGGTTGCAACTAGGACACGGAGGAAGGGCCGCGGCAAATGGGGGGAGCACCCTCCGATCGGGAAACCGTAGGGAGCGTGGCGGATCAAACACAAGGAAGCTAGTAGGACTCAAAATCACTAGAGGATAGACGGGAGGCTCTCCCAGTGGCCTTGGGATGCCTCACGGCAGGGGCACTGAGGGAGCCAGGGGCGGCGTGCCGCCAGAGAAAGAATAGAGGCGACACTCCCGCAGGACCCTTGGGATGCCTTACGTCAGGGGTACAGAGGGAGAAGATGGTAGGGACTCAGCCTCAGGAAAGAGAGAGTAGACGCTCAAGCAAGGTCCTTGGGATGCCAAACGGCAGGGACCCCCGGGAGAAGGGAGGGCCCACAAAAAGGTCCAGGGCGAGCGGGACGGCACTTGCAGCCCGGGCAGGTCCCAACGGACACCCTCAATCGGTAGCAAGTTGAAGCCTAGACCCGTGATGTGAAACCCCGAGAAAGGTGCCCCTCCCTCCTCTCCCAGAAAGTTGAGGAGGCTGGGGGTCCAGGTCACAAAGAAAGTGAGGAAAGCGAAACAAGGACATAGAGGGCTTATGACCATGGACGTTGAAATAAATAAAAAATTGTATGTAACAAAATTTGTTGTGTTGAAAATAAACTGCAACCTTTTCAGGCACCAAAGAAGTGGTCAGTGGTGATTTTGAAGGAAAGCGCGCAGTTGGCGGTAGCAAGCGGGGGGTGAGCGGGAGGGGGGGGACTCGCCGCCTGGAAGGGGTTTGGACCCGGGCCGGGAAGGCAGAGCCGGACCCAATAGGGGCCCGGGTTGAACGCCGGCCGGCGGCGGGGACCCCCTTCCCCGCCCTCCACATGTAAATTCCCGGCTAAGCCGGGGAAGGGGCCAGGATTGGCCCACGAAACAAAGAAGGCTCCCCCAATCAGGGGGCGAGCAAGTAAGCCCAAGGGGGTTAAGAAGGGGCCAACGGCCCAAAGAGCCACAATTCACCCCCCCCCCCCTTGGCGAGGAGATAGGAAGAGAAAACCCACCCACCCACACCTAAGAATACGGGCGTCGCAGCCGTAGCGGGGAAAGGGTAGCGGATCAAACACAAGGAAGCTAGTAGGACTCAAAATCACTAGAGGATAGACGGGAGGCTCTCCCAGTGGCCTTGGGATGCCTCACGGCAGGGGCACTGAGGGAGCCAGGGGGCGGCGTGCCGCCAGAGAAAGAATAGAGGCGACACTCCCGCAGGACCCTTGGGATGCCTTACGGCAGGGGTACAGAGGGAGAAGATGGTAGGGACTCAGCCTCAGGAAAGAGAGAGTAGACGCTCAAGCAAGGTCCTTGGGATGCCAAACGGCAGGGACCCCGGGAGACGGGAGGGCCCACAAAAAGGTCCAGGGCGAGCGGGACGGCACTTGCAGCCCGGGCAGGTCCCAACAGACACCCTCCAAATCGTTAGCAAGTTGAAGCCTAGACCCGTGACGTGAAACCCCGAGAAAGGTGCCCCTCCCTCCTCTCCCAGAAAGTTGAGGAGGCTGGGGGTCCAGGTCACAAAGAAAGTGAGGAAAGCGAAACAAGGACATAGAGGGCTTATGACCATGGACGTTGAAATATAAAAAATTGTATGTAACAAAATTTGTTGTGTTGAAAATAAACTGTGACCTTTTCAGGCACCAAAGAAGTGGTCAGTGGTGATTTTGAAGGAAAGCGCGCATTTGGCGGTAGCAAGCGGGGGTGAGCGGGAGGGGGGGGACTCGCCGCCTGGAAGGGGTTGTGTCACGCAAAGTGGTGATGCAAATTGACGGCGGCACCAGCTTTTGAGTGCAGATCTCAGCCAGAAGAGAGCAGGGAACTATAAACGGAGCGGACCTTTGGCCCTCCTCACACATCCAGGAAAGGCACAGTGCGCCAGGCAGCATGAAGGTGCAACCAGTACGAGACTGCAGATTGGGCAGAAGTGCAGATGGAGTTCCAAGAGGTACTGGATAGGGTGGCAGCGCCTTGGGAGCATAAAAAAACACAGCCGGTCATAAGCATATCTTGGCTCAGTTTTGTCAATCACACATATTAATGACCTACACCACCCACATTCACTATATGTATTCATACTTGCCCATCCTCCCATCTGCCTGCATTCAGCGTTCTTGAGAGCAAGCTTTAAAAAAACCTAGTCAAAGTTCAACAATAACAACTGATCTCAGTTTTCCCTTGACTGCGCCTTTATTAGCGCTTCGATTTGCCCTAGCAATATATATGTATATATGTTTATATAAATAGATATATTTTTTTTTAATGTTTTTACACACACACACATATACACGCGCACACACACTATACCAACACGTAATAACTTAATGGCACTAGAGCGATATTCAGGTCAAACGCTAAAATGTATCATGTTTGAAAAAATGGTCTGGAAACAGGACGTCTTTGTACTATTATTACAGACCCCATATCTAATCATTTTCATCAGTACTCAGAGCAACGTCTGGAAATGTTTGGTAACCAGAAATCTTGCATGTCCAGAATGCCTCGCACGAATCCTACTCTTTAGACTTGTGGTGAAATAGTTTCAAATGTGCTGTTGCCCCATGCTCCTATTAAAAAGATGGTCGGGGTAATTTAATGTCTGCAGGCAGTATTCTTTCAATTCTGGCAATGAACAGGGATGATAAAGAGCAGAATATTTAGGAAGACATAAGTGTGATTCAGAGAAGTACAGATTGGCTGCGATGTGGTCCTTATACCTCATTGCATTTTGTTTATTGAGAGCCAGTGGTCATCTCATCTCACAACAGCCTAGTTGGCGGTGACTACCTCATCAGCATCTCAGAAACTCACTGAAATGACAGCTAGCAGGAGACCGAAGTTGTCATCCTGGCTTATTTACTCTGCTCCCTCTTCTACAGTTCATTATCTGCTAAAGTTGAACTTAAAGAGGTGAACCCGGTTTTAAGATCTATTCATATTTGTTCTACTTTAAGAAGACTGTGTAGAAGTGCAGAGAATGATGAATTATGGTGGAGCTGCATGTTCCAACTTCTGAATTCTCCCCCTGATTATTTGTAATGATACTCCCAAGCATTCAAGTGCATTTCAGTATATATTGTTCCAGGTGGAGGTGCATATTAAGGTGTCCTTCACTTCAGCACAAACTTCCTTACAATGAACAACACACCACCAACATCAGAATAGTGGGATGGAATAGCGTGCTGTTCCGCCTCAGTCGCATAGTAATCGAAAAACAACAAGGTGATGGATAGAATTCTTGATTTAATCTCAGCCACTGGATCTCGCTCAGGCTGCATCCCAATCCATCGTTTTTTTTGCCCACCATGCCACTGCAGTTTGGACCCATCCATATACAAGTCAGTCTCGACCCTGCTCCTCATGGAAATAGTCCAGCCTGAACTGCCATTCCAGGTCCACCCTGAACCGGAATACAAGTAACCTAGGACCGGTTTTGCCCTAGTTAGGGCTCTTCAGCCAAGTATAGCTTGGTTCCAGGGCAAAACCAGTCCTAGGTTGCTTGTGTTCTGGTTCAGGGAGGACCTGGCTTGGTGGTTTGAGCTGGACTGTTCCTATTGGACCAGGTTCAAGACTGATTTGCATATAGCTGGGTCCAAACTGAGGTGGAATGGTGTGAAAAATAACAATGGATTGGGGTGCAGCCCTGAATAATTACCAGTGGCTGAGATTAATTTTAGCATTCCATCCATCACTTTTTTGTATACTTTTGTTCGTAGTAACGGCGGTCACCTTTTCTTTAAAGAGGCGTCCCCTGCGCAGGCGTCCCCTGCGCTTTCCTTTTGTGGTGATGTTCTATTAGTGATTACCTCTTTTGTTGGAATTTGTCTTCTTTTGAAAATGGCAGATGTTGGAACTCCTGACTTTTTGTGTGATTACCACTAGTGAGTCATCTCTCTCTTGTGATAGCAGTTGTGTGGTCTTGGGGGTGGAAGGAGGTTTTAGTGAGGTAGTGATGCTTTCTACTGTGCTTACCTCTTCTTGTTAATCTTTAATACATTGTGTCTGTATTGGTGGAGGTTGTGTGCTCATTGTTATGGCATAGTGAGGTACTGACACCTTCTCCTGTGATTATTATGTCCTATAGCCATGGAGCTTGTGTGGTCTTGAAGGGGGCATGGTGAGATGCTAACAGTCTCCCTTTTGCTTGCCTCTAGTGACGAAGCTTGCACAAGTGGCCAGTTAGTTGTCGCCAGCCGAGAAAGTCAATACAAGGTCTTCCACTTTCATCATGGTGGCCTTGACAAGTTGTCTGAAGTGTTCCAGCAATGGAAGTATTGCAGAGAGACACAGCTGAAAGACCATGTAAGTAAGCGAAGGCCTGTCATAGTGAAGCATGCACTTCTCTGAGCTGCTATTTGAGGGGAAAGAAGTGGAGTGGTGACTGGTGAGGTATGATCAGCACCAATTATCCTTTATAGGCTGGAGAGATTGGATTCCTTGGCGTCTCCCCATTAATTATGCTACTGGCGGCAACATCACAGTTTTCTTGAAGTCAAAAGTGCCTTGAGAGACAAAGCAGTCAAGTACTCAATGATTTTTCCTGCAAAGCTACGTGTGGAGTCCAAGGGACGAAATTGGTTCTTCTCAACTCCCGAGGAGGCTTGTGAATGGCTCGACGGATGGGGGACAATGGGGGGCAGCGGCTCCAAGGAGCAATGGAGATGGCCAGGGCAGTGCCCCGAGAGGTCAGCTGGGCAGACAGTGAGGGAGCCAGACCAGGATGGAAAAGAATCACCTCAACAACAACTCCATGAAAAATTGTCTTTTTTTCCAATGGTGAACCCTAATAATGAAAACTATGGACTCAGTTGGGGGCCCTAGGACTGGGTTTGTTACATAGCCATGTCTACATCCTCCACGCTGCAACTGGGTACTTGCGGTCTGAAAGACACGACTGTGAAAAGGGGCTAGTGTGGGTCACTATCCCCTAGGTTACTCCTTTCATTTATCATGGGTGGCTGGTAACACTATATTCCTTAGGTGGGGAGCAGTGGGTGACATCTTGGGTTGACCACGCTTTCAATAATGTTTTATGTTTGGTTGGGGCGACAGGCGCTTTGCAAAGTTGGGAGGATGGGCAGTTCTAGGACCATCGTGTAGGGAGGCGGGGGGGGTCAGATTCAACTCCGGGAAAGAGAAGGGGGGTAGGTTTAATTGTTAATTTTTAATGTTTATTTGACTGCATGGTACCGACTTTTCTTTTTCATCACACTGATCTCGTGCTAGGATATGTCCGTGATATGCTCCTTTTCAAGCCATCCTGGTGGGGCTGCCGAAGAGGGACTTTATAGACAGGATTGGGTAATGGGAGAGGATGGCACCTGCACTGATGACTTCTGAGATTCGGCTCTAGCCCTGAAACGTGAATGGTCTTGGGGATAGAATCAACTGTGGGGTAGCGCTTCAATATATTAACTGGTATTCCCCGGACGTGGTCCTTCTACAAGAGACACATCACATGGGTAATACTTGCAAGGCTTTGGACTGGTGGGGATACAAGATGGTGGTCCACGCTGGGTTTACTTCCCGTTCTAGGGGCACTGGAACACTCCTTAGGAAGCAATTTCCCCTTACTGTTGACCAACCTTGGTCGGATCAGCTGGATAGATAATTAGCCCTTTCTGGGACATAGGAGGGCGAAACAATCAATATTCTGTCAGTATATGTCCCTCCGGGATTGCATAATGCCATCTTCCCGTACTTGGGTAAATGTCTGCTGGAACTACCTCTGGGAGAACTCCTTTTGAGGGGAGACTTCATTATGACACTTTGTGATAATGCAGATCGTCACCCCCTGCAGTGGGCGACACGTTTCCGCTCCCACTAAGTTGACTACCATTGGCAGACAACGTTCCTCACTTTCGAGATGTAGGTCACTTGGTGAGGGGGATCTCCATTCACTCCCCAGTATGGGAGATTTATGGTCTGGATAAGCCCCTACCACGAAGGGCCATCAGATTGAATCCCTGGTATCTTAAAATCCAGAGCGTGCGGGAGGCACTGGTTAAAATTACAGATTACTATTTTACAGAGAATACGACGTCAGTGGACTCTCCCCAAATACTCTGGGAGGGCTATAAAACCATTCTTAAGGGACAGGCCTGCTCTCTGATAGTAGGACACAAAAGAGAGAAAAGCAGTGGAGAAGCTAGAACATGACATATTAGACCTTAAAGCTGCTCTGGTAGTGGATGAGGCCAGAGATGCTAGACAC
The DNA here is from genome assembly GCA_963921515.1 of Calotriton arnoldi. Taxonomy (NCBI): domain Eukaryota; kingdom Metazoa; phylum Chordata; class Amphibia; order Caudata; family Salamandridae; genus Calotriton; species Calotriton arnoldi. The sequence continues at coordinate 314,710 of CAWUFW010006494.1, read as the reverse complement.
TCTCTGGGTTTCAGGCAACAAGAATACAGAGCTCTAGTGACTTAGACAGCTAGGGTCCGATGTCATGTGACGCAGCATCATGTATACGAGATAGGAAACAAAGCGGGGAAACTACTTGCATGGTTGCATAGACATGAGAGGGCGAACCGCTGTGTAACTGATATTTGCTCTGCAGAGGGGGAGTACCTGAGGGATCCACACGATGTCACCAACGCTTTGCGACCTATTTTACCCATCTTTATTCTCCTGTGGGTACGACTTCTGCGGCAGACTCTCTCAAACTCCTGGCTGATCTGCCCCTTCCGATTCTCTCCATGGAGAACAGAGCCCTCATGGAGAGCGATCCAACGAAGGAGGAAGTCGAATTGGCGATTAGAAATATCCAATCTGGCAAAGCGATGGGACCCAACGGCCTCCCCATAGAACTTTATAAACTCACTGCATCCAATGTAGCACCTTACTTGTTAGGGATGTATATTGAGAGCCGAACAAAAGGTGCTCTTCCTGAGGATCAAAGACTGGCCTCAATAGTAGTAATGCATAAACGGGGTAAACCAACGGACCAACATACCTCCACCAGACCCATCTGGCTCCTCAACGCAGAAGCAAAAATCCTAGCCTAGCTTCTAGCATCCTGGCTTATTCAAATAACTAAATGAGTACATCCTGATCAATCAAGCTTTATGCCTGGCAGAAATACGGCCCTTAATTTACGGCAGCTCTATAGAGTATTGGGCTTGTTGACCGAATTTGAGAAGATAAAGTGGTCCTGTCGCTTGATGCCCATATGGCCTTTGACGCGATTGAATGGCTGTACATATTTGCCGCGTTGGAGCGAATGGGCTTCGGTCCCAAATTTTTGTCCTGGCTGCGACTCCTCCGTGCTAAACCGTTCGCTCAAGTGGTTGTAAATGGTTGGACTTCCCGGGTGTTCCCCCTCCAATGCGGGACTAGGCAAGGATGCCCTCTCTCTGCACTTATTTTTGCTTTGAGCCACTGGCTGCCTGGGTGCGAATGGACCCGCTGATATGCTGCCTGCGTTGGACAGCAGACTGGGAGGATAGGATGTCTCTCTACGCAGACGACATCCTGTTATACGTCACTGCTCCACAATCCTCCATCTACAGAATATTAGATATTTTCACAAATTTTGGTAAGTATTCTGGATACACCATTAATTGGTCCAAGTACACGGTATATGTTCTCCATGGTAAATCGCCAACCTTACTGCCCAAATGTGGGCCAAATATATTGACAGATGGATTCCGTTATCTGGGAATCTAGACCACACGATTGACCGTGTGTTATTCAACGCTAGGAATCTCCAAGGCCCCTGCTGCATCTTAAAAGTGATGTTCACTATTGGAGATCGTTCCCACTTTCACTGCTCGGCAGAGCGGCGTTCTTTAAAATGATGGCATCATATTTTGCACCCTGGAGGGTATTTACATGCACTTTATACATACCGGAAACGGTTGACCCTTACATGACGACTGCACTTACAGTCCAAATTTGGAACACGGCATTCAAAGAATTGTGTTGGTAAGGCAAGATTACCCAGGCCCCACCACTTTGGCACTCAGAGAGATTTGGCACTCTGAGATACAGACCAGGATTCGATAAGTGGAACCTAATTGGTATTTCTAAAGTGGGGGGATCTCTAGTCCAATGGTAGAGGGGTCCCATTCTCTGACCTACAGAATTAAAATGAACTTGTGACCGCAGACTCCTCATGCCCTCCTGGCGGCTATCCCCCAGGGAGAGGTCCTCCAGGAATCATTGTCATTAGAAGATAGATTGTTAGACGACCACATGAGCAGAGGGGCAATCTCCCTTCCCTATAAAAAGTTAATTAACAACTCCCCAGACACGCTCCTCCCCTTACGCCATAGCTGGGATGCAGATCTAGGTGACCTGGCATATGAAGATTGGCCGGAGACTCTGGCCTACCCCAAAGAAGTGGCGGTCAAAGCACTGTTTTAACTTGTGCCGCTCAAAATACTCCGCAAGTCCTAGTTGTCTCGTACCACCATGGTAAAGATGGACAGAGCAACTGATTCAACTTGTAGGCAATGTGGGCGGGAGGGCCCTTTTTTTCCATATCATCTGGGAGTGCCCAGTAATTCAGGACTACTGGGGATCTGTAGTAACTTGTATGAATAATGTATGTGGGAGTGATTTCACACCTTCTGTCCGTGGTGTCTTCTTAACATCTGGGATGTGACAGACTTGAATCGTATAGAGCAAACCTGGATGACCCTAGGTATGGTGATCACTAAACGAAACATAGCATGTTAATGTGGGGCAAAATTGCACTGCGCCTCAGAGACTGGAAAAGAGACATGGAATGGTTCATGATTGCAGAGGGGGTGTTATATGAAATCCGGGGTTGCCCTAAAAAGTGGGAAAAGACCTGGGGCAAATGGAATGTTTATAGAGGTAGTCTGTGTGCTGCCCCGTGGGGCCGTCCTCCAGGGCTGGAGATATCACTTATCCTTCATCTGATCTCCACCAGGCTAGGAGTGTCTTGTAACATAATCAGGGGACCTGTCTGAGATTGGAGGGTATTGTCTACACTTGCTGTGCCTATGCGTGATTATTGCGGTGTACATGCCTGCTTTGATTTACCATGTGCCTAATAAAAAGATGTTATTAAAAAAATGCTACTGGTGTCTCAGTTACAGCCCATAAGTGACATGCATGGAAATGTGAAGCCTTTAGGGGGTGACCTCCACAATATCTTACATCAGTGCTTTCTCTATTCTCATCCCCAACTTCTTTATTCCTTGGACTTGGATTGCTGGTCATCCTGGTGTTTCCAATCTATTCTAAAAGTAACAAAAAAGTGATCATGGATGATATGACTGTGCCTAGCCATTTCGTAGCATTTTTTTTGCTCCTCTCCTACTTGTCTCTTCCTCCTGTATCCTGGCACGTTCTCCTCTCTCCTCCTGATCTTGCTGCCCTCAGATTTTGGGGTTTCCCATCTCTTGCATATCCCTCTGTTAAGCTCACTTTTTGAAGAGTCCTCAGCAACTAGCGGTTGTGGCAAGATTCTAGGTGTAGTGCTGTTGCTGCTAGAGACAGCGAGATTTTGTCCTGCTCACTTTTCCTTTCCACATGAGCACAGAAACATTTTAAATGCATAGGTAAAGTGGGCAATTGCACAGGACCCCCCCCCCACCTTCCTGGGGTCCCACTGGGAAAGGGAACATTCTCTCTATTTGATCTGTCTGTTCTATTTCTCTTGCTAAACTGTTAACCATCTCTGCCTACCACTACCTTTGACTCTGTCTTTCTACCCTTTGTCATCTTAAGGATTGTTGGGATCTTGGCCAAGACCTATTTCAACTGTTTGGTGTGACCCAGTTGAAATGTAACATATAATGCAGTATTTTTTGGCACCGTGCACGCTGAAATTAGCAGGAAATGGGTAATGACATTAAAATTCATTCTATACGGGGGTCCCGGGGAAGACCTGTATTGGGGGTCCCTTACAGAACAAATTTGAATTTCATTACCCATTTCCTGCTAATTTCAGCCCCTAAAATCATTAAGATTACACTGCATTAGCGTACACCACGAACCATTACAACGCAATCTGTTGCAAGAATATAAAAGCCACCTTCTTGATTCAAGGGAAGGGTGAAAGGTGGTGGTTTGTTTCTTCCCGTATATGGGTAGGTGTGCTGAGGGTGAGGAGTGATAACAGGTTGGGGTAATGAGTATAATGAAAATATATGCGTGAAGTGTACAGTGCCCTTTAAATGGTGTGCAAATCTTGTGAGGAGCAGGACATTGTGCCTGCAGCCTCCGTGCCTTGGTTTTATCACCCCTTTCTCTCTTGCCCCCAACAGCAGGTGACGGATGAGAAGACGTGCATGCAGTTTTCTATCCGGCGCCCCAACCTGCCTTCCTCGGAGGCCCACCCGGAGGAGAACATGTACAAGAGACTGGACGTGTCCATCTGGCTGCGGCACCTGAATGAGTCCGGCCAGGTGGAAGAGGAGTACAAGCTGCGCAAGGTGAGCGTGTGGAACGCGCCACTCCTGGCGCGCTCTTTTGTCATGGCGCACTTGCTATGGTGCGCTGGCGTCTGCCCCGGGCGCTGCTGGTACAAGAAGCCAGGTAGGTAGGCAGGCAGGCCGCGTGGGGGCGAGGATCTTCTGAGTAAGAGAGCGCAGGGTGGGGGAATAGCTGGAGCTCATTTTTTTCGATTTACTTTTCCATTCCATATCTTTATTTCGGTCTCATGGACCATAAAAGTACATATACATAAAATTTCTCCCATAGGGAGTATACACAAATGGACCATAAATAGTACATAACCATACAATTAAATCATATAGAAGAAAATATGCTAAAAAGTGTCCCAATAAAAAAACTACAGTTTGACACGTTTGGCGATAATAAAGTGCATTTTAGAATCTTCCAAGAAATGAGCCTAGGCAATTCATCTCTCAATCCTCCCAAATCAAGCTGCCTGGGAGTCACTGGATAGGATCATGTATAGTACAGTGCAATCAGAGGTTTAAAAGCTTGTTTCATTAAAAGATATTATCATTAAGACCGATAAAAAGGAAGGAATAGATACAAGGGTAAAAAAAAGTACAAACATGTAAATTTCTAGATCCGTGATGGCTGGTTTAAAAAAATCCAACGTACACGCCACATTGAAGTTAAGAAACGAGATACGGCAAAGACAATAGAGGCATGGGTGTCGTACATTAGGACTCTAAATGCCTCAGCACAATGTACAAAGCCTAGGTTCCTGCAGAGTTGGATAAGCCAGCGCTGTCTAGGTAATTTGTAACCAGTATGGAAGAGCGGGCCTTTCTTATGCCTTGGGCCTCATCCTTTAACAAGAGCACCAATTTCCCATGTTCCTAGTAAACAAGCAATGTATGCAGAATATTTTGTACATGTTGTGTTTAATCCAAATATCCAACTGATTTTTATATTTGTATCTATTAGTCAGGTCTCATATATCATCAGCCTGATTCTGCTCAGCCCATTTCCCACCGTTGTCTGCACTTGCCTGTCCTCGTTATCACGATGTATCATGCAGGGTCGCTTTCAAGAGTGGTAAAGATTGCCAAGGCATAAGTTACCATCAAAAGATAAAAGTCCAGAAAAGATTGATCCAGTGGCGTAGCGTGAGCAGGGCCACAGGGGCGGTTGCCCTGGGCGCAAAATTCTTAGGGACGCAAAATTTAAGTTCCATAAGTGTGGATCGCTGGTGGAATCGACAACTTATTCCCTTGGAGCGATAGCAGTACAAATGAAGGAGGGGGTAGGCGACGGCGTGGCGTGACGCTCACCACACACTTGGTGGTCTAATTTGTCACAAGGAAGCGGGGTGGGGGGGTAAACAGTAGAAAGATGCAACTGTGATGTAAGGGCTGACCGAGTGGCTCTGGGCGGAGGACTGCGCTTCAAAAAGGGATATAGGTGGAGTTTAAATTCAGTCAGCCTAAGGACGGTTTACTCGGCAGGGACTCACTGAGAAAGGCAGGCGAAAGTCACTCTATGTAGAACGAGGACGACCGCCCACTGACAGAAGGACAGGGTCGCCCAGCATGTAACTCTTGTATTCTGACCACACATTGCTTGTGCTGATAACGGCCACGCCCCCTGCGTTAACTCACCCAGACGACTCCTCCCTGCCCGGAAGCGGCATGTGTTGTGATGCTGGCGGAAGGCAAAGCAGCTTGTCTCAGTGTCAGAACGGCCTGTGAGTCCTGCTAGCTACTGACCTGCTGGTAGGGGAGACCCGGGGAGCATGAAGCACCAGCGACCACCCCCCCACTCCAGCCGAACAAAATCAACAGGGTATCCCAGGTGAGACAATGGCTGGGCGGTATAGAGAAAGGTAGGTATGGCTAAAGGCATTTCTTGGTAATGAAGATGTCTTCTTAATAGCAGATATCCGTTCATATAAATTGGCAAATTGGGAGGCGTGTTGAGTGGGAGGGGAGAGCAGGGGTCAGAGTGCCGGTGAAGCACATCAGTCATTAGTTGCTCTACACTGCTGGCATGTCCGGACTAGCAGCAACCTTATTTAAAATCGCAATCTTTGGTAGGCTACTAAATGCTGCTGAATTGCCTCATATTCATTTTCAGCTTTATTATTTTCAATGTAGTGCAATCCGCCTTTTTATTATAGTAGATGTTTCCTCTTCTTTAACGTTTGCTAACTCCGTTGACTATGACAATGTCTTAATATATTGTTTAGGCCATGTTAGTTGATCCATAACTAACACTGTTTCCTTTAGTGTTGTTATGGTGGCACACAATAGAGGGGCCTACTTCTAAATTTACATGGGGAGGGGGTTGAGCGAAAAGGCATGCATGACTTGTCAAACATAAGGCATCAACGTTATATGCAGCACCAAGGAAGCCAATGGAATCCAGTGGCTCCCTCAGTGCTGCATATAACGTCGATGCAGAGTTGCTGGGGCCCCCTCACTGATGCAGACACAGGACCAAATCAATTTGCCAACTTTTAGTTGCATTTTATCAGATCTGACCCGACCCACCATGGCTGAAGTTGGGGTACAGGCACTCTTGATTCTCAAATTTAACAAAAGCCCCCTCGTTCCGCTTCATGAGCCCCATTATGTTTTTCTCCTGGGGGTGTCTCAGAGTTAAAGACAGATTGCTGAACATAGGGAATTGGACCTGCAGGACGTGTAATTTCATAAACTTGTTCTGGAGTCACCCATATGTTATCTGAGGTTCAAGGTAGGCCAGGAGTATTTTCAGCTCGTCTTCCTCTACTTCGGTCTCATCAATGCCTCTCGGGTGCTCACAAAACTGGTGGCGATGATCGCTGCCCCTCTTCAGAGGTCGGGAATCCAGTTTTCATGTACCTCGACAACTGGCTGTGGAAGACAGGTTTGCCACATTTAGTCATGGACCACCTCTGGATGACAGTGGACCTCTTGGCATCCTTGGGGATGAGCTGAAGTCCCACCAGACTCCTTCACAGAAACTTCCATTTATTGGGACACTCTGGAGTGGAGTTCAAGACTTCCTCACCGCTGCAAAGAGTTCAGGACATTTGGTCTATGATTCTGACATTTCAGGCTTTGGTCCTGGATCACAGGGAGAGCAGCTCTGAAGCTTCTTGGTCTCTTAGCCTCCTGCATCCTTCTTGTCAGCTATGCCAGGTGGCACATGCATGCTCTGCAAAGTTCCACTGGGCACAGGACCAAGACAATCTGGCTGATGCCTTCTTGGTCCCAGAGATGATGGCTCGATATCTGCAGTGGTAGCTGCTCAAATACAGTTGATCCAGGGGCACTCCCTTCCCCATCTACAGCTGACGGTGGTGACAGACGAGTCTCTGCTGGGCTGAGAAGGTCATCTGGGGAAAGTAAAGATCAGGGGACTCTTGTCTCTGGAACAAGGCTGGCTCCACATCAGTCTGCTGAAGTTGCAGGCTATTTGTCTAGCTCTGAAGGCCTTCCTGCCATCCAACAAGGGGAGGCTGTCAGGTTGTCATCGATCAATAACCAATGAAGTATACCATTCTGAATTTGGATCCAGGTTACTATATTCGGTATCTCAACCCTATTTGGTCTGTGAAAGTGTTAACTTCTCGAAGTACAAGCCCTCATCCACTAGAAGGTGGCATGCTTCATCATCAGGTTGTGCTCCTCAGTGGGCCAGTGCTGCAATGCCCAGCAGACCCCTCAAGGGAGCTCTTTGCTGGAGTTCTTTTGTGACTAATGCCCTCATTAGTTGCAATATAGTGACCCCGTTACCTCAGAAATGTAAGCTGGAGGAAATTAGATGGTAAGTAGAAATATGAAGGTAAATTGGTGAGAGGTGTGATGTATCAAACTTACTGTAGAGCCCCTATTTTCTTCGTTTATTATTGGGGCCTATGTTAAGGATTAAAAACAAGAGGGAATATACAGGAAAATAATGTTCCTTATCTTCTCATAAAGTGGTCAATGTGTTTTTTTGCCCATACAGTCCCTAAGGATCTATGGCAACTCATCAGGACCTTGAAAGCTACCCGACCTCCTTATTGCGGGTATCCTATTCTATTAGGGAAATACCATATGCTGCCACAAACATGTGATTTTCATTCAGTGATGACTAAACAACAATAATTGTTGCCATTAAGGACTTACATCCCTGACATAGGAGTGCAGTGTAAAATGTGGACCACAGGGGATTTAACAGAGGAGAGGGTGAGGGGGAAGCAATGTGGAGTGGCAGGGGATAATATAAAAATAGAGCAGAGTGGAGGGAGGTGGGTAAAAGTGCTACACGGGGAGAGAGCACCAAGGGGTCGGGGGAGAAGCACTTAAGGGAGAGAGCAGCTTGGGGAGATGGGGAGAGAAACACACATGAGTCAGCAGCACATGACAGACAGAGCAGCATGGAACATGCAGTGGATATTTGGCAGGGGAGAAGCACATGAGGATGAGAGCTGCAAAAAACATGCACTCATGGACTGATTAACTAAAAAGATTAAAGAATTCTCTAAAATGAGCAGCGGAAGGATACAAGCCAGCCAATTAAAAGGATGGTAAAGAGGAAATGTATTCACCAGTGAAGGGACAATCACCAGAAGAGAAAGGCAAGCTATTGCATAAGAAGGAAATAAATGACAGTGACAATAAAGCCAACCAGTGGTAAGCAATGTGCGGGCTGTAGGACCACTGTAAGTTGTTGGTAAGCCCACAATAGGTGTTTGCAACCAGACTGCTTGTATGGTCTAGTATACAAGACCTAAAATGTATATGAAGCTTCAGGGAATCCCTGACATATGAAGACATAAAACTCCCTTCACTATATCATTCTTCAGAACTCTGCAGTTGTGCAAGCATATTCTTTTAGGACTCGGTGGCATATGCTTGTCCATGGTGGTAGGTAACCATCTCCATTCTCACTCACTTCATGGCTGCAATTTTATGCCGTATGATTTTGATTTCTTTTGACTGTTGGGTGGCAACCTAGCAGACTTATTTTTACATATTGTGTGGGGATATCAGAAAATCAGGGACCATGGAATGTCCTTACCCTTCCTCCCATGTCCTTTTTGTAATATGACTTCTTTCACCCCCAGGCTATCTTCTTTGGCGGGATCGATGTCTCTATCCGTGGGGAGGTTTGGCCATTTCTCTTGCATTACTATAAATGTGAATCCACCTCGCAGGAGAGGGAAGCACTGCGGGTACAGCGGCGGAGTGAATACTTTGAGATACAGCAGAAGCGGTGAGTTTTCAAGGGGCCAGGAGGCAGCCATTGAATTGTGATAAAAGTGGAGTGCAGAAGCAATACAACACACGACCATATAACAGCTCCACTGACTTATAAATATTTTACTGAAAAAAGCTCAGTTAGAATCTGATTTATGGTTTTGATGGATTTCTCGCCTTTAGAATATATCCAGGTGCCAGAGTGGATCTAGGGAATTTTACTGCAAAGCTCCTGCATGAAGGTAAGTGGTGTCGTGTGGCTCCGTGTTGATTCCGTACTGTCCCAGAAGTGACGCAATGGAGCCTCATGTTAGTACCACTCCTTCATTCCTTTCTTTCCGCACCCTTCCAAGCAGATCCGGAGCTTTGCTCCCAGCTTTGTCCGTCTTCTGACTACTTCAAAATTTACCCAAGACACTGTTTCAAGGACAATGTCTCCTTAAAAACGACAGGATTCAAGCTGGGCCAAAACTGCAGTAAGCAGATATCAGTCATGAACCTGCGTGGCATGTCTTTGGTACTTGGGCTCTCGTCACTGCTTACAATCATGCAATAAATGTGCCTTAATGCACCAGAAGGAGATCCGAGACAATGAGGTGAAACTCTGTCACCGAAAATATAAAGCTGTGGTCAACACAAATCCTGCTTCTACTCCCAAGTCATGGGGCCACTCACGATCCTGCTCAAGGAGCCATTCCAAGTGAAGTCTTGTTCCGAATCAGCCTTCTGGTAAGTCAAAGATGTGCCATAAGAAAAGGAAAACTAAGCTGGACTGGACCCCATCCTGCCACTGTTAATCAGGCGATAGTTTTGAGGGTGTCAATCAAAAGATCATACTCCACAGGCTGTTCTAACTTGGACCCAATCCCGCAGCTGGTCGCAGAGCTCCATGAATCTTCTTTAACCCTGCAATCAATCAATGAATCAAACATTTGTAGAGCGCACGACTCACCCGTGAGGGTCTCAATGCGCTGAGGGGGGTGGGGGTGCAGCTACTGCTCGAACAGCCAAGTCTTGAGAAGTCTCCTGAAGGTCAGCAGGTCCTGGGTCTGTCGCAGCTGTGTGGGGAGGGTGTTCCATGTCTTGGCGGCAAGGTAGGAGAAGGATCTGCCGCCGGTGGAGGTCCTGTGGATGCGTGGGACGGTGGCGAGGGCGAGGTCGGCAGAGCGAAGCTGGCGGTTCGGGGTGTAGAAGGTGAGACGTTTGTTGAGGTATGCTGGTCCGGCGATTATCAGCCTTCAAAGAAGCCATACTGCAACTCTTTTAGACGCTTGCATCTCCCTTTGGTGCAACTTATAGCCCCAGGGACCAAAAAGGAGCTCCAGTTGGACTTTTGCCAACGGGCTCTCTCTCGGTGCTAGCTAACCCTGTGGGACCCATTCCTGGGTAGTTCTGACACAGGTTCATGCTTTCCGTCTGGCCTGTCTCTTCTGTGCCGATGCTGAATGCACAGGCTCTGTACCAGACTCCAGTCTGCGACCCCGAGCCTTGATAGCTGTGCTCCAGGCCTGCGTTGCCCTACATGATTACTAAAGTGCAACCATTCAGTTTGTAACCAGTTTGTTTCTTCAGGCTCCATCTTGATGCCAGTACTATCAGACGCTAGAAGCATTATTCGGATTTGACTCTGGTGCGAGTCAGGGTATGCAAAATGTTTTCCACCACACATGATGATGATGATGAGGAGATGGACAACCTACTTCCTCCTCATTATACCATTGATAGACTATACCTGGATTCACTAAATGCCAGTGGGTTAGATATGTCTCTGAAGACTGAACTGGACACTCCACATAGGCCACCCGTGGACAAAATTGCCCTTTCCTTTGCGAAGGGCAGCAGAAGTACTAAATTTACAGTTGCCTACTGTTGAAATAAAAGCAACACTTGTTAAGAGAGGGCCTTCAGCCAGACCTTGCCTCTTTTGGTTAAGCTACTGTTGCCACTCAACAAGGCCCTCAGGAATACTGTCATGGCACACTGTCACCTGCAATTTGTTGAAGTGCTCCGCATCGACCTGGAAGGAGAAGGACTAAGAAACGGATGTCAGTACACATGAGTGGTGCTTATATGTGGCTCTGCTGCTTCACTTCCTGAGCAGTACAGAATCACGCAGAGCCACCGCGAGCCATCTACTGGCGACTAGAAACATTGCTCTAAAATTCTCCAGATCCATTCTGGCATCTGGGGATATTCAAAAGGTGAGGAATCTGCAATTAGTTAGAGAAACCACCAGAAAGAGCATTGTCAAAGGTTGGTAACTTACTGTTCTGGCTCAAACACATAGTGCCTCTTACATTTGCCATTCTGCAGTCTATTACAACAGACATCATGTTATTGATGACATTACAAGAGACATCGTTATGGGCATCACTTATGATGCCACTGATGACATCACTGCTTTCATTCTTTTTTTACAATAACTGATGGTTTTTCACATTATTTTTATTAGAAGGTTTGCTTTGTGATTTGTTTCTTTGTGTTTTTGCTGCTGTGTTTGTGGTTTTGTTATTCATTTAATGCTGTATTTCTGGTTTCATTGCCACTCTTCCAATGTGTTTATTATTATTTTTTTTTTATAAATCTACTCTAATTTTATTTATATTTCTCCTTGTCTATACTTCTTCATTCTGTTGTATATTCATTGTTTTCTGCTTTTAATGGACTCGGCGGCAAGACTGCTTACCGGCACTGGCCACCGTTGTTCCGCAAAGCCCACACTGCGCTCCCTGCACTGGCTCCCGGTGCAGGAGAGAATCAATTTTAAAGCCCTCTGCGTGGCCCACAAGTCTCTGGAAGGGAACGGACCTCCCATCATCAAAGCTTTGATCCGGCCGTATAAAGCCTCCAGAAACCTTCGCTCCGATGCGCTCCATATGGCAGAAGTCTCCAGAATCAAGAGAGCCAGAAGCGGGGGCAGGCTTTTCTCATATAATGCCGCCAAACTCTGGAACACTCTCCCACTTCACCTCCGTAGGGAACCCAGCCACCTCATTTTCCGAAAGCATCTGAAAACCTGGCTCTTCCCATAAACTGGTTGCTCTCTCTGTTTCCGCTCAGCGCTGGGATGCTCCCGGGTAGCCATGCGCTTTACAAGAACCCATTTCATTTCATTTAATTTCATTTCAATTTAAATCACATTTATTTTGTGGTCCTCATATTGGTTTTGAAGTTGTTGGTGTTTCATGATGCCAGTTTCATCAATTGTATGTATTTTTGTACTTTTTTCTTGTTTTTCCATATGTTTCTGTGGCTTCATTTGGATCTAAAGCTGTGTTGTTGTTTTTGGTTGTATGTTGTTTGTGCCCTTTGTGTTTTTTGTTCTGTGCAAGTTCATCATGGTGTTTACTTTGTTCTTGCTTTTTCACCTATTCTCTTTTTTATGAGATAGTTTCTTGTATTTTCTCTAGGTATGTTGCATTTGTCTGTGTTTTCCTTTCTGCCTCTCTCTGTTTAGCTCTTTTGCTCTCACTTTACTACTTTGTATGCGTGTTTTCCCATCTTTTTATCTTCCTCTACTTGCTTTTTTTGCTTCTATCATCGTCCCGCTCTGTCTCTCTGTCTCTTTCATTTTTCTCTGTTTGTTTCTTACTCTCTTTATGCATCTCTATTGTCATCTCCTTCATTCTCTTACTATTTTGGATTCTTTGTCTTTTTCTCTCTTTCTTTTTACTATCTCTCTTTGCATTGCTGTTGTGCTCTGTTGTGCTGCTAGTATCTTTCTCTCTCTCTCTCTCTCCGTTTCTCTCCCTCTCTTTCAATATGTTATTATTTTTCTTTTTTGTCAATATCTTTCTCTCATCTCCAATAAATATGCCATGAAAACTCTTTTACTTGGATTATTGTGGTTTCTTGAAGGTGTGCATATTGACCATTTTAATGCCTTGAAAAAGCAGCAGACGTTGCTAAAGAATTCTTGGCATATATCATGATAATTCAATCTCAATTTGAAATATTGGAACGGAATAATTTCAAGCATGTTAAAGAATTGGGTATGGATATACTGAATACTAAAAGGAGAAAATCTGATTGATCGAACTATTGATTCAAGATTATTTAAATGAAAAATAGATGAGGGGTACAAACAGAATTTGTTCTTGACTTAAATAATTTTATTGCAAAATATATTACTAAATATTTACTAGCAAGCAGATGTGCTCCTAAATGTTATTTTTGTAAATGATGTGAATGTACTCTCATCGGAAAGGTGGTGTTGCCATCAGTGGTGCGCCAGTGCTGGGCTCAAGTTATGATTACCCATTCCTTGTTTGTGGAGTACATTATAGCAGTCTTCTCTTGCCATTACCAAAGATTTTGCCAGTTTCCCATGGTGCGTTCTGTGGGATAAGTGAAGGATCCTTGGTAGCAGAGTTAACTGAAAGTTGATGCCCGCGACCAGTTCATTGATTTTGGATTAACGCTAAGCAAATCCTCTACGTTTCTTGCATTTAAAGCTGTAAGTAGTGGAATTCCCGGACTTTGTGACCAATCAAAAGGGATGGGCATTTAGTTCGCTCTGCCAAACTCAATCTTGTATCAGTCTTTTTGTGCCAGTGGGCAGGAAAATTCAGATAAGTTCCTTCAACTGAACACCACCATAACCATAGTGATCATGACAACATCCTAGCAGCTCAAACCGCGCATATCCCAGGTTCTGTTATTCTGACTCGGCAAATAACCAATATATCATCAAAGGAGGCAGTGACGTAGAGATATCTTAGAAAAACAATTGCAGCACAAATCTTGAGGATAAACAATTACTGGTAAATAATGTATACAACCTAATGAATTGTAGATTATGTGCACCAGTTTTAATGTGTATCAAATCCATATAGGTGCACACTAATAATGCATTGAATATAGCATACTGAAAATAGTTCCTGCACAATAACTACACATGAAAATAATGCATTTAGTAGCCCATGTTGAGCATTCCAATGAACCTAGCCACAATACTGCCTCAATGCTGGTAGGGCCAATACTAGGCACTTTACCTTAATTGACAGGGCTGACCTTGAGCCTTGTTTCGATGCCAAGGGATCAGTGTTGGCTTTTTCTGTAAGCTGAAAGGGCTTTTGTCCATTCCTATCTCGATGGGGAAGGGATCCATCTCAAGTGCTTCTTCTGCACTAATGTGACTGGTCTTTAGCCTTTCTTGCTAGAGAAAGGGCCGCCATTGGTTGCTCTCCTTCAGTCAGTGTTGAACTATACTCAGCAGTGTAGTGGCACCGAGTTGTTGAGTTGTTTCACAGGTTTGGCAAAAGAGATTATTTTTTTATTGCATGAGCACATGCACCACCAGAGCTGGCACAGGGTATTATTTGCACCACTATGGAGTGTAGCCTGATCATGGGTTCATGAGAGTTTTGACGCTATTTGTGATAATCTGATAAGATATTAGATAAAGGGCCTTGGCAGGATTGTGGAGATGTTATCTTCAATAATAGATGAGGTAATGTGCCCCTAAATAAGTCAATAATAAAATTGAAATAAGCAATCAATCAGTTAAATAAGCCTTCGTGAGACAAGTAAGGATTCAGAAACCATGATGGTTTATTCAAAATGAATTACAGAAGCCAAAAATATAGTTAGTCACTATAGGGAATTAGCATAAAGCTCAATCCAATGCAGCATAAGCCTGACAAATTAATCTAAGTACTAAGCGTGAGACAGTCTGGCATGGGTCTGCTCTCTGAGTCTGAAACCAAAAATACTTTCTCACCTCCATATTGAGCTCTTTTTATAATAAAATTCACAGTGAAAATCGCATAGACAGTATGAGGTTGTCAAATTGTTACACAGTTTGGGCCTTGTTCCGCTAATACTGCTGTAATGTACACTGTTGTCGTTTTTAATGCTAAACATTCTTGATTCCAAGCAGACATTATTAATCAAGATCTCTTCTACAAGAGAAACAAGGTGATAAAATGAAACCCATTTTACAGGATGTCCCTGTGCTCTAAGATGGTAGACGGACTCTCATAATTTGTCTCCGTAGCCATATATTTTACTTCTCAATACTTGAGAGACAGCAGACGTGCATGTATTTGTCAGATTGCAGTAAAAATGAAACAAGTAGACTCTGTTTTAGGCAGAAAAAATAAAGAATGGTGCACAAAAAATAATTTTGAATACTCAATAGAAATTTTGAAAGGAACCCATAGGAGAAATGTAAGGAATTAGACTAGTTGTTGAAAAATAATTAATGACGTAGATCGAATGTGCTGGCAGTTGAAAGTAAAAAAAGCATGCACAAAAGTAAAAAAACGTTACTTTGAGGCTGATTAGAATAGCGGTGATCCGCCACCGTGGCGGATTCACCGCCATTGTGCGGCCATTCTCCGCCCGCCAGATAAGGATGGCAGGCGGATTGCTGGCGGACGGGAAGTCCGTCCGCCACAGGTCCGACACAGGCAATCATTACGATTGCCTGTCGGACCCACCCTGCAACCACAAAATGGTGGCGGTGACTAGCAGGCATCGTCCGCCAGATTAGGATGCTGCATCCCCGCCAGCCGGTGTATGGCGGTTCAACCGCCATTCACAGGTTGGCGGGGATGTATTTTGGGGGCCCTTAGCGGGCCCCCCTTCAGCAGGGGCACTCAAGTTATGTACTTGGGGGGCACCAATGGTGCCCCCCAACATTTCCCTGCACCATGTGGCAGGCACCGCATGGTGCCTGCCACGTAGTGCAGGGAAATGCAAAACTTGCATTTTTACCATTGCGGCGGGTGCTGCAGCCAGCAGCACCCGCCGCAATGGTAAAAATGCACAATGCGACCGCCACAGTGGCGGTCGCATTGTGATTGCACTTGCGGGACCGCCGACATATTGGTGGCCGGTCCCAATCCCCATGACAATGGCAGACGGACTTAAGTCCGTCTGCCAACGTAATCAGGCCCATTGTCACAAAGTGCTTGCCTGGGAAAAGCTGCAATGACAAAGGGCTTCTCCAAGATATTAGAACACATTGGCTTTTCTAGTAAAGTCAACCATGTTTAAAAAAAAAAGTGAAACATTGCCCTGAATAGATGAATATGAATGTGAATCTTTGGAAGAATACTTAAACAGAGAATTGTGGTGACTACTCATACAGATTCACCAGACGATGTGATGTGTGCAGCACATGTACTTCGTCACTCTCTCATCGCTCACAAATTCAATAAAGCAATTACTGCTTTTCCAATCAACGTACAGACTGAGTTATTAACTTGGTTTCTGCGTATGTCCTGAGAAGCTAATGAACACATTTTCAATTAATAAAGTCCCATTTGGTGGGTTTAATTGATCTTTTCCTGTTAATTGAACCACTGCGCTGTCTGTCCCCTCTTCTGCACTCTTCTTCACTTTATATCTTTTAGTTTCTTCTCTCCTTTATTCTACCATATTCCTGCAAAAATACTTTCCCCCTGCCAGCTGATTTCTCCAGCACAGCTCCTGCAGTCTTCGATCCTTTAGGTATTGTTCTGCTTTGTCATGCCCAACTTTCCAGTATTGTTCTCACTCTGCTTTGTCACAATCCCTTTAGTTCATGCTTTGACCTGGCCCATCCCCTACTTGCAGTGTCCTTCCTAAGCCTCATTGGAGAACTTGTAATTGCCGCTCTGCAGTCTGCCATGTGCTGTCCTCCTATACTGGCATGTCAGATCCTGTATTCTTCTGCCATCTTGTCTCTGCTGCCCTCTTACCGTTGTGTCTCATCTCGGTTCTTTCAGTTCACGCTCTTTGTTGTTCTCCCCGTATTTCGTTTGCACTCATCGTCCCAGCCCTGTACCTCCTCTGTTAGTTTCTACCCATATTCCCTACACGTTCCTTCCTATGATTTTTCTACCTGTTTCCCCATGTATATTTCCTGCGGTCACCTGTTCTGTGTGGATCAGGTACACAATTCTAGTTCTTCCTAGTCTCGGATTCTTTAGTTATTACTCTGCCCTACACTACCAGTCCTGTCTCCCTTACATCATACCTGGTCCTCCCTGCCTCTGATTCCTTTGTTTCCCCTCTTGTTGGATTCTAGCATCTTTTTTCAGTCCTACGAATTGGAAGTCCATTCATAGGAAGACATTGAAGCACAAGCTAATCTGTAGAAACTCGAGAGAGAGAGAGAGAGAGAGAGAGAGAGAGAGAGAGAGAGAGAGAGAGAGAGAGAGAGAGAGAGAGAGAGAGAGAGAGAGACCAGTCCCAGTCTCTGCTCATATGTCATTTTCCTAGATCTTGCTCCCAGTTTTCCTCTTCCTAAATACAGCTGTTTAAGTGAGTTGTGTCAAATAATTTTTTGATTTCTTCATCTCCTCACTTGCTCCTTTACTTCCCTTCCTGTATGCCTTTAAAGTCTGCTTTTAAAAATTGTGGGGCGTATACCAGGAGCTTATCAGTCCAGGTCCCTTCTTCCTTATATTTCACTCGGACAGTTAGGAGCTGCTCATAGGCAATACACCAGTCCTTTTGTGCCTTTTTTGGGCATGAGAAGTCTTTGAGTGTCCTTTTTGTCCTGGATGCATTTTTTTCTACACGACCCCAAGCCCCCAAAGTAAATTCTTTCAGCAAGTGAAGGCAAAGAAGTTACGTTTGGTTAATAGATCCAGCAGTATCTATATTTTGTCTTACTGGGTGGATAAAAGTGGGGTTATGACTTCACAAAAAACATGGGGTTTTATAGGGGATATAAACAAGAATGCTCAAGTTCCCTGTTTTCACACAGTACCTTATCAGTGCTTCAAGTCTGCCAGGCTGCTGCCTTGATCTGCACTGGAATACGGAAATAACTGCAACCAAGAGCCAGTACTCCCTTACATCCCTCTTCCATTTCTCTTTCCACAGATCGAAATTCCACACTATCCTGACCAGAGCTACTGGGCATACAAACACCTCAGAGATTGGCTTCCACTCCTACCTACCATTAGTGGATGTGGAAGATGATTAGCTACTCCGGCCAGTATTTCTTAACATGAACTACAAAACACTTCCCTCTAGGCCTCCTCCTGTTACTAGGGACACTACTATTCACCAGTGTTTTCATAGGAAGGTAAAGGCTTTCGTTCTTATTATGCTGTTTATTTGACACAAAGTGTAACAGGCACTGTACTGGCATGTATTTTGACTGATCAGTAGCGCTCTGACTTTGTTAGTTGAAGATGATATGCCTCTATCAGAACGTACCCTCTTCCCTTCAGCAATAGAGCCATTGTTGCTTATGAACTCCTCGCCTCATTTTAAAGGAAAGTCAATCTTTCTCCCTTTCTCCTCACCCAAAAAACAAAAGCTAATTACAGACACAGTCTCAGATCATGAACTGGAGCCTCTGCGTCCTAAAAGGCTCTTTAGTTTTATTATGGCAATTGCCTTGAGAGATTTTAATCTGCTCTTTTCTACAAATCCCACATCTTCTGAAGCATGGTTTGTAGGCTAGATTTAAGAGTGGCTCCATCTGCTCCAATAAAGCTCCTACTTTGTGCGTAATCCTTGATGGTCTAGACCTTGCTCTTAACGTTTTGCTTCAGAGTCTTTGGATGTTAAATCCAAACCAAATCACTTGAGGTCATTGACAAATTACCAGCTCAGTCTACTACTCAGTCATACTACAGCCTTTTGTGAAAGTAAAGTGTCTAGCGTCCCCTTCATCTTTGATATTGGAGAGAAGAAAACCTCCGACATCACTGACATCGAGAGGAGAAAAGGACACTGGAGGCAGATCTAGCCCTGCTAATAAAAAAATAGAGGACCTTTGAGCAATCCATGAAATACCATAAGATCCCTATTCCCATAAGCATTAGAAGACCTAGGCGGGAGGCTGAAACACATAACACTTCAGGAGCACCACAGGAGGTAGCTGCAAACCAGAGTTTGGGTTGGAAGAGCTCATGTGCACACATTATGAGGCAGAGGAGGCTGAATTTGAGGTACATGATGAGGAACAAACACTCTGGGAGGACAATGAGGCAAACTTCCCTCAGGAGCAGGTTGACATTTATCAGTCAGGATCCTCTCCCCCCAGTTTACACATCTATGCATCACAGGGTAGTTAAGAGAGTTGCAGACACCTTTGGGGTACAGCTGGAGGTGAGAAATGAAAATGCATGTTTCCTATTATAAACACTGAGCCTTGTATACAAGAAAAACAATTCCCATCTAAGCTACCTACCATTTTACAATAAGGGTTGGAGGTTTTTCACAGACCTGCATCAGCCAAAGCTGTTGACCCTTGGATAGAGACAAAGTATAGGGCATCCGCCCAGGATCCTAAATACATACAGTCCTATGTGGAACCTGACTTTCTAATATAAAAGGGCCATATCACCAACATAATTGGGTCAACCCCTAGATAAAGATAGCAAAAGATTAAAAGCAGTGGGCAAAAAAATGAAGAGGGCAGCAGCTATGCAATAGCGTATTGGCCACCAACATTGAAAAACCATGGAAAACCTTATGTTACATCTTCCTGAAGAATACCAGAAATGAACTAAGGCAGTCACGGAGGAGAGGAAGAAAACTGACAACTCCTGCCTTAAGTGTGATCTAGATACAGCTGACACTGCAAGTAAGAAGCTGGCTATGAGCAGTCTATTAAAAAGCCATAGTAAATTATGTTTTCAGGCTTAAAACCCGATGTACAGGCCAACATAGCTGGCATGCCCCTTACAGGTAGTTACGTCTTCGACCAGAAGTAGTCAAAACTCTGGAGCCATGAAGAAAGCAAATGAAACAGCTAATGCTATGGGGGATTTTCAGTAATTGAAGCCCAGTCTTAAAATGGGAGGCGTTCCAAATAGAAGAGGTCAGGGAAGGTTGACATTTATTACCACATCTTGAGAGACAACCCACAGGAAATCAGTTCAGCCAAACACAAGAGTGACAACAGCAAAAACAGGCTAAAAGCTTTTGAAGCACATCAAGAGGTGACAACACCAGAAGAGAGAGAGAGACACACACACACACACACACACATCCCCCCCCCCCTTAGCTGGGGAATATAAAGTGCTTCCTAAGCACATAAGAGTCCATCACCACAGACAGATTGTTATTAAGCTTGATAAGACATGAGCATTTTATAGAGTTCGAAAAAACACCTCATACAATACGTCCAAAATACAAATTATACAAGACAGACCAAGAGGAAGTACTGCAAAGTAAGGTACAAGAACTATTGGAAAAAAAAGCAATAGGTAGGTACAAAACACTGGAGTATTTTCAATGTACTTCCTATTTCCAAAGCAAAATTGCTGGACTGTAGATTTAGTCAACAAGTTTGTCAAAACCCGAAGGTCCCAGATGATGAGATTACTGGAGGGAATACCCCTCTCGTAGCTATAAACCTAAAAGATATCCACATCCTGATTCACATATCACACAGAAGTTACTTCAGGTTTGTGTTAAGAGGGGTTTATTACTAGTTTAAAGTGTACCTATTGGTATGAAATCAGTACCAGGAGTGTTTACTAAGACACTGGCAGTGACTGTAGTCTACCTCATGAGACTGTCTGTTCACATGCATCCCTGTTTAGACCACTGGCTGGTAAAGGCGAGCACATTCACTCAATGTAAGGAAAACTTACTAGAAGTATGTATATGGTATTTCTATAGCGCAAAGCTAGCCAAAAGGCAGTGGAGTGCTGCAAAAGGTCAGTGACAAACGTACAGTCAACGCATGTTAGGAGAGGTAGCTGGTTTGCGGACGGTTAATCCCTTATGATGTAGTGGATTTAGGGAGGTGGGTCTTCAACTCCTTTTTAAATTGAAGCAACGCTGGGGTGGTCCTAATAGATGCGGAGATGTTTGAGATACTGGGTGCTTAGATGGAAAAGACCTGCTGCATTATTTTTTCTTTTTTACACTTCTTAGTCTGATGGTGTCCTGGCTGCAGTTGTGGCAAGAACCACTAGAAATGGTTAGTTTGTCTGCAAGATAAGCATGAGTTCTGGTTGTGATGGCTTTGTAAATAAGGCAGCTGGTTTTGAAGATGGTGCGTACTGGCAAGGGGAGCCAATGAAGTTCCATCATGATGGGGGTGATATGTTCATATTTCTTCATACCCTGAATGAGATGTGCTGCAGCATGGTGCCAGCGTTGAGTCTGGGAGGCCACGAAGCAGGATGCTACCACCATCTAAATGCAAGAGTATACAAGCTTGAAAAACACTTCTGCAATCACTTCCTGAAAGGAACAGTGTCACTTTCTTCAGAAGAGAGAGTTGGTACCAGGTGATGGGCACCTCTGGATCCCAAAAGATCCCCAGGTGAACAAACTGGTGTTGGTTGGAAAGGTAGGGGGAGAATCACAGAAGTACATTGATGGTGAATCCAGCTCGAGACTCCAGGATGCCTATGAGGGTGGGATGGTCAACTTTGTCAGAGGAAACTGAGAGGTCCAGCAATATCGGGATGCAGACGTCCTCTTTATCCGTGGTGAGGAGAGCATCAGCTATGATGTAAAAGATGGCGGTTTCTGTGCTGCAGCATGATCTGAAGCCAGACTGGTAGTTATGAAGGAGGTGGTTATCACTTATATGATCTTGGAGTTGACAACATAGACTACTTTTTCAGTCCTCTTGCTGATTTATGGTAGGTCAGTGATGGGCTAGTAGTCCTTTATCAACTGGAGTTCTCCATAAATTGTAAGTATTCCCCCATACAGAAATGTTTTCTGAGATCAGAGCTTGATACCTTGATAACAAAAGCATCCCCATCTCTAAAGGAACTACAAGCATTGCAAGACTAGGCTCGCCTTCAGCACAGATCTGTTGCTGGCGGTGGGACAGAGATGAAACTTTTGGGTATGATGGCATCTAGTATCCAATTAATTCTGAATACAAAGTTACACATGAGCCACATTCAAGAATGGCTGAACAGCTAGTGTTTACAAACATCAGGACCATGAGAGGATCTAGTGGTTTTTACAGATTTGGTCAGCAAAGAGATAAAGTGGTGGACCAGGGAGAACATGTTGAAGGAAAAATGGGCAGTTTATGCCTACTGCAGGCTATTATAATAGATGCATCACATGTGGGCTCGAAGCGCACAAGGGACAACTGAAATTGAGGAGACTGTGGGCAAACCAGGAGACAAGCAAATCAAGTACATGGAACTGAAAACTAAATTCCTTGCACTGAAGGCTTTCCAAAATCGGGTCCAGTGGAAAAGAGTACAAATTGTAACAAACAACATGAATGTTATGTTCTACTTGGACAAGCAGGAAAGGACAGTGTCTTATCCACTGTCCAAACCAGCTCAGTTTATTTGCAAGTGGTCAATGGCAAGACCCATACAGATGGAAGTAAACAATGTCCCTGGAGTAGAAAGCAGCCATGCAGAGATCTCGGCAGGTGAGCAAATATTTCCCATGAATAGGAAAGCAAGAGCTGGTAGATGCAATATTTTTGCAGTGAAAACACCACTGGTTAGACCAGTTCACAGCCACGGGAAAAACAAAATACTAGTGCTTTGCATCCAGGGCTTGCCATCCTCTGTCGTTGAGGAATGCTCTGTCAATAAAATGGTTCGGCAGGTTTGCCCATGCTTTTCCACAAGTACCATTGATCCACCTGGTGATACAGAAGGTTCGAGGCATATGAGCTGCAGATCACACACTATGCATAGATCGCCATCTGGTGTTGGGCCCGGATGTTTGCACTTTGTTGTTGTATTGGAATAAGTCTTTGGAAGTCACGAGATAGGTGACTCCTCCTCTGGACAATAGTGCGCATGGGCATCGACTCCATCTTCAGATTGTTTTTTTCCGCCATCGGGCTCGGATGTGTTCGTCGCGCTCCAGTTCGGTGTTGTTACCGTTTTAACTTTCGACGCGCAGTCCTTCACCCATTCTTTGGTATTGTTTTCGATCGCGTTTCCCTTTCGACGCGCATCTCTACAAACTTCAATTTTTCAATTCCGGTCGTCGACGCAGGCCTTCGGGCCTAGCTGCACCATCAGGCCTTTTGGCTCATGGAAAGGACTCCTTTCAAAAAGTGTCCTCAATGTGGATCCAAGTTTCTCCACGCTGATCTTCACGAGGTGTGTAACCTCTGCCTTTCGCCCGAGCACTAGGCCAAAGACTGTCCAGCTTGTGCCTCTTTCCTCTCCAACAAAACAATACGGGATCGTCGGGCTCGAAGAAGCATGGCTCGATCATCAACATAGATACCAGACGATATCTTCCAAGAAGGCATCAATGTACCGGAGCAGGAGCAGATCGAAGAGGGCAACATTAGCGCCTCCGAAGCAGACGATTCAGACTTCGAAGACATCACTCCAGGGCAATGGGTCGTAAGTACTGACGTCGACCCCTCCCCCATTCCTAAAAAGGCTTCGGTAACACCTTCACCTTCGGGCCTAGGTGCACACCGGGACAAAACTTCCCACGCCCCGCCTTCGGGCTCGGCAAAGAAGTCAACACATAAGCCTTCAGGCTGCTCGGGATCGAGCCAACCTACCGTCGATACTGAAACCCCATCCCCGGCACCGAGAACAAAACCCAAAGAGAAACCACTGTCTTCGCCCGCACCGAAGCCTGGTTCCACATCGGCGCATTCGACACCGAATTCCACTGGCACTGAACCTTCGGATCCGAAAAAATCATCGGAACCAAACAAACAACCAGTTCCAAAGACCACTGGCACTGAACCTTCGGAGCCGAAAAAATCATCGGAACCGAACAGAAAACCGGTTCCGAAAACCCCAACGGAACCCAGGAAAACTCCTGATTCGAAATCTAAGCAGCATAAAACAACTCCAAAACTGGTGCCACACAAACAGTCGGACCTGAAAAAATCGGCACCGAAACAACACACTCCAGAGGAGGAGTTTTTTCGACCTGATCCAACCCAAAAAACTCTCAAAATAGACCCAAAGACAGGTCAACTTATACTTCGTCCTTCCAGGAAAAGGAAAATGGACAAACCTGCACCAGCTCCACTCCCTTTAAAGAAGAGAGACATTGCCACTTCTCCTTTAAGAATTCCTTCTCCACCTCCTCCTCCACACCACATCTCTCCTATTCCATCTCCAGTACCCTCACAATCTCCTCCACCTCAGGATGATGAGGACCCCTCTGGGGACGAAGGGGATGATGAACCTTTAGGAGAACCTAGTCATCCTAATATCCCAAATGACCCATGGGACAATTATGGCACACCATATGTTCCTGATACACCACAAGATGATATCTACCCATCTAGACCATCCCCTCCAGAGGACACTATAGGATTCACTCAGCTTATACACAGAGCTGCAGAATACCATGGTGTAAATTTGCACACAGACCCTTTAGAAGAAGATTTCCTTATGGACACTTTTGCTCCGTCTCAAAGGTCCACTTCCATTCGCCCAATGCTAAAAGGGGTAATCAAACACGCTCCTGAAGTCTTTAAGGATCCTGTAAGGGCTAGAGTCATTAACCCCAGAGTAGAAAAGAAATACAAGTCTGCCCCAACTGACCCTGTTTACATTAAAGGGCAGCTTCCCTTAGATTCCTTGGTAGTCTCCAACGCCAGGAAAAGGGCTAACTCCCAAACCTCAGGCGATGCTCCACCTCCTGATAAGGAGTCAAAACTGTTGGAAGCATCTGGTAAAAGAACAGCGTCCCAAGCAGCCAACATATGGAGAATTGCCAACACACAGGCTTTGCTGGCTAGGTACGATAGGGCACACTATGACGAACTAGAGACCCTACTACAACACCTTCCAGATCAATCTAAAACAAGGGCCAATGATCTCATCCAGGAAGGCAAAATTATAACCAATACCTCCATTCGATGTGCTCTGGATGCTGCAGACACAGCCTCCCGAGCTATTAATACCAGTGTCCTTTTGCGCAGACATGCGTGGCTGCGTATTTCAGGGTTCAAACCTGAGGTTCAAACTACCATACTAAACCAACCGTTTGACCAGGAACATTTATTTGGGCCTAGTGTAGATTCATCTTTGGAGAAGATGAAAAAAGATACTGATACTGCCAAATCAATGGGAGCTTTGCAATCGCAAACTCCCAGAAGTTCCTTTCGTCGCTCCTCTTATAGCGGCGCCTCTAGAGGTTTTACCACTGATAACTCCTCCACCTCCTATAAAAGTCCCACCCAGACCTCATCTACCAGAGGTTATTACAGAGGAGGCTACAGGGGCAATAACAACAAGGGTAGAGGCAAAACTATCAATACTCGCACTGCCTCCACCTCCAAACAATGACTTCCCTCCACTCCCCCCGGACCATTACACTCCGGTCGGGGGAAGATTGCTACAGTTCCTACTTGTCTGGAACACCATTACCACGGACAGGTGGGTGAGACAAATCATCCAATCCGGTTATTGCCTAGAGCTCACTTCAACTCCCCCAAACATACCACCCAAACAGCGTCCAATGTCAACAGAGCATTTAAAGCTTCTCAAACAAGAGGTGCTTTCCCTCCTACAAAAACATGCAATAGAACCAGTTCCCCTGCGTCAGCAAAACACAGGGGTTTACTCCCTGTATTTTCTCATTCCAAAGAAGGACGAAACCCTGAGGCCCATCCTGGACCTCAGACCATTAAACCTCTACATACAATCAGACCATTTTCATATGGTCACTCTTCAACAAGTCCTTCCTCTACTCACACAAGGCGATTTCCTTGCCACCTTAGATCTCAAGGACGCCTACTTCCACATTCTCATTCACCCTGCTCACAGGAAATATCTTCGATTTGTAGTGGACGGTCAGCATTATCAGTTCAAGGTTCTCCCATTCGGAGTCACCACAGCACCCAGAGTCTTCACAAAATGTCTGGCAGTGATAGCAGCCCACTTAAGAAGACAACAAATTCACGTCTTCCCATACTTGGACGACTAGCTCATAAAAGCCAAGTCGCATACCCAGTGTGTAAATCACACACACACCACAATCCAACTACTTCACAACTTAAGGGTTTACAATAAACCTCACAACGTCTCACCTCCAACCGTCCCACATCCAACAATATCTAGGTGCCACAATAGACACCTCAAAAGGCCTTGCATATCCCAATCCAGCCAGGATAACAAGCATGAAAGCCCTTATAGCAAAATTCCAGCCGCAACACTCACTTCCAGCTCGAGTGTTTATGCAACTAATAGGGATGATGGCCTCTTGTATATTCATAGTACCGCATGCAAGACTCCAGATGCGCCCCTTACAGGAATGCTTGGCACGTCAGTGGAACCAAGCTCTAGGTCAGCTAACTGATCTGGTGTTGGTGGACGGCCGCACACATCGCTCTCTGCAGTGGTGGAACACCCAAAACCTTTCCAAAGGGCGACCGTTCCTAGAGCCGGTTTCACAGATTGTGCTAACAGCAGACGCATCGCTCACCGGATGGGGAGCTCCACTACATCATACCATACAGGGCACATGGACACCTCAGCAAAAGCTACTCCACATCAATCATTTGGAGTTACTAGCAATCTTTCTGGCATTAAAATCATTCCAGAAACAGATATCAGGCAAAACTGTCTTAGTCCGGACGGACAATATCACAGCAATGTATTATTTACAAAAACAGGGGGGGGACGCACTCTCTGCAGCTCTCTCAACTAGCACAGAGCATATGGAGGTGGGCTATTCCTCAAAACATATTCCTTTTAGCCCAACATCTTCCAGGAATTCAGAATCAGATGGCAGATCTGTTAAGTCGTCAAACACAACAGATTCACGAGTGGGAACTTCACCCACAAGTTCTTCAACCGTTTTTCCAAATGAGGGGGCATCCAGAGATAGATCTCTTCGCCACACATTACAACACAAAATGCCCAAGCTTCGCCGCCAGGTATCCACACCCATTGTCCAAAGGCAATGCGATATGGATGAATTGGTCAGGCAGATTTGCGTACGCTTTTCCGCCTCTCCCACTCATTCCATTAGTGGTGCGCAAGCTGCAACAACAGTCACTGACACTGATTCTAGTTGTTCCAACATGGGCCAGACAACCATGGTACACAACATTGCTGGAACTATCCGTAGTCCCGCACCAAAAACTACACCTCTCCCCACAACTCTCAACACAGAACCATGGAGAGATCAGACATCCAGATCCAGCACAGATCAATCTAGCGATCTGGCTCCTGAAGTCCTAGAATTTGGTTACCTCAATCTTCCACCTGATTGTATGAACGTTATCAGAGAGGATAGGCGCCCCACCACTAGAGCCTGCTATGCAGCCAAGTGGAAAAGATTTGTTATATACTGTACCAATAACACGATCAATCCTGTAGATGCGTCCATTCAACACATCATATGTTACCTGCTGCATCTTCAAAGATGTAATCTAGCTTACACATCAATTAGATTACATCTCGCTGCCATAGCAGCTTACCTACAAAATAGACAACTTTTGGCATTGTTCAAGGTACCTGCCATTAAAGCATTTATGGAAGGCCTCAAAAGAATAATTCCTCCCAGGGTACCACCCTCTCCAGTGTGGAATCTAAACGTCGTCCTCACTAGATTAATGGGTCCTCCATTCGAACCTCTACATAAATGCGAGCTACAATTTCTTACAAGGAAGGTTTCTTTCCTTGTGGCCATCACATCTCTCAGAAGAGTCGGCGAGTTACAGGCACTAACTATTCAAGAACCATTTTTACAACTCCATCATAACAAAGTGGTTCTCAGGACAAATCCCAAATTCCTTTCCTAAAGTTATTTCTCCCTTCCATCTCAACCAATCTGTTGAGTTGCCAGTGTTCTTCTCGCAACCACAAACAGTAGCAGAAAGAGCACTTCATACACTAGACGTCAAAAGAGCACTCCATTGCTATATTGACAGAACAAAACCTTTTCGCAAAACAAAACAACTTTTTGTATCCTTCTCACCACCACATAAAGGCAATCCTATATCAAAGTCTGGGATTGCAAGGTGGATTGTCAAATGTATACAAATTTGCTATCACAAAGCAAAACGTACACTATCTATTCCCCCTAAAGCCCACTCTACCCGCAAAATAGGGGCTTCCATGGCATTTTTAGGGAACATTCTCTTAGATGATATCTGCAAAGCAGCTACATGGTCTACACCGCACACATTCACAAAACACTATTGTGTAGATGTGCAGGCAAAACAACAAGCTAGTGTGGGCCAGGCTGTACTCAAAACACTATTTCAGACTACTGCAACAGATACTGGTGGTCGCCGCTGAAGGAAAGTACTGCTATGCAATCTATGCATAGTGTGTGATCTGCAGCTCATATGCCTCAAACGGAAAATGCTACTTACCAGTATGCATCTGTTCTTGGCATGTAGAGCTGCAGATTCACACACGCCCACCCACCTCCCCGGCTACCTTTATCTGTTCCAGTATTATCTTAATTAGATACAACATACATGGACATCTCTTTCTGTTTCTCACAAAACTCCATCATTTCCCTTCTTGGCGAAAAAATAATTTTAAGATGGAGTCGATGCCCTTGCGCACTATTGTCCAGAGGAGGAGTCACCTATCTCGTGACTTCCAAAGACTTATTCCAATACAACAACAAAGTGCAAACATCCGGGCCCAACACCAGATGGCGATCTATGCATAGTGTGTGAATCTGCAGCTCTACATGCCAAGAACAGATGCATACTGGTAAGTAGCATTTTCCTTAAGAGCTGTCAGCATGACTCTAAACCTGGTGGCCTCGAGGTGGCCATATTAGCCATGGTTCTCATACAATATACAGAGAGAACAAGGGATACAGAGAGTACAAGGGAACTGTGTCAGGATACCAGTACACAAGGACACACTCACAGCACAGAGGGGCATATTTTTTCTCCCCTTCCGGGGAGAACTACATTGATAGCCTGGCTCCTGAAATTGTAGAATTGGGCCATCTAAGGCTACGAGAAGAAACACTTGAATTTATTTATTTTTATTTGAAAAGTTTTATATAGCGCTGGCTAGACCCGGAGGTATCCGAGCGCTTTACATGAGGATCAGCGAGTTATAGGTTACATAGTTACATCAATTAAATCAAAGAATCACAGAGGGAGGAGGAGGGGGGAGGGAAGGAAACACAATGGGGAAACGAGGAAAACAATGTCAGATGACCGGCTGTGTAGGTGACGGCCAAGGGGGTGAAACCAAGGACAGACTCCTCTATAGCTGCATATGACCGCTCCTCCGGGCATCGGCCAAGGTTGCTCGTGCACCGGGGTAAGTACAAACAGTTTTGGTATCCGCCCAGGGGGCATCGTCAAAGGTCCATCGAAAGTTCCATCAAAGTGCCACCGGGCATGGGCTATGTTGATCCGGCTCCATGGTGTGTACAATGTTCAAGGTTTCAGTCGGGGGGGGGGGGAGGGGGCATCGTCATAGATCAATTGGCAGCACCCATCCCGGAGTTACTGGGAAGCTAAGATCCTATATCTTGCTCCCACTGATGAGCTTGTTCAGGGCATCGCGGGAGATTACATGGCCACACATGAGCTTAGTGGGTGGGTTGGCATCAGATGTTTGCTGCCGCAGGATCGGACAGGCGAACACCGAGTGGTAGCCACACTTCTTCCCAAGGTCGACTTCAATCGGCAGCTCGTCCTTGTGTCTCCAGTACCTTGTGAATTCATTAGAGAAGCACGTAGGCCTTCACAAGAAAGTGCTATGCCATAAAGTGGAAAGGTTCCTCATATAGTACGAGAAAAGCAAGTTTCTCACATGACTTTCATATGAAAGTGATAGTGAGATATTTCACACACTTTGGGGATTGCAAATTAACATATGCATTATTATGAGCTTATCTGTCAGCTACTGCAGCACACAGTAGAAGCACACACTAAACTAAGTTTTGGTGTTCCACTAGTCAAGGTTCATGAAAGGAGCAAAGAGCCTTTTTCATCTCATGCACTTTCACCTCCACAGTGGAACGTAAATGTATTTCTATCAGGTCTAAGGAAGCCACCTTTTGAGCCCATGCACAAGCCTTCCCTTAAGTTTCTCACTCTAACATCAGCTTTCCTTGTGGAACCTTGTAATGATGCCGTTAGTGTTTGTCTCATGCATACCTTCTGGGAATGGGGAAAAAGTAATTTCGAGATGCTCTTCTACTGGACAAATTGGAAGTTTGTTGATGCCTTTCCTCTGACATCCCTTGCCTTTGAGCTGATGTGAATCTTTTAGAAGGTTCATCAACACCAAGTTAATTCTAGCAGCCTCTTTTTGGCTTCCTTAAATACAGTAAACGAAATTTCTGCTCCTCTCACAGAAAAACGTTTTAATGTTTCCTCATGTTCAAGTTCTTCAGGTCTGAGAATAGCTAATTATCTAGGCCTCCCTGCCATTGTTGATTTGTAGGGCCTTTTTCCTTACAACTTAGTTTATAAACATTTGGGCACAAAGGCTAGAAAGATTTACTTCAGGAATAAATAGGAAGATAATATAACAGGTGTATTTCTAGAGCTTTCCACCTGTCTTGGGTCTCTTGGTGCTGAAATAATATTTTTGTTGTCACCCAACTCAATGGTACTCATTTTATCGTCCTCGAAAAGATGAAATGCTGACTGGAACCTCTGGGATTCGAACTTGTGGCCATGATGTCAAACACAGATCCCTGGAGTGGATGCTTTAGACCACTAAGCCACCCGCCTGGCTAGTTCAGTAAATATTAAGGGTTTCTAACTGGACTTTGAAAGATGTTTCCTATCTGTCTGGCACAGAGATAAAAATGATTCCTGTTAGTATTAATTGTCAGCTTACTTTCTTTAAGAAATGAGAATATGAAGCATAGCTCTGAGGACATTCGTCGTCTGCCCACTAAGGACCCTGCTCCAGAGTGGGATTTAAATCTGGCCTTGGCCTCACGTATCCCCAAGCTGTTTGACGAAATGTGTGACGTATGTTGTATTTCACACAAAAAATAAAGCAGTTCTAGCCTCTGTTATCAAGCCAGTAGTCTCTGGTATTCCGAATGCTAATGACATTAGATGATCTCATAATCCCCGGAGACGTCATGCTGATGCTCCCAGCGCAAAGGCAGCATCGCCGCATCCCAAAGACACATTCCCTGTGGCACAGGACTGAAGCGCACCAACACGGGTCTCTCTCTCTCTCTCTGTTTTTTCCAAGCCTAACTCGCTGAATGAGTCTTCTCGAAAAGATGCCGTTCAGCTTAGATTGTTTGATGAAGCTTGGCTGGCTCTCAGGTTTCTAACCAGTTCGGAAGAAGCGAGAGCAGAGTGAGGGCACGTTACCTTCACAGTGATTCCAGTACTTCTAGGTTTTACTCTAAGCCCTTTTAGGGCACCTGCCTACCCAGCGGCCCCCTCAGCATATACCTGGCATGACGAAAAAATCCTTCAAGTTGAGAGTGTGGTGTTTGATGACAAATAGCTAGGAGGCAGGAGTAATGCAGGCATAAGGAGGGTGCCAAAGCTGCTTTGTTTTTAAGAACTTTATTTTGATGGTACATAGATGAAACATTTCACAATATTAGTATAAGAAGTACAGTTTGCAGCTCAACATTTCGCATCTAAACCCTACAGAAAGACAACATCTACATTCCATTGGTAATTTACTTTCCAGACAGTCACAATTACTGGAAGAAAAGCAAAAAGCTTGTAATCAGCCCAAGTACACAAGAGCAGTCGTGACCTGAAGAGGATTTTCTATGGAGAGCTGAGTTGACACACACCCAATCTATGCACTGCTGACATACGCTGGACTCCCAGATGACCACCTGTATTAATGTAGGTTCGAAATGGAACTCATATTTTTTTCGAACTTACCCTGTTTCAAGTTATTGCTGTTCACTTTTCCATAGCATATATTGACTATAATCTAGCAGACTGTATTAGAATAAGGGGAGCAGTAGATAACTTGCAGGTCTGTGCAATCGTCGGCCTTGAGGAAAGTAACAAATGGGCCAAGAGCTTTCCCCCTTAATTTAATAAGGGGATAGTCTGGTCTATCTCCAATATGGCCAAATAACTAAATGTATTGATCCATTTTAATTTCAATCCCTGTTATATCTTTAATCTGGAATATAATCTCCTTCCAAAAACTGTGTACAGTGCTGCAAGTCCACCCTGTGTGTGTTATCTTGTTCCGTTCACCTATCTCATCCAGCATACCTCTGGAAACCCAAACATTGCATTCACACATTCATCAGTTAGAAATACCTCATAAGGGTCTTATATGCATTTGCTTTATTTTTTTGATAACCAATGTTATTGTTTGTTTTTTGTACAATCATAACAAACAGCTTACAATTTATAGAGCCAGCAACTCTAAGCAAGACATTCCTGTGAGTATCTAGAATAGGCATCCTTAAACAATCACCATAGTATGACCCAGTCCATAATACTCCCACCATTTACTCCATAATTTAGATTGTTTTTGTGGCATCCACTGGCCGCATAGATGGGGTCTTCTTGCTATGCACACCAGTCTACTCTCCTTCACCACGCCGCCAGAGTAGGAGGTATCAGGCTGTTTCAACCACATGCTATGTCCCTCTTAGCCACCAGGTAGCATCCCAACCAGTGTGCTTACCCCTCATGTGTTCCCCAGGTCCTCCAGGATTTCAAGTGTGGCAATCTTGGGTGTCAGGGGGATATCGCTCCCTAGGACGTGGGAGAGAGTACCGCCAATCCGACTCCAGAAGCCCTCAATCACCGGACATTGCCATACCATATGAAAATAAATCATCATCTGGACAATCACATCATGGACATACCAGGCCCATGATGATACCGGCATGCAATAGGCACCGCGGAGTAAGGTATGAGATGTGGAGGTAGTGCAGCTGAATGAGCCAGAGTTGGGAGGATAGGGCCAATTCATGGGGGCCATGCAGACCTCTCAAGTCAACGTCCTCAAGGGGGCCCGCCCTGCTCTCCCATTTCTGCCTAAGGGGACCCAGGGGGTCGGGGCATTAAGCACTAACGTCCGGTAGATATGGGATACTCCACCCTTGTTGAAGTTCCCCATAAGCAGTTTGGCTTCGAGAGAGTTGTATTTGGGCAGATCAACCAGTTCTGTTTTATATTTAGCTAGTGCGTGCCGGAGTTGGCGGTATTTGTGAAACTGGGATTTAGAAAGCTGCAACTGCAGTTCTTGGAAGGGGCATATGTGGCTTCCCCGCCAGACGTCTTCAAGAGTTGAGATTCCAATCTTATCCCATTTGGCAAACCCTTCTAACTGTAATGTATGGCGGAGGTATCTGCCATGCAGATGATGGACGGAATGCAGAGCAAATCAAACATTCACCCCCAGTCAAAAGATCTGGGTTAAATCCATCGTTCTTTTGCTCATCATCCACCCCAGTTTAGACCCAGCCATATACAAATCAGTCTTGTTTGGGAAGGACCTGGCCTGGCTGTTCGGGCTGGACTGTTCCCATGGGGAACATGGTTAAGACTGATTTGCATATGGCTGGGTCTAAACTGGAATGGCATGAGGAGCAAAAAAACGATGGATTTAGGCCCAGATCTCTGTACTGAGGTGCATGTATGACATTGTTCTGCATTCTGTCCATCAATTGAACTTTTTGGATTTGTCACCCAGAGTGGGACGGGCATGCTCAGACGTAAGTCCCGTGCTCTCCATGCCACTGGAGTGAAGCTAGCCTGGCTGATATGGGGTGATACCCCGAAACCGGTCCTATGATGCTCGTTTCCAGTCCAGGGAGGACCTGACCTGGCAGTTTGGACTGGACTGTTCCCATGGGGAAAAGGGTCAAGACCGATTTGCAGATGGCTGGGTCTAAACTAGAATGGCATGGGGAGCAAAAACGATGGATTTAGGCCCAGATCTCTGTACTGGGGTGAATGTATGGCATTGTTCTGCAGTCTGTCCATCAATTGTTTTTTTTGGAGGTATCTGCCATGCCAGAGGGGAGTTTAATGGGTCAACCTGTCCCCCCCGGCACCCATTAAGCGCAGCGTCGCCCTGCAGGTCATGAACACCAGTCTAGTGACTTCAGGGATGTTCCACCGGTTCGGGTCGCCATATAGAAGCCCCATAAACTTGTGCAAGCATGAGAGACAGAGTTCTGCACAGTATGCCTGATCATTCAAGCCACCACAGTGCCAATCGTTTACGACCAGCACTTGGGCAGCACAGAAGTATAGTTTTATATCGGTCATTGCCATCTCTCTGTCGCCTGTCCACAGTCTGAATTTGGTCATGGTGATGAAGAGAGGTTTGTTAACTCAGAGAAACGAGCAGGCCTCAAAAGCTATACCCTGTGAACCAGGAGTTTGGGATCATCAGTGGAAAGTTTTGAAGGGTATACAGGAAACCAGGGAGGACCATTATTTTGAAGAGGGAGGCTCATCCAAGGACGTTAGGCAGTAGAGTTAGCCACTCCCAGAGGCCTTTATTTTAATTTTTGTAAGGAGCGGGGTTTGATTCAGGTTCTGTGCACTTGCTCTATTTTAAGAATCTGTCGAAGTAGTGGCAGCTCTAGCTCAGATGTTCAGTTGGGACTCGGAAATTTCCGTTCCCAATTGTGTTTCCCGAGCAGTCATTTAAAGTAGGTCTAGGGGGTTACATACATAATACCCAAGAGCCTTTGTAAGTTGGATATAACTTGCTTTGAGCATGATCACTTTATCAGGTTTTAAATGAGAGTAAAATGCTTGTCCTCACCTACTTTCACGTGCCCCTAACCTGCAGTTTAGTTTAATAAGGTTCAGATTATTGTAGGTACTACGTGCCATGGCAAAACTCAGATGTTCTAACCTTCTCTTTCTCGTAGATAAAATGATCTAGCCAGGCAGTTCTAAAACTGATTACAAACCTTTTAAACAAGCATTGACAAAGTCATTAGGTATCGCCTTTTTGACCTATTGGCTTTGCTAATGCTTTTTGCCAATGCTGTGTAGCATGGTCTCCCCCGCCTCAAAAAACTGTGTGTGTATACATGTCATGATATTCATTCCGAAGGCGCACGAATGTAGATGACATTTGCGTGCAAGTGTCCCCACACATGCTCATGGCCCTACTGAATGGAATGGGTCCCATTATTTTATTTATTTACTAAGTGACGATGGTAGATGCCGCTTGGATCCTAAATAAAATAAATGTAATTTGTACTTGCACCAAGTGCTTATTGGAAGGCGGTGCGGCCCTGCAGCAAGTGTCAGGTGCCAGGCTAAATTCTTAGCCGGTTAGTAGTAGGGGAAGGAGTGGGTATGCGGTCCAATGGCGGACAAGCTTTAGGGCAGGCAGGAAGAATAAGTAAAAAATATAATAAGTAAACAGCCAGGGAGGGAAAAGTAATGGATTAGATGGAAGGGAGCAACTGGAGCCTGTGCTGTGCCGGCCGAGCTGGTAGTAAGGAAGGAGCGTAACAAGCAGCACATGAGGAAGAGAGCAATTGTGTGGATGAGGGAGTGAGATGGATCGTGCAGGAGCGGGTATTTGAAGGGGGGGGGGTCAGAACACAAGAGAGAGCAAAAAAAACTTGCATTCTCATTGAGTGCTTGAAGAAAAAGAAAAAATTAGTTCCATAAATGTGAGGAGAGGAAATATACAATTCAGCCAACCCAAAGGATGGTAAAAAAAAAATGGGGTCCATGGGAGTTACAAACACAAGAAGAGCCATCATAAAAGAAGCAAGCAAATTAGAGATACAAGGATTCCAGCCAATGTTGACCACGGACTGGTTCTAATCCCACTGTAAGTTTTTGGTATGGTCCACGAGAATACTTTCGCAAACAGACTGCTAAAAGCTGGGCTGTAGGTGAGACAAAAAAACAGCATTATTTCTAGATAAACTTTTCCTGTCTTGCCTTCCAGTACTTTAAATTCCATCAGTTTTGAAGAAGGTAGCATGAGGGCTCGAGGTAGCAGAATCACTGTGAAGGTCCTTTTCATTTTCTTGCTGCACCATTGTCTCAGCTGTGGGGAATGGTCACGGTAAAACACAGCCTCCATACCCAATCACAAAATGTGGAGCAAGATGCTAAACATTTTTTCGATAACCAGTGCATATTCCACCTGGTATGATGTTACCTCTGTCGGTCATCCCCTCGTTGATCTCTATACTCGTCTAATTCTTGGGACCAATTAGGAAGGGAATAATACACCATATCCTACTGAGAAGATCCGGAAGTCGCAAACAAGGCCCAAACTCATGTTAGATCATTTTCTCTTCTTGATCTGCCACTACAATGCTTTAACTCGCCTTGGTTTTCCTATGTCAAACAAAGACTTTTAAATACATTTGTCCGTTTTTTTAAGAACTGGCTATGTTGCACATTCTGGAACACAGTAGGTCAAAAGTATGTATGCCTGTTGGTTACCACAGACATTTCAAATTTTTTTACCTTTTGGCAGATTTCCTAATCCAGCACTGTATTCCCCGCTATGCCCCAGTGAATGTCACGCCATCTACACAAAGCCAGGCACTTGCTCAGACTAATCCGGCCTCAGTCTACAGAGGTCCTTAGCCAGCAGCCGCCAGCATCTGAGGCAGTTACACCCAACGAAAAACCTGGAAAGGTCTCTGATTTTGATGAGGCTTTTTCATAACGCAATTGATAAATGTCTGGTACAGTCAATCACGAAAAAAAAGTATTCTGGGCTTTTTTCCACGGTTTTACCTGACAGGAAGAGATGCAAATTTAGCCTACATGTAAAGACTACAGTGCCTCAAGAGGTACCTGTTGTGATGTACCTTCCTTACCTTAGTTGGAGCTCCCATGCTCTTCATGTTCTTCCTCCACGTTCTTTCCTTCTTTTCTAGAATGTGAGGCTGACGGCACTCCACGACTGACAGTTGCAGCTGGGTCTTGGAGGTGGTCGGATGCCAGGTTGTGCTTTCAGTAAAGTACTTCATTTTACTCACCGTCTGTTGGTCGTTTCTTGGAGCAAGCGTCTCAACAATTTTGGCGACGATCTTCAAACCCTCTGAGCACAACCTGGCACCATCCTTCACCGAATTCCTCTTCAGTGCTGACTTTCACGGTTCCTGTTCTTCTGGATGAGGTGCCTGGTCGTTTCCGCCGCCGACGCTGTCTTGCCCTTCTTGTTGGCTTCATTTTGAGGTAGTTTGCTCCTTCATGGTGTTTTCGGCCCTGCGCCACCGTTTAAGGCACGTGCCGCCTTCTCGAGCGAGCCTCTGACTCCTACGACGTCACCTTCAGTCCTCCGCATCACTGGAACGCATAACTCACGCTCTGAGAACTTAGCGTGTTGTGCGCAACGTATGTAACGCAGCGTAACGTGCCGCCATCTTAAGTCTTGCCGGTCTGTTTTGTTTAATTGCTGTCAGTTTCACGCGA
Organism: Calotriton arnoldi; assembly: GCA_963921515.1. Lineage (NCBI taxonomy): Eukaryota > Metazoa > Chordata > Amphibia > Caudata > Salamandridae > Calotriton > Calotriton arnoldi. Next base: position 277,291 of record CAWUFW010006494.1, on the reverse strand, counting down.
ATCTCCCTTCGTCCTTCAAGTATTCTACACTTCGATCCTCGTCTGCATCCAAATTTCTCTGCCATGCAAGTCTGTCAGCAAATTTCCTTTGAATAAGTACGGTATTTTTTTTACAGTTTCCCTTGTTTCAATTCTCCATACTTTACTAACTGTATTCTAGCTTCTGTTTACTCACGTTCACATCTTGTGGTCTACTCCAGTACTGCATTATCTTTTCAACTCATTACCCACGTGTTGCATTATTCAGTGCAGTCAACTACGGTGATCTGCACACCTTGTTATTTATTACTCTGTTTTATTAGTTTTTGCTGTACTTAACGTTCCCTCCACAGGTTGTGTTGCTCACATATATTTTTGTTTTTTTGTTTTTACCCATTTGTAACATGTCTGCCAATACTTCAAATGTGATTATGCCACCAATGTTTCTTTCTCAACCAGGTACTCCACCAATAATTTGGGAAGATTGGATTGAAATGCTTCATAACTATATTGTAGCTTTGGATGGTAATAATTTTTCCCTGACAGGAAAAAAGCTTTGTTATTGAGCGCATTGGGTACGGAAGGTCAACGTGTGTTTAAATACTTACCTGTGGCCATGGGACCTAATGGACAACCTATGGATGATGTATTTAAGGAAGCTATTAAGAGACTTGAAACAAGGTTTTCCAAAGAAATTAATTTGGTCTTAGTTAGATATAAGTTTTATACTCCGCCACAACTTGAAGGAGAAAGCATTGATGATTTTGTCTCTAGGTTACGTAAACTGTCAGTCAAGTGTCGCTTTGGGACCATGACAGAAGAACTGATCCGTGATCAGTTGATCGTTCAATGCCGCGACAGAAAGATACAGGAAAGGTTGTGGGCTGCCAAAGACCCTTCCTTGAAAGACGCCATCGATATGGCTAAAGTCATTGAAGAATCTCAAAAGTGCATTAAAGAATTCAGCAAGAAGGACAAACTGTCACAAGTAGTAGGGGATGTTGAAATTAAAGATGACTGTTGATGTTAATGCTGTATCTAAAAAAAGTGTTAAACCTCCCAATCTTTCTGGGGCTACACCTAAACTCAAGACCAGAGAGTGTTTGCGTTGTGGCAGTCAGTACCATTTAGCTGACTTTAAAAAAAGTTTTCGATTGACCAGAATTGCCGGCGGTGTGGGCGAAAAGGGCACTATGCTAGAATGTGTAGGCAATCTAATTTGTCTGATAGGTCCAAGTCCAAAGTAAATGTGGTACAGCAGAGTGACGATTACAAAACAACTTTAAATAAGGTCTTGGTTGTCGGAGAGATGTGCAACCAGACAATGGTTGGAGTCACCCAAGACTCTCCTAGATTAAATAGACCCACTGCTGTATTTAATGTTTGTGGTAAAGATATCACATTGATGGTGGATTCTGGTTCCATGTTCACGATCATTCCTGAGTCTCTGTTTCGAACTACCTGGGAGGGTGTTTCTTTGTTGGACAAGGATATTAACCCAGTTGGTTATCAGGGCCAGTCTATTGATGTTTTAGGGTACATGTCTGGTCAGATTACTTTTGACTCACGCAGTACCCATGGAAAGGTTTATGTCGCTAAAGAAGGTCCCCCAATCCTTGGTTGGATGCACCAATATGATCTTCACATTGTTATCAATCCGAGATCTCACAGTCAAATTATGGTGGTGCAAGATGACATCCAAGTTCAGAACATTCTTCAAGATGCTCACAGAGTGTTTGAGGATAGACTTGGTTGTGTCAAAGGGTATCAGCACAAGATCATCCTTAAACCTAATGCGTGTCCTGTATAACACAAGCTCAGGAAAGTTCCTTTGTCTGTGAGGCAGGGTCTTAAAGATTTATTAGATGACTTATTGAAGTCTGGAGTCATTGAACCAGTGGAGGCTTCCTCCTGGATTTCTCCTGTGGTTTTGACCCTTAAGTCGGATGGTCGGCTCCGTTTCTGCATTGATCTCAGGTCCTTAAATCGTGATATAGTTACTGACACTTTTCCGCTGCCTAGCATTAACGAATTGCTGCAGTCTGTTGGGGGTGGTAAGTACTTCTCCAAGATTGATTTGAGAAGTGCTTACCACCAGATCGAACTACATCCAGACTCCAAGCCCCTTACAGCATTCATTACAACGGAAGGCATTTTTCAGTTTACTCGCATGCCCTTTGGGATAGCCTCGGCAGCAAGCGTCTTCCAAAGAATGATGTCAAACATGCTCAAAGGCTTGTCTGGTGTAGTCTATTTTCAAGATGATATATTGGTTTCAGGGAAGAATATGCAGCAACATAATGCTTCTCTCAGGCAAGTTTTGTGGAAGCTTGAGCAACAGGGTCTCATAGTTAATAAAGAAAAATGTCAGTTCCTCACAGATCAAGTTGACTATTTGGGGTATTCGATTTCTAGTGGTGGAATTTCTCCCAAAAAGAATCTTTTGGAGGCTATAAATAATGCTCCTGCCCCGATGGACAAGGACCAGCTCAGGTCCTTTCTGGGACTTGTCGAATATTATGCTAAATTTGTTAGTGGATTTGCTAATATGTCTGAACCTTTAAGGAAATTGCTTCGCAAAGGCTGTAAATTTGAGTGGGGCAGTGATCAGTCTGATGCTTTCTCAAAAATAAAAGGTCAGATTTGTAATGCTGATATTCTTGCTCCTTTCAGTGCTTCCTGCAAGTCGTTGCTCACAGTTGATGCTAGTCTTACTGGCATTGGTGTGGTACTATCCCAACTTCAGAGAGGCACTGAGAGAACAATCGCATTTGCGTCAAGAACTCTCACTCAAGCTGAAAGGAATTACTCTGTAATAGAGCGTGAAGCTCTTGCGGCAGCCTGGGGAGTAGAGTATTTTAGAGTGTACTTGTGGGGATCACGATTTGTGTTGAGGACTGATCACAAGCCCCTAATGTAAATCCTGTCGGCAGGAGGTGCTGGAAAGGGTTCAGCGCGTCTTGCCAGGTTTGCTGCAAGGTTACAAGAGTATCTCTATGATGTGGAATTTATTCATGGTTGGAGAAATTTACAAGCTGATTGCTTGTCACGTATGTCACTTGACTGGGAAATGGTTGACAAGGAGGTGGTCAACAAGCTAGAAAGTGAGGAAGCTGTTGCCTTTGTAGTTGATGTTTGTGAATGCAGTTTAGGGTCATTTTCCAAAATACAGTGGTCTGAGGCCATGGTCAGTGACTCTGTTTTGCAGGATGTCATCCTCCTTATTAAGAAAGGTTCACCTCGTGAGAGTATGGTGCCTGCATCAGTTAGGCCTTATTGGAAACTTTTGGATGAGTTGTCTTTGAGTGGTAAGGATGTTGTTATGAGAGGTGAGAGATTTGTGCCCCCGGCTGCTCTCAGGTTGCACATTTTTAAACTTGCGCATGAAGGCCATTTGGGCCAAGGTATGACTATTAGACGAATTAAGCAAGAATTCTGGTGGCCTGCCATGGATGATCAAATTAGGGACTGGATGGTTAATTGCTCTCTTTGCAAGGAGAGTGAAAAAAGACTGAAAGTTGGCTCTCAGAGTTTAATGGGTCGCATTAAAGATCCTGGTTAGCCTTGGCACACTATTTGTCTTGATTTCATTGGTCCTCTTTCTGAGCTTTCCCTTGACATGCGGTTTTCTGCGGTGGTTGTAGATGTACACTCTAGATCAGAGGTCTTCAATCTGTGGGGCGTGACCCCCAGGGGGGCCGTGGAGTCCTGGGAAGGGGGTCGCGCATTTCCAGACCTCACTTCTGCCGGAATCCAAAACATGTGCTCTTTCTTTTGGACAAGGACACCCGCCCCGGACTCTTGATTCCAATCGTTAAAATGATTCAGCTGAAGTTAGTGTCCTGTGCTGTGAAACGAAGAGGCCCGGCAGACAGGTAAACAATCCTTCAAACAAGCGTTCGTGCCAGGGTGCCTGCTTGCCTGAATGAAATGCAAATGTGCCCTAAGAGTTCATCTGCAAATGTAAAGGGTGTTTGGGAGCGATTCTGGCTTTAATTGCTCGAATCACTCCAAGCACTGTGATGGCAAAGATGTGTGTTTTTTTGTTTAGTGGTAGTGCAAAGAGTTAACAACTGGGCTGTGAAGTTATGCAAAATAAATCTATTACATTTGGTCTGGTATTACTAAATTCTAAAAACTCCATTTTATCCTAAAACTATTTGCACAGTTTGTAGCAGTCTATCTTATAATGTGTGCAATGCAAGTATAAAATAATGACTTACACATTCGCAGTGCTTTCTGTCACAGGCGGTGACCTTGTAGCACTAAAAATACACAAGTCACTATTCTCCACTGCACCAACCAAATTTAATTCTGTGGCTCTCTCGTTGCACACAGACCTCTGCAGTGCATTAAATAGGGGTTTCATAATGTATTATAGTGCATTTCCAACTGAGTAACAACTTTTTACGTTTATTTTTCATTTAAGCTACCCATTATTTTATATCTAGCTTCCTGATGGTGAAAAACCCAAAAAATGAACAAAATATTTTGGGGCTGATTTATGAGAGGCTTGTGCTGCCGGAGTGTCACTTATTTTCAAGCTCCAGCGACACGAGAGTCTCAATCATATCTGAGGCGACGCAAAGTCACCCTGCGTGGCTTTGCATGGCCTCATGGATATGGAGTAATGCAAGGCAGGGCAAGTCACTGCATTGCCTGACTCTGTATCAAGGAGCGTTCCATGGGTGTTGGGTTGGTGTTCCCACACAACACCCATGGATGTTGACGCTGCCCCAGGTTTGCAAAACCATGTAAACCTGGGCAGCGCCAAAACCTTAAGCCACCCCTCAGCAGGCGTAACGAGGAGAAATGTTTTCGTTTCTCCTCGTTTTTTCCTCTTTCCATGTGTGCTGCATTTTGCAGCATACATAGAAAGAGGAAAACCCCTCTCAGGATTGTTTTTGTGCGGGAAGGTGACCCTTCCTGCACAAAAACAATCCTGCCTATGTTGGTGCTGGGCAGCAATTTGTGTGCCAACACAGGGGTAAAGGACAAGAATGCACCATATTTCATAAATAAGGTGTATTCCTGCCCTTTCACAGTGGCGTAGGGCAGCGCAGCAAGAAGCCTTGTGCTGCTGCCCTACGCCAATGCCTCATAAATGAGGCCCTTTGTTTTTAGCGAAACCTTTGACCACGCCCCCACGCTCACTGATGTTTGGTTTGCTAAATACTGTTTAATTCAATCATTTCTTTCTTTATTCGACCTTCCGAAGACAGGTCATAAGAGATGCACATAATAACAAACATCATTAAGATCAAACACATCACAGAAAGTTACAATCACATTTTCCATTTAAAATAAGTACAGCCACAGACAAACATTAATTTGATCGTAACTAAAGTGACGGTGCAAATAGATTAGATCCGTAAATAGCAGCAATTATTATCCAATGGCATTAAATGTTAAAATCCGTCATATAAACGAGTTAGCAGCAGCAATAAACGCTTTAGCAGCAAATGCAAATACAATATATACAAAAATTCATAAAGTGCAATGATATTAAAACAGCATGCTCCTTCTCTTTGCTAAAGTGCACTTCAGAAAGCTCGCAACGGCAAAACAAACATCCCGATCATTGAGTTGCTGGAGGAAAAACAGAGCCGCTTTACACTTAGAAAATTTGTGCCTGCGCAAAAGTGGTATTAAAAATTTCCTAGTAAATGGAAGATAAAATTGACAGAAAAATACAAAATGAAAAATGGTTTGGCACAAATGTTCATCACAAGGGCAAGTGGTAATAGATTCAGAAGAATACTGGCCCAGGGGAAAGCATATCAACCAGCGGAATGACCCCAGCCTAAATCTAGTTAACAAATTCCTTTTGTGCACATTATTTACATATAAAAGATACGGGGCAATGGAGGGAGGTACTTGTATAAGGCAGTAATCCCCAACAGAGGCTTTAGAGATACTTCAAGCAATTCCCTGGACAATTCTTTGTGCTTTCGGAAACTATTCAAAACCCTCTGGCGATCCTCTTTACCAATAGAATCTGGGTGCTCAAACATTGATGCATAACCAAGTTCCGTGAAGGAGGTTTTGATATATTGGAGCCAGGGGATAGAGAGGCCTCGAGTACAACTTAGACAGTCTCTGATGATAGCCCGATTGAGATCAGCTTCTTCATTTGTACAGATAGAACACCAGGTGGCTAGAGGTGCCGCGTTTATTGTATCTTGAACATAATCGAGACCTAATTCCAGATGGAGGGAGAAGTGCGGCGAGGAAGGGGGAACTCCTAAAACTCTGCGACAAAATCTATTCTCCTCTGACTGCATAGAAAGTACGTGCTTGAACCTTCTTTCGTCAGCCACGAAGCAACGACTACCATGTTGCCGCCCATACCTGCGTTATCTTACCTACTTGTGTTCTTATTACTATAGATCCCTCCGGTATCCAGATTTAGGGACCTCGATGAAAGCCTGCTATTTCCCCTGTGGCACGTACTTGGCCCGATTGGTGAACTTTCGAACCCTCTGGTTATTATCGGGCTCCTTTTATGTTCGGTCAGACGAATCTCTCCCTGTTTTCAGTGCGTCATCGCTTCCCATATAACTTCGGATTGCAGATTTTATTTTTACACTTTTGGAAAATCCCAGGACACGCAGTCATTCAGTATACCGGCGGTCGTTCCTCCACCTTCATGTAGAACTTTATCAACTATCTGATTCTCATTGCCATTTTAATTTAGGTGCTAGCTTATGCCTTACTTCACCTGGATCACCTTATCGAGCTTCCCTGCATGACATCATTTGGCTTGCTCTATCGTGCAGTTTTTCGATCTACCGAAACTCTCCCACCACCTCATTGATGTTGGTAATCACGCCCTGATGAAGGTGATTAGCCATACCTGGCTTGTACACCGAAACGCGCGTTGGCGCTTGTGATACTTCTACGATTGTTTGTAATGTGGAGCCATTACATTTATGAGATGTATTGAATACAATAGTATTTATTATTCTGTTGTGTTGTCTTATGCATAGTATGTATGTTGGTTGTTTGTATGACAGAGGTATGAGAGCATGTTTGTTGTTGCGAGTTATTTGAATGAGAGGTGGGACCATATATATGTATATTTATTTATTCAATAATACCTTTGTATCACGTTTGAGTATTGTGTATCTTTATTGAAAAAAGTAAAAATAAATGTATTTTGTGATACCTTTGTCTCTTCTATTCTCCAGCACTGTTTAGACTTTTATATTATATGACGTTTAGCATTTTGTTTAAAAAAAATAGGTAGGGGATTTTTGTTTGTTTGATTGCTCCTTTGATTCCCCTATGATCCCTCTACCTTCATCTGCTCAGATAGGGGCCCCCGTTGTTTGATTGTCTGCATAGCAAGTACGTCCCTACATCCCCAGATGCCCATGCCATATGTTAAAATCGGTATACATTTACGATTATAAATCTCTAAGATTGGTGCTATGGGCTTTTTACCTAGCAAGGGAAAAAGTAGTAGCAACTGCACACGTAAATCGTGTTGTTCTGTTTTTTATGCAGGTATGTCACTTGCAACCTTCATCGAATTCCAGGCCTAGATACGGGAAGAAACTAACCCTATCCAACTTTTTGCCCTCTATTTTCAAACTGCAGGTTTTGGTATTTTTAGGGCCACAAATCATTACAAAAGTTTTCTTATAATTTGGCTCCAGCCCCAGATCCTTCATATAACTGACATAACTGGCAGTGAGTTTTTGTAGGCCTTTCGCAGTCTTTGCCAGAAGGAATGCTTCGTCCGCAAAGAGTAGCGCTTGCACGGCCTTTTTCTAAACTTGCGGGACATCAGCCCCAACTGTGACTAAAGTATTCTACAATTCGTTGGTATAAAGGAGAAATAGGATTGGGGCAAGGACGCAACCTTGGCACACCCCGCGCTTAATACTAAACAACTCTGAACATTCTCCCGCATTGCCATACCTCACTGAAGCGGAAAGATCATGATGGAGAAGCCTCAGAAAGGAGACCAAACCCGCATCGACTCCCATATTTACTAAAATGTCCCACAGCTTAGAGCGTGAGACAAAGTCAAACGTGCTGGTCAGATCCATAAATGCCAGGTGGGTAGAGGTGCCCTTCGCGTATTTATATTTAGCCAAGATGAGGTGAAGATTAAGGCACTGTTCGATTGTGCCTAGCCCCTTCCTGAACCCATACTGACTGGGGGCCAAGATATGGTTGCCGTTAAACCAGTTCAATAGGCGGTCTAGCACGACTCTCCCAATTAAAAACAGGCACTATAACAGATGAACGCCAGGACTTTGGCACTCCCTCGCTACAAACTGAATTAAAAATTACAGTGAGTACCGGGGACCAGAATACTGGGTCTTCCTTAAACAAGTCCAATGGAATTCCGTCTGGGCCCGGCGCCTTCTTACCTTTACTATTGTCAATTACTTTCCAGACTTCTTCATTAAAAACAAGGTTTTGACATGTTAAATTCAGCTGCACTGGGGCCTCCGCGGCACAAAGATCGACAGAATAAAGACTAGCGTAGTGCGACACCCATATCTCGGGAGATATATGGACGGTTACTTTATCAGCTGGTAGGGTGGGAGATAGAACTGACCGAACAGCTTTCCAGAAGGCTTGGGGATCTTTGGAATGACAGGCTCCCACTATAGAGACCCACTTCTCCTCCTTCAAGGCTGACTTTCTTTTTTTTATAGCAAGCTTATACAGCATCCTACTTTCCCTGATTGCAATCTGATCTCTGGGATTTTGCTTTAAAGCCCTGCGTAAGGTGGTGTTAGCTTCTCTACAGGCATTATCAAACCAGGAATGAGCCCGGTGGCTAGGCTGGATAATGGGTCTAACAAATAAAAGTTTGACTTTGTCTGATAAAATAGCAAAACAGCGAAGGATACGGGCGGGCACGCATGGTATGCGATTACAACTATCCACCAGGGCAGAACTAATCGGTATTACCTGGGACATTATGCTGTTCATGTTCACTGAACTCAAACCACCCTACGCCCTGCGTCCTTAGTGGATAGTACCTGGATAGATGGAGGCTTAGGCTTCTGACCCCTATGTGATAACACTATCTTAGCCGAGATGGGGTTGTGATCGCTATATGGCTTGATAAGAACCTCACAGTCCTTAATAAGGGGAAGCATGCTCCAGGTGACAAATATATAATCGATGGTGCTTCCTGCACCTCGTGGGAATATGCTGATCAGTCAAATTGGGAGCCTTATTGACCATACCCCATTCTAGCAAATGGGTAAATAAAACTCGTCCCCTAGCATCCACCACATTGTGATCCAGCTCATGGGCAATTGGATCAAGGGTGGTTGGGGAGAGGGGCGTTAAAGCCCCAATTTTGTGTTAAAATCCCCTGCCACCATCAGCTTAAAAGGGCGATCCGCACAAGCCTCTCTCTCTCCGCAAGCATGTCAATCAGCACGAAAAAGCCTTGGAAGTCACCTTTTGTATATAAAATTATTGTTATAGAAATTTACCAAGTACAGCTTAAAAGAGTCATTCCAAGAAAGACAAAAAGCCTGCGCCTCCCCCTGTTCCTGAAATAACTGAACAATCAGGCCAGCAATTTCCACTTTAAACCAGGCCGACAGAGCCCCTTTAGCTCTACCCGCAATAGATGGAGGGGCAGGTAAGCTAAAACACGTGAACCCATCAAATACAATATCCTTGCACTCCCACGTTTCTTGCATAAAAACTATATCATAGGTCCTAATGAAAGATCGCCATCCCTCCAATGCGATCTTTGAGGCTACACCCGCTATATTCCAATTTAAGATTTTCAGGCATACATTGTTTATTTGGCCTTCATCGAAACCTAAGCACCCACTTTCCCCTGAAGGGGGAGTGCTCAGTAAGGAACCAGGGGGCGGTTGGGGAACAGAGATTAAGTCAGCAAAATCCCCCATAGGATTCACTGTATGAAGTCCTACACACGAATGGTCCCGTGGGAGAGTATTGTTTACTAGTACAACAGAACTGGGATTACAAGAAACCCCACCCTCCTCCTCTAAACCTGTCACCAAGGGCGAATGAATATAATGGGGAGGGGGTGGCATTTGGATAACGAGCCATATTAACCAGTGTCCTGTCCGCCTCCTGGAGGTCAGAACAGACAGACTCCTCCCCAAACCGTCAATCAATTTCTTCCATCCCAACCAATGGGGCAAATCTATTAGACAGGTGGAGTGATGCTGAAAGGGGGGGGGGGGGGAGGACCAGGCGGCACAGACACCGGGAACAAAGCTACCAGAAGAACCAGATTGGCTCACCAAAAGCTGATAAAAGAAGCCAAGAGGGACTATCTTAATGGAGCTAGTTTTGACCATTCCAATACTTTCTCTATACAGTATTTCCTGGACTACCCTGAGCGAACGGAAATTTACCACACTGACATCTCCATGTTTTACAAGACCCCTACCCCCAATGTCTTTCACCCGTCTAGCCATCAGAATGTCTTTTGATGTGTCCCAGTTACCAGTAACGTTGTTATTCAGCCAGTGTATGGATTTATTCATTAGGCCTCTGGTAGTTTCCATATTGGTTTCTGTGAGCCTGGGCACATTTGTCAATACGACGACATACGGAGCAGATGCTGGGGGAAGGTCTATCACAGGAAGAACGGCCAGGTCTGGAGTACGGGCTACTTGTTGGATCGCAGATTGGGATATTGGTAAAATGTCAAATGGAGGGGGAGCACCCTTGCTTTGAACAGAGATGGTAGAGGTAACGTCAGAGGCCGAGTACTGGGTACAAGTGGTAATGGAAGACCTGAGATCAGGCGACCTCGCCAGGTTGGATTCAATATTTGCCAGTCGATCAAGAATGGGGCGTAACTTGGAGTCCAAGAGGTCACCTAGGCATTTGCTCAAATCATACCAGGTATTCTCGTTAACCTCAACCGGGCCCCCAGGCGAGACATCTACAGCCTTGTTATGCGAAGGAATTTTGCTAATTTTTGCAGAATATCTTGGCTTAGTGCATTTTGCAGTTTTCCTCCTCCGCTTGGCTCTTGGGCCACTCTCCCCTTCAGATACGCACAACTGGTCACACAGCTGGGCGCCGCCGTCCGTGCATGTTGGTCCAGACTCAAGTCCACCTCCAGGCACAACCCCCACGCAGGCTGAGCCTACACCCACACTATGGACCTGTTTCGTAGAGCAAGACCGGGTCCTTGATCCTCTGGAGGGCTTGTTACCCCTAAAGCGCTCTGAGATGGTAATGGATCACAACGGCTTTGATTAATCTGTGGAAGATTGATCTCTTCAGTAGTAAGATTAAGGCGACGTTCTACCAGCCGGATCTCGTTTGAAACCATATCCACAGCTCGGGTTAAGTAATTGTCTATTGTCAAGCGCGTACGGGGGTGGTAACATGCTGGAGACACTTGGAACACCCTTTCTCTTACCCATTGTAAGGACCTAACTAGAAGGGTAATGTAGGTCAAACACAGAGATGGGGTAAGCAGAGTAGACCGGCGTTCCTTATACCGGGCAAACACGACCAGCCACTACTCTCTTAGCATTAATGTAAGGAGGAGCCACTGTACTTTGGGCCGTGAGGCTGTCGTAGATACCAGGCTCGTCCGCTGTGGGCCTTAGGGGGGTGGCCCAGCCTTATCCGGGTTTTGACGGGCGCAGACGGGCCCGCCCTTGGCCCGGGCTTCGCACTGCGGGAGCCCTCCAAGCTTTTTGAAAGCGCCTCCTGGCGCTGCGGGCGTCGTAGGTGGCGAGCTGGCCGCGAAGGAGGCTGGGTGATGGAGTTCCTGGCCCCCCCGGTGCAGCTGGAGGCAAAAGAATCAGGAGCCGGGGCGTCCCGTGCTGCGGGAGCCCTCCAAGCTTTTTGAAAGAATCTCCTGGCGCTGCGGGCGTCGTAGGCGGCAAGCTGGCCGCGAAGGAGGCTGTGTGATAGAGTTCCTGGCCCCCCGGTGCAGCTGGCAGCAAAAAAATCAGGAGCCAGGCGTCCTGTTTAATTTCCCTAATGTAAAAATGATTTGCTGTGGGAATTGTGGGCATTTATGGTTGTCAATAGTTGACAATGCTGAGGAGTACCAAGTTCTTGAAATGATTATCAGTAGGGGGTCCTTACGCCTAAAAAAGTTTGACAGGGGGGTCTCGGCATCAAAAAGTTTGAAGACATCTGCTCTAGGTGGTTGTTTGTTGAATTTTTAAGAGATGTTACTACAAACTCTGCAGTTGGTGTCTTAGAGAATTTGTTTTTGCGTGAAGGTATTCCACAAGTTTTACTTACTGACAATGGTACTCAACTCACTTCTGGGGAGATGCGCTGCTTTCTTGAAAAATGTGGTGTGAAACATTCTTGTACTTCCCTTTACAGCCCCATGGGTAATGGAATAGTGGAAAGGTCGAACAGACTTATCAAAGGCACTATACAACTTGCCTTAGCCAATGGATTGGCTCCCAGACGTCTAGTTCAAGATATGTTGTGGGCTTATTGCACTACTCCTCATAGTGTTACCTTGAAGTCTCCATTTTTGATTATGAGGGGGCATTTTCCTGGCTCACGTCTTGTTCCATCTTGGATCAAAAATTGGGTATCTTCTGGAGGTGAGCATACTTTTGACATTTTTCTTTCTAAGATCTCTGTTGGAGACTGGGTCAAATTGAAGTCGGGCAGGATTAAAGGTGGTCTCACTAAGTTCAAAGGTCCTTGCCGTGTTGTCAGTGTGGGAAGGTATTTTGTTGTCATTGAAGGAGGTGAGCGTTGGAATTTACGCAGAGTGGCTTTGTACCAGAAGGGTGGATCTATTCCCAAGGGTTCCACGGATGACGAAGGGTGTTCTGGTGCCATGTTCATTCCTGATAAAGATGCTGGAAATGATTCACATTTTAATGATTTGTTTTCTTCTTCCCAAGGAGGTAGGGAAGAGGTTCCTGGTGGTTTGTCTCATTCTCCTGGTGTTGAGTTGTCTGTTAGAAACCGTAGACCACCAGTGTATCTTCAGGATTATGTTACATCATGAATTTCTTACAGTATTTCTTGGTTTCTATTTTTTTTCTCATCTTTCCTCCTTCCTTGTTGTTTTCCTTTCTTTTCTCTGTTTTCTTTTCTTTTGTTCTAATGGAGAGGATGTGTTGTGATGTATCTTCCTTGCCTTAGTTGGAGCTCCCATGCTCTTCATGTTCTTCCTCCACGTTTTTTCCTTCTTTTCTAGAATGTGAGGCTGACGGCACTCCACGACTGACAGTTGCAGCTGGGTCTTGGAGGTGGTCGGTGCCAGGTTGTGCTTTCAGTAAAGTACTTCATTTTACTCACCGTCTGTTGGTCGTTTCTTGGATCAAGCGTCTCAACAGTACCGAAAAATGACTACTGTTATTTAAAAAAGTTAATCAAATCTTTCTGTCAAATAAGCCTGTCTCTTATCAAGCCAGCTAGTACAGCCATTGACTGCCAACAGAATTTGGCAGTTGCACAATTTCGTTTGCCACAGCAGCAACACCGCCTAGCAAGTTAGGAAACGTTTTGGATGTTGCTGGGAAAACACTTAGTTTTTATTATCTCTGTTCTTGTTCTTCATAAGGCAAACTCCCAGGTAATTATCATAGCCAATGTGTGTTCAAGAACCACTGAAACAATTACAAAATTGTTACCCATTTTAGCGAAAATATGAAAAATCATTGATCACTTTGATTAGACTTATCAGATCTTGAGCATCGGGTTTGACCAAAGCGGTGTGGTAACGAGTGCAGGTGTGTTAAGAGGCTTAGAACGTCAGCCGCAGTCTTTGTTTGACTGGCGATGCTCAGGGTCAAGTCCTAGAATTTCCCTTGGGTGAGAAAGAACATTTTGACTAGAACTGGTGTAATAGGGTCGCAGTGACTTCAAATTCTCAAGATGCTCTTCTGAATAATAAAGACAAAATCGAAATTGGAAGTGTTACAATAGGAAAAGATGTAGGAATGTGTTGTAATCTTCCCTCCGCAGAGTACCTCTTTACAACAGAATGGTTGATAGCAAAATCAAAAAAACTCAAGTTTCAGATCGAAGGTTTTTGTTGTTGTTGCTTCTTTCAAGTGTGTGTTTCAGTTTGTTTCAAGAAACAAAATTCAGCAACACGCTGTCCCCCTCTTGGCAGATAAAGTATTTTGAGGAGCTCAGGAGGGCTATGACGACAGTCCACTATGTGAACCAGTGGTAAATGATCCCATCTATGATGAGCCAAGGCTTATTGCCTCCACCTTCCTTTTCCATTGGTGTACTCAGTGGTCGAAGTGGGCGGGATCGGCAGGGCACGGCGTGCCCCTACTTCTTTAATTTCATAGAGTCCGTTCCCCTACTTTCTTATTTTAAACATGCCTCCCGGACGGCAGAAATCGCCAAGGCCGATAGCTAAGGCTCGGCTTTTGGGGACGGGCGGAACAGGCAGAGAAGGTAAAAGACTCTGTCTTTTCCTTCGTGCCCGGAGAAGACAAGGGCAGTGTCCAATTCTCCTGCCGCTGGCAACTGCCCCCCCCCCTCTCTTTGTTCCCCCCTTCCCTTTCTTTCTGTCTCGCTCCTCATTTAGTGAAAACCGACACTTCAAGAAATGGGTATTACCTTCTCTTTCCTCCTTTCGTTTATTTGCACCCCTGTGAAATGGATCCAAAAAAGAAAAACACTTTTGCTAGAAACGTGGTCTTTTTCTGACATTTTTCAATTTCTAAGTGCAGCTTCAGGGTGGAGAGAAATAAAACATTAAAAATATGAAAAATAACCAACTAACTAAAGCAAGACAGAGTGGTTGCAAGGTGGCCAGATTGATTTATTCACACCTAAACACATTCGCGCCACTTTACAGTGTTTGCCAGTGAAGCGCTACTTTTGTTTTCTCGTCTCTCTTTGAACAACATTGTTTTCCCAGGGCTCGAAAGTGCACTATTCCTGGAGGTACTGAAATACCTGCTTGATGGGTGAATTGGAAAACAAAGGGCCAGATGTGCAACCATTTGAAATTGCGACTCGCAAATTGCGCTCGATTGCGAGTCGCAATTTGCGAGTCGCAATTTCAAATGTACAACAGTGTCTGAGACACAGATTGCGATTCCCAATGGGATTGCAAAATGCGAGCCTCATGAATATTATTGAGGCACTCGCATTTTGCATACCCACTGGGAATGGCTGGCCCTCACAGGGATGGTGGCCTGCTGGGCCCAGCAGACCTCCATGTCTGGACTGCTTTTAAATAAAGCAGTTTTTATTTTTTTTAAATGCAGCCCGTTTTCCTTATAGGAAAACGGGATGCATTTAAAAAATTTTTTTAAATGAAACGTTTTTGTTTCATTTTTTAAGGGCAGTAGTGGTCCCTTGGACTTCTGCCTGCCCCTAAAAAATATTTTCCCCTGCATTTGCGATTGCATTACCATCTTCTTGAAGAGGGCGGTAAATTGCGAGTGTTATGCAACCGCAATTGTGGTCGCAAAACATTCGTACATGGCTTGTGAGTCGCTATTAGGAAGGGAACGCCCCTTCCTAATAGCGAGTCGCAAAACACTTTTGTGAGTCGCAAATTATTTGCGAATCGCAAAATAGTGTTAGTACATGGCCAAGAGGAAAATTGCATGCGCAAACGGGTCACAAACCCGTTTGCGCATGGAATTTTCCATCGTACAACTGCCCCAAAATGTGTACAGCGGCTGTGTGTTCACAAATGTGGTCTTTTTAAACCACTATGTCTAAAAAGAATTCCCTTTGGAAAACCACCATAACATACTTAATCACTCACTGTTTCACTCAAACACCTATTCACACGGGAATGTACCAGTAGCCAAAAGTCAAATATATGAATGGTTTCCTCATCAATTAAAATGCAATAGATTAAAAAATAATTAAAAAAGGAAGAAGTCAATCAATTCATAAAATCAAATACAATTTCATCAAGAATTATTAAAAATGTGCAGCAAAAACATTTATAACACAATGCACCGCCACTTATAAGCTAGTGTCAATGATCCATTAAAAATACATAATTGTTTACAAAATTACAATAACTCCAATTGTATGCATTAATTTATATACAAGACCAAGAAGCGACGCGTTTCGGTGGTATCAGCAGGTCCAAACCACCTTCTTCAGGCTTTATATTAAAACGTGATCCAGCACTTTAAAATCGTAATATCAACGTGCGGTCTATGTAACGGGAAATGAGATCCTCCCAGTCTCTAGTGGCCAATAGGTCCCAGACTGCACTGGATAAAGATCCTCCAAAAAAAAAAATGTCTTTGAACATAGGGCCTGTCACAATCTGTAGAAATGTGTCATCCGCTGGAAATGGGCCAAAAGTTACTGTCCTTTGTTGTAGTTCAAATAAAATCCCTCTTAGGGCCAGGATTTACATCAATTTCCTGTTCTTTGATTTCACCCTTCTAGATTTTTTAAAATATTAACACCAGGATTTAAAATCTCCGTTCCTGGTACAGATCGCCCGTCCTTGTCCTCTCATTTCCCGTTACATAGACCGCACGTTGATATTACGATTTTAAAGTGCTGGATCACGTTTTAATGTTTTTGCTGCACATTTTTAATAATTCTTGATGAAATTGTATTTGATTTTATGAATTGATTGACTTCTTCCTTTTTAATTATTTTTTAATCTATTGCATTTTAATTGATGAGTAAACCATTCATATATTTGACTTTTGGCTACTGGTACATTCCTGTGTGAATAGGTGTTTGAGTGAAGCAGTGAGTGATTAAGTATGTTATGGTGGTTTCCCAAAGGGAATTCTTTTTAGACATAGTGTCATTTGGTGTCCTGTCCCTTTGGCAAGTAGGACCACTCTCTATCTTTTTTGGAGTCTTTTTAAACCATACTGCTTATGTTTTGTAAGGATATAAGCAATGGGCATTGAAACGGGTCCCTTCTGGGCCCTGCAGTTATGGCCTTAACTTTTCAGGCAAAAGCACTCACTAATTTCTGACTGAGTGTAAAAAGAAAAAGGTAACCATGTTGTTCCTGCTTACATTTCACATGCTTTACTTAATCTTGCATTCCCTATGAGTGTTTGCTTTTTATAGGATGTTGTTAAATTTTTTTTTAGGTAGCATCATATTGCTCTTGTCTAGTGCGTAATTTGAATTGAGTCACATCCAAGTGTTTATAGCGGGTCAGTGCAGTGCAAGTTTCTCTCAGTGGGGCAGTATGGTGTTCAGTGGGGGACAGAATGTGACACTATGGTCAGTGCTGCTGAATATGGAACTGGGGAACCAGGTTCAGCCTGCATGACCAGTCCACCAGACCACTCCCCCTGAGGGAGCACATTCCCATGCTAGACCTTAAAAGTCCCCGCAAGATCTTAAAAGCCCTGGTGTCCTAGCACCAGCAGGTGGACCCTAGCAGTGGCAAGTGTGGGTTAACCTTGAAGGCCTGAAGTGTTGAAGACAGAAACTCCATGGCTGGGAGACAAATGGCTTGCGATTCCACTTTTAAGGATATTTGGGACATTCTGTGATTGGAAACGTATCCCACTTTGTGAATGTATTTTAATGTCAATAACTCATATTAAACCTTAAATAAACGTGTATCCATTGGTTAAATTAAATAACGTAATAAGCTGTAACCGGTTAGTGAAATGGGAAACAAATACAAAAAATTGGGATATTTTGCTCTTTCTGCCACACCGCTGACTCCGCCCACTGACCCAATCTACGGCTTATTCCCACCCTCTGATTCTCCGCCCACAGTTCCCCTACTTTTTTCCCCCCTCTTCGACTACTGGGTGTACTACACCAGCAAGTGGGCTCTTTGGAGGCATTGATACAAAAAATATAAAAAAGTATGTAACTGAATTTCAAGGGTGGAGAAATATGCACTTTATTTACTTTTTTAATTATTTTTATTAACTCAAAAACAAGCTTCAGATATAAGCAATTGACAGTACAATTACAGAAAGCATTTCCCAGACTTGACAATACTCCAACAATATCGCACATCAGCTTACAGGGAGAATGGACGTGGATCCCTCCCCCCCCCCCCATCAGTATACGTCTCCAAGCCCACCCAGGAAGCCTATCAATGTATCCCGTGAAACCCCTCACAGACCCCTAGAAATATGCACTTTAAAATGCTGCCTTTTTCTCAGATATTAGAATCATTACAGCACAGTGAAGGGGTGTCTTCAATATATCTTTGAGATGCTTACTTTCACATCTTAATTCTGCCTTCATGTCAGTTTTTGAGTAGTACACCAGCCAACTCTGAACCTACAAGCAGACTGTCCCCAGGCAGACAAAGCGCTGTATTAGGTGTTCCAGTTGCACTTAGGTTTAGGTTGCAGTTTCCACTTTTTTAAACCTGCTTTTCATACAAGGAAAATATCTTCTTCCCTTCTTTCCTCATAGCTGACAAAATGGCTCCGTGAGTTAAACATTTGCTGCTTAATAAACAGTCTGAAGATACAAGTTTGAATCCCAGCAAGGTCGACTCAGCCGCCCACTCTTCTAATATTTGTAGATTGTAGGGCCGGGCACGCGTTTTATTCGACCAGGCATCTCTCCTGTGGGCTGGAGCCCTTGGAGGGCGGTTTTGAGAGCCCTGGTGGCTCTCACTTTCCCCAGCTTCCCAGGCTTATTTCAGCAGGCGGGGGAGCCTCCTAAGAGGGAGAAAGGGAGGGGGAAGGTTGAGAGAAAGCGATCAGAGAATGAGAAGAGAGAGTGAAGGATCGGAGAGAGCAAGAGGCAGAATGGATGGAGGGAAAAAGAGAGTTTGCTGAAGGAGAGGAAGGGAGCGAGGACAGAGCATTCTTTGCCAAGGCTGCTTTTGGTTCCCCAGTCCATCCCTGGTAAATTGAATACCATTACGTTTGTTGATAATCGCACCTGTTATTTGTTATTATACAGTGCTTAGAAAGAAAAGAAGGGCTGTGTTGAAGCTCTGTGCAAGAACAAATGATTCTTATAGATTGTTTGCTTTGAAGTTCTACTTCCTTAGTACATTTATGTGTGTTTTCATGGTGGTGAAATATTCATGAACGATATTTCCGAATACAAAAAAGCTATGAATACGTTGCTGTTGGAAACATTTTCTATTACCTATGCAGGCCCGGCTCCAGGAATTTTTATTTGGGTGGGCCATTGGTGCATTCGGGTGGGCCACTGCGGGCCCGATTTGTCACTTATGTCTTGCCAAGCCTGCTTCAGAGCCCTCCTTTATCTCTCCTTAGTCTTACAAAGGCCAGTAAAACGCATTCTTTTCTTTCCAAATCTCTTTCTAAATGTTATCACTCTGAAAAAGTGATTTTTTTTCCATGTAATATCCCTTTGATGGGAAGAGGAGGTTTCTGAGGTGGGAGTATCAGGCAAGTGACACTTCTCGTGCTCTCCCTCATGACCTCTTCCTCGGATTCCCTCACTGCCACCCTCCTCCATTGCCCCTCATCTCTCCATAGTCCCTCCCCCTCATGACCTCCTCCTCAGACTCCCTCACTACCACCGTCCACCAGTGCCCCTCATCTCTCCATAGCCCCTTCCCCAATGACCTCCTTTTCGGATTCCCTCACTGCCACCCTCCGCCAGTGCCCCTCATCTCTATGTAGCCCCTCCCCCAATGACCTCCTTCTCGGATTCCCTTACTGCACCCTCCGCCAGTGCCGCTCATCTCTCCGTAGCCCCACCCCCTCATGACCTCCTCGGATTCCCTCATTGCCACCCTCCTCCAATGCCCCTCATCTCTCCATAGCCTCTCCCCCAATGACCTCCTCCTCGGATACCCTCTCTGCCACCCTCCACCGGCGCTCCTCATCTCTCCGTAGCCCCTCCCCCAATGACCTCCTTCTCGGATTCCCTCACTGCCACCCTCCACCAGTGCCCCTCATCTCTCCGTAGCCCCTCTCTCATATGCATTTCATTTGTTGTATAGCGCTACTCGTAGTGTAGGGTGTCACAGTACTTTACATCACGCGCACATTATACAGAGACAATGAATCATACAAGTACGTAAATCAGTCTACAGGGAATGTCACATAAACCAATGAGGATTACAAGGTGTAGGAATCACATGTCATCCATACAGGTGGGCAGTATATTTTAAGAGGGTTTGGTCTGGGGAGACACAAACTCAGGATTTAAAGAGTACGCCAGTGCTTGGGGGTTGGCTTTACTAATAAAAATGTATATCGGCCCAAACTAACTCTTTTTAGCAATATTAGAATAATAAAAAGGCTTGGGAAGTTCGCACTATATCACAACACCAAAAAAAAAGCTAAGGTCGAACTATACCATTCAGGTTTGCATGCAGCTCTTTGATGACAGTTCATAGGTCACTGTCCTATGATAGGATTGTAACTTCTGAACTGCAAGTAACACAAGAATCTCTGTGACAAAGGCAGTAACCCACTGAGCTATCCACATAAAATACAGTTTATCTGCATTTCAAAACTACCAACAGACAAAGGATTGCTCTCCAGCAGGATTATTCATTACCAGAGTTATCTGGACATGTTTTATTATAAATGAAGCATACTTGAAGTATGTGTCTTGCTGGGCCTTCCCTGATTTTAAAAAGAAGAACAAATAGCCACACATTCACTTTACCTGCTGGTTCCTCTTCACAGCCAATCTGATAAGCAGCTGCGGGGCCAGGAAAGGTGAATCAGAATAAACAAACTTTTTTCTCCAGCGTGGAATAGAAAATGAAATATCCAGGCAGCAGAACGCTTAAGGTTATAGTTAAGGTTGCCCGGTCCCAAAGAAAGTATTTGTCCCCTTTTCGTGACCCAATTGTACCTGCAACGAATGGGCGGGGACACAGCCCACCTTTCCAAAAGGCGATGCGTGATTGGGGGTGCCTGTGAGAGAGCCCAGGCCCAATCACACAACTCCTAGGAAGAAAAACAACCTTCGGAAGAACGTTTTAAATGAAAGAGGCCATTTACTACTGGCCTTCTAGATGTCACTGCCAGGGCCAGGCTCATGTTTGGGTGAGCCAAGCTCATGTTTGGGTGGGCCTGGCCCACCCGGCCCACTCGCTAGAACCGGGCCTGTACCTATGTGCACCCCCACCACCATATCCAACAAAAAACCCATACACCCACGTCCTTCCCTTTTCCTTCGCCTGACCCTCACTCAGTCGCCTAGATCTGCCAAACGGGGGAAGCCATCCATTAATGTGGCTGGTTTGGTTTCATTGGGCATAGCTGCCCCTCTCTGATTAGGTGCTCGTAAGACTAAAAGGCTCTTTTAGTATTTAGCTGGTGGAATTTCTGACTGCTAGTGAGATGGAACTATTGCCTCCACCCCACTGGTTCTGTCACAGATGTGGAGATATTTCTACAAAACTGTCTGTCTCCACCATGGCATGAGCCACTTCGGTAGTAAAAGTCTGGCAGAAGTTCTGCTAGTGCCATTTGCAGATGGTGCAACTCTGAGCACTGAGACTGTGCCTTCGCCTTCAAAATGGGGATACTTTGTCCGTACCTGCAAGTCTAGTCTTCCTAAACTGCTAGCAGTTTCCTCCCAGTATGGTAAAGCCACTATACTTACCTTTTGATCATAGTTTGTCACCATTTCCAAGGACGTCCTTAACAAATGTAGGGCCTTATTTAGAGTTTGGTGAATGGGATACTCGGCAGTGCTTAATTTGAGTCGGTGGTTTCTGGTACTCAGCACTGGCACTTAATTGTCAACACCGGCACTTGTGACAGTCTGCTACATGTGGCACTGTCTGGCTAATAAAGAGATGACCACAACAAAAGTTCATTCTTGACTCAATATACATTAAAAATCACTATTACCTGCTGCCCAAGCCATTCTCATAGCCGTGGGGGCCTGAAATAATCTGAATTGTCACACTTGTAGGAGTATAATGGTTATTAGTTGTGTTGTTATTATCATTGGCAGCATAGCAGGGGAAATGTGGTGCAAGCTGCAGTGGGCTCCTGGCACATATTTTATTTTTACAAATTAAGTACTGATCGGGTCAAATCTGGATGGATTTTCTGTTTGCCGTATTACAAGTGTCATATGCTATAATGCACTTGTGTCCCACATTTGTGACAGAGTATCCTGTCCGCCAAACTCGAAAGAAGGCCCATAATTCCCTCAGTCATGTTAATGTCACTCTCGATTGGGCTTCTGATACAGCACCGTTCCTGGCAGAGTGACTAATGCACCTTAAAGGAGGGCTTGGTGGTGAAGTTGGCAGTGCCTCCGCTTGCAAAAAGTCTGGCAATCCTCAATAAGTCAGTTGGCAAAGATGCAGTTGTTTTTGGCAAAACCAACTGTCCTTAGACTAGGGCACTACTTCTTAAAGTAGAAATCGTCATTCAGCCGTATATGTCTCCTCATCAAGCGCACCCCTTACGGTTGTTTTCAGCCCCCTCCACGAGCACTGATTTTACCATTTTAACTGATTTAAAAAAAATATTCTGCCTAGTCTTTCAGTTAAGGCCACGAAAAGCCGTAAAGTTTGTGAAGGTTGGAGCCAGTATGTCTTGCTGTGTGTTGAAATATCCCTCCCATCTGTTTATCCTCGGAGGTCTAATGACAAGGACCTTCCTTTGAACAGTTCCCTGCCTCCCACTCCCTGTGCTCAGAGTGAGACGGCTATAAATCTAATTGTCTACTTTTCCTTTAGTTGTGTTCTTAAACTGACAAATGTCAGTAGGATTGCGGTCGGCACCCTGAATAACTATAGATTACTGCTTTTTGTCATGCATGCAATTCATTCCCAAGGTTTTAAACATGAATGTATTTAGATTCAAGTATAAGTAAATGATCATTTCATTTTTTGGCATCGAACCACATGACTTCCGAGTTTAGGTTCTCCTACACTCTTTTGGACCTTTTATCACTTATCCCTGCTTTGCCTAAGTGTCTCTCACGTGTTGCTGCTGCTCCGCCTTCTCATCCTTTAGGTTCCTTGGCTTACCCATCCCTCCTGCGCAGTTCTCACTTCCTGTCCATTCGTACTTTTTTTCATTTATTTTTGCTGTCTTCACTCACCCATTCACTCTCATGTTTTCTTCTCAGGCTCACAATGTCCCCTGAACAGCAAAAAGAGTTCTGGCGAAATGTGCAGTTCACTGTGGACAAGGATGTGGTGCGGACAGATCGCAGCAACCCCTTCTTTCGCGGAGAGGATAACACCAACGTGGAGTCCATGAGGTGATTCCTCACACTGACCTTTCATCACCTACCTGCACTCCTGTAGAGGCCCGTCATGTCTAAGCTCAACCCTCTTTAGCCCTGTATGAACTCTATAATCTTCTTTTACCCTCCGCCACTTTGCACTCTCCCAAACCACCTACCAACGCCATCTGCAGCCTTCTACATTCACCTCCTACCTTCCTCCGGCCACATTTGCCCTGGGCCTTCACCAACTACCACCATCCCAATTAGCTTATACAAGTTGTCAGGTCTGCCTCTACTACCATAGGGCATGTCCAGGATGGTAAAGACTGATTAGAGATCTCCAGTGGAATACAGTGGCGATTGAGCAGCATCATAAACCTTCACACTGGAGAGGAATTTTAGGGGTAACTCATTCTATGAATTCAATCTTTCCATATGCTATACAAGTCAGTGTTATGTGCTGGGATGTGCAGGGAGAGGTTTCACTAATCGAAAAGAATTATGCATTGCCAGCATACACATCACTAACAAAGCATCATCTTGAGTTTATGAACTTGTGAAGAATTGAGCCCACACTCTGGAGGCTAGAGCAGGAACTATTGTGGCTTGCTCTGAAGGCTACTTCCGGTGTATGGTGTCGAGTTTGAGGATGTCACATTCAATGCTTTTCCCAAGCATGGGGGCCTAATCTGGTCTGTAAGACATGAGGAATAGGCGAGATCTGATATGCACCCGAGGTATACCTTTTGTATTGGAGACCTGGGAGAGAGACTGTGAGATATCTACGGTGTATACATTGTTTAAATCCGTAGTACAGGTAAGCATATTACTGTTGAGATGTGGTTTTACTAAAGTGGTGATAAGTTAAGAATTAATGGAGTGGAAGCGAAAGTGACCTCAAAAATAGCGTAGCAGAAAATTGTTGTTCAAAATTAAGATTCGAAATTGTTTGTAATTGTATTAATGGGGAAAAATTGACTAACCGAATTTAAAATGAAGTAAAGAGACGTGTTGAAGGAGTGAAAATGTAAGAAGAAATACAGAGCTCTGAGGCTAAGTTGGGGCTATTCTAAGGGGGTGTAGCAAACCTGGCAAATACAGAAACGATGGGTATCCCAATCCTTATCTGCTGCCAATATCTATGTATTTAATTTGTTTAGACTGAGCTTGCTTTCAGGATGATATGTGAAACAATCCCCCTGAACTCTGCTCATATACTTCCACTTCTTAAGGAGAATCTTGCTGAACTATGCCATCTACAACCCAAGCATCGGGTACTCGCAGGGCATGTCAGACCTGGTGGCTCCAATCTTGACAGAAGTGCTCGACGAGTCAGATACTTTCTGGTGTTTTGTGGGCTTGATGCAGAATACCATCTTCATCAGCTCCCCGAGGGACGAGGACATGGAAAAACAACTGGTAAGCCTGTGAAATGTGGGTATGCAGCAATGCCTCTGTCTGGGGTTGGTTGATGTTGTGAGAATAATAGCAGTACACCCCTAAGGGCAGAGAAGGGGTAGAGGCCTGTTGTTGTACCCGTCCCCCTTCTGGTGTAAGCTGTGAAGCACTATGGCAGTAACCCTCTCAGAGTGGCTGTACAAAGTACACAACTGCAGCTCTCTGAGAGGAAGGTAGGGTGCTGGAAAGTAGCAGTATAGCTCTGGAAGTGGATGTGTGACTTCAGCAGCAACACCCTCTTGAGGTGAGTTGCTGGTATGGGACAGCAGAAGGCCCTCCTTTTCAAAGGCATTACAGCAGCTCAGCAGTAAAACACTGGGAGTGGTCAAGGATGTGAGACAGGGATTCTGGTTGTGATGAATCAGCAGATTAGGCACAGTGGATGGCGTAAACTTGGGTGCAAAACTTGGGGAGAGAAGAGGTTGACTCGCAGGGCCCTAGGGTGTGGATGACAGACTTGTAAGGGCAGGGTTACTGTTGTATATTTATTGTTTATTTCTGTCTTAATTTGATGTACATTTTCTATTTTTGTTCCATAAAGAAGGGAGGCATTTCTATGCCATGTTATGTCCCCTGCCGCTCAGCCAGAGTGACTGTGATTTAATTAGAATGCTGATGTGTGCCTGGCTGAGTGAGTGTCAGTTGGATTGCTTGGGCTGAGCAGCAAGGATGCTGCTCCCGGTGGGGCTCTCCTGATACCTACCTGCTTCCTTACTACTATCTTTACTTGTAACCTGAGACTACTACTTTGTGAATAAATGTTATCCTGTTCCACCTATACTACTGGTTACCCTGCATCTTCATTTACTACAGGTACCCCGCTCCTACTGGTTTGTAGGGCAAGAGCATGTGAAGCTGCTCACCAGTGGAACAGGGCCATTTTAGGGTTCCGGCCTTTAAAAGTAGTGCTGAGGGAGCACAAAAACGTGGAGCAGTAGGAGAATGATAGTCCATGCTTAAAGTGTCATTGCTAGCGCTGCATAAGAGACTGAGTGAGGGCTGACTGCTTGTTGAAGGACATAGGGAACTGGTTTAGATTTTTACGATTTATGGAGAGGGGCTTTGAGAATGACAGTAGCCAACCTGGAAACTGATGCCCTGATTTTTCAGATGTACCTTCGAGAATTGCTGCGGCTGATGCACCCCCAGTTCTACCAGCATCTTGTCTCTCTGGGCGAGGATGGTCTGCAGATGCTCTTCTGCCACCGCTGGATCCTCCTCTGCTTTAAGCGCGAGTTCCCATGTGCTGAGGCACTGCGCATCTGGGAGGCTTGCTGGGCGCACTACCAGGTTAGCATGCAATGATATGTGCATTATCAAGATGTATGCTCATCTTGCCAATAGCTGTCTGATTTTTAATGCATTTTACTTCTGTTTGGTGGATTGACAACATAACATGCAAATTTTACTCATCTAATGAAAAGCAGAGTAGTATATAAAAGGGTTTCTGAATATGTATGTACCACTTTTTGTGATACCAAGTGCAAACAAAATAAGGGAGGTGGGAATGGAAACCTGAACCGTGTTCTGTTCAGGCTTTCGCAGTGATTGCCTGTTTCAAAACTCGTTTAGTCTCTGAGCAACAAATTGATTAGTTATGCATTTCGCTAAATAGAAAATGAAAGAGAATATCTGAACTCAATTACGTGATCTACAGGACTCGCTTGATGTTCAGGCTACTGTAATTTTAATAGCTTTTCTAGCATAGCTTTCGCCCCATTACTGGGACTCAGGAATATTTGCTCGTCTATGCCTTACCTTTGACTTCATTAATAGAAAAGGGGTTCATTTGGGGTCATCACAAACACAAATGAAACTTTTTAAGGTCAACTAATGAACTCCCCTGTCTATGAAAGTTAATCGAGCATTTCAAAATAAGAACATTTGTTGAAGCAGCTCTAAGTTACAAGAGGGAAAAACTATAATGTTAAAATGTATTAGATGTTTTATATACAGTTAATAAGGAAATTATAATTCACAGGAAAACAAAGAGTAAAGGACAAGGATGCTACAATTGTTTGAGGTGGCAGCACCATGCACAGATGTGCAAAAAGTGCACATAAAAACAACTGTCCAAGTAACATATTAAGAAATAACACAAAGGTTTGGGCTGTAGTAACTTGTAATCAGAGAACAAGTTGCACTCCAAATATTTGTCTGTATAAGGATTTCTTAAATTGAAGCATTCCAAAACTGAAAATGTTGATGTTTTGACCCCACAGAATAATTTGAAGGGTTCTTCATCAGGACAAAGGTCTGAGGCCTTTCAGCTGAGCAATCCTTTCGAAACCTTGGCTTGGCTCCGCTGTATCAGACTATTTCATATGTCCAATAAACAGTAGAGGAGTCAGTGTAAAGAATTGTAAATAGGTGCTGTGAAAACATCTGCTGAAATTGTTGTAGTGTAGCAGAGTGCAAGCAGAGAACCATGACCTCATATGTGAATTTCAAGTTGAGTGTTGGATGTGAAAGATGTCAAGGAGACAAAAATGTTCCTGTGATCCACAAAGAGGTAGTAGGGTAAGTTGATTGAGAAGATGCCGCTGATTGTATAGTTTCAAGGGAAGAATAGACCACCAGACGTTCTTAGGAATACGTTCAGGTGGTACATCCCCAATAGATCCTTACGATCCGCAAATTCTAAAACTTTAGCAATTCCCAAAATTAAAAAGGCAAACGGGGGAGGCAGGAGTATCATATTCTGCACATCAAAATTATGGAATGTCCTCCCAGCACGTATTAGAGCCATTCCTTCCTTGTTGGAATTTAGGAAGGAGATTAAGACCTGGCTTTTTAACAATTAGATGCGTTAGTCTAGCATGCTCAGCTTTTAGTCAGCACCAAGACACCCAAGGGTAATCGTGTGCTTTAAAAATTTCCTTAACATAACCTCACAACTGAGCTTTTACGAGTGCATTTTGACACAGGTGTTGGAATGGAGTACAGATTGAGAGGAAGTGGCCAACACGAGTGCTGTCCCAGATATGACCAGTGGGTTGAGCCTGGCTAGCAGGATAGCATTATCAGCCATATTTGAATGCTGTATGGTTCTTATACGATCAATATTTTTGTTGTCTGGTTTTTTTTTTTTGATTCAGTGTTTTATTTTCATTGTGAAAGAACATTGTAGATGCTGTCCTGCTAGTCTTTAAATAACCCTGTTTTTAGTCTCCTTCGGTTTGAGGTAAATATCCCCTTGCAGAGGCCGAGTGAGTGCAGTACTTTCTGTAGGTCAACTCCATTCTCCAGACACATTACAAGTCTGATCTAAATCTCGAGAGTGGTTCTCTGTACACTCACTGGCATGTATGTGTTAGGCCCTTTGAAGTTACCCTCAAAGAGGCAAGATGGGAGCACTATCTTATGATGTAATTATTTCAGTGGCCACCGTTGCTTAAGTGGTAATATGGTATGACATTTGATAGGCCTTAAAAGAACAGTAGAAGTGGTTAAATAGCAAACTTACCGTTGGTTAGTTAAGGTACTCCAGGAACCCAACAATCAAGGCAGGAAATGTCATGTCCATGTGTAATGCCGAGCGGCATATTTTTATTACACAATTTTTTGTTACTAGGATAGCAACCACATGTGGTTTTGCGACTCAGATATTTCCGAGTGTGGTTTTCTGTTTCACTGGAATGCAGAAACCGTTGCATTGGTCACTCTGATTGTTAGCATAGAAGGCGTTTTTATTTTGAAATATTTTATTCAGCTATTCGGTAGTACACAATGAAAGTCAAAAATATACTAGCTACACACGTCCCAAACCCCTATCCCTCCAAAACATTTCCCACAGTGGCATTGAATATTTGTCCCATCCTTTGAAGACATTTTACGTACTTTTAATCCTTTTATCTTCTTTAAATTTGCAAACAATACGATATGTACATATCTGCAGGATCCTATAATATTTTTCAAAAAGTGGGACTTCTCTTTCCATGAAGGCATTTATTTATTTATAGAAAAACAGAATTGATGAAAATTCAATCTGGCATAATAGGCAACTTAGCTGTTTAAACTCTTTTTAAATTCACTCATTTAGAAATTAAAGAAATTGGAGCAGATTGTCAGAAGCCTTCTAGAAAAATTATTAAACACTGCCTTTATGGATTCCATAATGCAGAGCCAAAAGTTCATTTTAATATGTAAGTTAGAAAAGGATCTTACTCCCTATTTCTCCCCTCCCCCACTTTACCAGTGAGGGAGGTGGGGTGTTAATTGATATTCTTTTTTTAAACATAGGATTATAAGTAAGTAACTTTTCCTACCAAGAGAACTAGGGTACTGGGCACATCATGAAAGGAAGAAAATGAAAAAGTTAATAATGTGTCAATTAAATAGATTACACTAAGGAAGCTAACCTACTCAATTGTTTGCTTTGGAATCAAAGTGCAGACAGTAGCCTTTGGCAGAAGTGTAGACTGATGTCTTTGAGACTGTTCATAAGCAGAAGTAACTTAAATGAGACTCTAAACTGTACCCCAATAGGGTCTTTTGACATTTTGAATACAAGCAGTGATACGTGAATCAATCATATGTCTATGGATTGTTTAAGAATCAAAACAAATAGCGCTAGAGTTACCAAACATTTGCTTGGTTAAGTGCTGGTGAAGTTGCATTGTATCCTCGATAGCACCACTACACTAGGCTCAAGTTGTTTAAGTGTTTGTTTCTTTGCCAAATGACTTATTGTCCATTGTTATAGCGAGAAAGATCCTTCTTGCTTCCGACAAATGTACCCTTCATAGGATACAGTGTGAAGGATTTTTAACACACAGAGAAATCCTGTATTGTTAGTATCAACTACTGTACAAATTGTAGCTACTGCGTGTCACATTTTCAGTCAGTGGCTCCACATGTCAGCACAAAGATGTTGACACCCTGGGCCCACACCTGAGTGAGTTAGAATGAATATTTAAATGAGTAGGGTTTCTCTCAAAGGTGACCTCATTGCTTCTGGAGTTCGCCTGATCTCTGCAGACTGCTTGGATACTTTCTCTCGCAGCCCCCTCTTCAGCCTGCACATCCATTGTGCCTTCTGAGAAGGGCTGCTCTCCTGCAGCAGAGTCTCTGGTGCTGTACACTGCCTAGATCCACCTAAGCTGCAGTGTCGTGAGTGTCCTGTTCTGCTGCCGAGCATTAGAGCTCCCAGAGCGGTGCAAAACTCTGTGCTGCTGCTGCCGCCGACGCCGCCATCCAGCAACCACTGTACGCGCAGGCCGAGCTCCCTATCCCACCTAGACGCTGCCTTCCAGAGTCTGTAACTGTGTGCACGAGGGAAACATGCTGCATAAGCTGCACTTGTCTGGAAGACACTTGCACTGCTGCTGTCGCCCCTATACCTGTTCTATATGTGTGAGGGAACCTAGAACTGCCAATATGTTTGTAAAACCTGTTACATGCAAGGTTACCTTGCACCTTGGTGACCATCCAGCAAGGGAAGCTGGTAGCATAGATGTCCATATGGCCCTGTCCTGTGTGTACGTGAAGGGAACCGGCACTGCTAATGACCATGCAGTGCCGTCTCTGTGTGGTTTCCATTGGTCACGGCATGCCCATGCAGTTCCTGTTCAGTGGGCATGGGCATGAGGAATGCTATCATAACTTAAGTCTTCGTAGTACTTATCCCCTGTGTATAACTGAAGCCTACTATAGAAACACCAAAATGACTGACATTGCCAGTTGTTGCTGTTTTAATAGTCTTGTTCCTGATGTAATGGTGCCTATCTGCTGAAAAAGACACATACTGGAAAAAAGGTTGGATGAAAAATGGAATTAAAATAAAATAAGGGGGATTTCTTGATACAATTATGATGGTAAATTGAATGAGGTTCAGAACAGCACAAAGTTTGTATCTAGCCTATGTGATTGCAATTAAGAAGCATACTTTCCATTAATGTTGCAGAAGTTCAGATTTGCCCATCAGTTTTGAAAGGATTCCGTTTATTTCTCAAGGAAAGAGTATGTTGTTACGGCAGGGTAGACTTTCTTCAGTTCTTACTTAATTTGTTAAAGAAAGAGTGCTGGTGTCCGAAGCTCTGCTCAGAAGATCCCAGCCAGTGCAATAAAACGTCGGCACACTGTATACCAGGGCTGATAGTCTTTAATCCACTACCAGACACCCCCTGTCACTTTTTTCTCGCTCTTACAGATTCCTGCTTTCTCCCTTTGTGACGGTTCTGCTGTTTTCCTCTTCCCCCGTCTTGCCGATCTGTGTGTTTTACCCTCTCTTGCACTCTGTAAATATCTGATGCGGGAAATAAGTGCTGGTCCCCAAAAGTAAGTGCTGGTGGTCCCCACTGGCTCAAATTAGGCACTGACTTTCTTAAATGATTCTTGGAGGGTAGTATTACCTCCATGGTGACAGATTACTTTCACCAAATGGGATTTGGTGATGCAACAGCAAGGAAGTCCTGCAAGGAGCACAGTAGTATGCTGGAAGGTCTGCAGTTGTGTACATTGATGCTTAGGAAATTTATAAATCTGGGTGAAATGGCTGTCTGTATACTAGTATTTTTCCCTTGAAGTGTAGAAAGGAGGGTTCTTCCTCCGTATTTTAAGGAGGTGAAAGCAGGCGAAAGCCACCTTTTGATTTGGATAAAAGAACAGTGTGTCATCAAAGAAAATGCATGTATTCCTGGCTTCAACAGCAGGCATGAGGAAGAGGGGGCCCTTGGATAGAAGGCTGACACGTGTTAGATCACACATTTGTAAGGGCACCAAGAACTAGAAGCTCAGTCTGGTCTTCAGTGAGTTTAAAGCTATTGAGTGACATCCAAGAGGCTACAGTCATCATGCAGTTCTGAAATTTGGAGTTCATATGGTCGGTGGCTTGATCTTGTCTGAGATAAGTTTAGAAATTCTGCTTTCACAGCTTCTGTACGTGTCAGATTTATTACTATCGTCTGTAAGGCTTGAGCCAGTGCCAGATTTTTTTAGCGTCTTTTGAGATGGTCCCGATCCTTGTTTTTGCCTTTGTATTTGTATCAGATAGTACATGAAAGTATTTGCAACATGACTACCTCTTAGTATGGAAGGGAGGAAGGATTTAAAGGCTGTGTTGATCACACTCCTTTCTAGCATGTTGTCATGATAGGATTTCACCTTTAAGGTCATTTAGTCAGCAAGCCATCTAAGTGAGCTCCTCCTCACATCAGGCAAGCACATTTTAATACTCGCCGAAGTGGAAGATGCTGCTAGAAAGTTACTCCCGTCTTTACTTTTCTCTGGCATTATCAGGGAAAGAACACAGCCTGTCTGTCATCCCTGCTTCTTTACTTCCAGCACTATTGCTACGCGATGTGCTCTTGAGTGCAGGACATCATTGACCCCAGAGAAGGCAAGTTGTGACTGGCTGCATTTGAAGGTCTTTTTGAAGAAGGCATTTCAGATTCACAGAAGAACTCTCCATTGAATAATACTCTCTTGCAACCCTTGTGCCCAACATAGCTCACCATCACTCGATTCTCTGCACTGTATGGTGGTGTTGAGTTGCTGTGGGTTTATCGGTGTTTCAGATATCAGTGGACTTTGGATCTTTTGTGAAATTCGTAGAGAATTTCCTGATAAGAGGTTGTTTTCCTATGCTAACCATCCAAATATGCTTAGGCAGAAACGTCCATTTCACATAGACGAGCCGCCCTCCATTTAGGAAAAAGGCAGGGAACTGACTTCGGGCGAAATGGAACAGAACATTTTTGTAGTGTTCTGTATGTAATAGGCATTTCAAGAACTTCCTCTGCTTCTTTCTGATGAGTATGTGGAAGTATGCATCTTGCTAGTCCAGGAGCACATCTAGCCACTAGATGTAGATGTCGAATTCTGGCATAAAGCCTGCATTTCCAGTTGTTTTCTCCTCTCCATTTTTTGTTGTTTCAGGATCTCTCTTCAGATATAGAATGGGTCAGAATTTTTTATTCAAGCTCTCCTTCCCTAGAAAATAAAAATATTAGATTAAATTACTGCGTCCTTAGTAACTCTAGCCTTCTTTGTATTACTTTTTGGCTTAGCAATAACCTAATATCTTGAATCAGATGAATTGTATTGCTCGTCCTTGTGGGTGCAATGTTGGACAAGGTGCTTTGAGTTTGAGTGTGAATACTTTGTACAGTGTTCAGCAACCAATTGTCTTTGATGTTTTAAGACACTTGTGTGTGATTTATGGTGTTCCCCATCTGTGTGTTAGACAGTGGAGTAGGAGAGTGGGAATCTGAATTTCTTCTTTTCGCTTTATATTCCACACATTTATTGCCTTTTCTTGCGAAGTTTAATAGAGCAGATACAATTCTTCAGTTAAAAGGATTTCATTAAACAAAGCAATGGTAAAAAAGAGACACAGGGAGTTATTGTTTGATATTTATTAGAATCTTTCTAGCTGTTCTTCACAGAACCTACGCTTTTGAGGTTATCCTGGGGATCGCATCGTCCACATGGGATCAAATATTGGGGATGCAATGGAGGGTCATTCTGTTTCTCCTTAGACTAGAGAGCTATGGCAAGGATAATTGCTGCTTGGAGATTCCATTACACCAGCGATCCCCCGAAAGGTCTGCACATTCACTTTACTTAGTCTTTGGTTTGATGTCAATCCTTCATTAAAGAATCCCTTGTGGTCTTTTGTTCTGTTCTGTGTGTACATATATATATACATGCATATATTTATTGTGTGTGTGTGTGTGTGTGTGTGTGTGTGTGTGTGTGTGTGTGTGTGTGTGTGTGTGTGTTTTTATTTCCCCCCCCCCCCCCCCATGGAAAGAAAAAAAAAAAGTTACAGGGACGTTAGAGTTAGACTGAGATTTCACTCGTACAAAACCAGTGAAATTCAGCAGTTATAGTTACCTGAGCTAACTATAATTTATGCGCCCTCAATGCACTGCTTATGACATCACATATTATATCACTGATTACATCATCAAATGAGTGTAAGTGTTTTCAAGAGTTTATGGGTCTTAAACATATATACAAACTGACTTCAAATGTTAAATTAGTATACTAGTTGCACTACTACTGAGTGATACTACTTCTAATGTATATTATGTGAGTGGTTGTGTGACTGTATGTATCCTTATTGTATTTGTGTGCAAGTGGCAGTATGGGTATAAGTGGGTGTGTGAGTGGCTGTGGGGATGAGTGGCATGTTGTGTAAGTGGCGGTATTGGTGAGTGAGTGAGTGGCAGTGTGAGTGGCTCTATGGGTGGGTATGTGGGTGTGTAGTAAGTAAGTAAGTCCAGTATTTGTATAGCGCACAAATCACCCCCGAAGGGGTCTCTCGGCGCTGGGGGCCGTTGGGAAGATTAAGCGAGCTATTGCCCAGAGTCGCATGGTGCTGGGCAGACCCCTGCCGCCGGAGCCAGGGATCGAACCGTGATCCCCAGCGTCAGTCGCCCTGGCCGCGGCGCCACACCTCTTCCCAAGTGAGTGGGTGTCGGAATGGCTGTGTGAGTTAATGACTCACTGTGTAAGTAGCTGTGTGGCTGTTTGAGTCAATGTTTGGTTAAGTAAGTTGGTGTGTGAGTGGCTCCATTGGAGAGTGTGTGTGAGTAGCTGTATGGGTGAGTGAGCGGATGTGTAAGTACTTAAATGGATGTGTGAATGGGTGTGTGAGTGGTTGTTTGGGTGTGCCTGAGGGCGTACGAGAGGTTCTATGGGGGTGTGAGTGGGTGTGTGAGTGGTTCTGTGGATGATGTCATCAGTGATGTCATTTGAGATGTCATCAGTGATCTCACCGACCATGTCATGAGTGATGTAATATGTGAGATCATAAGCAGTGCATTGCTGGGGCTTAGGTTATAGTTAGCTGAGGTAACTATAATTGCTGAATTTCACTGGTTTTGCTCGAGTGAAATTTCAGCCTCACTAGAACGTCCCTGTAACCTTTGTTTTTTTCAGTGAATTTCTAAGGTTTTTTTAAATTCTATTTCCTAACTATAACGTCCCTTGAACCTTTGGTTGGTTAAGTGAAATTTCTATGGTTGTTTAACTAGTAGTAGCGTTTGCAGGGTGGTGGAGAAAGGGAGCGGTACCTCCGACCAGCTCTCGGGAATCCCGCTGTAAGGGACTTACTGGAGGTAACAGGAGGGCTTCTTGGCCTCTAAGGTCCCTCAGCAGCCAAGGAGACTATATCCCCCAAGCAGTAGTGCGCTAGGAGGCACGTTTGCAGAGTGATAGAGAAAGGGGGCATGACCTCTAAAGTCCTTACAGCAATCGTGCTCTGTGGGACTTACTGGAGGTAAAAGGAGGGGTAGTTGGCACCCAAGGACCCTCTGGAACCAAGATTAGTACATCCCCCAACCAGCAGTGTGCCAGGAGGCGCGTTTGCAGAGTGGTAGAGAAGGGGGATGTGGCCATTGATAACCTCTCAGCAATCCTGCTGTATGGGACTTACTGGAGGTAACAGGAGGAGTAGGTGGAGCCAAGGGGACTTCATTCCCCAACCAGCAGTGCGCCAGGAGCTGAGTTTACAGAGTAGTGGATAAAAGGGGGCGTGGCCTCCGAAGTCCTCTTAGCAATCAGTCTGTGTGGGACTTACTTGAGGTAACAAGAGGGTGTGTTGGCCCCCAAGGACCCTCAGCATCCAAGGTGACTTCATCCCCCGACCAGCAGTGTGCCATGAGGCGCCTTTGCAGAGTGGTGGAGAAAGAGGGGCGTGGCCTCCAGAGACCTCTCAGCAGTCCCACTGTGTGTGACTTATTGGAGGTAACAGGAGGGCTTGTTGGGCCCCCAAGGACCCTCTGGAACCAAGGGCACTTAATCCCCCATCTAGCAGTGCACCAGGAGGCGCATTTGCAGAGTGGTAGTGAAGTAGTGAAGGGGGCTTTGCCTACGGCGACAAGCCAGATTTTTTTTTTCATGTAAATTTTTTTAAGGGAGGGGTTCTGCGTGCCCCTCCCTTCCCGTTTTCGGCCCTGGGGACCCCATCCCACAGAGCTAGGCCTTTTTTCAATAGGGGAGTGGGGCAATGCGGCCGCCCCACCCCAGTCCGATTTCGGCCCCAGGGCCCCAATCGCCCCGGAACCCAACATCTTTTTTTTTTTTTTTTCTTTTTTCTATCATCATTTAAATGCAGGTTATCGGTCCGAGGACCCCATCCTCCAGGGCCTGTCGCTTTTTTTTTTTTTTTTTAAAGGGACGAGGGTCCTCCGGCCTCTCTTCAGGGCTGATTTTAGCTGCAGGGACCCCATCCCCCGGGGCCCGGTCTCTAGTCTGAGGGCCCTGGTCCTACCCAACTCGTGTTGGCTGCGGTCCTTTTTGGGCCTTTGCCTTTCGGGGCGCTGATATTCATCCTTAGGCAGTCCACCACATCTTGTCCATTTGGTATTGGAACGGACGGTTTTCCGATTTTGTCCTCCGTGTCACGCAAAGTTTCCTTGCACCCACCTTCATCAGGTGTGTAATTTGTGCATCTCCCCCTAGCACAACAAGGCCAGCTGCGAGGCCTGCCACTCCTTCAGGTCCAAGAAGACACTTCATGATGGTCGGGCTTGACGTCTCCAGATGTATCAAAGAAGCGTGGACTACACATCGGACCTCTTCAGACCTGAAGACCTCCAGGAAGATATCCAGGCACAAACGTCGGCGGCAAATGAACTTATTCCACAACGAGACAATAGCTCCGACTCCGACATCAAACAGCAAGACCTGCCTCCAGCTCAACTAGCCATGAGAACCGTGCCCCCTCCCCATCTATGCATCACCCCAGCAGGCCACCACAAAGGGTTGACAGACTGTCATTGTATGCACCGAAGAACTACTTTGGATATGCCCTGCTCGACGCCGAAAAAATCACTGAAGGTCCCCGCTACTGCTTTGGGGCCAAGTTGACCTTTGGAGCCAAAACCTTCTGCGTTGAAACCTTTAGTGTCAAAACACCGGCCAATGTCGGCACCGAGCCAGCTGCACCGGAGCCCAAACCTTCGGCACCGGAACCAAAAACTTTTCCACCCCCCAAAGCACCACTTGAGGTGGAGACTATGGAACCTGTGCTTCAAAAACTACAAGACAAATTTGATTCTAGACAGACGCACATCATGATTCCTCCTGATACTGGGTGCATCATTACAAGACCCCCCCCCTCCCTTCCCACACTGATGCCCAAACCTCCTAGAGACAACTTTCTTTTGAAGATGCATTGTATATCTCAGTTCCAACCAAGCACAATAAGAAGATGTACAAGGCCAAGAGCCATGTACATATCAGCTCACTACCTACACCTGCATCACATCATGCTCTGCGCCGCCACACCACTGACATTTTCAATGACCCAGTGAGATCTAGGGACAGAACACCAAGGGTCGATTAAAAAATATAAAGCATCCTCTAATGACCCTATACATATCAAAGGTCAACTTCCCCCAGACCCTTTGGTTGTGGGAACAGCACGTAAAAGGGCCAATTTGCAAACATCTGGCGAAGCACCTCCTCCAGATAAGAAGAGTAAAAGCGTTGATGCAGCAGGAAAGAGGGTTGCTGCCCAATCTGCCAATCATTGGTACATCGCAAACTTTATTTGCCTCCTCTCTAGATATGGTAGAGCTCACAGGAACGAGATGGATGAGATACTCTAATATCTCCCAGATTAACATAAAACAAGGGCATACCAAATTTCCTCAGAGAAGAAATTAATTTCTAGCACCACAATTCGGTGTGCAGTTGACACTGCTGATTCTGCAGCTAGAGGAATAAATTCCAGCATACAATTATGAAAGCATACTTGGCTTAGGAGCTCTGGTTTTAAACCCGAAGTACAACAAAACCTTCTAGCCCTGCCATTTGATGGGCAACATATTTTTGGTCCTCAAATGGATACCCTCCTTGAAAAAATTAAAAAAGATAATGAGACAGCCAAAGCAATGGGGGTGCTGCAGACACCCATCTTATTGTGGCACCTTTCACCTCTCCTCTTACCGTGGAGGTTTGAAAACCATCTCACCTGAAATCTCCACCTCATGTCAGCGGACTCAGACCCAAACCACCTCGCCTAGGGGTTACTACAAAGGCTCATACAAGGGTAACTACTTCAGAGGTAGAGGTAATGGCGGGTTTACAAAACCACCCTTCACAACCACAAAGCCTTGACTCACCAATCATTCCCTGTGATCACACAACACCTGTCGGGGGTGACTACAGGGTTTCCTTCCCGCCTGGCGGAATATCACCTCCGATCAGTGGGTTTTGGATATTATCAAACATGGTTATTGTCGGAGCTCACTTCCACACCTCCCAACATTCCACCTTGCAAACACAGAGTTTCCCCACAACAACAACAGTTTCTCAGGGAAGAAGTACATGCTCTCCTAAAAAATGGAACTATAGAATCTGCCCACTCCACCAACAAGGCACAGGGGTCTATTCACTATACTTCCTTATTCCCTAAAAGGACGGGCCCCTCAGACCAGTCTTGGACCTCAGACCTCCAAACCATTACATTCTCTCAGATCACTTTTACATGTTTACTCTTCAAGATGTCATACCTCTATTACATCAAAGCAACTTCATGGCCGCTCTCGACCTCATGGATGCCTACTTTTACATTCCTATTCACCCGGCACATTGCCAATTTCTAAGGTTCATAATGAACAGTCAGCATTACCAATTCAAGGTGCTCTCCTTCTCGGTCACTACCACACTCAGGGTCTTTACCAAATGTCTTGCAGTGGTAGCGGCTCACCTGAGTAAGCAAGGCGTACATGTATTTTTATTTCTGGATGATTAGCTCCTCATAAGCACAACACATCAAAAGTGTTTCCAACACACAGAAGCTACCATAAACCTACTTCATCAACTAGGATTTACAATCAACGCATTAAAGTCTCACCTTCAACCACTTCAAATGCAACCTTACCTAGGGGCGATTCTCAATTCTCAACTATGTATTGCTTAACCAAACACTGCCAGGATCTAAGCATTCCAGGCACTCATTCCCCAATTTCAACCAGGTCAACAAGGAACAGTCAGGACAGTCATGCAACTTCTTGGCATGATGACTCCTGTATAGCCATATTACCTCTTACCAAACTCAACATGCGTCTATTACAGGAGTGCTTATCGCACCAATGGGCTCAAGCTGGAGGGTCAATTTGAAGATCTAGTGTTGATCAGCTGTCAAGCATGCCAATCTCTGCAGTGGCGTAACACCAGCAACCTGTTAAAGGGACAGCCTTTCCTAGACACAGTGCCACACAGGACAGTAACAACGCACGCTTCCCTTAGAGGATGGGGAGTGCATTCCCAACATCTCACTGTCTATGGCCACTGGACACCCAGTCGGAGAGATCGCCACATAAATCACCTGGAGTTACTAGCCGTTCACCTAGCTTTGAAAGCCTTCCTTCCTCACCTAATTGGCAAGGTAGCCCTCATCAAGACGGACAACATGACATCAATGTATTATCTCCAAAAGTAGGGGGGTACCAAGTCCCTACAGCTTTCCTACTTAGTCCAGACCATTTGGAAGTGGGCACTCCGATACAACATTCAACTGTTAGCAGATTATCTCCCAGGAGTGGACAACGACTTTGCGGATCTCCTCAGCAGGAGACACCAACAAGTCAATGAGTGGGAACTCCACCCACAAGTCCTCCTACAATATTCCCATCTTGGGGTCAACCACAGATAGACCTCTTCGCCACAGCAGAAAACGCAAAATTCCCAAACTTCGCCTCCAGGTTCCCACACCCACAGTCTAGGGACAATGCACTATGGATGACTTGGTCCAGGAAATTTGCTTGCACTTTTCCACCTCTCCCACTGCTTCCATTTTTGTTTCCCAAACTTTGGCAGACATCTCTCACCCTCCCACATGGGCACAACAACCATTGTTCCCCACACTTTTTGAATTGTCGGTAGTCCGCCACGGGGCACTACGAAACAGGCAGGACCTTCTCACACAGAACCCTGGATAAATCGGACATCCCGACC
Organism: Calotriton arnoldi; assembly: GCA_963921515.1. Classification (NCBI taxonomy): domain Eukaryota; kingdom Metazoa; phylum Chordata; class Amphibia; order Caudata; family Salamandridae; genus Calotriton; species Calotriton arnoldi. The sequence goes on along the minus strand of CAWUFW010006494.1, from coordinate 237,883 downwards.
CCAGATCACTCAACCTTGCAATCTGGCTCCTGAGGTCTTTGAATTTGGATACCTCAATCTCCCACAACAATGTATGGGTGCTCTTAAAGAAGAATGCAGGCCTACTACTAGGACCAGTTATGCTGCCTAATGGAAAAGATGTGTTCGTTATTGTCGATCCAAACTCATTGATCCCTTAGCAGCTACAGTACAGGACATTGTCTGCAACTTATTTCATTTACATACTTCTGGTTTAACTTTTACATCTATAAAGCTACACCCAACAGCAATAGCTGCATATCTTCGGAATAGGCAACACACTTCCCTATTCAGGATTCCAGTTGTCAAAGCCTTCCTAGAAGGGCTTAAAAGAGTCATTCCTCCTAGAGCTCCAATAGATCCCTTATGGAATCTCAATATTGTATTGGCAAGATTAATGGGCCCTCCTTTTGAACACCTCCACTCCTGCTTCCTCCAGTTTTAAACCTTGAAGGTAACATTCTTAATTGCTATCACTTCACTCAAACTTGATAGTGAGCTTCAGGCATTGACCTTAAAGGAACCTTTTTTCCAAATACATATCAATAGGGTTGTACTTCGCACTAACCCCAAATTTCTTTCTAAGGTGGTCTCACAATTCCATCTTAATCAATCTATTGAACTGCCTGCCTTTTTTCTACAACCTGACTCCGTTGCAGAAAGGGCTGTCCAAACCTTAGACATAAAAAGAGCTCTCATGTATTACATTGACAGGACTAAATCATTCAGAAAGACACAACAATTATTGGTCGCTTTCTGAAAGCCGCACAAAGGAAGGCCATTCCTAAATCGGGCATTGCACCATGGTTTGTTAAATGCATCCAAACATGCTATGCTAAATCTACGCGGACGACACCCAGCTCCTTCTCACCTTTGATAAATCCAGCCCTGACATGCAACTCATCTTTTCAGAGGGCATGAAGACCATTGCAGCCTGGATGAGGACCAACTTCCTTCAACTGAATGCCGAGAAATCGGAGATCATGTTGTTTGGAGGTGCAGCCATAAGCTGGACTCCCAGGTGGTGGCCGGAGGAGCTGGGCACTGCCCGCTCTCCAAAAGAAGTGGTCAAGAATTTAGGAATTCGTATTGACCAGAATCTTACGCTCGAAGCTCACGCCGCTACCACCGCTGGTACCTGCTTTCACACACTCAGCCTACTCAGAAGAGTATTTCCTCTGTTACCTTCCTCCACGCGAAAAACACTGATGCAAGCCCTAGTGTTAAGCCGTCTGGACTACTGTAATGCACTGTTGGCCTCGGCCAACGAGGCTTCCTTAAACAAAGTACAAGTAGTCCAGAATACAGCAGCCCGACTAGTAGCAAATGCCCCTCCCAGAATGGCCTCCATTCCACTTCTTAACAAACTTCACTGGCTCCCTGTAAGAAAGCGGGTGAAATTTAAGATCGGCTGCATTGTTTTTAAAGCCCTCAATGGTCTGGGGCCTTCCTACTTGTCTGACAAACTGACTAAGTACACTCCCTCTCGGCCTCTCCGATCAGGATCCAAGCTACTCCTTTGCACTCCGAGAATTAAAAAGGCTCACAAGGGTGGCAAAGCATTCACTCACCTTGCCCCGACTTTTTGGAACGAACTCCCCCGCCAGCTTCGCGACTGCCAGAGCCTTCCTCACTTCAGGAAGCTTTTAAAAACCTATCTTTTCTGAGGCCCTCTGGTTTGGCTGTAGCATACCGTCCTAAGCGCGGAGATACCCCTAACGGGGTGATTCGGGCGCTATATAAATTAATAAAAGAACTTCACCCTTTCCTCCTAGAGCTCACTCCACTCATTAAAAAGGAGCTTCAATGACCTTCCTAGATAACATACCTATAGCTGACATATGTAAAGCAGCTACATGGTCTACCCTTCATATGTTTACAAAACATTACTCGGTAGATGTACCGGCCCGCCAACAAGCCAACGTTGGCCAAGCAGTCCTATGGACACTATTTTAAACAACTGTAACTCCCACAGGTTAACCACCACTTATAGAAGAGAACTGCTTTACAGTCTATGCTAAGCATGTGTATCATAAAATGTTACTTACCCAGTAAGCATCTGTTTGTGGTATGTAGTGCTGTAGATTCACATGCGCCCTCTCTCCTCCACGGAGACCTGTGCTTGTTATTTTTCACAATTGCTTTACAAAACTCCTTTTGCATGGACATCGCCTTATACTACACTTTACTTCACATTCTATTCTCACCATCACGGTGCCAGTCTAACAATGGAGCCAATGACCATGTGCATTACCAGCAACAGGAGGAGTCACAATAAGTCGCGACTCTGAAGACTACTTTGAAGAAAAACAACTTTCACACATCCGAGCCCAACACTAGATGTCTTATGCTGGAGGCAGGGCGCTGGCTGCGTCCGTTAGGGCATTGGGGTTCCCCCTGCAGCCTCCAACAAACAGGCAGTGGATGCCCTGGGTGGGCTCTAGAGCACCCACCATTGACTGGCTGGGTCCCGGGCGATGGGTTCTCCGTAACCTAAATCGGCCCATGGAGGGGGGGGCGACATGTCCCCCTTCACTAATTTAAGCTGGGACATGGGGTCCCCGGGGCCAAAATCAGCCTGGAGAGGGGCAGCATGGCCACCCACCCCAATTTTGATTTTGCCCGGCCCCAGGGGATGGGGTCCCTGGCGCCAATATTGGGGAGGGGTGCTGCATGCCTCCTTTAAATGGTGACCAGGCCCTGGTGATAGGCCTGGGGAGAGGGGGCTGCCTGACTTATTCCCCTTTAAGAGCAAGGTGGGCCCCTGGAAATGGGGTACCCAGGGTCAATATAGATAGTCAGTGTGCCCACTCCCCTCTAAAATATAAAATGGATTCCCTGGGTGGGCTGCAGGGCACCTACCATTTACTGGGATGGGCCACAGGGATGGGGTCCCTGGGACCAATATTAGCCTGAGGAGTGGGGGCTGCATGCCTCCCCCCTTATAATAAGGCCAGGCCTGAGGAGGGGGGCTGCGTGCCCTCCTCCCCCATAATTTAAGTGATGGGCCCCGGAGGATGGGGTCCCCGGGCCAAACACGGCCTGGGGAGGGGTGACCACTTACCCCATCCTCTATAAAAAAAGGTGGCAGGCCATGGGGGATGGGGCCGCCGAGGCTAAAATCTGCCCTGGGAGGGGGGCTGCGTGCCCCCCTCCCCCCATATTGAGTGCTTTTGGGGTTGGCCAACCCCTCCCCCCGCCGTACACAGCCAAAATCTGTGTGCGCCCTGGGGTTGGCTGCATGCACGGGGTTGACCTCAGGGCCTGACACCAAGCCAGGCTCTGCGCCAAAACCCCCACGCATTGCCAAAGGGCGTTGGTGGCGTGTGGTTGGCTGCATGTGAGCATGCAGGGGGTTGGCCCTTGGCCGTACGCAGCGTGGGGTTGGCTGCATGCAGGGTGTTGGCCACATGTGGGGTGTTGCCCTGAGGCTGGATTAGCCCCTTCGCTACTAGGCCTTCCCACCCCCGTGCGAAGCCTTTTTTTTTGGCTTTTGGGGTAGTTCGCGCATAGGCCCCTGTAAAGTTTTGTCCAGGTCACATTTGTGTCCTTTTCTTCCAACATCCTGAGGATTCTAAAGGTACCCAGGGTTTGTGGAGGGGACCGAGAAATTAGCCAAAATACAGCTACATTTTGGGATTTTTGGGAAAAATGGGAAAAAAGTGCTGCAGAAGAAAGCGTCTGCTTTTTTCCTTGCAATTGGTATCAACAAAGGGTTTGTGGTGCTAAAATCACCATCTTCCCAGCTTTCCGGAACAGGCAGACGTTTGTCAGACAACTAAAGTTTTCTACACAGTTTTGCCATTTTACTGGGACATAGCCTATTTTCCCTATTTTTGTGCTTTCAACCTCCTTCCAGTTAGTTGTAGAAATGGGTGTGAAAGCAATAATGGATCCCGGAAAGCTATAAATTTCCAAAGTTGACAAAATTCTGAATTCAGCAAGAGGTCATTTGTGTAGATCCTTCAAGGTTTTCCTATAGAAACTAACAGTTGAAATAAAAAAATATTGAAATTGAGTTGGAAAAAACACCCATTTGTGCCAACGTTTTCACGTGTAACTTCTTCTAAGTATGGCAGAGTTTTGAAAGCAATACACTGTTACTTCCGCTGGACCCTCCTTCTGGTTGCAGGAATATATAGGACTTGTAGGTTCAACGAGAACCCGAGGTACTCTGAGCCAATAACTGAGCTGCGCCTTGTAATGGTTTTTCATTGTGAACCGGGTATATAGCAGTTCATTTGGTGAAATATAAAGAGTGAAAAAAAGTTATCAAGGAAACCTATGTATTTCCGAAAATGGGAACAAAATATAGAGTTTAGAAGCAGTGATTATTTGCACATCTCCGAAATTGTGGGTACTCGTACTAGCATGTGAATTAGGACAGTTTTCAAAATAACTTCTTTTTTTACTCATTGTCTTACATTTGGAAGGCAGAAATTCATAGAAAGTCAATTGGTAATGGCACTTATTCTACTATTCTGTGTTCCTCCAAGTCTCCCGATAAACATGGTACCTCACTTGTGTGGGTAGGCCTAGTGCCGGCGACAGAAATCGGCCCGAATAGCAACGTAGGCACATCACATTTTTCCAGTGAAAACTGACCCTTTTTTTTCACAGTGTGCGTAGCTCTGGATTTTGGACCCTAGCTCAACCAGGCACCTAGGGAAACCTAGCAAACCTGTACATTTTTTAAAACTAGACACTCGGGGGGGAATCCAAGATAGTGTGACTTGTGTGGCTCTCTCCAGGTTCTGTTACCCAGAATCCCTTGCAAACCTCAAACTTTGTAAAAAAAAAAAAAACATTTAACACACATTTCTGTGATGGAAAGTTCTGGAATCTGTGGGGAGCCACAAACTTCCACTCACCCAGCTTCCCCCCCAAGTCTCCCGATAAAAATGGTACCTCACTTGTGTGGGTGGGCCAAGTACCTGCGGCAGGGAAGGGCCCAAAATGTATTGTGGAGCCATCCAGATGATCTATCACAAAACGATCTGGTTTTGCAAGGGGGTCACCTGCGTTTGTGGTCCCAGGCTCAGCGACCATCTAGAGAAACCTACCTGATAGATAATTTTCATGTCTCCACAATACATTTTGGACCCTTCCCTGTCGCAAGTACTTGGCCCACCCACACAAGTGAGGTACCATTTTTATCGGGAGACCTGGGGGAACGCTTGGTGGTAGGAAAATTGTGGTTTTTCCGATTCCAGAAGATTATGGCACAGTAATGCAAGGAAAATGTGCGACTATCGTCACATTTTGAGGTTTGCATGGCATTGTGGGTAAGAAAACGTGTTGGGATCCACGAGAGTCACACCACCCACTACTCGCCTGGGTTTTTAGTTTACAAAAATATCTAGAGTTGGTAGATTTTCCCTAGAGACAATCTACACCTTGGCAGAGAAAGACCGAAAAGACCAATATTACTGCCCATCCATCTGTTCCTCAAGTACACACACAAACTGGTTGGATTTGGCACGAAAGTGAGTGAAAGGTTCAACATTTATATTTTATTAACAAGAGATTTCACAAAAATGAAATACACTGTTAATAATTAAAGGTTAAAAACCAGAACCAATGACTCACAACTTGTGAGCAGCGGCGGCCGGCACTGATCAGAGGCAGGGGCAGGAGGGGGGAGAGGATGCGGGAGCTAGTGGGGTGGGTGAGGACACGGGAGAAGTGGGAATACATTTTTTTTTTTTTAAACGTACCTTCTCGCCTCTTCCTCGCCTCCGTAGTCCTCCCTCGCTCGGCCTTACCGGAAGCACACCCAGGCGACTAGTCACCCAAAATCAACGTTGTGATTGGTCTGAGTGCCGTGTTTCGGCACTCAGACTCTGACTGGGGGCCTGGGCATGTTCTCCATGTAGGCTGTAATGCAGCCTGCATGGAGAACATGCAAAGTGCGCAAGACTGTTTTGAGGGGCCCGAGAGGGCCGGCCAAGCAGTCACTGCGCACTTTAGGAGGGTGCTACCACTCCTCCCCTGCCCCCTAACGCAAAGCGGGCGGCAGTAAGAGAAAATAAAATGATAACGCGAGGTATTATCATTTTATTTTCTCTTTGTGTCACTGCAAAAAAGTAGTGGAACGACGCTCCTCCCCCTTAGCGGAGGAGCCACCAATGCTTGTGAGCTGTAAAGCCACGTCAAGGCACCAACCTCTTTACAGGCCATTCACACAAAGGTGTGTCTTGACATACTTGACACACACATTCACACCACCAGCCGCAGGCCCAGCACATTACAACACTCAGATCAACAGATAATGGAGAAACAATGTACACCCTGGCAGAGAAAGACAGAAAAGACAAATATTACTTCACAACTTACTATTCCTTCAGTACACATACATACTTGTTGGATTTGGCAAAGGAAATGCACTGTTAATAATTAAAAGGTTAAAAACCTGAACCAATGACTCAGCTGGTGAGCTGTAAAGCCACGGCAAGGCACCATCCTCTTTACAAGCCATTCACGCACCTTTCATACGTGACACACACAAGACCATTCACACCGCCAGTTGCGGGCCCAGCACAATACAACATTCACATCAACAGATAGCGCCCTTCAAGGGCCCATCACTTTCATACGCCCACATGACTGACACAGCAATCACACCGGCTGGCGGTTGATATAGTGTGTGCAGTGGCGTTTGGCTAGCAGTGTGTGTAAAGACCAGCAAGTCACTACTCTCACACCGCCAGGCACACGCCAGTCCACGCATACTGCCAGCCAAGTGCCAGTCCAACCATACCGCCAGCCAAGCGCCAGTCCACACACACCACCAGCTAAGCCCCAGTCCACGCACACCGCCAGCCAAGCCCCAGTCCACGCACACCGCAAGCCAAGCCCCAGTCCATGCACACCGCAAGCCAAGCCCCAGTCCATGCACACCGCCAGCCAAGCCCCAGTCCACGCACACCACCAGCCAAGCCCCAGTCCACGCACACCACCAGCCAAGCCCCAGTCCATGCACACTGCCAACCAAATGCCAGTCCACGCATACCGCTAGCCAAGCCTCAGTCCATGCACACCACCAGCCAAGCCTCAGTCCATGCACACCACCAGCCACGCCCCAGTCCATGCACACCACCGGCCAAGCGCCATTCCACGCACACCGCCAGGCAAGCCCCAGTTCAAGCACACTGCCAGCCAAGCGCCAGTCCACTGACACTGCCAGCCAAGCGCCAGCCACGCACACTGCCAGCCAAGCGCCAGTCCACGCACACTGCCAACCAAGCGCCAGTCCCAGCACACCGCCAGCCAAGCGCCAGTCCGGGCACACCGCCAGCCAAGCGCCATTCCATGCACACCGCCAGCCAAATGCTAGCCCTTGCACACCGCCAGCTAAGCGCCAGTCAACGCACACCGCCATCACTTTTCTTTTAACAAAAAACACAAACCAATTGAAAGTAGATACAAAACTTTAACTACAAACACAACAGCTGTAACTAAATACATCACACTAATGCCAACCGTGAAACTGAACAAAAAATATAAAACTATACAGACCAGGTAGTTCACTTTTACACTCATGGTTGCTCCCAAAAACTCTTTTGTGTGTGATACAATCTGAAACGTGTGCGCGCACATCCCAGGATGAGAAGGGCAATCAGCGCAGTGCATACTACTCTCCTTCTGCATACCACTTCGCAAACAGACTCTACATCTCTTACAGGGATAGGTTTTTTGGGCGTGGGAGGAATGTAATCCGGAAAGTGGCGATCTTTCAATCTAGCCACATCCTCCACCACTTCAACTCTAGGAACACTTGCCTGTTCCACTACAACAAGGCTGCCTATCACAGACTCTGAAACTGAATAAAATGCATCCTTGACTCTGGAGAACAATCCTTGAACACAACAAAAGCATTAAAAGTTCCTAAGTTGAAGAGATGGATGGCCAACTTCTTATACCAAATGTAAGCCTTACGAAAAGCAGTGTAAGGTTCCAACCTCTGATCTACTCCATCTATACCACCCATGTGCTTATTTTATTCTAAAATGCACATAGGTTTACGCACTTCAGCAACCTGACCCCAAACAGTCACAGGTGAAGTACTTTCATCATGGATGGTAGTCAGCATGTAGACATCCCTCCTGTCCACAAATTTCACAGCTAGCAGTTCATCACTACGCAAGGCACTGCACTGTCCCCTCATGTTTTTTGCAAGCAAGCTCTTTTGGGTAACCTTTATGGTTAGAGCGGATTGTGCCACAAGCAACAGTGTCCACTTTGAACAACTCCCTAAACAATTGCACAGCAGTGTAGAAGGTATCTAGGTACAAACGGTGACCTTTGTTAAAAAGTTCTCTACCAAGTTCCCACACAATTTTTGTCACTAACTTGAAAAGTGGACAGACAACCAGGGGGCTCAATAGTGGAATCCCTACCAATGTACACCCGGAAATTATAGACATATCCTGTCCTGCTCTCAGACAACATATACATCTTAATTCCAAAACGTGCCCTCTTGAGCTCATCAACAGCTGTTTCTTTCCCTGGAGCATAGATCTCTGAAAATTGATCTACAAAGTGATCAAGGACAGGCTGAATCTTAAAAAGACGGTCACAATCAGGGTGATCTTGTGGCAACGCTGAAGCATTATCAACAAAATGCAGCATCCGAAGCAAAAGTAAATACCGATCACGACTCATAATTTCAGGAAATAAGGCAGTTGCCATCAAGGGACTGGTAGACCAATATGAAGCCCATCAAAAAAGTTAAACCTAAAAACTTCATCTCATCCATATTTGTTTGTGGGAGTCCACCAGGTAGCTCTAGATAAGGGCCTAAGTCTGGCACTGTTTTCCCTCAAATACTGTTCAGCATACAAATTAGTCTGCTCAACAATCTCAGCCAAAAATACATCGTCCATAAACAAATAAAAATATTTATAGGCAAAAACTTTTCACAATTCACTCTATACCCTGCAACACCACTAAGGGCAGGCAACACTGGCTGCACCATGTTTGGATCAACCCAGCACTTCCAATGGGAAGCCTTGAAGCCTCTGGCTGCAATCCAGATGCCTCTTGCTGCACCATCGACACATCAGTGTCCTCCTCTAAAACAGGCACTTCATTCTCACTGAGTAGCTTCATCATCAGATGATTCCTTGTGGACAGAAAATTCACTGTCAGAATCTTGCACTTCCTTCTCGGATGCACTGTCAGTCTCATAATCATGGCCAGAGGAAGATTCAAAAAGCAAACCAACAACGTGCTGAGCAGTAAACCTGCAGCTAGCCATAATCCTTACTAATAAATGTAACTTGACAAACAAGTCAACAACAACAAACACTTTGTAAAATAAGTAATAAACAAATTTGTGGCTTTATTGCAAAGACCTATGTACTCAAAAACGATACCGCTCACTTGCCAGGAACAGCTAGACTCACTACCACCTACTCTGCACAGACTCAGCAAGGACCCACGATATCCCACTAAACAAGAAAAACAAAATGGAATTACTCATAAGACAACACAATACAAAAATCCAAAGAGAATTTCACACTCAAAACATAAGCTAAATATGCTGCTATTATGACACCACTTACAAAAAATTAATTAATGCATTACAATAATACTCATTTGGAGTAAACATGACAAAAACGTTTTTCTTACCAAACACATGCAACTACGCAAACTGCAGATCAACCACTGCCGAAACCTCAAACAGGAATCACATCAACGAAATCAAAAGCTTTGCACTAGAATAAAAGGGAGAAATAAAATATTACAATCACATATGCAAATAAAGCGCCAGTCCACATACAATCCACCAGCCAAGCTGGGGTACAGATGGCCGTGAGAATATGGCCAAAACATTAACTCCCAAAAGGGGAGCGACTCTTGCCAAAGGGGCCGCTCCCCTAGAACAACAACTTAGTGAAAACAACATCCCTGGTGTATAGTGGCTTCTGCCCTCCTTGGGGGGGCAGGTGGGCCCTAAAGCAAAGGCCGATCTGCCCTGAAAGGGGGCAGAAATGGCCAAAATAACCACCCGATAAAGGAGATCGACCCTTGCCCAAGGGGATGCTCCCCAACAACAACATGTTCAAACTAACATCCATGGTGTCTAGTGGCTTCTGGCCTCGTTTGGGGCAGGTGGGCCTAAAAGTATAAGGCTGCAAACGGCCAAAATATTCGCCATCTAAAGGGGAGCAACGCTTGCCTAAGGGGCCGCTCCCCACAACAAAAATATTGCCCAACAAAAAAAATCCCTTGTGTCTAGTGGCTTCTGCCCCCCTTGGGAGCAGCTGGGCTTAAAAAGCATAAGGCCAATCTGCCCTCCAGGGTGGGGGCAGAAATGGCCAAAATAGCCATCCCCTAAAGAGGAGCGACCCTTGCCCAAGGGGCCGCTCCCCAATAACAACAATGCCATATTCAAATGAACATCCCTGGTGTCTAGTGGCTTCTGCCCCCTTTGGGGGCAGGTGGGCCTAAAAGCAAAAGGTCGATCTGCCTAAAGAGGAGTGACCCTTGCCCAAGGGGCGCTCCTCAACAGTGAAAATATAGAATAATCCCTGGTGGCCCCTGTGGGGTAGACAAACCTAAAAAATGCAAGCCGATCTGCCCCCAAGCAGAGCAGAAACGGCCAAAATAATTGCTCCCCAAAGGTGCAGCTCCCAGACATTCCCGATATTGACAAAAAAAATCCCTGGTGTCTAGTGGGCATTTCTGCTGCACGATCGCAGCTCCATGCGCGATTGTGCAGCAGGCATGCTCCAAAGAGACATCAGAGGTAAGGAAAACCCTTTCCTTTTCCCCTATGCCTCTTTGTTCCAAACAAAAACCCCCTCCCAGAGGAAAAACTCACCTTTCTCCTAGATGCGCTGGAAGCAAATGGCCTCCAGTGTGTCCGGCAACCACTAGTAACGTCAGCGTGCGGTGGGCGCTGACGTCATTAGATGCCACGGTGGTGGGGGGGCAGCGGAAGCGCTTCCGCTGCCAACGCTGGTGGGGACGTCACCAAAGGTGGCCCACGGGAGGAGCGCCAGCGCTTCCTTGGTGGGTGGGTACCAGGACAGCCGGTCGATGCACGCAAGGGGTAACATATGGTAAATAAATATTTCTTTACATAGAAATTCAGTGAAAAAAACAAAGGTTACAGGGACGTAATAGTTATGTTCTAAGGCAACTATAACTCGCACCCTCACCATGCACTGCTAATTACCCCACATATTATATCACTCATTACATTTCCTTTGACATCATTGATAATATTACTGCAATATTTGCAATAAAATTATTGATGAGAAACCTGTACATGGCGGGGGCGCGAGTTATAGTTACCTTAGGGCACGAGTTATAGTTTATTCAGATAACTCTAACAATAACTGCTGAATCTCTCTTTTTGTGTGTGTAAAATGGAAGGTTTCGGGGTGATCTGTCAAGGGGGGGCCCAGAAAAAGGGGTGGGGAGGGGAAAAAAGTTTATTTCCCATGATAGGTTCCATAGAGATTTTAGACAAGACCACAGTCCAAACCGCTAGACGGAATTATAACACATTTAGCAGAAACGTACCTCTTGGTCCAGAAAGAGCCCTTTTTAGGTCTCGCCTGGCGTTGCAGCGCGCATGCGCTGCACTCGCCATGCGAGGCTTCTTGGAATCAATACGGTTTGCGAAGTTGACTTTTGGCTCCGGCCGTAATTTTCATTGGTGTGCGTCATTTGACGTCACCAATTATGCTAAACTGGGTGTAATGATTGTCCAGGAGGCTTTTTAGTCCCTCCTGGTTACCACCGTGTCCACTTTTGGCCCCTCCCACCGGGACTGGATCTTTTACAGGCGGATTTACATGCTCTCCTTTAAAGGACAGTAAGCACTCTTTTCTTTTCATTTGCAGTGCCGTCCCCACGCTCGTAATGGCCGCTCGGACAGCCTCTCCTGCTTCAGCCCCCCACCCTCGTTGTTCCTCCATCCCCTTGCTTACTTGACCTGTCCGTCCTGACACACACTGTTAGTATTGTCTGTCTTGTTATGTGACTGTTTGCGCTTTTTGCTTTCTCTGTTGCATTATCTGCTGATAACTTTGTTGATGATTATCTGTAATTTATTTCCGGTTCTCTTGTGAAGTGCCCTGGAGCAAAGTTCGCGGAATTGCAGCGCCGTCCCCACGCTCGTAATGGCCGCTCGGACAGCCTCTCCTGCTTCAGCCCCCCACCCCTCGTTGTTCCTCCATCCCCTTGCTTACTTGACCTGTCCGTCCTGACACACACTGTTATTGTTCCTCCATCCCCTTGCTTACTTGACCTGTCCGTCCTGACACACACTGTTAGTAGTGTCTGTCTTGTTATGTGACTGTTTGCGCTTTTTGCTTTCTCTGTTGCATTAGCTGCTGATAACTTTATGTTGATAATTTTCTGTAATTTATTTCCGGTTCTCTGGTGAAGTGCCCTGGAGCAAAGTTCGCGGAATAGGAAACCGACAAATAAATAAGTACATTTGTTTTACATATACACCATGTGATCTGGATTAAAGACGAGGCTCAAGTCCAAATGCACAGATAAGGTTGTGTAGTTAGTTTCAGAGTACTACAAAACACACTTTAAAAGCAGACTTTAAGATGCTGTTTATTAAAACGTCTCTGCACACTGACCCTACCGCATACAAACTCTGCAGCTAGCACTGCTTCAAAAGTTTCAATAAACGTGTTGCGTCGTGTTATGTAGTGTTCTTTGCAAGGAGAGTAAAGGAATCGCTTCTTTTCGTTTCTGATGCTGCAATTAGATATCTGGTTTCTGTTTTTCTTTCCCTTCCTCCTGGATTCCTCACTGTAGATCTTTTGAATTTCTCAGAATTCCAGGGTCATTGCGATTCCAATGCGGGTCAAGAGGACGCGGGCCGTTTTCTTGGGTAAGCCCCGTTCTCCGCCAGTGTCTATTCATCCACATCCGTGAATATTTTTTCGTATTTAAGTATCGCTATGGGCAACCTGATCGCCGTGGATTTATTACCATTGCTGGGTGTGGGGAGGGGGCCATGTCTAACGAGAGGCAAATCCTAGAGTTGGACCCTGAAGCCCCCTCCCTCAACAACGCTAGTAGCATATTACTCTGTGCAAACGGGTTATGTCATGGTGTTTTCTTGTGTACTGCTAATAAAAGGTATTTAAACACAAGCATTTGCAATGCAATAGGTCTCGCATTTACATAAGTTTAAGCTATTGGTATTGTAAATGACAATGCCTTTTATATATGTTTTAAAAATAAAAACAAAAATAAAAGGCATTGATATTTGCAATGTCAATAGCTCAAACGCACGTAAATGCGAGACCTATTGCATTGCAAATGCTTGTTATTATTTGGTGTAAATCCGTCCAGTAGTTTGTGAGATATTAAAGGAAAACCAAATTTGTATATCTAGAAGTGCAAACCCTCTGCAAATCTTACTGATCTCGTGTAGAGATCGGATTGGCTGCCGGACTCAGTCGAGTCCCAAGCAAAAAAAAAAAGGGGCAGGGTAGGAATACCCTGACCCTCTAGGCCTGCTGGTGTAGTCCCGCATATTTGGCCCTGTGGACCATCACCTCCCCGGGGCCTGGGTTAAATTAAAGTTGGAGGGGGACTGCGTGGCCCCCCTCCCAGGCCGTTTTCGGCCCCGGGGATCCCCCCCCCCCGGGCTGGCCCTGTGCAGTGTAAAGGAGAGGGGCAGCATGGCCCTCCTCCTTGAGCCATTAATGGCCCTTGGGACCACCCCCCCTCAGGGCCGGCTCCTTTCTCCTGAGGTGCCCACCCTTGGGAGTTAGCAGTTTGCTTTTGCATGGTAAGAGCTTTGACAGCTCCCGCCAAACGAGAGCAAACTGTAAGTCCGCTCCCAGCAGAGCAGGAAAACTGCCCCCGCCAGCTGGGAGCGGACTTTTCGTCTGTTTGATTTCCTAAATGTAACCTGTAACTTTTGAGACTGGTTGTTACAGGGACATTAGAGTTGAGAAAAAACATTAAAAATTGGTAGACATTCACCGAAAAAACCAAAGGTTACAGGGACATTTATAGTTAGGCTCAGTATAGGTGTTTGAGTGGCTCTATGGAGGAGTGAGTGGGAGTGAGTACTTGTATGGGTCTGTGAATGGGTATGTGAGTGCTTGTGTGGGTGTGTGAGTGGGCCTACGAGGTTGTATGGGGGTGTAAGTGGGTGTGTGTGGTTCTGTGAATGATGTCATCAGTGATGTTACGGACCATGGCATGAGTGATGTAACGTGAGGTCATAAGCAGTGCATTTCGGGGGCGTAAGTTATACTATAACTGCTGAATTTCAATGGTTTTGTACGAGTGAAATCTGAGCCCAACTATAACGTCCTGTGACCTTTGTTTTTTTCAGTGAATTTCTTAGATTTTTATAATTCAATTTCCTAACTATAACGTCCCTGTAATCTTTGTTTTTTACAATATAAATATATGTATCCTACTGTAAACAGCTGTGGCCAAATAATAGGCAAATAAGCATGCTTTCACCCATTTTATTACTACAGTACAAAGGTCAGATTCCTTGTTATGTTCAACAGTTTTATATAGCACCTGACACAGGTATGAGAGCGTTGTACACGGAACAGCAAGCATCCAAAAGTCTTACATGAAACACAACCAAAGGGATGAAAGAATAGAATGTCAACCAAAAACAGAACACAAACAAGAGCTGATAAAGGATTATGAAATAGTTGTAGTAACCCGAGTAAGTTGCAGGGAGGACAGAGAATTCGGAAGAAAGTAAGAAAGTGAATCGGGGTGAAGGAGGAAATGAGGGTGAGAGGGATTGAATGGAATGTAGATGGAGAAAAGATGGAAAGAATTTAGAGATGTGGAGAAGGAGAGTAAAAAAGCGAAAGAGAGGGAGGTAGGAAAGGGAGAGGGAAGGAGAGATAGGGGTAGATGCAGAGAGAGTGGATGGTGAGGGAGAGACTGAAAAATAGGTGAGGGGAGTAGGGGCAGTAGGTGAAGGGGGTGGGGGTGGGGAATGAAGAGATATTGAGGGGAAGTGGAAGGGAAGGAGACTCGATTATGTGAGAGAACAAATGGGATCAGCAAGGAGCGAAGGCAATCAGGTGAGTGGTCATGGTGGAAGGAGAAAATTTGATGGGTGAAAAGAAGGGATAGACGAAGGAAAAAAGGACTAAACGACTAAGGACTAAACAAGGAAATATGGGATAGAGAATGGAAGAACAACACAAAGAACAGAAGAGAATAAAGAAGAAGGTGATGAGGGAGGGTTGGAGAAGGGGATGGGGTGAAGAAACAGGAGTGGGGACTGAATGCAGAGGAGGATGAGAGCAAGTAGACTAGAGAGAGAATCAGAGAGCGTTTGTGAGAAAATAGACGGGGCAAGCACGAAACCAGTGCTAGGAGTAGAGAGGCAGTGGAGATACAAGAAGGGGATCAGATGGAAGAAAGAGGTAATGGAGGATGGAAAAGAAGATAGAGGATAGAGGGAGGATCCGCATGTAAAAGACACCAGGTACCAAAAAATTCAGAAGTGGTACTGGAGGCGGGAGTCTAACATAGTAAATAAAATCTGAAGAGATCAGTTTTTAGGTGCTTCCAGAAGGTCATCAGGGTGAGTTTTGTTAAGTTGGCCAGGAGAGAGTTCCTCATATGGAAAGCAATACCTGAGAAAGGTTGATGTTGAGTATGAGCAGTTTTGAATGCTTGTGGTTCGAGGAGGTTATTTTTGCTTCTTTAAGCTCTGGAATCACCCAATTGTTGGAACAGGCTGGAGAGGAATGGTGAGGGGAGTGGGCTTTTTACGCCAGAAAACTTGACTTGAATTTTATCCCGGCCTAGGTAGGGAACCATTGTAGCTTGGAGAGGTTAGAAGATATGCGGTAGAATTTCTTGATTGAGGGCTCTAGTTTGGCTGTAGCCTGCAGTACAGTTTTTGGGGGCATGAGAGCAGTTTGTGAGATACCTGCCAGTACAGTGTTGCCAAAGTCTAGTCTTGAGAGAATGAGAGCTAGTGTTGCTGATTTTAGAAGAGGTGGTGTTAGAAGTAGTTTGATCTTTTTTAGGGTGCGCAAGTAGAAGGCAAATATGAAGAGTTTATTGAGATGCGGAATCATATGTAAGACTAAATCCAGGATGATTCCAAGCAAAAAGACAGTGAGCGAGAGAGATGGGGAAAAGTCAGAGATATTGAGATTAATTGCTAAAGCTGAATTAAAGAACTTATTGAAACAGAGAGACAACAGGATAAATTCAGTTTTTGGGGTATTAATGTGAGAAATTTCTAATACATCCAGGCTTGTAAATTGAGAAGGAAGGAACACAGAGTACATAGGTCTAGAATAGAGAAGGTTTTGAGATACATTTGGGTGTCATCCACATATTGATGAAGGTGCAGCCCAGTATCCCAGCAGATTCTTGAGAGAGGCTCCTTGTAAATGTTAAAGAGACTGGGAGCCAGGATGGCGTCTTGAAGGGCACCACATATGAGGGGAGTGTGCTTGGAGTGTTGCTGTCAATCTTCAGTGCTTGAGAGGGATTAGAGAGATAGGATTCAAAACATTTTAGAAAAGATCTTTTCGTTCAGAAACGTTGATGAAGGAGGGAGAGCAGTCTAGTTGGGTCAATGGTGTCGAAGGTTGCTATGAAGTTGAGTGGGTCTAGGAGGCTGGTGTCAACTCCATCAAGAATGCGGTGAATGTCGTCAAGAATTTTGAGCAAAACAATTATGATGCCTGGATCAGCTCTATAACCAGACTGTGATCAGGGTAGCTCTGTTAATCTGATTGAGGAATTGAAGAGAGACAGTTTTTTCCAAAGCTTTTCCTAACCAACTATTGCCATTCTTAAGGGAGAGAAGGCGCAGCATCATGACCTCATTACAGCTTCGCCTCTCATGAGTCATGTCCCCTCCCCACACTGAACACTGGTAATAATTTGCATATTTCACTCTGCATGTGCGTGGGTGCGCTATTAAGTGTTTGATAGACTGCTGCAGTGATCTTTCATATCTGCTCAATAGTGGTGTATTGCCTGTTTGCTTTATCAGTGGCAGTAGTGGGGGTGGGGGTTGACTATCACTGAGTCTGTTGTCAGTTATGCCTTAGGAAGAGAGTATCTTGCTCTGAAACTCTATAATGTTCCTTTCGCTTTGACTTGACCGATTTGACAGAAGCCATTGTTGAAAATGGGCCCATTGCTGGCTTCCACAGTTCAGACGCCAAGACAGGGCGTGGGCATTATAGATGCACAAGGCTGCATGATTTAAAAATGACTGACATGACGCTTGGTCATTGGAATGTTGAGCTTGGCAGCAAGGTATTAAGGTCCTCTTTGGGTTATGTCTTTTGATGGATTGATCTTGGAGATGTAGATGAATGTTTTCCAGTGAGATTCCGAACTTGTACTGTGGGGTCTTGAAGGATCCTGCTTTTTATGAAGTCTAGGTGCCCGAGGAGAGTTTTTTGGTCCAGTTGGAATAGCAGAGTTCTGCTTCTGTTTGTGAAGGAGAGCCTTCCTGTAGCTATTGGTCTAAAATAGTTTTATAACTGGTGAGATAAGATTGGGTGATCTTTCTCGTGATTTGGGCTAATGGCAAAAGAAAGGGACAGGCTGCACTGGCTTTTGAGGTTGTTCCTAGTATGCTATTGTCAGATACTCTTTTGAAACCCATTACAGGCTAACTTCTCGACAACTGGGAGGAACGGGTGGTTATTATGATGCTTGGTCCCTTGGAAGACTCCTTGTGGAGCCTGTATGGACATCTACAATATTTGCCACAGGTACCTCAATCAAATCATTTCTCCCCTCCACCGTCCTCTTAACCTGGACTGGTTTTCTCACCCAGAGAGGATTTCACCTGTTGGAAGGTAGGTCTAATGTTTCATCTGAATGTCCAGTTTATCTTGTAAGTGCCTAACCTCAGTGTCCCTTATTCCAGTGCCCTAAGTGGGACAGTGTTGTGACTTAACTGTTACCATTCCTTTTCCTTAGCCACACCTTCCCTACTGCTCAGCCAGGATGAGTGCTGGAGTGCTTGGTGATGCGTGGAATGCTGAATGCTTGGTGATGTCATAGAATGCATGGGACCCTGGTGATGTGCTGAGTATCAGTTGGAGTGTTCAGGCTGAGCAGCAGGGAAGCTGCTCCTGGTGGGGCTAACCGCTATCTACATGCTATCTGTTATCATCTACCTACTTACCTGGAACTTACCTTGTAACTAAGCTTGAATAAACCATCTATAGAATATACACCTCGGCTAATGGACTTTATATTACGACATTTTGTCGATGATTTGTGAAAGAACGTACATGTTGAGAAAGATAGACTTTAAATGACCCTAATAAAGAAATTGTAACCAAGAAACTGGAACTAAGGAACCTGAAGTGAAGTTAAGGAAAAGGAGCGCCCTGGTCAGCCCCACCAGTGTCCCTCATAATCAGGACAGCCTGCAGCCCGGGGCATTTGACCTTCTTGACATTAACAAAGCAAGCCTCTGTGTTAGAGGAGCTGAGTTGAATCTGAATGGTTGGATTTATTAATATGCTGTCAACTGGATATTCCCAGTAACCAGATGTATTTGGGTCCTTTCATCGGTTGTGTGCAAAATTACCAGCAAGTGTTTGCCTGATAGAAACTGCCAAATTTTGCTGTCTACATTTCGGGTGTAGAAAAGTCGAGCCCCACACTGAATTTTATTAATAATCGAGCCATGTTACCGTCGGCCAGAGGGGATCATAAAAAAGGGAAAGAGGAACAGTGGTGAGTTTTGCCTTCCCTTACAGCGTAACCCCTGTGCTGAGCGAAGTTTTAAGGAATTGTATAGATTTTTAAAAAAAGAAGTCGGTTACACTGGTGCCAGGAATGCGCGAGGCTTACCTCTTTCAAAATACATGCTTGGGGGAGTCACGGCACGTTTCTATGGCGCAAGGAGGTTTCCATGAGCAAACAGTGACAACACCAAATTCCAGGTTGGGCAAGCGTACTGCGCAACGCCGTTGGGGGCATGCACATGCCTGGAGCCATCCGGCACTCCTAATGTCTACGTGTCACCATCTTTGGAGTCTAAGGGGAAGCCTTTAGCTGCTCTTCAGGCCACCCAGTGTCCAGCAAGATGCTTAGCTTGCTAGGTCGGGCCGGAATCCCTATTACCACATCACAGTTGACTATGATGAAGCTTGTGTTTGGAGCAACCTACGAGAGGATCCGCACCAGTTTTTCTCGGGACGGTGTTCTTGAAGTAACTTGTGAATGGGTGAAGGAGCAACTAGCTCTAGGTTGTCGGTGCAAGAACAGTAAGCAAGAAATTGAAATGATTTAGAATCTGGAACGCTTTGAGATTATGCGGCAGCCCTCAGCAATGTGTGATGAGTCGAGGACTTCGGCAGCTAATTGGTTGCTGTCATTTAACTAGGTAAATTTTTGCAGCACCGTGAAGCAAGCTAATGGTTTCATTGTTTTTGTTTTGTTTGTTGTTGTCGGTTTCTCTTGCATGAGATATCGCTCATCTGGTGAACTGGGAGTTTACTGGTATTTTCCATGCTTATTTTAAGCAACTGATGTTTCTACGCTATGTTTGGGTTATTCTTATTGTCATTATGCTGTTTTTTTAAATTTCATGCCATTAGCAGTTTCTGTTTCTGTTCCTGGTGTACCCTTTTTCTTGTTGGTGTATGGGGGGTATACTCTATTTTGCCTGATTCTCAATGATTATAGAGTCTTGTACCTTGATGTGCAGTTCTTGCGTGTTTAATAATGGTGTGCTTGTGGTTAGGTCTAGTGTTCTGGTTGGTAGTTTTAGGGTTGTAAGTACCATAGTGCAGAGATGTAGGGTGGTGAGTACCCTAGTGCAGAGTTCTAGGGTGGTGAGTGCCCTAGTACAGAGTTGTAGGGTGGTGAGTACCCTTGTGCAGAGTTGTGTGGTGGTGAGTGCCCTAGTACAGTGTTGTAGGGTGGTGAGTGCCCTAGTACAGAGTTGTAGGGTGGTGAGTACCCTAGTACAGTGTTGTAGGGTGGTGAGGACCCTAGTGCAGAGTTCTAGGGTGGTGAGTGCCCTAGTACAGAGTTGTAGGGTGGTGAGTACCCTTGTGCAGAGTTGTGTGGTGGTGAGTGCCCTAGTACAGTGTTGTAGGGTGGTGAGTGCCCTAGTACAGAGTTGTAGGGTGGTGAGTACCCTAGTACAGTGTTGTAGGGTGGTGAGTACCCTAGTACAGTGTTGTAGGGTGGTGAGTACCCTAGTACAGAGTTGTAGGGTTGTGAGTACCCTAGTACAGAGTTGTGGGGTTGTGTGTACCTCAGTGCCGAGTGGTTCTTCCCGAGTGTTGAGTTGTAGTGGGTGTAGTATGTTTTCCTGAGATTTTTGTTGGGTCAGAGGTACAGGGAGGTTGTGTGTTAAGTCTCGTGGCTCGGTATGCTTGTATATTTATGTTCCCTAAGGAAGGGGGATCGGAGAGATCTCAATGTATTTGTTGATTCAGGAGGTGTTGATTGCTTTAGGATTTATCATTTGTTTTGGGAATATTCTGTAAATTCTTTTCGTGATTTTAATGCATGTATACATTGGGAATGTTCCATCAATCATTCGTGAATTTAATGTACTTAATAATTTGGCAATGTAACTTTATCCTCTATTTTCTTCCTTTTGGATTATATGCACGTTTCCGTCTTTTGCATTATTTCTGCCTGTAGTTTCCCTAAGGAAAGTGAAGTAATCACACTAAAGCAGGTATGTGTGTAACCATCTTGTTTAATGACTGTCTGTCTCCACAGCTTCCAGGGACTAACTAACAACCGTCCCTTCAGTTCAAACTATAACATTCCATTACAGTAGCTATGACATAATAGGTTCTGTGAAGAACATGAGTACAGTTAAAAATGCATGCTTTCACAAGATTGCTACAACATCTCCTTTGTTTCATAAAACAAAGGTCAAAAATAAAAAAGCAAAAGAAGAAAACAAAGAATACAGAGATAAATAAATAGACTATACATAGGTAATAATTTATCAATCTAAACGTTTAGGCGGAACAACTCTCCTTCCACTCTTGCGAGGAGTAACATACTCCAAAGACAAATTAGGAGGATGTGCGGATTCCAAACGACCTTGTTGAACCTTAGAAGGATGAGTAAATTGCAAACGACCTTGTTGAACCTGAGCAGGATCACTGCCAGACTCTAGACCCAATTGCAAAACAACCCTGCAAGGAAGTTTATAGATTCTTGACAAATTCCACCAACTCCTCCCATTGACTCTAACAGCAAAACGTGAAGTGGAATCCACCTTAACAGGAGGACCATATTTAGACAACCTTTTTGCCACATTGACAGGAGACTTAATTCTCACCCAATCTCCTACATGAACGCTAGACTTAAATCCACCCAGGTCAGGTGGAACAGGACGGACAGGCGTTTTTATCTCAGTTTTAGAATTACCAGACAAAGGCCGTGAACACCATTTATTCATCCAAGCAGGGCACATATGAAAAGAAGCCTCCCTTCCACAGAGCAAAACAAAAGGACTAGAACCCGTGATAGGATTGGGAGTAGTGTGATGCACCCACAACATACTTTGAACTGCTTCCTTGATGTCAATCTTGGAAGAAACAGCCCACTGAACACACTCAACTAAGATGCGATTCGTGCGCTCAATAAAACCATTCGCCTGTGGGTGATACAGAGCGACACGATGATGTGAGATTCCAGATTGACTTAAGAACAAAGACATCTCCTTGGAGGTAAATTGCACCCCGTTGTCCGATGCAATCTCTTTCGGGAAACCCTCTCTGGCAAAAAGACATTGAAGGAATTTGATAACCTCTTGTGTATTGGGATCAGGCATGAATTGGACCTCCCACCACTTACTGAAATAATCCGCAACAACCAAAGCAAATTTGCATTTGTTGGGTAATACATTGGAAGGACCCACAAAATCTATGGCTAACTTCAACCAAGGAGCATTGGGTATATCAACCTCTTGTAAGGGAGGGACAGTAACTTTGATGACTTTGTCACTGGTACAACACGTAACACATCCCTCAACAGTATCATTGATCTGGCGATCCATGGAAGGCCACCAGTAGATACATCGAATCCTTCTTTTGGTGCTAGTTTGTCCAAGATGACCCGCATGACCAAAATCAATAATGCGTGCCCTCAAAGACTCAGGAGGAATAAACTTATCACCACGCATAACCATTTCACCACTCTCCAAGGTAAGTTCATCAGCAATCTTGGCAAAAGGGTGGAGCTCATTATCCAAATGCTTTTCTTTAGGCCATCCTGACACAATGAAATCTTTGTGTTTATCAAAAAGGGGGGGACAGAGGGCTTAATCAAGAGGTCCAGCGTACTTGCCCTATCAGAGTGAACGCAAAAAAGAGGTACGCAGTTCCTCAGTATGCAGGTAGTGTCCCAGGCACCCAAAAAAAGGAGGGGAATTCCTCCTTTTGGAACTGAGGCCCTCACACACCCAGCAAGCTAGGTGTCATGCTTCATCATATGGGTCTGCTCCTCGTCGGGTCGGCGCTGCAATACCCGACGGGCACCCATAGAGGGGCTCTTTGCCGGAGATCTTTTGTTCCTGCCGTAAGGGTGCCGTGGGTGTAAGGGACCTAGTGTGAGTGTAGATGTGCTGGAAGTGAATATAAAACAAGAGGGGATTCCTATGAGAGCAAATTTTATTCTAAATGGATCCCTACTTGATTAAAAATAGTGAGGAGAGGCGACTAACAAGCTACCAGGGTTCAAGAGGCGCTCTACTCCTTGATGGTCGACATGTTTCACGCCTGTGGCGTTTCTTCAGGACCGTGAGAAATGACTAACTACAGTGAAATGGGGTGTGCAACATGCCCCATAGCTAAAAATAAAACTTGTAATAGTGTGAGGATATTGCCTACTACTATAAGGATAAACAGGGTACTACCTGTTAGTACTGGGACAAACCTGCATTTAAGGATAATGGAAAACAACACTTGGTTATAAATCTAAAGGTAGATTGCCCAACAAGGTGCAAACCGCATTGTGAAACAAGGAAAACAGGGGAGGGGGGGAGGGAGGTGCCCCTGTAATTGTTCAGTAAAAGGCACAATGTGAGCGGTAACAAGAATGATAATTCATAAACCGCGACTTAAAATTACAAATTACTTGAGTAGCAACATACAGATGAAAATAAATTAAGACAGCAATGAACAAGTATCCAGGTAATGAAGTGATATCTGGTGTATATCAGTAATTGGTGCTTAAGTGGGGAGTGGTGAAGTAAACAATCTCCAACTCACCTAATAAGTATCAGAATGACGCCCCATCTGTTACAGCACTAAATACAGACATCTGTAGTAGGATGTCTAGTCATGGTGTAAAAAACACAACAAAAACAGAAACAGAAGGAGGGGGTTAAACCTCAAGGAAGGTTTATATATATATCTAAAACACAGAACAAAAAACCTTAGTGGTTAATCTATCACACCGCGGGTTATCTGAGACCGACGTCAAAGTCCTAGAGAAAGGACTTGGTTTCGTCCCCACTCCGAAAATGGATAAATTCAGAGATCTCAGTGAGATACAGAATTTTTTTAGAAAGATCCGTCTGAGGGCATTTTTTCAGGACAAACCTTCGCCTGTCCAACAAGATTCTGGGTTAAGAAATCCATCCACCTTTACCCCTAATAGCAGCATGGTGCCAGTAGAAGTTCTAACATTTGAACAAGCTGTTCTTAAAGAACTCCAAAATACAAGTTGTGTACTCCCCTTCAACAATTTATCGAAAGATGAAAGACTGGCGGCCAAGTCTCTCGCCGATGACGTCAGTATCACTATTAAACAAGCAGATAAAGGTGGGGCTACTGTCATACAATCCACAACGGATTATGAACAGGAATGCCACCGTCAATTGAACAACAAGAAATTCTATACTCCCATCACGGTGAATCCAACAACTAGACTGACCACGGAGATAGCAACCATGGTCTTTGAGGCAGAAACTAATGGATGGTTGAGTTCCAGAGAAGCTGACTTCCTCATTACTAAGGAACCACGCACTCCCTACTTCTACACCCTCCCGAAAATCCATAAGGGCACGACACCCATTCCGGGGAGACCTATTGTCGGCACCCTTACGGCAGGAACAAAAGATCTCCGGCAAAGAGCCCCTCTATGGGTGCCCGTCGGGTATTGCAGCGCCGACCCGACAAGGAGCAGACCCATATGATGAAGCATGACACCTAGCTTGCTGGGTGTGTGAGGGCCTCAGTTCCAAAAGGAGGAATTCCCCTCCTTTTTTTGGGTGCCTGGGACACTACCTGCATACTGAGGAACTGCGTACCTCTTTTTTGCGTTCACAATGAAATCTTTAACTTTCTTGAGTACAGAATCTGACTCCATAGACGAGAACCACTCACGTTCAGTGAAACAACCCTGACTGCAAACATCCACGGCAGCAATCAAACATTCTTCATCCGCATCATCATCACAAAGTTCATCCTTCTTCAACGATAAGGGTGATCTCGAGAGAAAATCAGCCATTGTGTTTTCCCCACCAGGAATGTGCGCAACCACAAAATCATATTGCAACAATTTTGAGCTTAATCTGGCAATTCTAGGAGTGTGGTCCTTGACCATGTTACCATTGAGTATGTGGATGAGCGGTTTATGATCGGTCAATAATCTGAATGTTTTGCCCCAAAGGAAACATTTGAATCTTTCTACAGCCCAACAGGCCAGCAGCTCACGCTCTATTACAGAATAGTTTTTTTCACTTGGACGCAAAGCACGGGAGGCAAACCCATTGGCGTGTTCCTTCCCCTGCTTAAATGGAGATATCATCCCTCCCAATCCATCCAAACTGGCATCCACAGATACAGTACACTGGTAATGGGGATCAAAAGGTGTAAGTATTTTGCAGGATCCCAACTCTTGCTTAATACGTGCGAACTCATCTTCACAAGAATTGTCCCAGACAAAAGTAACTCTTTTCTTCAGTAAACTTCGCATATGCACAGTTTTAGCTGCAAAATTAGAAATACATTTTGTATAAAACTCACACACCCCCAAAAATGAGGAGACTTGTTCTTTTGAAGTACGACATGGAGCTTTTACAATGGCCTCGATGAGACCTTCCCTGGGTACAATACCGTCACCCGAAATGCGATGACCCAAGTACTCAATGGTTCCCACCCCAAAAACACATTTGAGCTTGTTGGCAACAATCCCTTTCTCTTGTAATCTCTCCAAAACAACAGTGAGATTTTTGTCATGAGACTCTCTGCATCTACCTGCGACCAAGATATCATCCTGAAAAACCACAGTGTCAAAGACACCCTCCAAAACCTTTTCCATAACACGCTGGAACACTGAGGCTGCCGAAGCTAGCCCAAAAGGCATCCTTCTGAACTGAAAAGTCCCAACGGGAGACACAAATGCAGTCAAATGTTTACACTCTGGATCCAATTCCACCTGGTGGTAGGCAGAAGCAAGGTCAATTTTTGAAAACAAATTTGCTCCATCAAACTTAGAAAGAATATCGTCAATACGGGGAAAGGGATGGGAGTCCACCCAGATCTCCTTGTTTAGACTGCGCAAATCAATGCAAACTCTGAGACTGCCATTCTTCTTACGGGCCACTACCAAGGGAGACAACCAAAGAGAAGACTCAATAGGCTCGATGACGCCCGATTCACACATCCTTTTAAGTTCACTCGACAAATCATCTCTGACACTAAAGGGAACATTGCGTAGCTTGTGCTTAACCGGAATGGCCTGCTCCTTAACTTTGATGAAGTGTCTAAAACCTTTGATACATCCCAAACTGTCAGCAAAAACACTAGGGAATTTGTTTGACCACATACCCAAACCCTCACAATAAGGGACGTCATCAACAACTGAAACTTGTTCAGTAGTACCAGGCCTAAGCGTCATGCCAAACAAACCCTGATGATACCATCCAAGAATGTTAAGACCTTTCTTTGCCACGTAGACTTTCCCATTAATATGTCTCTTTCAAACCAGACTCGTTTCGAAAAATCCCTTTAACTCAATTCTCCTCCCTTCATACGAGACAGGACTTCTGTCTGGTGGATTGAGCGGTTTATCCCCCCACACACTCTCAAACAATTCTTCAGTAAGCATTGTCATGCGCTCACCAGAATCCACCAATAATTGTAAAGGTTTTCCATCAACCAAAACCTTTACAACAGGATCAACACAATTTTCCGAATCATCACGAACTACCACCACAACATCAGTCAAGGAACTCACAATCTCACTCTCTGGATCATCTTTGTCCTCCATGGAGTAAATGATATTGACATTACCCCTAAAACCACAGACTTTTGCAAAGTGTCCTTGTCTACCACATTTCCGACAAGAAGCATTCCTGGCGGGACAAATGAGAGAATTTGGGAAATGTGAAGGAAATCCACATTTAGTACAGGTATTTTTAGAAAAATTGTTTCTTTTTTCAGGTTGAAAGGATGAATCCCTACCCCTTTTTGCTCACTGTGTAATTTGTCTCTATCTACTTGAGGTTTATCCCCCTGAACTTTGGGTTCCTTGACCACACCCACCATGCTCTTTTCGGGTTTAAGCTCTTTCGAGGCTTTTTGAGACAGTTCAATACTTTTAACGATGGTAATAGTTTCCTGTAAGGAGGGATTCTTTAAGGTTAACAATTTTTCTTGAACTTTCTTGTCTTTACAATGAACTACAATCTGATCACGAATAAGTTGTGAAGAAAAATGTTCAAATTCACACTCAGAAGCAAGTATGCGTAACGCCGCAACATAGGATACAATGCTTTCATCAACGTCTTGTACTCTTGTGAAAAACTTGTGTCTGGCTACCACCAGACTGCTTTCCACATCAAATTGCTTTTCCAACATTTTGACTGCTTGATCAAATTCATTCAACTCCTCTTCACCTTCAACAACGTCGAGAGGAGGTAGATGTTCTAAGACGGCTTGACCCACAAATCCTAGATTGTGCTCTAGAATAAGTCTCTTCCTCTCAGCACTAAACCTAGTACCCCCCATGGCACCTAAATATTTCTCAAACGCCCTATACCATATTTTCCACCGGATTGGTGGATCACCTGGAAGCTGTAAAAAAGGAGGGGGGTTGTACATTTTGCATCTTACACACACTAAATAACTTAGTAACCACAAAAAAAAATGAGATCCAAGTCGATAACCTAATCCTGTATAGAGAAAAGGTTAAAACACGGTTACACACATTGTACAGAACGATATGTGACAACCAGTTCCAAACAAAAGTTAGAATGTAGGTAAAAAAAAACAAAAAAACAGTATTATGACTTGTAACTCAATTGAAGAATGGACTCGTGTGCAAGAAACCGGGAAACTGCAGAGCGTTCCACTTTAGTCAGCAGATAGATCACACTGGCGGAGAGCAAAACAGAGGGTAGGACTCAGTGCATCTGAAATAGTCAAATGACGATTATAGTGAAATCCGGACTCAGCACTAGTCAAATGACGGTTATAGTGAAATCCGGACTCAGCACGTAATATCCAACCTCAGCACAGACACAAATTTGCTCACCGACCTCACGATGAAACTCCAAAAGATGCGTTATGTTGAAAGTATTGCGATCTCCTCCGCAATGCGTATCTGACAGAACACACAGACTGCTCCCTGTAGAGAATTCCAATGTGCGCAGAACAATACTTGACAGCGTGCGTCGTAGCTCTCGAGATCTCCAATGAACGTAGAGCTGTGGCTGACGACGTGCGTCACGGCCCCAACGTTCTACGACGTCATCAAATGGAACGCTGCATCACAGAAAGGTAATGTGTTGTGACTTAACTATTGCCATTCCTTTTCCTTAGCTACACCTTCCCTACTGCTCAGCCAGGATGAGTGCTGGAGTGCTGTGTGATGTGTGGAATGCTGAGTGCTTGGTGATATCATAGAATGCATGGGTGCCTGGTGATGTGCTGAGTGTCAGTTGGAGTGTGCAGGCTGAGCAGCATAAAGTTAAGGAAAAGGAACGCCCTGGTTAGCCCCACCAGTGTCCCTAATCACCAGGACTGCCTGCAGCCCGGGGCGTTTGACCTTCTTGAGATCAATGAAGTTTTGTACTGATACCAACAAGCTTTCTTGACTGCGTGAACCCGTTTGTTACATGATCTATTATTCAACTGGATGAAGACCATCAACAGTGTTTTGAGGATTCCCAGGAACACTGTGTTTTCAAGGATACTGTCAGTGTTTGGATGACAGCATCAAGAGTTAAAGATTGTGTGGATTGTTCAAGTGAAACTGCCAGGTACTGGGGACTTTGGAAATTTATTTTGAGATCAGCGGTGTTTAGCTGGTTTGCCATATTGTGCAGCTGCTTTTGCTCAGTTGGTGTTGAGAAGGCCATTGCCGGTACCATTGGGTGGCATTTGTACGGGCCGCATGGTGGTGCCGTTACAGTTGTGCAGCACTTGAATGGTCCGCGAGACCACCTGCTGTGGTACACGTGCTCCTTGGGCTGCTATGGAATGCTGAAGGGCGTGTGTCCACTTACTTGATTGATGCGCAATTACTTGTGGTGGCGCGTGTGTCCTTTGGTTCCAGCGCTCGTCCATGGTGCGACATTTCCTGCGTCCTGTGATAACTGAAGCATGCGCTCGGTTGCGAGGCAGAGGCATTCTGAGAAAGCGGGAGCGCCGACTTGTGGGTTTTTCTTTACACGTCATTGCGCCGAACAGAAGCCGCCATCTTGAATTGAAGTCTGGGACTCAATGGTTTGCTACATTGGAATCTCGGACCATTTGACGTGACGGTTTCCCCTTCAGTGAAATTGAATAGCAAGTTATTCAGCTGAACGCAATAAAGTTGTCCAGAACACATATCTTGCTACTTTGGGATGCTGGCAAGACCGGACCAGTTTCGTATTGTTTCTATTCATACAACAAATTCAAGCCTCGTGGAAGTTGAGACTGGTATGCTCTACAGTGGAAAGTTATGGTCATGCCATGTTGTCTCTCCTGTTGCCGGGGATTGTAAAGGAATGCCAGGTGAGGGATCGCTCACCAGGGGAACATGAAATATTTTTATCTTTCGGTGACTGCCTATACTTGCCATTCCTAGTTTGCTGATAGTGTTTTATTATATTCATTTTTATTTCTGTGGTCATTATGCTGCATGATGCCATAAGCAGTTTTCTGTTCATGTTGATGTGTGCTAGTCTTTGTGAATTTAATGTATTTAATGATTTAGCAATATAACTTTATCCTCTATTTTCTTCCTTTTGGATTATATGCACGTTTCCGTCTTTTGCATTATTTCTGCCTATAGTTTGCCTAAGGAACGGGGATGTTTTGTGACTTAACTGTTGCCATTCCTTTTCCTTAGCTACACCTTCCCTACTGCTCAGCCAGGATGAGTACTGGAGCTTGGTGATGCGTGGAATGCTGAATGCTTGGTGATGTCATAGAATGCATGGGTGCCTGGTGATGTGCTGAGTGTCAGTTGGAGTGTTCAGGCTGAGCAACAGGGAGGCTGCTCCTGGTGGGACTATACACTATCTACATGCTATCTGTTATCATCTACCTACTTACCTGGAATCTACCTTGCAACTAAGCTTGAATAAACCATCTATACAATATACACCTCAGCTAATGGGCTTTGTACTACAACAGGCAGACATGAACTAGGGCCCACTCTTTTGGTCATTCACCGGCTGAAGGAAAGAAAATGTACCTGCCACCCTGTCATATGCTCGTGCTGCAGTGCAGTGTTATTGGAAGTCCCCTTTGTAACACAGGGACTGAGTAACATTGTTTTTCTTTGGGGTTCCAGTGCCTTAAGCCCTATTTCCTTCCAATTGAATAGCAACTTTTTTCGTTTACTTTTAAATTTACTTAGCTTTTTTAATGCTTATGGCCAAAGATAAATGTGATATATCAACTGGTAATTAAAACATCCTGCAGTATTTTATTGTGCTTTGTCCAGTAAGGCTTCATTTATGAATTTGTCAAGCACATGATTCAATTTCATATGCATTAGTATGTGCCCTCAGTTACAAAGGCTGCGCCTTCTTTAAAGATTTCTTAGAGACGTTTCTCACCACACCTGTTTCAGGGCCTGCTGCCCTTTTCATCCCACTTAAAGCACTACCTTGATCTACTATATGGCATGGCTTGCCAAACTAGGCACTTCTTTTCATTGCGTTTGTCAGAAAGCCAAAGTACACCGAGAACACATTCATTGTTGCCTGATTTCTTTCACAATACTGGAGGGACATTTATCAAAATATCGGCTGTGCTGGCAGAGAAGCAGCTGACAGAAACGAGGGAAATCGAAAGGTCACGAAAAATAAACCCTAACGACACAAAAAGGTTTAAAACTTGAGCAGAAAGAAACATGTTTCAAAACTCGTTTTTGAGGCAAACGTCATAAAAGGGTAACGCCCACTGCTCAGCGATCCTCGCAGCCTCTCTGCAGTGCTGTATGTGCCTCTGGAGTAGTCTGCCAGCATTAGGTAACAAACACTTTTTAGCCTTACCTGATTCTACCTTTTCATATTCCGTGTCCGAAAGGAGAATTTAATGAGAGGTGAAGCAGCTGAGTTGCTTTTTCAGGTAATGTGTAGTTCTAATTGGTTTTCTATTTAAAAAAATAAATAAATAATCAAATGGAAATTAAAAACGCGTAAGAAAAAGGTATGTTAATCGTGCTTTCAGATCTTGCACATAAGCAGGGAAATTCAAGTGTGTAGGAATGGAGACATGAGATATGTGGAAAAGTGCTGGTGTTTGACCCCGTCTTTCATTGATCAATAAATGGTCACCTGTTAATTAACCGTCCTTTACTTTAAAAGTACAGTGTGTTGAAAACAAGCTCTTAAGTCTCATGATAGTACCTACAAACTAAGAAGTGGCTTTAAAGTTTTGGTCGATGCAGAGCCAGCTGTCAGAAATTAAATGCGGTGGGTGTCTTAACCACCCCATTTATAAGGTATTGATGTCTATCCACTATAAGTAGGGTGGACTGTCCCTGATTCAGGCCCTAAGTTACTTTTGCATACTGTGAGAGTATCCTCGCCCCTTCTTAGAGAACACCCACATTATTATTATTATTTAAAAAATGTTATTTATTTCAAAGTTCATAATCTTATTTGTGCGGGCAAGACTCGTACAGATTCCTTAATCTTAAGCGGGAACATTCAAACTCCGTCTGAGGGTACTCCTGCTGAACAGCTGGTATAGCCTCACTTGCAGGGGTGGTGTTAGAACAGCACATCGAAATACAGGGGGATATGGGCTACGACCCTGTCTGTACCCAGCCCTCCACCTCCTGCATATCCTCCATTAGCATCACTTCTCCGCCATCAGAGAGCCGTAATGCTTTTCCAGTTTGTCTTAAATTCTGATAATGTGCTTCCCCTCCTTTCTTCAACCTGGGTCTGTTCCATAGGTCCACGTCCTCCATCCGTGGCTGTTCCAAAGCCTCCTGCTGCTCTGATGGTGGCATTCTCATACATTTTACACCTCCGCGTGAGCTATTCGATGTTTATAACACCTCTGATTAATTTACTATTTATTCTGGCGGCTGTTATTTGGATTCACATCGACCCTTTCTATGAAATAAGATTTTTTGTTTCTCAGCATGCCTCTTTCAGCCTCGAATCAGGAACTCTTGAGCTAACACCTTTTCTTACAGAAATGCCTCATTACTGGTATATCATTTGTGTCCTTCAGGTATTTCATTGTCTTGATGAGTTGGCACTGCCCTCAGAGGGTGCGTGTGAAGGCTCTTCATTTAGCCTACCAGGGTCACTTTGCAGGTTCTGCACTCTTTGTTGTCCTTCTTCAAAATGTTGTCTTTTGTGTGGATATGGCCTTCAAAAGTGGACAGTGCTCTAGCTGGTTCTCGCCAGTGAGTTTAGCAAATACATCTTTAAAGCACTGTACGTCTTACTAATAAAAGTGCCTTTTTCCATCTTGAAGCAGAGTCTGGGGTGGGACATACTTGGAAAACTGGCTTCAAACTGTTACAGAAACTGGTCTGGTGGATGGAAAGATAAGGACAGGTCGAGGAAGGGAACATAGAGCCAGAAGATGCTTAGGTCTAAAACGTGGATCTGGAGCTCACCACCATGTCTCTCTTCCCCTCCAGACAGACTACTTCCACCTCTTCATATGTGTCGCCATTGTCTGGATCTATGGTGATGACGTCATTGAACAGCAGCTTGCCACTGACCAAATGTTGCTGCACTTTGGAAACCTGTCCATGCACATGAACGGAGAGCTGGTCCTTAGGAAGGTAACTATCCCCGGCCTGGCACAGGCTACATCCTATCCTAGGGCATAACCAGAACGTTGGTTTTGGGACGGTAAGTACCTCTGCCACCAGGCACATGGCTAGAGAGCTGGCCACTGGGAAGTTTGAGTACATCTGCCCGTGGCACTTGATTGTATTGCTGCTCCTTAGGAAGTTATTGCCCTATCTCTGGCACAGTGTAATCAGTTAACTTCTTGTCTGAATGAGCTCCATTTAACTAAACTACTCATTAAGGGTCTAGTTTACATTTTGCTGATACCAGCAAATCCTCTAAGATCTGGAATGTGTTCTAAATCTGGAGAAAAATCCACTAGTGGAATTTCCTTCGCCATATAATGCCTATTGCACAGGAATTCCACTTGTGGTTTCACCTTCGAATTTTTGTATTTCCTCCATAAATCTGAGGATTTTCCATTACCTTCCTACTTAAAATCAGGCCTTAACCATTGTCTCATTACTTTTTAACTACGCCAAAGAGGAGAGGGTAAACTCTATAGAGGTGAAACTGCTTTTGTGGTGCTCAGGCTAAGTGGGAAGCAAGCCTATTCAAAATGTCTTGTAAATTAGAAATCCTCTCTATTATAGAGAAAATAGTTTTTTATTTGGATATTTCCCTGTTGCTTATTCTCTTTCTTCACTGATAATTTTTCCTTCGCTTCAAACAATTTTTTTATTTGCTTTTGTTTTTTGTTTTTCTTTGTTACCGTTATTTCGGTTATCCCTTCTTCTCAAGTAACTTTCTCCATTGTTTTTTCCAGGCAAGGAGTTTGCTCTACCAGTTTCGCCTCTTGCCCAGAATTCCATGCAGCCTGCATGACCTCTGCAAGTTGTGCGGAACAGGCATGTGGGACAGTGGCAGTATCCCGGCTGTTGAGTGCAGTGGGCACCACCCTGACTCCGAGGACTGCCCTTATGGGGGCACTGTGAAGGAACTGTCACCCAAATCAGCCAATGAGGGAAAAAAGGGACAGAAGAGCCGGGACGCCTTCCACTTTATGAAGTAGCCTGGCCTGAAGGCTGAGCCGAGGCCTGGGGATCAGACTCTGGCTGAGGATCGTGGAGAAGAAACATCATCTTCTACTGATGTAAGAATTTTTGCCGCTTACACCTCTGCCACTGTCCTGGAATTGGAGAATGAAGGAAGAAGATTTTTCTCTAAGAAATGTGAACAGGAGGAAGTTCTTGAGTTTTGACTTGAATCTATCGAGCTCCTAAAATACTTTTCAGAAAATACATTGCACAAGTATTGTAGCGGAGACTGCAAAATACCCCATGCTGCGGGGGTACAGGAAGACTTAGACACATCCCACCCTCTGTGCCTGCAGCACCACAAGGAGAGGGATTTGCAAGGAGATTTTATGTATCCGCATTAATTGCTTTAACCAAAATGTACTATGGTGTAAGGTTGGGGGGCAGGGGAGAGTTGTGAAGGTCACACTCTTGGGAAATCTAGAAGTGGGGTTTATGGGAGAGTGGGCTATATTGAGAAACTGCTGGAAAGAGTCTAATGTGATATCCAGGAGCATGCTCAGGGTATAGAAGAATCCCAAGATCCTGCGCAATGTGGGCCATTGCTACATATAGAGGGCCTGTCGTGGCCGACATGTGGTCCCAGTGCACCTAGTCCAGGATATTGTCACTGTATGCTGGAGCGATCACGAGGTCTTCAAGGGTGAGCTGAGGGTGGCAGGAGTTTGCAAGAGATCTGAAGCCCTGGTTCCCTAGTGGGGGCTTTGTGCACTGTTTGATCAGAAAAGGCTATAATATACATCATAATAAGGGAGCGCCTGATGTCGGAGAGATACTATCCTCCGGTTCCCATGGCTGGGTCCTGCCCTCCTGCAGATTGGGTTTGCTGGGAGCCTCCATATTATTGCCTACCTTTGCAGGCTGCCTGCGTTGGGAGCTGGTCTCATGCACGCTTTCTGTGCTGAATGTATTTTGCTGTATTCTGCAATACTAATTTTAACCACTGGATACAGAGGGCATTCTTACTTGGATTAAGGTAACTCAAACCCCATTAGTGTGCTTCTTTGTTGGCACCCATAAGAGAGACATTTTCCGACAGTGCCAATTGGTCTCTTGGATGTTGAAACACAGCATGGCAGCTATTGAGATGTGTGGGGTTGTCGGGTTCCACGAAGGCAGTCATCACTGCATTCTTTAGAGGCGACGCTTGAAAATGACTTTGAATACGTGGCCCTTGTGGCTGGAGAGCGCCGTCGCTTATACTGCTAGTGTTTATTTAGCCCTATGGCTCGGTTGTATTCTCCTCCCATGGTGCTTTGGGACGTGTTGCCAGGCCCTAGTGTTGCCCCATAAGACTAAAGGCCTAGCTGTGGCTCCGCACGAGGTACATCTCCCCCCGCAGGCCTCACTGCCCGTCTCCGCATCACAGTGAGGTCATGTGTGATTTTATAATCAAACCAGGTCTCCAGTTTTCTGTGAGCAGTGAAGCTGCCTGCCCTGCTGAGCTGCATGTGCGGACTCGGCAGCATGTCTGCGGCTCAGGTTCCTAGCGTGTCTTCTGAGCAGCCACACCTCCTTGGTGTGCACTGGGGCCGAAGACGCTACTGCTGTCAGCTGTGCTGCCTTGCTCTCTTGAAGATGTTGGCCCTTTGTATTCTGTGCATTGGACCGTAGCCCTTCTCCCTAATACTGGGTTACTGCCTGCTTGCCCTGAGGTTTAGCTGCGCTTCGAAGGAGGGTTTACTTGCCTGTGCACGCTCAAGTGCTGCCTGGGTGAGAAGAGATAATGAAGGTGAAACAAACAGAACACATGATACTCTGATTGCTTTTTAACTGAGGAAAGTCCTGTGTTGGGTGCTGCAGGCCTTACCCCTGTGAAGGGTTCATATGTGCTCACCCACGGTATTTTATAAGATGTATTTTGTTTAGCTCCTGCCCGCCATGTCTCCCTCATTTGTCTCTCTACACAAAAAGCCATTGTTAATTTAGTGCTTATTTCTAGCAGTGTGAAATTACCCTCACACTGTTTACGAAACCTTCCTCTCTGGGATTCTGAGATGCAAACATTATACTGTAGGTGCTATTCCGCAGACTGAAGCGCCGCAGGCTTCACATACAGATCTTTACATCTGATCTTCCCATTCCCAATGCATGGTGCGAAGTGGTGGCGAATACCAGGACCTGCCCTCTACATCAGTTTAAAATTGTAGCCATTGGCTACTAGCCATGCCCCCCTCACCATCACATACACTCTTGTATTAGTCAGTGAGTACGAAAACCTGCCATACTATGTGGTTTTTGTCCAGGACACAATCTATGGATGGTTCCTTTGATTTTTCTTTTGTAACGTTGGATTGCTTACATTCTGTACTCTGAGATTTTTCTGGCCCGTCATCTGTGCAGCTTAAAGGGCATACGATCTCTGAGTAGCTGCTCAGTGGGACTCTCTTACTGTATCTCCATCTCCTCCAGGGGAACTTGCATCCAGCGAGAGTTGCCCTTGCTTTATAACAACACTTGGATGCCCTCTGTGCAATCATGTACAGTAGATGACGGAAAAATGTCCCTCTCAGTTCAGGCAGTGGACTTCCTGCTAAAGGAGCAGAGACCAACCAGTAAAGCGGCCATCAAACTTTAGAGGCATCGGTGGTTGGGTCCCACCTCCAGTTCCCCTCCCCCCCCCCCCCTCCTTCCCTACACTCCGTATGGCTGCTCACTTAGTGTTAACCCAGCCTGCGAGCAGGAAATTATTACGGCCAAGACTGTTGGGATATTTTATTCAGACTCCGTTCTGAAGTTCCACTACAAATGGTTCCCGCACAATAGAATGCTCCAGGACTTGGACACCTCGCTGGGCCAATACAGTGATCGCCAGTCTTCTAAATTCTGGCCAGCACAGATGTACCAGTGCCTATGGCCAGTGGCCTCTGTTTCTAATGTGGGTAGCCATTTTGACTCCTTGCTCCTTTTCTACTTTCACCGAGGGCACCTCTTTCTGATTCTTCTGTTTTCGAGTCCTGTGTAAGGTGCCTCCAGCATTAACCTACGAAGGAAGGCTCTTCTCTGTCACTGCTCTCATCAGCGCACAGCTAGACTATGCCGGCGCCCTTCATTTGGGGGCCCTCAAATCGAATATTTCATCAACTAACTGGAACTAATTCAAAATCCATCTGGAAAGTAGTACCCAATTTAAGAAAATATAATTGGATCTCATCCCATTTAACCAGTCTTCACTGGCCCCGTATGATTATACGCTTCAGTAATATTCTCTATGCCATGCCCTTCTCTTCAATTACAGGCCTGCATGTCATCCCCAGGTGGAACGTCCAGGGCTCGATGGGAGAGCCACCTCAGCACTGGTTCCAATGGCATGGACCAACATGCTTTCAGTTCTATATCTGCAGTCCTGCCATCTTGCTTTTAGAAAGACTTCGACTTATCTCACTGCGCATTAGGACAACTCGCATTTCGTTCACACGTCAGCGCTGAGAGATGTTAGGGTGTTTGCGCACCCTACAAAACTCTGTTACAATACAATATCATCATTGGCACAACTCAGGAGATTATATTTATCAAGATAAATTGATACAACTCTGTGCACTTAACAGCAGAGCACGAATGGCCCAATTACAGTCGTTGTGGACGGTCTTCAGATGGTCCTTAAAGGACAGTGCCTTATATTGCATGTTGCAACCTCTGTCGATATGCGAGTGATTCCTGGGACACATGTCTATTTTTTTTACCACCAAGTTTCTCCTTTTTTGGTGTTTGCATGCATTCACACATTTTAATGTATTATTAATCCACATGGTCTACCTGTCCCAGTGTTCAACTGCATTTCAGGTAGCAGCGCAGAAGAACACATTTCTAGGACAGTAATCACAGTTCCTTAAACATGCCACTATTACCCCGATCCTAAAAACCCCAGAGCTGACGGAGATGCTCCCTCAAGCTATAGGCCCATCTCAGTCCTACCATGTGTTGCTAAGGCACAGTGGTTACCAGCCAGTTGCCTTCACACATGGAAGCTAACAACCTCCTATGCTGCTATTCAGGTTTTAGAGCACACCGAGGTACTGAGAACCACACTTCTCAACATTAGAGAAGAACTTATTGAGGCATGTGACCAAAGTCTCACTTGCATGGCTATCCTCTTGGACTTCTTAGCTGCCTTTGATTCTATAGGCCATTATATCTTGTGACTGATCACCTCAGCTCATGTAACAAGCACTGCACCTTCCTGGTTTGAGTCTTTCGTGCTTAAGCTTTTCCACTAAGTGAAATTTTGACCATACTTCTCCAAGACCTCTAATATACCCTGGGCAGTGGTTTAATTGGGTAGGCACTGTCTGGTATTGAGTACCTGCACTACGTTAATTTAAAGTGGAGAGTACCTACTCTTTTCAGCATTACTACAATACGGGAGAGCACCAGTATATTTCAGGAGTAAGCAGATGCTCTCGATAGTGAGTACCAGCACCTCCATATTTCCATTTAAAACACAGCCACTGGGTGAGGGTACAGTCTGCTCTCTTACCTCCACTCTTCAACATTTACATGGCACTCCTGAACACCATCTTGAACTCCTTGCAGATAGAGCTCCATGTGTATATGGATGACACAACTCAGCGAACCTGGCAAGCTCCTTCATTTTTCTCAGTGCCTTGCCTGTGTCCACAGAGGGATAGATGACAATACCTAAACCTCGAGAAAGCAGAAGTCCTACTGTAATGTGATGTAATGTAAGGTGGATTTGTAGAACGCTGCTTGTCACCTGTATCCAGGCTGCTGTGGCAAGTCAGCTCCTCCCCTTCTCGCTTCCCTGGCCTACCAAATTGGTCACCTCCAAAACCTGTGGTTAAAGTTTGCAACTTAGGAGTGCTCTTTCACAGTAACCTTCCATTCAACCCCCAAACAAATGACGTCTCCAAAACCGCTTTCCACTATCTTTGACTACCTAAATGAGTTCTGCCTTTACTACATTGTGCTTAAAGAAATTTGCTGAACATCACAGTAGTACTCTCGTTTGGACTATTTGAACTGCCTGTACACTGGCCTCCCTAAATCGAACATTTCTAAGCTTCTCAGAGTCCAAAAGTACCTTGTCTGCCTGCTATTTGGTCTGAATAGACTAGTACAAATCACACCTACTCAAAAATTCCTCCACTAGGACCCAGTAAAAGAGAGATCAACCTTTAAGACCCCCTGCACAGCGCACAATGCACTACAGGGTGTTCAAACAACTACCTCACAAAACTGTTCACTTTCTCCTTTCTGCCCACGGACCTTTCAGATCTTTTATCAAAGCCCTCTTCAATTAGCAGAGCCAGGTACGAGAAAGTTGGTGGTCATTGCCTACAGGTGCAGAGATTCGCCATGTGTAAGTCCCTAACCTTAAAGCTGCAACTGGAAGATGACTACGTCAGACTAAAGAAACATTGACAACTCAATTTCCATGGCATTTGGTTACTGCCCCCTCTTCCCAAAGCTCATAGCCATGTCAGTCAGATGCTTATGATTGACACTGCTTACCGGGCTGTACTTCACATTCTTACCCTGGCAGGGTACCCACCATTATGCTGCACTTTTCATAATGCAGCACTGTGTGGTCTGGGACAACAGAAAAGAGGGAGGCAGCTCATAAGGTATTTTCCCATCACACTTCACAACACTAATGGCCCGATTTAGAGTTCGGCGGATGGGTTACTCTGTCACAAACGTGACGGATATCCTGTCCACTGTATTACAAGTGCATTAAATCCAATGGCATTTGTAATATGGCAGACAGGATATCCGTCACGTTTGTGACGGAGTAACCAGTCTGCCAAACTCTATATCAGGGTCTGTTCACAAGCTGCCTTCTTTTGGATTGACGTAGGTGTTCTGTTCTTGTACTCTATCTTATCGTCTAATGATACTCTAGTTGTACTTATTTAGATTACCGAAGGCTTCTTGAACGATGCTCCAGTCTGATACTATAAAGATCTTTGTTCATGTGATGTCTGGAAATTATTCAGGACTTCTCCTACATGATATTGCTACTCAACTTCTTTACTACCTGTGCACCTCTGTATGGCCCTTACTTCTTATTGTGTTATGGATGTTTCATCACCACAGCTTTTCTAAGAAGCTTTAAACAGACACCACTTAGACCATGTCTGTACATGTATTTTGACTTTGAAGGTGGATGAAAAGCGTGCTACTTTCTGTCCTTGGCTGCTAAGCAAACCACCTCAAACACCCTTCTAACCACCATTGCTTAGTTCGTTGATAGCTCTTTTGAACAGTGGGAATGGAGGACTCAGTACCTGTTCTTGGGGTGGATAGCTTCTTCAAGGACGACTATGGCTTTTCTGTCCTTGAAGTCATGTCCTTGCCTCATTGGTCTGTCTGTCTGGCCATTATTTCATCATGAAACTCCTACAGACATTGGTAGGCCAGGTCAACTTGAAATGGATTATGTTATTTGTGTGCAAAACAGATTCATCACTGTCGTATTGGTGCCCATTTAAACCGTATGACCACAGAGCAAAATACTCATAATATGAGTTGATGTAAAGAGCTTGATCGTTCCAGGAACATATTCTCAATCTCTCTTCTGTGGACTATAAAAAAGGTGAACTGACCTATATGGAGATTTGGAGATCTTATCTTTAGTCTGGAGACTTTGACAAAACTATGAGCCAACCTTTGCTGGTCTTTTCGGAGGACCCAATCTGTCTGGAGCTCTCCCAGATTTTCCTTGTATACAGCCCACTTTTGGGTTAACTCCATTCTTCCTACTAGTTTTTTGGAAAGATTCAAGATGGTATCAGTAAAACTGTAATGACTACCAAAAACTAACAGTGCCCGAAACGCATTGTTGTAACTGAAGGGATGCAGGTTTGTGCTGAAAGGTCCCCTGCCCATTGATGGAAATTAGGAGTTCTCTCACAAGCTTTTGGCAGTAGGGTAGCAAACTTCAGCAGAATCTGCCTGCTTTAGTTCTGTTTGTAAAAGGTGATGTGTCCTGCGATTCAAAGACATTTACCTCTTCCTCCTCATGAAGTTGTTGACCAAGACACAAAGGTGGCTCATATCAGAGGAGCACTATCCACATCTGAAGGTACTGAGTGGCAAGCGCTGCATACGCCATCTGACACCATTTATAAACGGATGCTGTTGACCCTGTTTCCAAAACACTCTGCAGCACACAACACGTATTAGCTATTAGAATGAAAAGGGTCTTCCTCCACCTTAAGTTTCACAGAAAGGCGCAGCTTAATAAGGACTTAATTTTATCTGGGATTATTGTTTCTTCCCTATTGTTTCTTCCATGCTAACCCATGCATGTTATGGACATCCTGTGGGTATGTGACTTTCATGGATAGTGATTTATGTATTGCCTACAGTGGGACTGGAAATCTGTGATGACACAGTCTTGGGAAGGTTGAGTTGATGTCTGTACCTTTAGAAGATTTTAGTAGAGCTGCTACTGTAGTGTGGGTTTAGAGGCGCATTGGTTTGGTTCAGATTCATGAACATGTTTGATTGATAGAAAAAATAAGACTGAAAGTACACAACACTCCTGCACCTGGTTTTGTTTCTTGGATTGAACTATGTTCCCAAACTGCACTCCTGGTTGTATAATATTCACTGTGTTGTCTTACTGTTTATCTTTGTGCCGACCAGGAATGTGCAATGTCTCAGGTATTTCACCTAATGTTAATGAAACCTATGTTCTGGTAGTGGATCCCCACTTGCCTGCCCCAGTCACTTTTAACATCGGAACCCGATAGTTCTTCAAAATCTTCAAACCCCCAATGTAAATAATGCTCTTTTGGCACTGCTGTAAGGTTTTTAGTGTTATTTATTCACACCAATCCTTATATCCTGTTCATCAAACCATAATATTATGGTACGTTCAGTGTTATTCCTGAATACTCATCCAAGTGTCACATGTATATCAATCTGTATGACTGTACCCAGTGCATTTTGGGTCAGGTGACCCTTTTTGAGGGGTCTCTAAACAATTAGACAGAAACGTACATAAATAACAGCATCAAAGCATTCTGAAATCTAGCATGAAAAATCTGAATTCTCCTGTGTAACTTAAAAAAGTGCGTAGTGCCACGGGCGGGGCGGGGGGAACAGGATAAAAAATATTTTTTTAAAACACTTACCTGATTACGGGCAGTAGCTTCTCCTCTGTGTTCTTCTCTTCCTAGCTCCCGGCAGCACACAGGCTCCCTCAAGCCAATCATGATGCTGCTGTCACCAGCATGACAGCAGCCTCATGATTGGTCTGAGCGCCCTGTTTGGCTGCTCAGACAGTGCCTGGGAGCCTTGGAACTGTTCTCCACCCGGCTGTGAAACACAGCCAGCTGGAGAAATGCTAAATGCGCATGACCATTTCGCCGGCCCAAGACAGTCGTGCGCACTTATGGTGCAAAACAACACCTCCCCCCTGTGACCCCCCAGCAGACCCCCCTAACATAGCCCCGTAGCCGGTATGAAAAATAAAATGAAAATAACTTTATTATCATTTTATTTTTTATTTTTCCACTGCTTGGAGAGCAGTGGGGCGACGCTCGTCCGCCTTAGCGGAGGAGCCGCTGCTGCGTAGTGCCTGTAATCTAATGGATAATGTGATCTCAATGTTGAGCCCCCCCAATGAGCCTGTGCTCGTTGAACGTTCCATAACAACCACACCAAACCCTGCGTTTCAAGTCACGTTGAATATCGCAAGCCAAAAGTGCTCCCCGAGTGCAGAACCTAGAGTAATACCAGTGCTTAAACCTTGAATACGCCAAGGTGAACGCTGCGATTAATGAAGTTAATTCAAGATTATAGTGCCACGTTTCACCGTGAATCATGTGAAGTAGCTACAGCGAGTGCTTCAAATGTGTGAAAATGGCAGTAGTACATGTCGGTTCCGCTTACCAGTATACTAAAAGAAAACTGCTGCAGTCAACTATGGAGCGCTTTGCGTTCTCCATTGCATCTTCACAACCGCAATGCCGACAACTCCACTGACATCAGCCTTCGTGCGATGATGACGCTGAACGTAATACAGTAGTTCTGCACGTACCAGAATTAAACGGACCCACGCTAATGAACGCGAGTACTCAGTTAAACAATTTAATGAACAGAGTGTTCATTAAA
Organism: Calotriton arnoldi; assembly: GCA_963921515.1. Lineage (NCBI taxonomy): Eukaryota > Metazoa > Chordata > Amphibia > Caudata > Salamandridae > Calotriton > Calotriton arnoldi. Next base: position 195,523 of record CAWUFW010006494.1, on the reverse strand, counting down.
ACAAATAAATAAACCAACATGGCGTGGGGTAAGAATTGTGCTGCCTATACAAACCTCGACAACCTAAAAAAATACATACTACTTTACTAACGGGTAGTGGGGTATACTCTGCGCATGGTTTTATGACTTGTCGCTAGAGAAAAATTAATCAAAACAGAAATGCATCTAAGGATACTATTGTGCTGTATATTTTGGAGTTGATATTGTGCTCAGGGGACTGACTTTGTGTCTAAAAAAATACATATCGCTCCCGCTCCCATAACCAAAACTGCGCTAACCACAGTCTCTCTGTGCATAGCTTCCCATGCATGAGAACACGAGTAATCTGTGAATTCAAATTAAAAAATATAAAACATTCATGATGTATGAATAATAGTGTGCCTCAAATCCTCTGAGTGGTTTCTAAACTAGTGAAAATGGTGCAACAAAATAGTGCAGTAAATTAGCTAAAACTCTAAATTATACAGTACCAAATATGTACAGCTACTGCCCACGACATACTGCATACTTGTGTTACAGTTATAAGAAACCTGCGTATTCCAATTTATCATTCTTCCCGGATGGCTGCATGGTGTCCAGTTTCTTGATCCAATAAATTCAGTTTGAGAGAGTCTTTTCTGTGGATCTATGTCCGGCTTATTAATATTGATCTCTAAAATCCTGAAGCTTAATTGCACCACATTATGACCTGCTTCGAGCCATTGCATTGCCACGCTGGAATTTTTGTTTGTGTTCCGTATATTACTTTTGTGTTCCGTGATTTAGATTTAGATTTTTCTTTCTGTCTTTCCCATGTAAAACTTCTTGCATGGACATTTCAGTGCGTATATGACATTCTTCGTGTCACAAGTGCCAGAAAGTTTCAGTTGGATAGCTTTACCTTTGGTAGGATGTGCTAAGGAGGTACCTTTAATAACATTGTTAAAATGCATATAATGTAAACACCGTCGCATAACTCTATATTGTTCCTGTTTTTGTTTTTTTTTGGTAGATAATATTTCCTTAATGTTTTTTGATCTACTTTATGTGAACAATGGTTTCATGTTGAATGAGCCTTGAAAATAAGGTTCATTTTGAATGATTTCCATCGCTTATTAATTACTGATTTGATCATGTGCGCCTTGGTAGAATATAAAGGAACACATACCATTGCTTTGACTTCCTTTTTGGATGTTTTGGTTAACAAATCCTCTCTGTCCAGTTGTTCAACTCGGTTCGTTGATTCTTGTATTACAAGAGGCGGATAGCCCCGCTGTTTGAATTTAATTTTAAATTTCTCATTAATGATTCTTAAATATTGAGTGTCCAAGATGATCCTTTTTAATCTGATGAATTGTGAAAAAGGTAGATGATGTTTTAAAGCTGGTTTGTGAAAACTGTGGTTGATGTAAACTGTTGTTCCTGTGTGCAGGTTTGGTGAAAGCATTGGTTGAGATGCCCGTTGGTGTTATCCGAATTGATACATCCAAAAAAAAGATTTCCTATTTGTCAATCTGGTGCAGGATTTTTATGTGTACATCGCGCAGGTTGAGCGTTGCTATGTTTTTTGTAATGTGGCTCAATCGCCTTTCCATTTAAAAAAATTCTCATCTATAAATTGTTTGTACAGTGTTAGATGTTGCAGCGTTGCTCATCCTGGAGCACGAAATCCTTTTCAAATTTTGCCATGAAAATATTGGAATACAATGGAGCTCTGGGAAAGCCAGAAGGAAAAATCTGTCTTGCCACTAGAAATAACTGCGAAATAATGAAAAGTGTAATAACTCAATCAAAAACATATTGGCGCCAATAGCATCTTGTCTCAAAAGGGCCCGCTCTACCACTTCCAGTCCTTTATTAGGAGGAATAGATGTATATAGTGAACTGATGTCAATAGTGCAGAGCCACCAGTCTGCCATATCTTCCGTGGGTAGTTGGATGATGCTGTTTAGAAAGTCGGTAGTGTCCTTGTTAAATGATTGCCATTGTTGAACAATGGGTTGAAAAAAAGAAATCAACGTACCTGCTGATGGGATTATGAATCGACCCACAGATGGATACAGTAGGTCGAAATAGAGGGTTTGTTTGGTGACCTTAGGTAACATATAGAATTGAGGTCTCCATGGATATTGAGTGAATAGGTAATTGTATGTGCGTTCACGTGTCCTTTCCATGTCCGTGGCCTTGATCAAAATTTGCTGTAGAATGCTTTGAACAATTTGAGCGCCATGTGTACATAAGTGCTTGTATCATTCACATGTGCAGTTACTTCATGCTCATAATATTCAGTGTCCATGACCATAAGGGCCCCAATTTTGTCTGCAGGCTGAAATGTAAGATTTTTCTCATTTGCCAATGCTCGCAATGTGTTCCACTCTGTTAGTAAGATTTCTTGAATGTGTGCTGTCAAATTTTAGCATTTTGGGATCATTTTTAACTAGTCTTTCAAAAGAATCTAGAGACTTATGAGAAACCGGAGTCAGAAATGTGCTTTTAGCTTTGAATTCTTTATATTCGAGTTCTTGTGTGGCCATAGTAGAAGGTTCCATAATGCTGAAGAAATATTTTAAGTGTATGGTTCTCATGAACCTGAAAAAGGCGATTTCACTTTCTATGACATTGCTTTAGTATGAAGGAACAAAAGAGGTCCCTTTCTTTAAAATGGCAATTTGAGCATCAGTAATTTAGCTTTGGAGATTTTTATTACTAGGTCTTTGTCTTGCTGCAGAGGTTCCTCTTTGACTACCCCTTGTTTTCCTGTACCCCTTTTCGGGTTGATTGTTGGCCACTGGACTTATGGCTAAAAAAGCCTGTTAAGTAAATTTTTGTCCTCCTGCGCGCATTGTTGGTTGTGTTGATGCTGTTATTTAACTCAAGATCAGTGGTCTTTTGGTGGCTGTATCTGTGTCTGACATCAAACTCTCTTCCGAGGATACTGTGGGGGATTTCTTTGCCATCTTCTTTGTGAATACACCTCAGCCCATGTGTAGACTTCATCTAATTTGTAATCTGTGGTGTCCCTACGAAATGTTTTGATCTTGCGGTCATGTATTTCTTTTGCATATCCATCACGTTTTTTATTAACATCATCCAAAATTTTCTTTCGCTCGTCATCTGGAATTTTTGGGATAATTCCATCTTGACGTTATGGATTTCCTCCTCCTCCAAGCTTTTCAATATGTTGAAAAGTACTTCAACTATCAGTAAGATGAAATCTAAAGAACATTTGTTCAATACTGAATACCATTTTTCCATGGATGATTTGTTTGATTTGCATAACAGGGATTTTAAGGCAATACACAAACCTCTAGAATTCTTTTAACTTTGTGATATTTTATTAGGGTCGTCGCATGTAGCCTCTGGTTGATTTCTGTCTAGGATAAATATTCCAATTGTTTTAACAACTGAGCCTGTTTGCTTCGGTGCTGAATTTCCTGACATTGTGGATTAATCCATCGGCTGCTTCTGCCGTAAACATTAATGTCTCCGCTTTTTTAGAAGTTAGTTGAGTGATATCTTCGAATGACATCTTTGCTGGGTGCGTATGAGCGTGAGAGACTGAAAAATGACTGAACTACGCTCCCAAACCGCACTCCTAGTTGTATAATATTCACCGTTTATGTCTTATTGTCTGACCCGGAATGCATTGGATACAGTCATGCAGATAGATATACATGTGACACTTGGATGAGAATTCAGGAATTACACTGAAAGTACCATAATATTATGGTTTGATGAACAGGATAAAAGAATTGGTGTGAATAAACAACTCTAAAAACCTTACAGCAGTGCCAAAAGAGCATTATTTACATTGTGCATTTGAAGATTTTGAGGAAGAACCATCGGGTTTGGATGTTAAGTGCGACTGGGGCAGGCAAGTGGGGATCCACTACCATCACATAGGTTTGTTTCTTGGATGTAATTTCTTTTAGTTTGGTCTACCACGCTCACCTTTTTTTCGGTGTCCAATTCCTTGTGCAGTGAGGAGTTAATTTTATTGATAGACATGCTACAATGCCAAGTCACCTGAAAATTTGAACAGAAGTCACACTTCAGCTTGGTACGTAAGATTCAGTCACCATGCTTATGCTGTTTCTGTTCACGAAGTCCAAAGATGGCTACTAAAATGTGAACTCAGATTGTGCAATAAAATCCTCCAAGTTTTGTTCTTGGATTTGCCATTACTTATGTCGGAACTTTGGCACTCCAGTTAGGCTGTGTACCTTGTGTCCAACATTGATTAAATAATAACATTTGTAATTTTGCAGGCTAGAGACTTACCTATGTGTTAGATGTCATTGATGTGTACACTATACATTTGCCTGAGCAGGATGTCTGAATGTTGGCACCACAGATTCTCACTTTATATAGAAAAGTGACCGCCGCCTTTCCCCCACCAAGCTGCTAGGATCAGGTGGCGTGCAGTTTTTAAGCCATTTTGTAGAAATGCCTTCATATGCTGCACTGTCTGGGCAGTTGTTGTGGAGCTCAAGATAGCTAGTGCCATCATGCACTATACAGAAATGACCACACACTAGACAATGGCAGAATTAGAAGTGTAGGTACGTCTCATGCCAAGACATTCAAAAGCAACACTTAAGTAAACAGCTTGGTAATTACCAGGAATTAAATCAACAATGGACAAGGGAGGAGAATTACTGATGAGGAAGAAACTGAGATACAATAGCGGCAGAAGCAAAGAAGCAGGGATAAGGAAGAGCAAAGGAAGAACAGACTCTGTAAACGAAGGAAGGAAGGAAGGAACACACATATCAGTGGACCAGACTAACCAGCCAGGAGAACCTTGCAAACCAACAGTAGCTAACTAATAATTGGTACACTCACAGTGCTGGGGACAGAAGTACACTACCTGGAGGAATGAGCCAAAAAACAGGCAGGGCATGAAAAAGTGCGGAGTTTGTTATTGTGGATTGACTGAACGGAGGCAGCATAGCCCTGCAAATGGGCAGAGGAAGAGAGCAAGAAACCATAAATAAGAGTAGGTGGGATAGAGCCAGCAAGCAGGCATGGGAAAGGTGAATAGGCAACAAGGCAGTGCCCGGGACTAAATTAAACCAGAAATAAGTTGTAAAAAGAACAGACCTAAGTAGAAGAACAAGAATAAGAGCAATGGATCGACGGGTAATTGCAGATGAACCATGAATGGGTGCAAAAAAAGGAGGGGTAAACTCAGGAAACCGATGTAGGAAGACGCAATAAGATTAAAAGATGGAGAAATAGAGCCTGAAAACGTGTGAACTAGGGGGAACAGCAACAGAAAGTGAGAGTTAAAGAAATGAAATAGATGCAAGAACGAGAAAAAAGATCAGCAGAGGAATAGAACCTGGACATGGGTACAAGAACCAAGAGTAGATGACAGAAAGGTTTGGAGCCAAGAAACCAGAGAACGAAGAATGAACAGTTCCATGTGAAACATAAACTAAAAAAACTTTTTTGTAAAAACAAAATTATCTCTGCTCAAAGGTGAGTAACTTAATTTATGCAATAAATCCTCGTGGAAATTTTTGCACCGTTTGTTCTGGCAAAGAGACAGGTTGCAGCGATTGCAGTCCAAAAAAGTGCCTGGTTCGCTCTGGAGTTAAAGCTTGAGGGGGCAAAGGTTCAGCACGCAGAACAACAGTGGCATTGTTCTTATTCAGACCTTGATCATTTGATTTACAGAAATTGCATAACCATTATAAACTCTGTCTTTTCTGAGCAAAATCAGTAGCAGAACCATTGCAGGCTTGATCAACTCACCAAGAGCAATTTTCAAGGTTGTATTCCAACAAACCTGCCCTGTCATCTCCAAGAAGGCTGTTTCTTCTTTCCATGTAATGTGTTACCATCTGGAATCATTTTAAGACGATATCCAGCTGAAAAACGCTAACGAATACTCTATTATGACCCCTGTGGCTGGTGTGGATGCAAATGGTAATGCTCATACATCTATAACTGTTTGCCGATCCTTAACATCACAGAAGTAGTACTGTCCTTACTCAAGGTGATAAAATCTGAACCTTCAGGTGATAGGTGTCCTTTTCTCCACGTTAGCAATCCTAGACTTGGTCAATGTACCTGCTTTGATAATTGTCCGGAATGGTACGTCCTCATCAGGTGCATTGGAAGGAAAGGGTAATAAAGTCTCTTTTCAAGACACCTTATCTTGATGCTCGCACAGAAACCAGCTTATTGACCCAATTCTCCTCTGACCATAGTTGCTAAAATCAGCAAGAGATTCATTGTACAGTAGTTTAGTTTTCTATGCACTTGGTAGAACGGCATCTAGATCCCAGCCAGATGGGGTTTCACTCGTGAATGGGCGCTGAAAAAGCATTGACCATGGTCCTCAATTACCTTAGATGGGGACTAGATGAGGGCATTTCCATCTGCCTTATCTTGACCTGTCCGCCGCCTTCAAGACCCTGGATCCAGCTTTCGGAGGCAGTAGGAATGCAGGGATCACAAAAGTTTAGTTTCTTTCTTTAATTTCTAATAGACTCCTATCTTTAGCCATGCCCTCTTTTCATTCTGGGTCCCCAGCAGTCACTTGTGGTGTTCCAAAGGGATCATCTCTGTCCCCTACTTTGTTTCACATTTATCTTAGACCACTTGCCAATGTAGTCAGAGCACATAGGACTCGGATGAGTTCCTATTCTGATGACACCCAGTTGATTCTAAGGATGGGTAAATCTGGCAAATTTAGAAAAGCCTCATTGATTGTCTCTCTGACACTTTAACATGGATGATCGTGAGTTTCCTGAAGTTTACACTTCCAAAATGGATGTTCTCTCTTGAACAAGAGTTTGGTTGGTCTACAGTCTCCTTGCCAACAAGTATGGGGTTGGCACCAACCTTTTCGAAATCAGTAGGGACTGTAGGGCTCTATATTGACAAGAAATGTAACCTTATTATTCAACTTAGTTGTTTTTTCTTGTTATTTTCAGATGAGACTGTTAAGGAAAATCCTTGCCTTCATACTCACCAATTTCAGAGCCTTGGTGATTAGTGTCAACATCAATTCTAGACTAGATTATGCAAATGTCTGCTACTTGAGTCTCCCTGCCACGTCTCTGCATAGGTTCAAGGAGTTCAAAACATGGCAGCACACTTGTTATCCGATTTTAGAAAAACTGACAGTGTGAAAGATTCTTCATTAGCTTCCATATAGACTGCACATTCAGTTCAAGAACTTGAGCTTTATCCATAAAGTATTTTATGTACCAGTTACTAATATGCTCTGTAGTAAACTTTGCAGTTATGTTCCCAACTGCCCTCTTCACTCTGCGTCTTGCCTTCTCAATACTAGTTTAGTTGTAGCATGTTCAAGGGAAATGCTTCATACTGTATTAGGTGCAGTTCAACATTTTTCTTTGGGAGTATTTATGTAAAGTTGAGCTTTTGGTAGTCTATTTTGGAGCCTGTTTTCACGTGTTTCTACAATTAACTACATAAGAAGGAATAGGACCAAGACACCGATGAAAGAACCAGGGAACAGAGCAGAAAATGGAGGAGTGGAGTCAGAAAACAAATAGAAGAACAAGGAATAAGAGAAGCATAGGCAGTGACAGAATTTAAGAACTGGAAAACTGTCGTTTAAACCAACAGAGGTGGTGATAAAATCAAGATACTTTTGATAAGGAGTGAATCTAACTAAAAATCCTACATCGGATAGGAGAACGAGGAATATGGTAGAGAGCCAGAAAACATGAGAACCCAGAATACAGGAAACTGAGATGAGGGACAGCTAAAAGCAAATGAGAACAAGGGGAAACCCAGGGAGAGAGAGAGAGAAAGGAGACATGCATTAGAACATTCACACCAGTGCACAGATTGATCGAGGGAGTACTGGAAAAGCAGGAATAAGCAGTAGATGGATTAAATGTAGAGTAAAGAGACGAAACGGTCAATCAGAAATGAGAGCAACAGAGAGTGAGGATTTGACAGAGCTTGAAAGAAAAGCAACAGAGGGAGGCAATGTCTGGAACTGCCCGGGTCATCACCCAAGGGCTTGTCTAGCTCAGACCGATAGTGGATAGAGCCTGCACTGCACAGTAGTAGTTATTCATAGTTTTAGTTGGAACTTTCCCAGGTTGGCATGACTTGGATATGTTACTGTTCAAAAATGAAAGCACATGGCAAGTACTGTATGGTTGGTACTTCTCATAGATGGCAATACTCTGTGATATAAGCACTTATGTTAAGTTTTGGAACACGTTGAACACTGCTGTGATGGTGGCTTGTCATGGTCACACACCATATAGAAGCTAGAACACGTGGTTATGAGTAGGCTTAACAGTTGTGCTGACAATCAGATGCGACTACCTAACTGACTAGTGCATCCAACTGCCAGACTCCTCCCGCCGTACTTTGACAGATATTACTGCCACGCACATATTGCAGAAATTAACTGCCAGTCTTCAACTTCCAGGTACCCACCTCTAGGGGGGACTAGCTGCCACGCTTAGGCAGACTTTGAGTGTCCCATTGAAAAGTGTTCCAGTTAATCTCTAAATTATTTTGTTCGTGCTTTAGCAAAATCAGCAGTTACTGCCTGTTATTTTCCACCTGTTGTTAAGTTTGAAGTGCTTCTCTCCAGCATTATGAATGTAGGTAACTGGTCACCCTATCATTTTAATTATCAACCCAATGCTTACTGTCACAACAGCTTTTCACTGCCTCTAGCTCACCGCTACACATTTACGACTGTCTGCCTTGAAGTAAATGGTCACATTGCTGCCTACCACCACTACTGTCTCACTTCCTCCATTATTTACCCCAGCATTTAAGGGCACCTGTCCTTGTTTAACACAACCTAACCACCACTACCTGGGCACTGCTACTCTTCTGAAAGCTACCTCCAAGTTCTCCAGTCTTTGCTTTCCACCCTCTTACACTCCCCACCTCTCCCTCGGATCACCACTCCCATTTTAATGTCCCTGCTGCTACTACTCATCTCACCACTGCTATGCACAGCAGCCCCGCTCCCTGCCAGTCTTCACCCTTCTGCTCATCACTGCGAACTGGCTTGCTCCACTGTAACTCGCTGTTCACCTCTCCACCTCTCACAGCCTTAACTACTGTTGTTTCTGGAGGTGTTCCCTGATCTGCTGCGTGCTCTGGATAATCAGTAAGCCGTACACTGTGTCATTGAATAACTTGCTGTGTCTGTTAAAGCAGGGAGATTGTGCGTGGGCGGGGGGTGGCATGGGGAGAGGTTTTTGAGTTGTGTCTAGAAGCATGCCACATTACATCATCTACCTTTTGTTGCACTATTAGAAACAGGATCGCTCTTGAGAAGCACAATCACCCCCTTAAATAAAGACGCCTTTTACAAACAAAGTGTGAGTTGCTCATCATGTCTAAAATCGTTCTAATAAGTAGTAAAGGCCTTCTGAGCAGACAGTTATAACAATTCATAGAATGTCACTGTCACACTCTTGGGCGGGGGCACCAATGTTCAAAACTCTATAGCCAAACACCAAACTTGCTGCTGTAATGTATCAACAAAGATATCCTCATTACCACTGCACATAGAATATATACTGACAAAATTGGCTTAAATATGTAAATAAACAGGTATATATCTTTGTTAGTGAAACTGCTGGAAAGGCAACTCTAGACTACAAAGAGGAATAGACCTGTGCTTTCAAAGGTCCATGCTGTGACCAAATTGGCACGAAATTAACAAGTTGCTGCTAATGAACAAACTATGCTTGCTTGTAACTTAACTATGCTTGTAAACAGCCATCTGAGTTCTTGTTTTCGTCGTCATCCTGTTGTCTTTCTGTCATGAGCTTTTATTGACCTGTTCATGAGGTGGTTTTTACATAGAGAGAGGTGGTCCTTAATAGGGCCGGGCACAAACACTGGAGAGAACAGTGGGTAATGTCTCATTTAATATCGGTTGCTATTGTGTCCCTGGCAGGAAATCCTTCGTTTTTCTTGGCAACTCAAACCTATTACACTCTCTTTTTGCCTCAGCATGGTGGAAGGTGCCCCCCCTTCCGACTTGTCACCCAAGTTGTTTAATGATTGTTTTTCTAGTGGACCTTCTGAAAGTAAATAAGAAATGTGTTTTTCAAAAGACTGTCTTTTACTTGTACAGCCTCAGCTGAGAGGCACCACCAGGCATCCTGCAAGCGTCACTTCCGGCGGGATGTTTTCCCTAATGGGCAGTGGTGAGTACAGTGCTGGTATTTTGCCAGCGGTGGTGCCTACAAGGGGCTACAGCCAGGCCCCATGGCGCACCACGGGCTCTGGAAATCACTGTACTCGTGCTCTGCTACAGATCCAGTTCCTTCTCCACGGGTTCCAGAGGCTGATGTTCTCATTCTGCAGCAGGGAGCATCGACGCAGGGCTGCAGGCCAAGCTTCCCTTGCGGCCTTTGAAGCTGCTGTGCCCACTCTCTGCTGCAGAACGTGCTGCGGCTATCGCAAGCCATTCAATAACCTGCTGGACACACACTTGACAGAACTATATTGAGCACATCATACTCGATCAAGGTATGACCTCTTGGTGCTGAGAATCTGAGGTAACGCTATAGAAAATCTGTATCATTAAAGCAAAAAAAGATGCGCTTTCAGGGACCATCTAAAAGTAAAGAGGTCATCAAAGCCAGTGCATTTCCATGTATGGCGAGCCGCTCTTTGACACCCTTTTACCAGAGCATGTTTTCTAAACGATTGGCCATGGTTTGGAAATGAGTAGCGCACCTAAAGCTTTCTGTTGCCAAAAAGAGACCCCCAGCAAGAAATAGTATGATGTGCCATGCAGGTTGATTTGTGTTTCACGCACAAAGAGTGAGAGAGGCATTATTGTAACGACAACACTTATTGGGTTTAATCCCAAAAACACAGAAAGAAAGCGATGACAGAAATAACTGCTTGTCTCTAGATGTTGTGATGAATCCTTTTATTCATTGGTTTACACATAACAGCCAACGCGTTTCACCCTTGCGGGCTTCTTCAGGGCTGCAAATAATACAAAACATAGTCACAAAGAAACATCTATGTACACCAATATACTATTTACAACAATACAAGTGATTGTACTTATACTGCAAGTTTACAACATATGTATAAAAAAAAGACAGATAAGCGATACAGAAGACATCGTATATCTATTTACAAAGCAAAGATCTCAAATCCAAAAATCAACCCAGACTAATACATGTAATCACACAGAAAACTAACATATTGGACATACACATAGAATTTTTTTATTCACTTAACAATCAAAAAATGGCAAGTAGGAAAAACTAATAAATTCAATACTCCCCACTAATGTGAGAAATGAAGAACACACAAAGAAAAAGAAGAAAAGAAAAAAAGAAGAAAATTTTGATTTGTGTTTCACCCATCCAGAGATTCGATAGCGGGGAATGTGGCCTCAACCCCTAAGCTGATATAAAATGTTTAATCTTGTTCGATACACAAATCATCCATGACCTGTTCCACAGTACGTGTATTTTCATCATTCAATGAGAGCAACAAAGAAACATCTTTTATGTGAGACACAGATACTTCCGAAGAAACAGATATGTTTGGACCAACCGGTTTATTCACATTGTTAAAAAAAAAATGACCTTTAAGCTTAGCCTGTCTAGTAAACTTAAATAAATCAACATGAATATCAGAAAAATTTCCTTTATCAACAGGGCAAAGCCTAAGCCCTTGTTAAGGGCAGATAGTTCATATTCATTCAATACGTAGTCGGAAAGATTGACAACCAAATTATCAGTCCCAGGTACCACATTGCTGCTTGTCAATCCTATTTCAGTCTCCCTCCCTACTGTCTGTTTTGTCTCCTCTTCTGGTTTCGAGTCAAGACCCCTCCTTTGTGTCTGTTCTTTCTTCTCCCCCTCTTCGGATCTTATGTTCTTTTTTTGTCTGTTCCCTATTCTGAAGCGTCGAACTTCCTCTAAAAAGTTGCTGTGCTGTTTAACTGTCCTCTATTTTCATCGGTGGTGCTTGGTCCTGCCTCCTCTATAGAAGAGACGTCCGAGCTACTGATCGCACTTCAGATGCTAGCTGCGTCCTGAGGTATACTCGCAGTTGGTTTGGAGATAACTATATCGTCAAAATGTCTGGCAAACGTGTAAATTCGTCCTGTGGTATAATCCCTATCGTCCCTCTTGATTTTGGTTAACTTGCGTTCCTTAACCATCTTCTGGTGTTTGACTATCTGTTCTTTAAGAATTACATAATTATTGTCAGTGGCTTCTTTGAGCCCGAGTTGTTTAATCTCATCTTCCAAGTTTTTAATTTCCTCCCTGAGTTTGGCACATCTTCTATCAGAATGTTGTACCAAAACCTTCATCATTGTAAATGAGGAATTCTGGAGATTTTCCTCCCATTCAGTCAACAAATCTGGATCGAGATCATCAAAGTTTGGGAACGTGAGTATTCTCAGTCCTCTCGGGACCTTCCTGTTGTCCAAATATCTTTTAAAGTCACTCCGTCCCACCATTTTGACAATTCACTTTTTTTCAGCCTCTTCAACTTTTGGAATTTAGATTTGAGACCTTCTTGTCCAGTGACCCTCGCTATGCCTGGGTCACTATTTAACGTCTTAGAGCTAAAGAGATCCCTAGCCATCTCTTCTCTGTCATCGTCAAAAGACATGGTGTTAATGTCGTTTGATTAGAAGTCCTTACATCACTAAAGTAGTGTGCAAGCTACTCTTCAACAAATCTCACACTCACGAACACGGTGGCAGGGTATATAATGCTGCACCAACTACCAGTGTTTATCCAAATGTAGTACAAGAAGCTAACAGTAATTTGTATACAAAAAGTGCCCACCTCTCAGAAACCAGCCACAAATAATGGTCTCAAATACAATCTATACGCACAAAGAGTGAGAGAGGCATTATTGTAACGACAACACTTATTGGGTTTAATCCCAAAAACACAGAAAGAAAGCAATGACAGAAATAACTGCTTGTTCTCTAGATGTTGTGATGAATCATTTTATTCATTGGTTTACACATAACAGCCAACGCGTTTCACCCTTGCGGGCTTCTTCAGGGCTGCAAATAATACAAAACATAGTCACAAAGAAACATCTATGTACACCAATATACTATTTACAACAATACAAGTGATTGTACTTATAGTGCAAGTTTACAACATATGTATAAAAAAGACAGATAAGCGATACAGAAGACATCGTATATCTATTTACAAAGCAAAGATCTCAAATCCAAAAATCAACCCAGACTAATACATGTAATCACACAGAAAATTAACATATTGGACATACACATAGAATTTTTTTATCCACTTCACAATCAAAAAATGGCAAGTAGGAAAAACTAATAAATTCAATACTCCCCACTAATGTGAGAAATGAAGAACACACAAAAAAAAAAGAAAATAAAAGAAGAAAATTTTGATTTGTGTTTCACCCATGCAGAGATTCGATAGCGGGGAATGTGGCCTCAACCCCTAAGCTGATCTAAAATGTATTGTAGGTCCAATGGAAAGATCTTTTATAAGATGTAACTTAATTCTTGTTATTTGGAGTGGTAGAAAAATGACATCCACTTAGTTTAATGGAAAATTACAGCCAGTAGAATTAAAGCTGATGTTTTGCTCTGCAGATTCCGCCTTGAGAAAGGGGGGAGGGGGGAAATACCCAGCGAGGAAAAACAGGGATAGTTAAAACTACATGTTTGTACCAAAAAACCAAAGTGTATCTTGTACAAGCGCAGCGCGTTTAAACATTTCTTTTTTTAAAATTTGTTGTTGAACAACTCCCAAACTGTGTAACCGGCGACACTGCACCTTATGTTATAAGCAAATCCTAAAACAATGCAAGTGGAAACTCTTCCAAACTTACATACTGCATCTAAAACACCACATCCCGTCTACATATCAAGCAACCATTATGTTACCCACCGAGGATACGGTCCACAAAAACACAGGGTATTGGCCCAGGTAAGTAGATGATATCTCCAATGGATTCCTGATTAAAAGATCTGAAAAAAGTAATGACAAACCGCTATAGTATATAATAAGAGTCAATACAACGCCACAAGACACCCTCACACATCCGTATACTGAGATGGTGTAAAAGAAAACAGGTAGAAACACCAATGTGCATCCATAACGTATTAAAAAAGGTGATTACGTGTTTACCCATAGTCCAGGTACATTGACTGCACCACTGTATTTCCCATCATGCGTTTGAGGGACCCGAAGTCATCATGCATCCCACAATCATATAGTATAAGAACACCCCCAGCATATACAAAGGAATACATCTCCAAACACAAAGCATACCTGAATAAGAGTGCTCAGATATTTCTATACAATACGCAAGTCGATAGATCAAGTGTACACGGTTCACCCTAATTGTAGTCGAGAACCAAGGCGCATAGAGTATCGCGCTTAAACCGCAGATCTAAAGATAAAGTACATCAACACTGTTACTAATAAAGCCATTCATTAATGAAGAAATACGTAAAAAGAATTAATATCACAATCAATGTACCCGTTTACGCGCTGCACGATGAAAAAGTATGTAAAAAGAAATATTATTCACAGTAGATGCACCCATTTACGTGCTATGCCCCAAGAGTGTATGTTTCTTTATAGAGCAACCAAAAACGGCCCGGCATGCTAACAAAATACGCACAACAACACAATAGGTAAATTTTAAAGCCCATCATTAGCGGAGGCTAAGGAGACTGCTGTAGCAGTCCATCCGGTTATTCACACGCTCAGCTGTAAACTTTACTACTATATGAGAGTAACCCAATTACACTCACGATTAAGAATGCTAGGTCATAGGCATCACAACCATTCCGAAAATAGGCCAGAGCACATCCGTGGTAGCAGCTCAACTGTACAGCGGCCAACTAAAGAAATCCTATCCCGTCAGTTTCGAAGGTAAACCGTCATGTCGACCAAACCGATGTTATATAGCCGAATTAAAATGACGTCGGTCGACGTTGAAAAGCGGCACTAATTGCAAGACATGAATACCAGCACCATAATTTGGAGGGTACGCACGCAGAAGTTAACCTGACCTACAAAGGCATTGATTGATTAATTGGGTTTTTAAAGCAACAAAGAAATATGTGATTTACAAGTCCTGAAGAAGGCGGAGATAAAATCGCCGAAACGCTGCGTCAACACTTGTTTTATTTAATTTGAATCTTTGTTTACATTCATGCACAATTGTATAAAACTATTTTAAAAGTCATACTGTTTGATATACAGAACATATATGTGAAACTGGATATTGACATGTGAATATTGATGAGATTTTGAATTATATGATAAAAAATCCTTGACGAGGTGAATCCATCTTCATTAGATTTTAACAAAAAAAATGTTTATGTAATGTGTTACATGTTTTAATATGAATTTAATGTAATAAATTGATTTCAATATATTAATTTTTGTTATATAGTTATTTTGAGTGAAGGTTTTGGTTCAGTGGATACTATTTGATTGACACTACTTTAATAAATTGAAGCACAGATGGGTAATTTGTTGTGTATAATTAAACCAGATGTCATCATACAAAAAGTAGTTGTTATCTAATATCAAGGATATCATATCAAGTATCATTTTATTGTGGTCATAATGACGCTCTCCGTGATAAGAAGTGCTCCACCGCTCTACAACCCAAATCCTCTCTTATACACGTATACAAGGACTCTACATCCAGCGTGCAGAGCCATAGTGACTCATCCCACACAAGACCCTCTAGTTTGTTGAGCACATCAGTAGTGTCCTTGATATAGTACGGGAGGTTGTGTACCATAGGCTGAAGGAAAGAGTCTACATACTGGGCTATTGGTTCAGGGAGTGAACCTATGCCGGAGATGATAGGCCGCCCGGAAGGAAACTTCTCCTTTTTATGTATTTTTGGCAAAAGATATAAACAAGGATGTTTTGGATGTTCCACCCGTAGAAATCTATATTCAACCTCCGACAACAGCCCAATCGCCCTCCAATGGATGAGTTTATCGTTGATAATAGTAGAGGCAAGAGAGCAAGGATTGGAATGCATTCTCTTATAGCAGACCGTGTTGGATAACTGTCTATGAACCTCAGACTCATGGTCCCTTCTATTCATAAGGACAATATTGCCCCCTTTGTCCGCTTCCCGTATTATTAGATCATTGTTATTTCTGATCTTCAAAAGGGAAATTCTCTCTACCTTACTGAGATTATCCTTGGCATAGGTTCTGTTTGAAGACAACCTTTTGTTCTCTAATTCATGAAGGCCTTTCGTAACTTGTTGATGAAAGACATCAATACTGGTAAGATGGGCTCCCTGTGGAGTAAACTTACTGCGTGATTGTAAATCACTCTCTATTGTATAATCTTGTTCGATACACAAATCATCCATGACCTGTTCCACAGTACGTGTATTTTCATCATTCAATGAGAGCAACAAAGAAACATCTTTTATGTGAGACACAGATACTTCCGAAGAAACAGATATGTTTGGACCAACAGGTTTATTCACATTGTTAAAAAAAAAATGACCTTTAAGCTTAGCCTGTCTAGTAAACTTAAATAAATCAACATGAATATCAGAAAAATTTCCTTTATTAACAGGGCAAAAGCCTAAGCCCTTGTTAAGGGCAGATAGTTCATATTCATTCAATACGTAGTCGGAAAGATTGACAACCAAATTATCAGTCCCAGGTACCACATTGCTGCTTGTCAATCCTATTTCAGTCTCCCTCCCTACTGTCTGTTTTGTCTCCTCTTCTGGTTTCGAGTCAAGACCCCCTCCTTTGTGTCTGTTCTTTCTTCTCCCCCCTCTTCGGATCTTATGTTCTTTTTTTTGTCTGTTCCCTATTCTGAAGCGTCGAACTTCCTCTAAAAAAGTTGCTGTGCTGTTTAACTGTCCTCTATTTTCATCGGTGGTGCTTGGTCCTGCCTCCTCTATAGAAGAGACGTCCGAGCTACTGATCGCACTTCAGATGCTAGCTGCGTCCTGAGGTATACTCGCAGTTGGTTTGGAGATAACTATATCGTCAAAATGTCTGGCAAACGTGTAAATTAGTCCTGTGGTATAATCCCTATCGTCCCTCTTGATTTTGGTTAACTTGCGTTCCTTAACCATCTTCTGGTGTTTGACTATCTGTTCTTTAAGAATTACATAATTATTGTCAGTGGCTTCTTTGAGCCCGAGTTGTTTAATCTCATCTTCCAAGTTTTTAATTTCCTCCCTGAGTTTGGCACATCTTCTATCAGAATGTTGTACCAAAACCTTCATCATTGTAAATGAGGAATTCTGGAGATTTTCCTCCCATTCAGTCAACAAATCTGGATCGAGATCATCAAAGTTTGGGAACGTGAGTATTCTCAGTCCTCTCGGGACCTTCCTGTTGTCCAAATATCTTTTTTAAGTCACTCTGTCCCACCATTTTGACAATTCACTTTTTTTCAGCCTCTTCAACTTTTGGAATTTAGATTTGAGACCTTCTTGTCCAGTGACCCTCGCTATGCCTGGGTCACTATTTAACGTCTTAGAGCTAAAGAGATCCCTAGCCATCTCTTCTCTGTCATCGTCAAAAGACATGGTGTTAATGTCGTTTGATTAGAAGTCCTTACATCACTAAAGTAGTGTGCAAGCTACCCTTCAACAAATCTCACACTCACGAACACGGTGGCAGGGTATATAATGCTGCACCAACTACCAGTGTTTATCCAAATGTAGTACAAGAAGCTAACAGTAATTTGTATACAAAAGTGCCCACCTCTCAGAAACCAGCCACAAATAATGGTCTCAAATACAATCTATACGCACAAAGAGTGAGAGAGGCATTATTGTAACGACAACACTTATTGGGTTTAATCCCAAAAACACAGAAAGAAAGCAATGACAGAAATAACTGCTTGTTCTCTAGATGTTGTGATGAATCATTTTATTCATTGGTTTACACATAACAGCCAACGCGT
The DNA here is from genome assembly GCA_963921515.1 of Calotriton arnoldi. Taxonomy (NCBI): domain Eukaryota; kingdom Metazoa; phylum Chordata; class Amphibia; order Caudata; family Salamandridae; genus Calotriton; species Calotriton arnoldi. Next base: position 177,608 of record CAWUFW010006494.1, on the reverse strand, counting down.
TTCACCCTTGCGGGCTTCTTCAGGGCTGCAAATAATACAAAACATAGTCACAAAGAAACATCTATGTACACCAATATACTATTTACAACAATACAAGTGATTGTACTTATAGTGCAAGTTTACAACATATGTATAAAAAAGACAGATAAGCGATACAGAAGACATCGTATATCTATTTACAAAGCAAAGATCACAAATCCAAAAATCAACCCAGACTAATACATGTAATCACACAGAAAACTAACATATTGGACATACACATAGAATTTTTTTATCCACTTCACAATCAAAAAATGGCAAGTAGGAAAAACTAATAAATTCAATACTCCCCACTAATGTGAGAAATGAAGAACACACAAAGAAAAAGAAGAAAAAAAAAAGAAGAAAATTTTGATTTGTGTTTCACCCATGCAGAGATTCGATAGCTGGGAATGTGGCCTCAACCCCTAAGCTGATATAAAATATATTTTGTTCTGGGGGCTGGAGCACTTCATAGGTATTGTACTCCGGTATTGATTTTAATAATTCATTGTAGGTCCAATGGAAAGAGCTTTTATAAGATGTAACTTAATTCTTGTTATTTGGTGTGGTAGAAAAATGACATCCACTTAGTTTAATGGAAAATTACAGCCAGTAGAATTAAAGCTGATGTTGTGCTCTGCAGATTCCGCCTTGAGAAAGGGGGGAGGGAGGAAATACCCAGCGAGGAAAAACAGGGATAGTTAAAACTACATGTTTGTACCAAAAAACCAAAGTGTATCTTGTAAAAGTGCAGCGCGTTTAAAAATTTCTTTTTTTTAAATTTTTTGGTGAACAACTCTCAAACTGTGTAACCGGCGACACTGCACCTTATGTTATAAGCAAATCCTAAAACAATGCAAGTGGAAACTCTTCCAAACTTACATACTGCATCTAAAACACCACATCCCGTCTACATATCAAGCAACCATTATGTTACCCACCGAGGATACGGTCCACAAAAACACAGGGTATTGGCCCAGGTAAGTAGATGATATCTCCAATGGATTCCTGATTAAAAGATCTGAAAAAAGCAAAGACAAACCGCTATAGTATATAATAAGAGTCAATACAACGCCACAAGACACCCTCACACATCCGTATACTGAGATGGTGTAAAAGAAAACAGGTAGAAACACCAATGTGCATCCATACCGTATTAAAAAAGGTGATTACGGGTTTTACCCGTAGTCCAGGTACATTGACTGCACCACTGTATTTCCCATCATGCGTTTGAGGGACCCGAAGTCATCATGCATCCCACAATCATATAGTATAAGAACACCCCCAGCATATACAAAGGAATACATCTCCAAACACAAAGCATACCTGAATAAGAGTGCTCAGATATTTCTATACAATACGCAAGTCAATAGATCAAGTGTACACGGTTCACACTAATTGTAGTTGAGAACCAAGGCGCATAGAGTATCGCGCTTAAACCGCAGATCTAAAGATAAAGTACATCAACACTGTTACTAATAAAGCCATTCATTAATGAAGAAATACGTAAAGAGAATTAATATCACAATCAATGTACCCGTTTACGCGCTGCACGATGAAAAAGTATGTAAAGAAATATTATTCACAGTAGATGCACCCATTTACGTGCTATGCCCCAAGAGTGTATGTTTCTTTATAGAGCAACCAAAAACGGCCCGGCATGCTAACAAAATACGCACAACAACACAATAGGTAAATTTTAAAGCCCATCATTAGCGGAGGCTAAGGAGACTGCTGTAGCAGTCCATCCGGTTATTCACACGCTCAGCTGTAAACTTTACTACTATATGAGAGTAACCCAATTACACTCACGATTAAGAATGCTGGGTCATAGGCATCACAACCATTCCGAAAATAGGCCAGAGCACATCCGTGGTAACAGCTCACCTGTACAGCGGCCAACTAAAGAAATCCTATCCCGTCAGTTTCAAAGGTAAACCGTCATGTCGACCAAACCGATGTTATATAGCCGAATTAAAATGACGTCGGTCGACGTTGAAAAGCGGCACTAATTGCAAGAGATGAATACCAGCTGATTTCGATAGCTCGAACGCCAACCAAGGCGTCCATCTTTGCATTGATAAAACTAAAAAAGTTTCACAAACATATCCCGGTAGATGTCAGAGGTACGATTACTTAATACCCCAAACAAATAATAAATCACACCAGTCAATATAGATATTTAGCCACACACCCCCAAACTTTCCCTTCAATGAAACAAAAGTAAAAAATGAAAAAATGTGGCTGATGGGTCTCGAACCCTATAGTTTCCATTGCCCAGTCCACCATTCTTAGTGGTCTGAGCTACTCCAAATTGATAGTAGCTACGCCGCACAGGGAAGGAATTTAGGTACTGAGCCTATTCAAAAGTGTGCATACCATTATAGACCGGACAAGTACTGATAAAATAAAGGCTTCAGGGATACAAATTCTTGTTATCCCTACAATTGATAACTCACTCCCAGAGTACCAAAAGGTGTTTAGCCATTCATGTAGAACGTGTATAAATAAAACGAAATCCAAACCCAACAATGTGAAGAGATGAGGAAGGGAGGTCTTGAACCCCATAAATGCATCTGCCCGATAAACCGTCCTTAGTTGTCTGAGCTACCGGACTCTATTAAAACAACACCGCTCCACTAGATCATTCAACCTTCACACCAAATCCACAAGTGTATATATTATTGAGGGCAAAGCTGGTACTAGTAACTTGTTTAATGTTGTATACCATTAAGGGCCAAATAAGTAAAATGTGTGTATGTCCGTATTTGAAATAGAGCAACGTATAAAAGCCACAGGGACTTTTTTTACACTAGCAATCAATATTCAACATGTCACTTGGAGTATAGACTAGCATAAAGCTCAAAGCTTAACGATGTGGTTAAAGAAGACATCATGTCTATTGGATCATTATAATCCCCTGTTTCATATCGCTAGAGTCATCATTAAAAATCAAAAAATGTACATAAAAAAAGTTCAGAATCACTAGAAAGTATGAAAAACAAAGCAACAGAAGTGGGAGAGGGGAGGGAGACAAAGCCCGATCCCACCATACCCCAAATAGATCTCACATAAGAATAGGGACCCCAGGTATAAGATACAGTTTGAGTCTCACCATTTCTTAATGTACAGCGTATAACACAATAGCCTATAGCAAATGTTGGAACAGCCTGTGGCAAATGTTGTTTTCTACCTCAACACGTAGTTATAAGACCAAATTTTCAACCTCTTTAGTTGGTATGGATGAACAAAAAATGCTAATACAATCATCCGGTCAATGTGAGTGGGTCAAAGGAATTAATGCATTTCTGTGTCCAAGTTAAGACCCTCAGTTGTAGATCTTAGTCTACAGATCCATTTCGCTTCTAGCCCTCTGCATATTGGGTAAGTGGTCAATAGCATGGAACTTGAAATTGGACCCATTGCTTGTTGAGGCACATTCATGGGACACTAATGTGTAGGTTGTGTCACCATTCAGACACGCTCTCCTATGTTCTTGAATGCGTAACTTCAGGGGACGCACTGTGCTCCCCACGTAGATTTTTCCACAAACGCATACAATCACATAAATTACATATCGTGTCAGACAATTAATAAACTGTCTGATGGTGTATGATCTTTTCGTGTTGTATTCAAACGTTTTGGTGACCTGTCCCAAGTGGCAGATGGTACACCCACCACAGGGAAAAAACCCCATCGGGCGGGCAAGCCACGTCTCCGGTACCCTTTTATTGGGTCTTGTGTAACTAGGGCACACTGCCTCTCTGATAGTCCTGCATCTTCTATATATGATGCTCGGATTATCCTGTAAGAGATGACCTACCCCAGGTACCCCCTTCAACAAATGCCAGTGTTTCTTCAGGATCTTAAACACTTCTTGGTTCTGAACGGAGTTTGTCGTAATAAACGACAGACGCTCCTTGTTAGACCTTGCTCTAGGCACTAGTGTTTCTGCACGTTCTAACTTGTTTGCTCTCTCTATTGCTTGTGAGAGAACAGAATCCCTGTACCCACGACGTCTAAGACGTTGTACTGGCTATGGTTCTTATAGTGTATTTCTTCACTGCAATTACGTTTTATACGTACTAGCTCCCCGTAGGGAATTGCTTTCTTGGTGCTCGAGGGGTGCGAGCTTTGAAAGTGTAGTAAACTGTTAACGGCTGTCTCTTTCCTGAATAGCGTGCTCTGCAAGATGTTATTCTGCACATATTAAGAAAGGTCCAAAAATTGAATCCTTGATTGAGACATTGTCATGGTGAAGCTCACATTAAGAGAGTTACTATTCAGGTAGGTAAAATATGATCTGAAAGCCTCCTCCGTTCCAGACCATATGATGAAAATATCATCGATAAAGCGCCCCCCGGAAATTGATGTATTCAATCAAAGGCGCAGCTGCTGGGGCCCATGCGTACACCAACTCTACCCAACCCATGAATAGGTTGGCGTACGAGGGGGCAAATTTGGACCCCATTGCGGTCCCCTGCAGTTGTTTAAACCAGATGTCTTTACAAAGTAAGAGAGTTACCCCAGTTAGGCCACAAGGAACTGGGTAGGAAAGTTATACACAACAAATTACCCCTCTGTGCTTCAATTTTTTTAAGTAGTGTCAATCAAATAGTATCCACTGAACCAAAACCTTCACTCAAAATAACTATATAAAAATTAATATATTGAAATCAATTTATTACATTAAATTCATATTAAAACATGTAACATATTACATAAAAACATTTTTTGTTAAAATCTAATGAAGATGGATTCACCTCGTCAAGGATTTTTTATCATATAATTCAGGATCTCATCAATATTCACATGTCAATATCCAGTTTCACATATATGTTCTATATATCAAACAGTATGACTTTTAAAATACTTTTATACAATTGTGCATAAATGTAAACAAAGATTCAAATTAAATAAAACAAGTGTCGACGCAGCGTTTCAGCGATTTTAACTCCGCCTTCTTCAGGACTTGTAAATCACATATTTCTTTGTTGCTTTAAAAACCCAATTAATCAATCAATGCCTTTGTAGGTCAGGTTAACTTCTGCATGCGTACCCTCCAAATTATGGTGCACGTGCTCTAATATAAGGATATTTTCTTCAAATTATATCCATCCATTAGGTAAAAGGTCTTTGGAAATGTAAGCTTTTTTCAAAATTTCACAGGGCTCCACTGATAGCCGTTTATTTTGTAGGTTATCTGCCCTGATTGAATTTGATTAACTTTCAATTCAATAAGTGCATTCTTTACAATATTTCAAATGTCCTTCGTCCCGAGATACATCTGGTGATGTCCTTTAACTAGTTTTGATCCCCAGTTTCTCTGTTTGCCGGTATCGCGTGTGTCTCGGGCTTCGAATTTGGAGGGTACGCACGCACGCAGAAGTTAACCTGACCTACAAAGGCATTGATTGATTAATTGGGTTTTTAAAGCAACAAAGAAATATGTGATTTACAAGTCTTGAAGAAGGCGGAGATAAAATCGCCGAAACGCTGCGTCGACACTTGTTTTATTTAATTTGAATCTTTGTTTACATTTATGCACAATTGTATAAAACTATTTTAAAAGGCATACTGTTTGATATACAGAACATATATGTGAAACTGGATATTGACATGTGAATATTGATGAGATTCTGAATTATATGATAAAAAATCCTTGACGAGGTGAATCCATCTTCATTAGATTTTAACAAAAAAAATGTTTTATGTAATGTGTTACATGTTTTAATATGAATTTAATGTAATAAATTGATTTCAATATATTAATTTTTGTTATATAGTTATTTTGAGTGAAGGTTTTGGTTCAGTGGATACTATTTGATTGACACTACTTTAATAAATTGAAGCACAGATGGGTAATTTGTTGTGTATAATTAAACCAGATGTCATCATACAAAAAGTAGTTATCTAATATCAAGGATATCATATCAAGTATCATTTTATTGAGGTCATAATGACGCTCTCTGTGATAAGAAGTGCTCTACCGCTCTACAACCCAAATCCTCTCTTATACACTTATACAAGGACTCTACATCCAGCGTGCAGAGCCATAGTGACTCATCCCACACAAGACCCTCTAGTTTGTTGGGCACATCAGTAGTGTCCTTGATATAGGACGGGAGGTTGTGTACCATAGGCTGAAGGAAAGAGTCTACATACTGGGCTATTGGTTCAGGGTGTGAACCTATGCCGGAGATGATAGGCCGCCCGGGAGGAAACTTCTCCTTTTTATGTATTTTTGGCAAAAGATATAAACAAGGATGTTTTGGATGTTCCACCCATAGAAATCTATATTCAACCTCCGACAACAGCCCAATCTCCCTCCAATGGATGAGTTTATCGTTGATAATAGTAGAGGCAAGAGAGCAAGGATTGGAATGCATTCTCTTATAGCAGACCGTGTTGGATAACTGTCTATGAACCTCAGACTCATAGTCCCTTCTATTCATAAGGACAATATTGCCCCCTTTGTCCGCTTCCCGTATTATTAGATCATTGTTATTTCTGATCTTCAAAAGGGAAATTCTCTCTACCTTACTGAGATTATCCTTGGCATATGTTCTGTTTGAAGACAACCTTTTGTTCTCTAATTCATGAAGGCCTTTCGTAACTTGTTGATGAAAGACATCAATACTGGTAAGATGGGCTCCCTGTGGAGTAAACTTACTGCGTGATTGTAAATCACTCTCTATTGTATAATCTTGTTCGATACACAAATCATCCATGACCTGTTCCACAGTACGTGTATTTTCATCATTCAATGAGAGCAACAAAGAAACATTTTTTATGTGAGACACAGATACTTCCGAAGAAACAGATATGTTTGGACCAACAGGTTTATTCACATTGTTAAAAAAAAATTGACCTTTAAGCTTAGCCTGTCTAGTAAACTTAAATAAATCAACATGAATATCAGAAAAATTTCCTTTATTAACAGGGCAAAAGCCTAAGCCCTTGTTAAGGGCAGATAGTTCATATTCATTCAATACGTAGTCGGAAAGATTGACAACCAAATTATCAGTCCCAGGTACCACATTGCTGCTTGTCAATCCTATTTCAGTCTCCCTCCCTACTGTCTGTTTTGTCTCCTCTTCTGGTTTCGAGTCAAGACCCCCTCCTTTGTGTCTGTTCTTTCTTCTCCCCCCTCTTCGGATCTTATGTTCTTTTTTTTGTCTGTTCCCTATTCTGAAGCGTCGAACTTCCTCTAAAAAAGTCGCTGTGCTGTTTAACTGTCCTCTATTTTCATTGGTGGTGCTTGGTCCTGCCTCCTCTATAGAAGAGACGTCCGAGCTACTGATCGCACTTCAGATGCTAGCTGTGTCCTGAGGTATACTCGCAGTTGGTTTGGAGATAACTATATCGTCAAAATGTCTGGCAAACGTGTAAATTCGTCCTGTGGTATAATCCCTATCGTCCCTCTTGATTTTGGTTAACTTGCGTTCCTTAACCATCTTCTGGTGTTTGACTATCTGTTCTTTAAGAATTACATAATTGTCAGTGGCTTCTTTGAGCCCGAGTTGTTTAATCTCATCTTCCAAGTTTTTAATTTCCTCCCTGAGTTTGGCACATCTTCTATCAGAAAGTTGCTCCACCTGTGAGGCTGGGGAAAAATAAAGATGACTTAACAATTATATGTAATCAGAAAATGGTCATAATAGTAGCATTTTATGTGGTGCTGAAAAACCATACATTTTCGTTTCTAAACGGTATTCTTATACTCGATGGTACACATTTTATTAACCTTGGGAGGATGAAAGGCTGAGTAGGCCCTACCGGAGTTTAAACCCGTAGTCCACAGATGGTACACTCACCCAAGCAGCAAACACGTACTTATCTGAGCATCTGGCCATGAAACTATTGATTAAACTATGTAACCTCCAGGACAAGGTAGCAAAGAGAGTGCAGCAATCACCGGAGGTGATTACTATGGGCCTTCAAGTGTTCTTACGGCTGCTGCGCACCCACTGTTATGTACTCTGCATCATGAAATCCATGACAACAAACAGCGTGCCAGACGTCTGATCTCACTTAACTATGCCCAGCTACGCATTATCAGCAACGACCCCAGGCCTCTCACTGGCACTCTCAGCAGAGAGGCCAGGCATTGCATGGTCACGGAAAAAGAATGCGCCTCTGAGTTGTCAGGCAGTGGCTGGAATATGTGTGGGGTGGAAGTTGGGGGGCGGTTGGAGAAATATTGTGTCTGCTGTTTTGAAGTCAAAACAGTATTTAACATATAGCGGTTACAAGTCGTTTGCAAGAAAGCAACATGCAAAACTACATATTCCTATGAAAATGACATTCTAACAAAGCAGTTTTCCAGTGGACGCGCAGCGGCAGTCCTGCTGACTAATTGAAATGTATAAGGAAGGAAAACGCACAAACGTGTGTGAAGAACTGTTCGGATTTTTTTTTAAACAAGCAAGGGGTGGGGAGGAAGTAATTTTAACAAGCGCGGTCCCGAAAGTGAAAGAGGACCGCGCTGCAGCCAGAGCATGGGGATCTCTTGTCTTTATGGGGCCATGTGTTTAAACACATGGCCCCATAAAGATAAGAAAGTGCTTCACGACAGCCGTGAAGCAGGCGACCCAGTCCGGATCGCAAGCCAAAGGGCGGCAACCAAAACCCTCATTCCCAATGGCAGGCCACCGTTTAGCATAAACGGTGACGCCGGCCAATGGGAATGAAGGCGAGCCTTCAAACCCTCTACTGAAACTCCTTATCAGCAATAAATCTCGCCTGAGCGAGCTGCGCATGTGCGCAGCAACGCTAGGCGAGACGTAAAATCAAAAATGTACAGTGACATTGCAGAGACTTGGCAGGAGATCAACACAGGCCAGTGGTGCAGGCTCTGCATCGCCATGCTTGAGACAATTCGTTCTCAACACTTATGTTGACCATGTTTAAAACCTTTGGTGCCATAGAGAGGGCAAAGTCAATTAGCATAACTGCGTTCTTCATTTTGTGATTGGGGATGGGTAGGCTATCCTGTTTTAGGTTTAAACCTAGAATAACTGATAAAACCCCACCGAAAGGGAAATAGCCCTCACCAGTGTAAACATATAAACACTGAAAAAACACATGCACAACCAAAAAAACTAAATGTCATTCAAAGAAAGGAAAAGGAGAGTGAAAGAGTTATTTTTATTTCTTCCTGAAGGGGCCAATACAATGTAACTTTGTTATACAAGGTAGCAGCAAGTAAGACTGGGCTAACATTCTTCTGCTTGAGTTTTGTTATTTAGAGATGTCACTAAAATATTGTTTTCTTTCTTTTGATTTTTTCAGTTTTGTGGTCTTTGGTCCAAAGATGCAGGGTTTAGAAGCATGTTTTAGGTCTTGTTTAAAACTGTAGAGAATCAGGAAATATCAAAATCATATTTGATATTTTGGCTACGTTTGATAGGTATAATGGCTAGGTTCATAAGAATCTTTCCCAGTATGTACCATCACATGTTACCCACAGAGAATGGGTAAAACCCTTTGATACATCAGCCCCCTTTTCTAGTGAGTCAGTATTGATAGTAGGTGAATTGCCAAACACCTCAGGCATTAAACATTCAATGCAAGGTGTAGCGACAGGCAATGTTCCCTCAATTTTTTTTCCTCTGTGTGCGGCAGTGTAAGGTCACTATGCACTGCAGCCAAGGCTATGTGTGCCAAGAAGCCGACCGCTCGAGTGGGTGCAGTGACAGGGGTTCTGAAACGGGGGTTCCTGCTTGATTGTGGAAATAACTGAACTAGGTACTGGAACGCAGGAGGCCTGCTTGATGGGGCAGGCAGGGCTGGACTGGGAACCCAAAGTAGCCCTGGCAATTTTGTTGGACAAGCCACCCCCTTGGGGGCTGGGGGGGCAAGTGTCAAGCACTACTGCTTAACAAAACTGGTCCCCAGCACTGCTGCTTTTGTTACTGGGGGCCGATATTGCAGCATCGCTGCAAAACTGCCCCCAGTAACAAAACCGGACCCCACTGCTCCAAAACTGGCCCCCACCCTTCCAGCCTCCCGGGCAAACGCCTGATGCCTGCTACGGCTAGTCTGGCCCTGGGGAAGGCATTTGTGTTGGTGACTGGTGTACACTGGTTGTGTCATGTTGGAAAGGAACAGGTGCAGTGCAGAGCATCTGCAACCACGACAAACCTACACTAATATATATTAGGAAACTGGGGCAACCTGACTCATTCCACAGCTCCAGTGAACCTCTGCTTTCATAACTACACAGCAACGGCTCAGGGACATCTTAAGAATTTGAGCGCCCTAGGCCAAACGTATTTTGGAGGCCCCTGTGTGGATCAGCTTTGAATTTATGATCCAGTTTCAGCTCTCTCGTGTCCTCTTTGGCCAGATTACAAACAGTGCACAGACACGCTGGTTCAAATTCTAAATGTGTTTATAGTTAATATTCAGGGATAGTGATGTCTTTTTCCAATATTGTAACACAGTAGAAGCTCACTAATACTACTGCAAATAATCACTGTGTGACATCCTCCCATTTCTCATAGCTGAGATCCTGTTTGGATCTAAAAGAAACATTTTGTATGGAGGTTGCATGAAACAAAAACACATTTGTCATAAAATGTCTGTAATAGACTCTCACACATTACCCAGATTAAAAATAAATGGAAAGGAAAATGCTATTTCCAACAATCTGTTTAAGAATTATTCAAGGTCATCAGGGCAAGACTCTGCAGAACAGAGCTGGCCCTTCGGGGTGGGGGGGGTCACTCCACTCTTCAGAACTGATAATCATTAGTTCACTTATCAGCTCTGAAGATGGTTTCCTGGATAGGCAGGGGGAGGAATGTACATAGAAGTCCACCACGTCTGCTTTCAGAATCACTAATTTATGTTAGTGATTCTAAAAGCACAAGTGGTGCTTTTAGGCTTGCTCAGGGCTTTAAGTGGGATGAAAAAACTGGGGAGTCTCTCAAAGGGGTGTGGCTGATGTAATTAAGGGCATGGCTTAAAAACACATAAGCTAAAAACCTGTGCTTAATTAGCATAGTGTGCCGCCCGACTGTTATTGTGCTGCCTCTGTCATTGCATCCAGATATATAATACAACAAGTAACATTATTCCTACAACAAGCCAGGAATATTGGCTTTGTCAATGGTTGCTAGTTGCATAAGATAAATAAGCAACAACTACGACTTGAATATAATATTGAAAATGTTTCAGTTCTGAAATGATCAGACTGTGAAAGAACACCAAAGGCTTTGAGCAGTTGCACTGCTGCAGATTTGAGATTTTTTTTTCACCCTGAGGGCAAAAATGTAGAGCCCGATAGGGACCCGTCTCAGCACCTGCTTTAGGACCCCACCCACTTAAAGCCCTGGGCTTGCTGCATGTCTTCTGTCAATAGAGCGTGACTGCAGGCAGATTGTGTGCATTTTTGAAAGTATACATGTTAATTGCAGCGCCATGTATAGGTATGACAGGCGATGCAATTAACATGAATACCTTACAAAATGCACACAATCTGCCCGCTGCCACGCTCTATTAACAAAAGGCATGCAGCAAGTCCAGAAGCACGACGTGTGCTTTTAGAATCACTAACATATATGAGTGATTGTGAAAGCACACGTTGTGCTTTTAAGCTTGCTGTGTGCCCTTTCTTAATAGAGCGCAGCTCGGGCAGATTATCTGCTTTTTTTTTTTTTTAAAGTATTCATGTTGATGGCAGCGCCCGTCATGCTTCTACAGGGTGCTGCGATCAACATGAATACTGTGCATGTGCGCTTCAAATAAGTATACTGCGCGCTCGGAGTGACATAGGTGCGTGCGCGTACCTTACAGGGAACTGTGGTGACAGGTATATGTGAAAAGAGTGTTGTCACCAAGCATCTGGAATAGTGGTGAAAACATGACACCAGACTTTTGGAAAACATGGAACACAGTGACACTTGGAATGCTGCTGCAAAAATACACTTTTAGTGACTTTGGAACTGCAACATGTTCCATGTTAGAGTGCTTGCCACTTGGTAAGCAAAGAAATGTTGAGCAGCAATTCAGGAAATGTTATTTTACTATATATGAGAAATTGCTTGCAATGATGCATAGAAATGTCCCTTCATCAACCATGGCATTTGAAGTCAATGAAGCCTCACTGTGGTACTCTGCACAAGTTCTAGATCCCTTCCGTAAAGGGGAATTTTCTCCGGACTTTCAAAAGTGCTGCTTCATTTTTGACCGCTTTAATAACTGAGGGCATGTGAGCCCAGTTAAACGCATTTGATTCAGAACCTGTCACAGATAATCGCATTCTTCAGGTGCACCAGTATTGCCATGGAAAGCTAGGTCAGTGGTCCGAGTTACCGAACTGTGTACTGGATGTTTTGGCATTGACCGTCTCAAGTGCTAATGTTGAAAGGGCCTTTTCACAGATAAAAGTTTACATGGGAAGGAAAGAGCGAGCGTGCATGACCAAAGACTCACTGAAAAAGTGTTGTATGGTGTACTACAATAAGTTTGATTTGTAAAAATGTATCTGAAAGAGACACGTTAGTGACAGATTCCTTACCTTAGAATATCCCCAGGTGTCAGGCTGGATCCGGAAAGTTTTTGCGTAGCAGTACCCTTGCGCGTCGGTAGGCGGCGTCGTGCGGCTCCGCGTCCGTCGTCGGCGTCGGGACCGCCGGGATGACGTCGCGGGCAGTACTTAGACGCCGCCCCTGCGCGCTGACGTCAGTTCTTCTTTTCCGTGCCAGTAAGCGCAGATCCGGGAAGAGCAGTGCCCTAGTCACTTTTTGACTATCTTTTTTGTGAATTTTTTCACTGTTTCTTCAACGAGTCTTCACGACTCCTAAGGTGTCGTAGGGATGCCCGGCTTTAAGCCCTGCGAGGAATGTGGTCGCATGATGTCGATCACGGACCCGCACCTCGAGTGTCTCTTCTGTCTCGGCCGAGACCACGACACGAAGTCGTGCCCTGACTGCCGGAAACTTCATCCGAAGGCTTTGTGAGAGCGGTCTCGAAAGCTCCTCGAGGTCCGGCAGTCGGCTCCGCGCCGCACCAAGCCACGGTCCCGGGAGAGGTCGAGGGGCCGGACGCGGAGTCCCCGCCGTTCGTCGGAATCCAAGTCTTCGCGCTCCTCCGGTAAGTCGAAGCACAAGAAGTCTAAGCGGCATCATCGCTCTAAGACTTCGCCTCGCCGGTCTCGCGACTCGGCTGAGGCCCCAGTCGGCACCGTCCCCGCGGCCCCGGACGTGCCTGTCGAGTTACCCCCGCATTACCCGTCCTTCCCGGGTTCGGGGGCGACTCCGGCCCAAATACAGGAGTTCCTGTCGGCCATGGCCCGCCTCTTCGGGCCTCAAGGTCCCTCCGGTGCGCCTTCGGGCCCTGCGGGCCCTGATGGGGTTGCTCCGGCGTCGCCGTCGACTCCGGTCCCGGCGTCGCCAGTCCCACCGGCCTTCATCCCGGCCTCGGCTCCGGCCCCGGCCTCGATCCCGGCTCCGGTGGTGCCGCAACCCCCATCGACGCCGGTTGACCTAACCACGCCTCCGCCGACGCCGATGTCCCCGGTGCCGTTCCTGACGCCGTCCGGGGCTCCGGACGGCGTCGTTCCCCGGTTCTCTCCGGCTCCGGACATGGAGCCGGACCGGCGTCGCCCGACGCCGGTTCCGGCGCCGATGAGACCTTGGGTCCCTAATGTCCCTCCTCCTCCATATTTTGAACCTGAGGAGGACCAGGAGAGCTGGGAGGGGTCTGAGGACCCTCTCACACAACAGTGCGAGTTTGACCCGGACTGGGTTGAGGAACTTGGGGATGCCAGTGGTCTGGACACCTCCCCTGACTCTGGCATGCTGTCTCCTCCCGTGGCTACGGAGGAGGGGGCTAATTTTGCATCGGTGTTGCGTAGAGCTGCTGGAGCCTTGAATCTCCAGCTGCCTACAGTGGCCGTCAGGACTAACCTCCTGACTGAAGTGCTTCAGCCGGCGGCCTCCTCTTCGGAGACTGTGCTGCCGTTCAACGATGCACTCACTGACGTTCTTTGGGTGCCTGGTCCAAACCCACCACAGGGGCTCCTGTGGATAGGAACGTGGCCCGACGCCATCGCCCTGCTCCGGGCGACCCCTGTTTCTCTCCCAACACCCCACCCCTGAGAGCTTGGTTGTCCAAGCCTCTGCCTCCCAAACCGCCTTCCCTACCGCCCCTCCCGATAGGGAATCCAAGCGCCTGGATCACTTTGGGAAGAAGGCTTTCTCTTCCTCCAGTGCTGGCTTGCGGTCCGTTAACACCGCTTGCCTCTTGGGCCGATACACCCACTCCCTGTGGGATTCGGTGGCGACTGTTTTGCCGCAGTGCTCTGAGGAGGTCCAGACACTGCTTACCCGCGCCATTGCGGAAGGGCGTGATGCGGCTAAATACACCATCCGCTGTGGCCTTGACACCGCCGACTCGCTGGGCAGATCGCTTGCAACGACGGTGGCGCTGCGTCGCCACGCCTGGCTGAGAACCACTGGTTTTTCAGGGGATGTCCAGAATACACTCATGGACATGCCCTTTGATGGAATCGGTCTTTTTGGTTCGAAGGCAGACCATGCGCTGGAGCGTTTCAAGGACTCACGGGCTACTGCTAAGTCCCTGGGCCTTGCTGTTGTGCGCCCTCCGCTCACGTCTGCTTTTCGCCCCTTTCGTGGCCACGGAAGGGGCGCCCAGTCACGTCAACAGCCCGGCCAACGGCCCGCGCAGCAAGCGCCTTCGCGTGGCCGAGGACGTGGATACCGCCGTGGCGGTTCGGGCAACCAGCGTGCGGGTCAGGCCACCACCTCCAACCCGTCCGCGGCCTCCAAGCTCTCCTAGTCCCTCCTTTCAGGTGCACAGCACGCCAGTCGGGGGCAGGGTCCGCCATCACCTTCACCACTGGCGTCCTATCACCTCGGACAGGTGGGTCTTGGACATTGTCCGAAGGGGCTACTCCCTCCCCTTCGAGACCACCCCCCCAGCCATGCCACCTCAAATCCACCGCATGTCAGGGGATCACTTGGTGCTTCTACCGAAGGAAGTCACGGCCCTCTTGGCCAAGAGGGCCATCGAGCATGTTCCGACCCCAGAAGTAGGACGTGGTTGCTACTCCCACTACTTTCTGGTGCCCAAAAAGGACAAGGAGGACATGCGTCCTATCTTGGACCTCCGGAACGTCAATCGCTTCCTCCGGAAGGAGAAGTTCAAGATGCTCACCCTAGCTCAGGTCTTGACTGCCCTAGACCCTGGAGCATGGTTGGTAGCGTTGGACTTGCAGGACGCCTATTTCCACATCCCCGTCCTGCCGGCCCACCGGCGTTACCTTCGGTTCACGGTAGGCCTCGAGCATTTTCAGTTCACCGTGCTCCCCTTTGGCCTTACCAGTGCCCCTCGAGTGTTCACGAAAGTGATGGCGGTGGTCGCAGCTCATCTGCGCCGGGCAGGGGTTTCAGTCTTCCCCTACCTCGACGACTGGCTGCTGAAGGCGGGCTCGTCCCAGGCAGTCGTCTCCCACCTCCAGACTACGGCCGAACTCCTGCACTCGCTGGGGTTCTCCATCAATGTGCCGAAGTCACATCTGATTCCCTCTCCACAGCTCCTTTTCATCGGAGCAGTTCTGGACACAACGCAGTTTCGGGCCTATCCTCCCGAACGGCGAGTCCGGGATATTCAGGCTATGATTCCGATCTTTCAGCCTTTATCCTGGGTTTCGGTACGGATGACCCTGAGTCTGCTGGGCCTCATGGCCTCCTGCATCCTGCTGGTCAATCATGCCAGATGGCATATGCGGGCTCTGCAGTGGGACCTGAAGTTCCAGTGGGCGCAGCACCAGGGCAACCTGTCCGATCACGTCCAGATCTCGGAGGGGGCTGCAAAACAGTTGCAGTGGTGGCTCTCGAACCGGCAATGGGTCATGGGCAGATCCCTCTCCCTTCCCCAGCCAGAGCACACAGTTGTGACGGACGCGTCCCTTCTGGGATGGGGCGGTCACATGGGAGAGGCGGAGATCAGAGGCCTCTGGTCTCCGGCGGAGTCCCGGCTCCATATCAACCTTCTGGAGCTCCGGGCGATCCGACTTGCACTCAAGGCATTCCTTCCCTCTGTCAAAGGGAAGGTAGTGCAGGTGTTCACGGACAACACCACCGCCATGTGGTACTGCAACAAACAGGGCGGGGTGGGGTCGTGGACCCTCTGTCAGGAGGCTCTGCGCCTCTGGACATGGCTGGAACATCAGGGCATGTTCCTGATGGTTCAACACCTGGCAGGTTCCCTGAACGCCAGGGCGGACGAACTCAGCCGCAGGTGCATGATGGATCACGAATGGCGTCTTCACTCGGAGGTGGCGCAAGGACTCTTTCTACAGTGGGGAGAGCCTTGGTTAGATCTATTCGCCACCAAAGAGAACGCGCAATGTCATCAGTTCTGCACGTTGGAATTTCCAAGGCGGCACTCGCTCGGCGACGCTTTTCGTCACGAGTGGAGTTGCGGTCTATTGTACGCCTTTCCGCCTATACCACTTGTACCCAGAGTGTTGAAGAAGATTCGGCACGACCGGGCCCAAGTCATTCTTGTGGCTCCGGACTGGGCTCGAAGAGTTTGGTATCCCGAGCTACTCAGTATGAGCGTGGATCCCCCGATCCGTCTGCCTCTTCGGGAGGATCTTCTGTCGCAGCAGCAGGGGACGGTCCTCCACCCGAACCTGTCCAGTCTACACCTGCTTGCGTGGAGATTGAGCGGCAGCAGTTGATTCCTTTCGACTTGCCTCCCGAAGTTTGTGATGTGATTCTGGCAGCCAGGCGTCCCTCCACTAAGGTGGTATACGCCTGCAGGTGGAACAAATTTGTGGCATGGTGCACAGCAAAGGCTGTGAATCCCCTTTCTGCCCCTCTTTCTGAGGTCCTTCTGTTCCTTCTTTCTCTGGCCCAACAGGGTTCTGCCCTGGGTACCATCAAGGGTTATCTTTGTGCTATCTCGGCCTTCCTCAGGCTCCCTGATCAGCCCTCCCTTTTCAAGTCCCCTGTTGTTAACAGGTTCTTAAAAGGCATTACACACCTCTTCCGTTTGTGATGCCTCAGTGGGACTTGAACTTGGTTCTTACCTTTTTAATGTGCGCTCCCTTTGAGCCTATACATAACTGTCCTCTTCGTCTTCTGACTCTGAAGACAGCCTTTCTGGTGGCCATCACCTCCGCTCGGCGGGTGAGTGAGCTCCAGGCTCTATCTTGCAAACATCCCTTTCTGTCTGTTCATCCAGACAAGGTTGTTCTTCGGGCGCGTCCGTCCTTCTTGCCAAAGGTGGTTACTGCCTTCCACATTGGGCAGACCATCACTTTGCCTACCTTCTTTCCGCCTCCGCATCCTTCCAGAGAGGAAGAGAGGCTCCACCGTCTGGACCCAAAACGTGCGCTCTCCTTCTATATCGACCACACAAAACACTTCCGGGTGGATGACCAGCTCTTTGTTGGCTACGTGGGCGCCAAAAGGTCGGGCGGTGCACAAACGAACCATCTTCCGCTGGGTTACCTTGTGCATCAAGACCTGCTATTCTTTGGCTAAGAAGGAGCCTCCTGTTGGGCTGCGTGCCCATTCCACCAGGGCAACGGCTGCTACCACGGCCTTGGGCCGCGGTGTTTCGCTGCCGGTTATCTGTCAGGCAGCTACGTGGGCCTCGCTGCACACGTTTACAAAACATTACTGCCTTGACAGTCAGGTCCGGAGGGACGGCTTCTTTGGCCGTTCTGACCTCCAGGACTTCCTTGTCTGATCTTTGTTCGCAGACCCACCACCGGGGTTGGTATTGCTGGGGTATCTATTCTAAGGTAAGGAATCTGTCACTAACGTGTCTCTTTCAGATGCACAAGTTACTAACTTGTGTAACGATATATCTGTAAGAGACAGTAGTTAGTGACAGATTCCTACCGCCCACCATCCTCCCCGTTCTGCGAACTGATTTCTAGGGTTAAGGACATCCCTTTCAGGGCCCTAGTATTTTTCAGACACCTATGTCAGCTTCTTGCATGGCTCTGCGTTCCTGGCGCGGAAAGTCGTGTACAGAACTGACGTCAGCGCGCAGGGGCGGCGTCTAAGTATAGCCCGCGACGTCATCCCGGCGGTCCCGACGCCGACGACGGACGCGGAGCTGCACGACGCCGCCTACCGACGCGCAAGGGTACTGCTACGCAAAAACTTTCCGGATCCAGCCTGACGCCTGGGGATATTCTAAGGTAAGGAATCTGTCACTAACTACTGTCTCTTACAGATATATCGTTACAAAAGTTAGTAACTTGTGCATTTTGACCTCATATACACTGTCTATATACCATGCACTCGATGCAGAAAGCAAGCAATAATAAAAGCAAAAAGTCCCCTAAACACTGGAAAACACTGTTTCTGTTATTTTTAATGGCGCAAAAATGTGTTCCCACTGATAACCACTGTTTTTTTAAGGTCTTGAAAACACTGAAATACCCCACCAGAATTTATCAAAAATCGAAACTGAAAACAGGAAAGCTTAGGGATGGGCAAACCCTTAGAGATGGTGGTCACATATGTCACCAAGAGGCATCTATGATAGTGCCAATCTGCATCATCTCATTTTCAGGAGGGATTCAACTGAAGCCAGTTCAGGCTTAATCAAAAACCAATGGAAAACGTTGCAACAAGAGTAGCTAGGTAGTTGTACACCACGAGTTGATCAACTTGGCCCAGTGGTCTGTGACATTTGTAGGAGTGATTTGACCCAATGCAGAAATTTGTTCCAGATTCCGACCCTGCAAAGATGAATTTCCGCTTGTTCACTGCAGGAACTGTTTGAGCAGCGGTTCTAAAACTTGCCTCAGAGCACGCCTACAGTGAGGTATGTCCCCGTCTTCACCAAACGAAGGGCTGAAGCTGCTGCGTTCACGCTCCCCTGCAAGGCCCCGGTCGTGTCTGCAGTAGTGTGTGTCCGCTTCTTCGCCTCAGGAACTGTTGAAGCTAATGTTTTCCCGTGCTGCTGCAGCAAGGGTGTCCATGCAGTGGTTCAGTCGGCTCTTCCAGTGCCGTAACTATTGCAGCTGCTACTCGCACATTCTGCTGCAGGTCAGCTTCTTCACCCCACCTCTGATGGCGGCAGCGCTGCTGTACTCAGACTATGCTGCAGGGGGCGCCCCAGTAAAGGTGAATGTCAGCGGCTTCACCCTTAGAACAGTGAAGGCTACAGTGCTCATGGCCAGCTGCAGGGGTGATCGAGTAGGGGCATGTACCCGCTCCTACACCTCAGGAATAGTGTAAACCGCCGTTCTGACACACTGACTCTTCCCGGGAGGGCGGTGAGGGGTCATGCGGCGGTATGTCACCTTCTTCACCCCAGGAATTGTTAAAGCTGGTTTGTTAATGATCTGCTGATAAGTTTCCCCTAACAGGTGTACGTTGAATCAGTGTGGAAGCAGCTGCTGCGGTCGTGTCCTTACCGTTGTGTAGCCAGGCCCGTCACTCCAGGAGCGGCGCGAGCTGCTGTTCTCGCGCTCTGTGGTGTATGTCCTTCGCCCCCGCATCTGTGGAGGCTGCTGTGCTCACGCTTTTCTGCAGATGGCGTTCTTGCAGTGGTGCACGCAAGGGGCTTTGGCCTAGGGTCTGTGGTTGTTGCAGTGTTGACAGGCTGCTGCAGCAGGTGCCTTCGCTGTGGTTCTTGCCTCGCTTCTGCCGTACCTCAGAGTGCAGGTTTCTTAAACAGCTGTATCTGTGTCTGCCTCTGTGTTGTCGTTGAAGCGCTTACACGCTCAAGTAGCATGCTGCACCGTGTGGATCTGTGGAAGAGTGTTGTTTTTGTATTGCATGGGTTTGTGGCACCGATTAGCCCCGCGATGCTTTAGACGTTGAAACTTTCCACTGGGTCATTTTCTAGGTGGTTGGGAAGGACCAACCAAATTATGCGGCAAAGTTAACTAATTAATGCGGCAAGAAAAGATAAATTATCTAGCTTAATGCGACTCATTTTGTGATAGTATTACTTAATTATTTTGTCATTTTTATTCTTCTTAACATTGTCTGGATATAGGTTTCACCTCATTAGTACCAGTTTAACACCGAAATACAGCAATAAGCAACAGAAAGGTGACCCAGTCAACCTTTGCTAAGGCCCTTCCATTGTGCGGCAACTGCGTTTTTTGTAACTGTTTATCCGCTTGAGCAAGAATGTTTTGTTTGTTTGTTAAAATCTGGGGATGATGGATGACTTGGCAAATCCCAAATTATACGGAAAACGTGGCAGCCCCAAAATCATTGCATCATTCCAGTGGCCCTGGTTATGGAGGTGCAGCAGTATGGGGAGGAGGGGGCTGGAGATACGTCTGACTGACTCGAATTACTGTCATTTTATGTGTGATTAGGGTGGGGACAGGGAGGTTCCTGGTGACGGGTATGGCTGCGTGTCCCGCCTGTCACTGAGGAATCAGGCTGTCTGTAGTGAGTGCGTCCCATGGACGCGCCCAGAGCTCACCTCCAAGTCCAGGTCCAGTCTTGCAGCGCCCCTGCGTCCTCAAGGCGCCGGGGCAGCGTTTATTCACGCGTTTACTTGGTCGAAAAGTGGAATGAGGGAGCGCTTATGTGACTGACGATAATTATGGGTTATGTTTATTGCCTCGTTGCCGTAACAGACGTAATCAGCGGCCAGCCTCGCCTGCTCCGGGGCTGGCGCTAACCCGATTACAGGCAGGTGTTTCTTCCGTAAATGTCAGTAACCGATAACTGGGTGGGGGATGGGGCTAACTCGATTACAGGGGAGCGATGCAGCCAGGCCCAGACAGGGTAAGATGGATCGAGGTACTGTAAGGTTTCTGAGATGGTCACCAGGACAGTCTGTAAAATGGAGCACGCCGAGCACAGCCTGCGAGGTGGAGGCGCAGGCCAGCCTGTGCGACGAGGAGAGAGAGCCGCAGCACGGAATGAGGCACAGCGACCGAGAGCAGTCTGAGGGATGGGAAAGGCCCGCCTGGTCTGTGAGGTGGTGGAGGGAGAGCCCGTAGCACCGCGTGACGTTTGAAGTCCGTGTAAGCGAGGGTGCTAATCTAAACTGAAGACTCTCACCCAGGCCTTGTTCTCTCAGCTGTCGCTTCATTGTGCTTCCTGGGGCATGTAGAGGCGCGCCTTCTCCGTGTGACCTCCAGGGATCCTTCGCCTGATGTCTTTCTGTCTCTGGTCTATGCAGATTCCACAAGGCTGGTTCTAGACCTCGTCCTCACTTTTCTCTGGCTCTTTACCACGGACTCGTGTGGGCTCTATTGCTGTCTCTTGAGGGGCCTTTAAGCTGTAAGCCTTACTCACCGCAGGACCTGCCAGACCTCTGTAGCTTTCTACTCCTACTTCAGGGAGTCTCTTGTAAATAAACGAAGATCCAACTCCAGGGTAGCTTAGGTAGTATTTATTAAGATGGTAAGATCAAGAGTAGAAGTACAGAGAGCCCCACCAGGAGCAGCCTTTCTGCTACTCAGCCCATACACCAACTGACACTCTCATTCATCCAATATTCCACAGCATCACCACGCACCAACATTTCACACCGCACTCACTCTGGCTGAGCAGCAAGTATAACACATCTCCCTTCTTTACAGTGAACAAGAACACAATGCAATGGTCCAAGGAAAAGTAAGCATTGGTAAAAGGTACATGCATAGAAATAAGATGAGGACCCATTGCAAAGAGCAGAAGATGACTAAAGGGCAAACAAGTTAAGATCGAAAGCACAGTACAATGGGCATGCACGTTAACATCAAAATGCAAAAAAAAACACAGAAGAAAGTAGCAATTGACTTGAATGTTAACAAAAGATATGAAATGATGGAAAATGACAATGCCCACCCATGTACTCACATTAAAGAAAACAACAAACTGGGCAAGATAACAACAGTCTTTAACCCGTTGCGTGCGCCCGTCGGCCAACGGCCGTCGCGAGCACTACCTCTGTAGTGTTGCGAACGTCTGTTGGCCGACGCGGCCCTGCCCACTCCGCTAAACCGCCGCACCGCGGCGGAATTGCCGCCGCGGTTAAGCGGTTAAGAAAGCAAAAAGACTACACTTACCCACATCCTCTCCCTTTCCACACAAAACAAGCAAACATCTTCTCCCTGTCCAAACAAAACAAACCTGCATTCTACTACATGAAGCGTAACCAACCAAACCCCTTATGCCACAAACAAACCAGCTGGCCTGGCTGAAATGGACGTGAACACACAGGGAACCGAACCTCAACGGTGCAGTACAGATCACCTCACAGCAAAACAAATACACTAACGTGAGTCCATCCCACAGCCACACAGGAGTGGAAGAAATGCGTGAAAACACGCACACACCTCTCAACTATAACGCCAATACAAATGGGTGTAACCTACAGTCAACCACCAACAACATAAAGGTGAAAGACGCGAGTGACCCCTACCCAGTCACACACACACCATACCAACAGGGTGATATGCCTCAATCACCCCATACCCACCAAAAATAGTGGTAGACTAGAGAGGCGTAGCACCTAAAAGCCTTCTCACACACACACCAACGACCGCACACACCATGCCAACAGGGTGATATGCCTCAAGTACCCCACACCCACCAAAAATAGTGGTAGACCAGAGAGGCTTAGCACCTAAAAGCCTTCTCACACACACACCACCAACAGCGAGGGATTCACTTACATGCCCCCTCAACCACACCAAGGTGGTAACCCAGAGTGACTAAACACCAAAACGCCAACTCAGACACCATACTACATCCACCAAAAATAGTGGTAGACCAGAGAGGCTTAGCACCTAAAAGCCTCCTCACACACACACCACCAACAGTGAGAGATACACTTACATGCCCCCACAGCCACACCATGGAGATAACCCAGAGTGACTAAACACCAAAACATCAACTCAGACACCATACCAACAGAGGGTGAATTAACTCAAACTTCCCACAACCACACACAAGTGGTAACTCTGAGTGACTTTAGACCTAAAAGTCAACTCACACACAGTAGTAATCTAAAGAATAAAATTTGACTGTAAACATCCAAAAATACAGCACCAAAAGTGGTTTAGGCAAAGAGTGACGCCCCTTCCATGGAGTTTAATACATTTACAGTATAGCACCCATCCATGACATTTACACAGTTTTTTATAAACAAAACACCCCATCTATGAAGTTAAATTTTTTTAAAAACAAAACAGCCCATCTATGAAGTTTACATTTTTTTTTTTATTGTCTCAAGCGTGGATGTTGCAATAAAATGGGCTAGTAAAGTCATAGTCTGGGGATGCAGGACTCCCAGAGTGCGTTCCAACACTAACCCAGCAATGGAGCAGAGTAGTCACTGCCCCAACGGAAAGCAGCGGCGATTCTCCCAAAAGCGGAGATGTTGCTCCCCCTACACACCCTATCACAAGTTAATGCTTGCATAAACAAAGGGAACGTGAGCCCATACACATGACACATGGCAAGCAGACCTCACCAGATTCCCGTAGCTAAACCGAAACCGCATACCCACACGTGACGAGGTTAGTTCCTTATGCCGGTAAAAGTAGGAGATCAGAGGAACAGAAGTCTTCAGCGGACCAGGCATCCGGAACAGTCATGAGATTCAGAGATGGCAACACGCATGCCAGATGCGTCTCTGGTGGCTCCAGGCACGCACATGCAGCACAGCGCAGCACAGCTTCTCACCACTCCACAAGCCCCCGATAACGCGGCTCGCACTGGACCAACAGCATAGACAGCGCACAAGCAGAAACCGTTGAAAATAGGTGAGTGCTCGAACTCAAAAATAGTTGAAAACAGGAGCAGCGGTCAACCGTTTCCACAGTAGCACCAACACTGCCTGTATAAAAAAAACACTTGGGCATGTCAGCTTCTTCCTCTGCACCACTCACCACAAAGCAGCACCCACACTGCTTGTTTTTAAAAAAAAAAACACTTGGGGGTGTCAGCTTCTTCCTCTGCGTCGCTCACCACATGTCGCTCACCACATGTCACCCATACCAATTCCTCTGGACTGCCGAAGAGTTTCTAAGGTGCAACAAACCTATTTGGCACGCTGGTCACGACTCAGCAGCCCACAACCTCACACCTTGCTGGAAACACAGCAGATCTCCCCACGGTGAACCACTCAAAGACATACGATACTGCCTCATAAATGCAGAACGCTACCAGTCTAGCTTTGATCACTGCAGGTACACTCCTTACAAATCAAAGATGACACACAAAGTTCTGGCACACCCGGGTTGGGGCCGACCGGTCTCGAGGTCACTGGTGGGGCTCAGGGTTGCCTGATTGCTGTTACAAACATTACGCTTAGTTTCAAAATGAGCTGCTTCTGTGGGAAGTTACTTTAGACTTCAAGTTCCAGTAGGTTATGTTTGTTAGGCTTAGCTTCCATCTAGTTCTCGCGCGTAGGTTCTTTTAAAAATTGTTGCCAAAAATGTTGTAAATACATGAAGATCCAACTCTAGGGTAGCTTAGGTAGTATTTATTAAGATGGTAGAAGTACAGAGAGCCCCACCAGGAACAGCCTTCCTGCTGCTCAGCCCATACATCAACTGACACTCTCACTCATCCAATATTCCACAGCATCACCACGCACCAACATTTCACACCACACTCACACTGGCTGAGCAGCAAGTATAACGGAGTCACTCATCAGACCTCTGCTGAGTGGCAGCCTCTGCCTCCAAGAATGCACCTCACTATCTATCTAGAGAACCACGACCAATTCCACCCCCTCTCAGCATGGACTTTTCATCAGCCGCCAGTCACCCGAATGGCTCAATGCTACTAGTCATAGTACTAGCCTCTCTCTACCAGGGCTTTCTCCACTAAGGCACTGCCACCTCCCGAATCTCATAAGGCATTTACTCTTGTCCAAATCGCATTCCCTGGTGCTAGTCTGGGTCCTGCTACCCCTGGGTCATCCAGAGTCCATCTCAAAGTACACAGGTGAACCTCTCTCTTCCTGCCCTTCACCCTGTTCCTTGTTTGTGTCTTGTCTACCTGCTACCCCAGAGTGGCCTAGTGGCTGCGGACCTAAAGATACATCACACAGGATCGCCAGTCTCATTGCCTAGATGTTTATTTGAGTACCCTATCCCCCGCCCTGTGACCTGCTTCATTTGTTGCCCATCATTAATTATCACCATCCCCCTGAGAGTAACCTTTGAGGAACCAGCTTCACTTCTGTGCTATCTTTTAAATGGGCTGGCTCTCTGCGATGACTTCTGTGGCTGCTATAGATCCAGGGACCAACACTGCACCATGGCCTTTATATGAAGCAATCCTCTAATAAAAACTAACCACCTTCTTCCAGAGCCATTTTGTTTTTTCTAGATACTAGCTATCAAACGTTTAAATGAAAAATCCTTTAATTTCTGGTGCTATTCTGGAATTTTGGTAAATTCCTACAAGCAGCCACCTTCAGATATTATACACAGTACTTTCCTTAGTATTCAGTTCTAAAAGGCAAAACCCTAGTGTTCCTCTGTATGCAGGGCCGTTTCTACCATTAGGTAAGACTAGGCGGCAAAATGGCTAGGGCGGCAAAAGGGGGGAATTTCTTTTAATTTTAACCTACGAAAGTAAAGCTAGGCGGCCGCCTAGTCTTGCCTAATGGTAGAAACGGCCCTGCATGCACACTGCTGACTACCACTACCTAATGCGTCAGAAGAGGAAGTGTGCTTTAGCACGTTCAATTGATAAACTCGAAAAAAGTATTGGTGATACAAGACATCTCACAAACACGCACATTTCGCATCTAAACAAAATGTATTTTCAGTAATCCAACCGCAAAGTGGATACGTACTCAAATACGCCGACTTTTGAACAAAAATAACCCCTCCTCATCCTAAATTAAAAAGAAGAAGAACCTGTTGCATCGCCAGAACCCTCAAAACTATGGAAAACTATGAATTTCCATCCAGTCTTAAGGGCTTAGGGTGCGTATGCGCACCACGACTGACTCACCAGCACGGTTGATTCACGACTGACCTAGAGAAGCGTCCTTTCACTGCACCGGAAGGACTAACGCTCTGTAAGAAGGAACACAAATAAGGGGTTGAGAGACCAGCCACCAGGTGCGATCAACGGGTGGATAGATTTCCTGGAAGTGTCTTGTCTGTAATTTTTCCATGAAGAAGTGGGTGAGCTGCAGCGAACGTCTCTCGTTTTCACCGTTCATATCCCCAGGGACATGCTATGGTGCCGTCGTTCCTCGTTATGCGTTTTTGCCTGGCCTGTAGATTTTTCTGCACGACGGCTTCCTACGCCGTGCCCTGTGTGCTCTGCATGATTTTTCTGTCCCGCAGATCAGTGCTGCAAGTTGTTGATCTCCACCAGACTGCTCGTCCCGGTCCTGCAACAATTCACTGCGGAGTTTAATGAGGAGAGAGGACCCGGGAGAGGAGGTGATAAGACTGGGGAGTTCAGAGAGGAGAGGTGCAGAGGAGGACCAAAGGGAGAGAGAGGGGAGAGGTGCAGAGGAACAACTGCAAACTGATGCGTGAGAAGAGCTGAGGGAAACGTGCAGAAGGAGACACGAGGGGTGAAGAGAAAGACCCGCAGGAGGAGAGGCGCACGGGGTGATATGTGAGGGTCAGAGGGAGCCATGCACGCGGGGCAGTGACTTGTGCAGAGAGCCCTGCAGAGGAGAGAGGGGATCCGGAAGGAGGCCTCCTGGAAGAGAGGCGCCGAACACCGAGGTTGCAGGGATAAGAAGGGAGCGCAGGAGAAGAAGTAAAAGGTAGGAGGAGGAAGCAGGGAGCGCTCCAGGGTAAGCGAGAGGCGCCGTGGGAGAAGCGAGAACTGCCGGGTGAAGGTGGGAGTGCCGGCATCGGCATGTGGGATGAGAAGGGCACGAGGACAGAGAGTTCAATGATCCATGCAAGAGGGATGGGGCACCGGTGACGCGAGAGCAAGGACACTACTGAGGACTGTCACTGAGCGAGAGGTGCTGAGCGGTGCTACCCACGGAGAGGCACTGAGGACTAGCACTGATTGAATGATAGTGAGGGGCACTGAGGACTGGCACCGAGGATTGGTACTCACAGAGGGGCACTGAGGACTGGTACTGAGCGAGGTGTACCGAAGACTGGCGCTGAGGACTGCTACTAACAGAGGGGCACTGAGGACTGTCACTGGAGAGGGATTATGCGGACTGGCACTGAGCCAAGGGCACTGAGGATTGGTACTCGTGCAGGGCCACTGAGGACTGTTACTGAGCGAGCAGTACTGAGGACTGGTGCTTAAAGAGGACTGACCCTGAACAAGAAGTACTGAAGACTACTATTAACGAGGGGAGGGGGTAGGGGGTCCGAGGACTAGTATTTGTGAAGGTCATTGAGGACTGGCACTGAGGGGAACTGAGACTGGCATTGAGCGAGGAGCACTGAGGACTGGCACAATAGGGAGGGGTATTAAGGACTGGCACTGAGAATTGGTACTCACCGAGGGTCTCTCAGGACTGATACGGACCAATTGAGCATTGAAGACTGTGTTGAGTGAGGGGTACAGAGGACAGGTACTGACCGAGTGAGGCCTGAAGACTGTGTTCACTAAGGGGTACTGGTGGCAGGTACTGACCGAGTGAGCATTGAAGACTGTGTTCACTGATGGGTGCTGAAGACAGGTACCTACCGAGGAGCATTGACGACTGTGTTCACTGTGGGGTACTGAGAGCAGGTACTGACCGAGTGAGCATTGAAGACTGTGTTCACTGAGGGGTACTGAAGACAGGTACTGACACGGGAAGGGTGTCCGGGCAGGATGAGCTAGACAAGACTCTCCATCATCGGACATGGAATCGGAAATATCTGCTCCTGAAGTGGGATCGCTTTGTGGTACTTCATTTTTCCCAGTCTACTGGAGTCTCGGCAGTTGCTCTACTCGTCTCCTTTGCTGTCCCTTCTCTCTCTTGTGTCTCCTCTTCCTGCTCAGCCTAGTCGTTTTCACAGACCAATTCACGACAAGCTGCTCTCTTTATGTTTCGTATGCTTCAGGAATGTTTCAGCTAACAGGATTTTACCTCCATCATACACAAAAGCTTTCTACAAGGTTCAAAATACAGATTTATCCTGTGCTAAATCTCAGTGCCGGTCACCAATGTGTGATGTTCTCATTGAATAAGTAGACCTGTTGATCTAGGCTTACCTTGCACCACGTTTGCTAAGTCTAAAACTCATCCTTCACAATAGGCTAATTTTTGCTCTACAATCAATCCCTTCTCTCCCTTTGGCATAGGCCATGGACAAAACATCTGTTCCTGAATTGTGAAAAAAACAAGGTAGTAGTGATACAGGAATTGCACCTCCTATTGATATGCGTAGTTGTGGGTGAGTACAATGAGAAAAAAATTGATTTGGTTCTTTCCAAGTATCATGCATCCTACTACCAGAGCTGCAAACAACAGTAGGCCGAAGGGGTCCTCTGTATAAATTAGTCATGAATGAAGATACCATAGCACTCAGGGTAGACCCATGATCCAGGACCATTATAAACAATGGGGTATTCCCAAATAGTCCCTGGACCTGGGTATTGGTTATTATAAAGAAACAGTGGTCCTGGACCAATTGTTCAAGGAAGAGATAGATTGACAGAATTATCAACTTATTTGAGCTTACATTAATCAGCTCCCAAACGTCTGTAAATCGTAAAAATAAATGTGCAGAAAAACCACTAAGTATTATTACAATATATTTATTTAGTCATTGAAAGGAATAATCATTAGAGGGTCAAGAAAAAAAGGAGAATGTTCTAGAGAACGTGTAAGAAAAAGTGCTCAAGTGTATATATAGGAGTCAAAAGAGCTCAAAGTGTGTAGAAAAGTAAAGGGCATATATTTAAATAACTGTACAAAACTGATATCCAATAAACAGTTAGATGCAACCTGGCCACATGCAAATTATTAATTTGAATTTGTAAGGAGAATTTCCTTAAGGCTGTAAACAGGGGTAATGGGGAAGGAAATTGGTCCAGGTGCGATAGGGGTAAGCGTCGACGTTTCGATCCGGCTTATCGGCAAACGAGGGACTTTAATACCTCAGCTATGCGGATCTTCCTCAGGACAAGGGGACAGGTGAAATGACCCTCATTAATCTTGCAATGCTCAATTGGAGTCCAAAACCTGGTTACACCAATGCCCATGAAGTGGCAAGGGCCAACTAAGGACAATTCCTGTTATTCAGTAGATATAAACTATGGCGGTGGTGCCCAAACCATCCATGGAACATAATATTCTGGCCCGTGTGTGTGGCAAGAGTTTGCTGAATAAATCAGGCAATTCGGGGCACAGCGTAATTTTGCAACTGGAGACGATCTGATCGACGTCCTTACTCCATCGCGGTAGCAGCCACCGCGATGGAGTAAGGACGTCGATCAGATCGTCTCCAGTTGCAAAATTACGCTGTGCCCTGAATTGCCTGATTTATTCAGCAAACTCTTGCCACACACACGGGCCAGAATATTATGTTCCATGGATGGTTTGGGCACCACCGCCATGGTTTATATCTACTGAATAACGGGAATTGTCCTTAGTTGGCACTTGCCACTTCATGGGCATTGGTGTAACCAGGTTTTGGACACCAATTGAGCATTGCAAGATTAATGAGGGTCATTTCACCTGTCCCCTTGTCCTGAGGAAGATCTGCATAGCTGAGGTATTAAAGTCCCTCGTTTGCCGATAGTCGGATCGAAACATCGACGCTACCCCTATCGCACCTGGACCAATTTCCCCTTCCCATTACCCTGTTTACAGCCTTAAGGAAATTCTCCTTACAAATTCAAATGAATAATTTGCATGTGACCAGGTTGCATCTAACTGTTTATTGGATATCAGTTTTGTACAGTTTTTTTAAATATATGCCCTTACTTTTCTACACACTTTGAGCTCTTTTGACTCCTATATATACACTTGAGCACTTTTTCTTACACGTTCTCTAGAACATTCTCCTTTTTTCTTGACCCTCTAATGATTATTCCTTTTAATGACTAAATAAATATATTGTAATAATACTTGGTGGTTTTTCTGCACATTTATTTTTACGATTTACAGACGTTTGGGAGCTGATTAATGTAAGCTCAAATAAGTTGATAATTCCATGATCCAGGACAGCATCTTACTCACTTGCTTGGGCTTTGTATGACCAGTTTTAGACTTGTATCTTACTACTGCAATACTTTGATTTGAGGATTTTACGTACATTACTTCGTGTCCTTGGTATTCATCGAATTTCCATTAGCCATGAAAAGGTCACGTATCATGACGAAACACATGTCCATATGTTGTCATCACGAGCAGAGCACATTATCTCCCAGTACCTAAGTTCCATTATTCACCAAATTGGATATTGTTACTTTTGACATTTACAGAGGGCATATTTTCCTATTAGCATGGCATGGCATTGCTTTGCTTATAGCAGTCCAGGGGTGATATTCCAAACGAATCCAAGGTTCCTACAGAGACCAAAGTATGTATGTGCTAATAAAGTGGCTTTCTTTATTCTGTGACAGTATTTGGGATTGAGACTCCTAATGAGGCTTCCGGAAAAAGAAAGGACAAATATTAGTTACTACTGTCGTTTGGTATAATAATATGAAGCATAAAACATTTATTGGCATCAAGAGAATACCCGCTAATTGTCAGGGGTAGCTTGGAACCCAGATGACGTCTTGTAGGAAACTGAATCCTGAAAACCACCATAAAGTATCATATTCTTGGAAATCTTCAGAATACCCCAGGGAAGGAGTGTTAACCTCAGCAGTATGCTCTCAGTAGGATAACCAACATAATCACATCTGTTTTCCCCAAGAGAGTAGGACACTTTCAAGTGCGCTTCCAAGAAAGGGAGCAGCAGGCAGATGGACAAAATGGAGCCGTATTGCCAGACATTGGGGCCTATCCACCAAGTTAAATTTACACATGAATAAATCTACTTGTATAAATTTACTCCTACACTTTGTAATAAATTTACTACTTTTGGCTATTCACCATTTCTGAGTGTAAATTAACTGCAAAGTGTAGCCTTGCATGTCTTCATCTCCTAAAACCAGGGGGTGGAGCCAAATTTACAAGTGTAAAGTTACTACTAGAAACTTTTCACATGTAGGCAGAGGTTTTGTAGAACAAGATTTTAAAAATGCTAGAACAATATTACCTTAATTTGGTATTCAATATTTAATTAATTTAAATATATTAAAATACAATTATTTTTTAAACCTGTATTTAAAAAAAACCTCAAACCAAAGTAAAAAGTTTATTTATTTAGTAACTATTAAAATTGACTAAACTGTATATACACTATTCATTTCAATTTATATAATTATTTAAAAAAAGATTTATTTTTAAATTAAAAAGGTCATTAAAATGCTTTATATTCTATTTATTTATTATCTATGTCATTTTTTTAACATTCAGTTGCATTCATATATATTTTTAAAAAGTCAAAAGAAATTATTTAATTTTAACATTACTTCCACCGAGGTTCTAGTTTAAGTCTCTGCCTCCATTATTTTGTATGGGCGGGTGTCGCTGTAACAGGTGCAAGCCAGGTGTGGTTCTGTGCTCTCTATCAGTCTGGGCTGTAGTTTAATTTTTGCTGTTTTGGGTTCTTTTTTACTCTAGTACCTGCAGAAGTGCATTTTTTGAATAAGATTTGGCTTACTCTTCTGGGTGGGTGCATGTCCCTCCCTATAACAGTCCTTACTCCCCCTGAGCCCTTCCCATTTTGTTGTAAGATTTCCTCATTTTCCAGCCTCTGTCCCTCGTCCCTTCCACATTTACTACTAAAACATAGGCGTACATGTGTGGGGATCCCTACAGTTAGGGCAGATATCTCCACAAATAAGATAGGAGAGGGGTAAGACTGAGACCTCCACACATAGATTAGTGAAGCATTTTGTAGTATGTGTGTAGTACTATGCAATTTGTGAATAGGCTACAATGTTGATTTTGCAGGAGTGTGTGCCTAATGAACCCCATACCCTGGAAAAAACCTGAATACAGATGAGCATTCGAGCCTTGGTGCTTCTTGAAAACTTCAATACTGATTTGTAGTCAAACTTCTTCCAACTCATGGTTTAAAAGCCCAACACTATTGCATATGAAACAACACTATTGCATAGAAAACCATGCCTTAAATACAAAATTGGATTTTGA
Organism: Calotriton arnoldi; assembly: GCA_963921515.1. NCBI lineage: Eukaryota > Metazoa > Chordata > Amphibia > Caudata > Salamandridae > Calotriton > Calotriton arnoldi. Next base: position 145,466 of record CAWUFW010006494.1, on the reverse strand, counting down.
AAACTGTTCAAAGGGCATGTGTGGGACAGTGTCTTTTTTTTTTTTCTTTACAAAATTAAGAGTTTTTGCACAAAGGTGCAATAACAATTTACAAGGCTATTTGCTGGCTGCTCTGAGTATCATAGGTTACCAAGCACCAGGGTTGATGGGACAGGATCCTTATCTCATGCGGAGCTAAAGGAATCTTTAACAAGCATTTGCAATGCAATAGGTCTCGCAGTTACGCGAGTTTAAGCTATTGGCATTGTAAATTACAATGCCTTTTATTGATGTTTTTAAAAAGAAAACAAAAAGTAAAGGCATTGTTATTTGCAATGCAAATAGCTCAAACTCGCGTCAATGCGAGACCTATTGCATTGTAAATGCTTGTTTTTATAACTGTTAGCAATTTATCATCAAATATGTGTACATGCATTCCTGAACATTTGATATAATTAGCATTCACATGTACCCACTACTTCACGTTAGAACGTGTATACGCGATTGTGGTCACTAGTCTTCTGTTGGTGTTTATTCTTTTAAACTTTCCATGGGTCTTGATGGGTTATCTTTTTTTCATATCTATTGTCACCTGTTATCACAGCTCGCATGTTTTGGTTGGTTTAACTCCGATCATGCATACACACTGCCTTGCATTTCATGACGTCACGAGGTTGAATGAGGTTATCCTGTGGCAACTTTCTCCAGGTAACATGCAGCACATAAATCTGGATTCCTATTCGTAGGCAGCGTCGCCCACCGCAGGCACCATTAAGTATTGATGTTTTGCTTCTTTTGTTTGTTCTTTGCAGTTAACATTGAGTAAGCGGGCACATTGTTTCAAGTGGGCTCCGTTGTTACGAGGATGTGTCTGTACAGCACCTCGTGCCGCCACCACAGGTACTGAGTCTCACGCGCATCCTTCAGATTGCAATTTCATGACACCACGCGCATCACGGAGTTTTAAAAGACAGCATTTTATTATTGCAGGCTTGCGGTTTAGCATTTAATGAGCACACTCCATATTGAAGTTGTTGGAACAGCCGTGAGAAGAACGGTAAAGTAACAAGCTGTCGCCGTGAGAGACACGTGCACATCGCCTGTCCGGGCGCGTGCACAGCTCCTGTCCCCCTTCGGACGCCAAACCCACAACAATAGATCTCGCCAAGGCGACAGCGCATGCGCTGCGTCGCTAGGCGAGACCTAAAAAAATGACAAAAGGGTCATAAATGGTGAGTTTAAGCAAATACAGAAGAGAAGCACATAAAATGTCCTTATTGGCCTTTTTTTCTCCTGGCATCATCCTAGGTTAGTTAGTGCAAAAAAATAAGGACCCCCTGTAACCGATAAAACTTTCCTAGGACAGGGAAAATGCAATTGTAAATCAAAATCGCTAGGCAACAATATGGTCAAATAGGAATGAAAACAGACCTAAATCAAGGAACTAATCAAGGAACAACTTAAGGTACCAATGTACCAAGAAGCGAGGCTGCTCAGCATCAACAAGGTTATGGAAGCAGTCTTCTCCAGGCACTACACAAAGCTCTGAGACGCTGCAGTAAAAGGTGGTTCATCCAGTCTCTCTTTCTGGGCCTAGAGCTTCAGGCCCATTGTGCTTGGAGGTCAAGAAACACCAATCTCCATGCTTATGAGTCAGCGGACCATGTCTCACTTTCCTCTGGTGACTTAGGAGACTTACTCGAGAGAGTAGAATTCATTTGTCCCCATCAACGGCCCGGCCTGATTAGGCATGCTTTTCTGACTACTCTGCCCTTGCAGCTGAATCCAGCCCCAGTGCCTTGCAGGTGGCAAGTTAGTAGGGGCAGAGAGACAAGAAGAAGCATATAAGGAGAGCATCCTCTAGTGTTAGGATACACCGGGTGTCCAACTGCTGAAACAATGGAGGTATAAGAAATGCAGCTGCTGAGAGGAACCAGCTGCTGCTGAGCCTAGTTCACTTGCCAGCTATCTGCAGCAGTCACCTTAACACCAGAGGTGCATCAGATTCTGTAGTTTGTGATCCCTTCCTGTAGAATTAGGTCGTGGAGAGAGAGGACATGGTCCCTGTGTCCCTAGTACAACTAAAGCTCAGAGACCTTGGTGGTTCATCTCCTCTAGACTCAGTCAATTTTGGATTTTCCCCAGGTGCCCATTATAAGAGAAGGTGGCCCTATGGCAGACGGGTTAAGAATCACCAAATGCATCTCATCATGAGCAGCTGGATCAGAAGTTGCCCAAAAGCTCCCAGCTCCCCTCCAGTGCAGTCTTCACTGATATGCTACCCTTCATGTTCAGCTTGTTCTCCTTCTTGTGCTCTCCAAGAGCAAAGGTGAACACCAGGGATGCCATTCTGGTTGCTTCTTCTCAGGTTCATGCTCCAACGCTGCTCAGGCCTACCTTGGTGCAGCTTATGCACCTGAGGAACTTCCAGAAGCTACAGTCCTGTCTCTTTCGTAATCTCCGGTTCCAAATTAGTCTCCCACCGAAGCCCACTTTTTGCCCTGCTAACAGGGACCTTAAAGAGATGTTCCTGTTGTTTTTCCCACCATGTCTATGTCCCACAAGATACTATGCTTCCGTCATTCAGACAGTGGCCTGACCAGTACTGGAGACTATGAAGACCTGCTCTGATTAGGTGCTACCATTTGTACAAGATCCAGGCTTTCGAGCCACTGTCCTTTGAAGCACTGGCACCACCACTGGAGAATTGAGAACAATAGCTGTCTAGTTCCAGCGATGGTCATTGATCCCTTGACCTCGGTCATCCACAGGCTGTGGATATATAGAGAAAGCCATTTTCTGAGCCATCGACCTCAGTCATTGGACAGAAAATTATGAGGCTCCTAAAGACATGCTTGTGCTTGTCTTCTGAAAACTAACCAGCTCAGTCTCGGTAGTAAATGATGCTTTCCTAAAATGCAAGATATTATTCCCCTGCATGGACCAAGAGGCCAAATGTTGTGAGACATATGGGAAGGAAATGCACTGTCTGTCAGTCTCTTCCTCACTTTCTACCAGTGACATGTATGTAACCTTTACCAAGAGTTTTTAGTCCAGCAAAGCCTTTACCCAGCATGTGTCCTTACCCCGCATGCTTTTACTCTGTAAACTTTACTCCTCAGGTAAGTGTTTTTTTTGGGTTATGGGGTGGGTAGAGCAAAAGAGGGTAAGGGGTATTTTACGGTTAAGGGGTGGGTAGAGTTTAAGGGGGTAAAGGTTATTTTAGGGTTGAGGCGGGGTAGAGGTAACAGGTGGTTTTAGGGTTAAGGGGTGGAAGGAGTAAAAGAAATGGGTAGAGGTAAAAGGGGGTAAGGGTGATTTTAGGGTTAATTGTTGGGTATAGGTAAAGGAAAATTTTAGGGTTAAGGGGTGGGTAGAGGTAAAGGGGGTAAGGGCTTTTTTTAAGCAGGGGTTGGGGTTACTTCTCAAAAAAGCACTATAAAAAAGGGGGGTTTGAGGAATACCCCACCAAAATAAGACAAAAAGGGGCTTGCGGGAGTCCCCCCAATAATATATATAAATATATACGTGTGTGTATGTATATTACCTACTGGCGGTCTTCAGTAGGTAGTTATAGTTAGGACCTAGTTTCCAAAGGAAGACCGTTTTTTGTTTTGCCAATAACTTTAGTCCTGCTCGACAAATCTTCACGGAATTTTCAAAACATATACTTTAGTTGGCTCAGCTGCTGTGTTGAAAGTTTCAGGGTGATGTGTCAAGTGGGGGCCGAGAAAAGGGGGGTGTCCCAAAACTTGTTTCCCAGTGTTCATTACTATAGGATCTTTGAACAAGCCTACAGCCCAAAAAGCTTGACGGAATTACACAAAATTTGGGAGAAATGAAGATTTGGTTACTCAGATCATGATTTTTGTGATTTAGTGTAAATTCATTCAGTAGTTTTTAGAGATATTAAAGGACAAAAAATATAGATATATAGGGACGCTGATCCTCCACAGATCAGACAGTCCCCGTGCTGAAATCTGATTGGCTGCTAACACTTCAACCAGGAAGTGTTGGCAGCCATCTTGGGACTCTGCTTGAGCTGAGTCCAACAAAAAAAGATTAACAAAAGAAAAGGGGCCAAGTTAGGGACACCCTAAGCCCCTAGATATGGTGCAGGGGTCCCCCAGCGACTCTGCCATGGCTAAAATGTTTTTTTTTTTTTTAAACGCTGAAAAATCCACCCATGGATTAGCTGACTTTTCCAAAAGTCTCCTGCGCAGTTCCTTTACTTTGCCACCCAGTGGGCCAGGTCCTGGGGGCTTTGGAGGCTGAAAAACAAGGGGGGTACATGCCCCCCCTCCCAGGGCTTTTGGTAGTCCCGGGGACCGTTACCTCCATGGGGCCAAGATAGGAAAAAATGCGGGGGGCCACGCAGCCCCCCCTTCACCCTAGGGACCACGCCTATCTGGAGCAAAAGTAAAATGGGGGCCCACGTAGCCCCCCTGAAGCCTAAGGGCAAATGTACTTTATTACAAGCTGGGGTGCCCATGTTGCCCCCGCAGTCCGGGGACCGCCACCTCCCGAGAGCAACCATTAGATTGTATGGGGGCTGTGTGCCCCCGTGTTCTCAGGACCCCCACCTCCCTGTATAAATAATGTAAATAATGAAGGGCGTCCATCGTGGACCACCAGCCCCGGGGGACCACCACATCCCTGGGGCTAAAATAAATGTTGGAGCGGGGGCCACGTGGCCCGCACCGAGGAGCCCTAGATGGGCCTGATGACCCCCAACACCCAGGGCCGGCTGCTGCTACCTCCCGAGGTACCTTCCCTCCGAAGGTAGCTGTTGGCTTTTGCTTGATGGGAGCTGAAAGCTCCCACCAAGCAAAAGCAAACATAACGCCGCTTTCTGCAAGCCGGAGCTATCAAACAGCTCTGGCTTGCAGAAAACTGAGTTTTCATCTGTTTCCCTGCAAGCAAATATGCGTGTAGTGAAACAGATGAAAATATTTCTCCGGCAAGCAGGGAGCTGCTATTTCAAGCTGGGACTGCGGAGGCCTTGAGGCTCCCCCTGCGGTCTCCAGGAAGAGGAAAAGGAGGCAAAACAAAGGTGAGCAACAAGCAGATAGAGACAGAGTAAGGGTCAGAAATGAGTAGAAAGGGGCAGAATAAAGATCAGCAACAAGCAGAAAGAGGCAAAATAAAGGTGAGACACGAGCAGAAAGAGGCAAAATAAAGGTCAAACGAACAGAAAGAGGACGAATAAAGGTCAGCAACGAGCAGATAGAGGCAAAATAAAGATGTGAAACGAGCAGGAGGCAGATTAAAGGTCAGAAACTAGCAGAAAGAGGCAAAATAGAGATCAGAAACGAGCAGAAAGAGGCAAAATAGAGAGCAGAAATGAACAGAAAGAGGCCAAATAAAGGTCAGAAACAAGAGGAAGGAGGCAAAATAAAGGTGAGATACAAGCAGAAAGATACAAAATAGAGATCAGAAACTAGCAGACAGATACAAAATAGAGATCAGAAACTAGCAGAAAGAGGAAAAATAAAGGTTAGAAACGAGCAGAGAGGCAAAATAGAGTTCAGAAACGAGCAGGAAAAGGCAAAATAAAGGTGAGAAACAAGCAGAAAGAGGCAAAATAAAGGTCAAACAAAGAGGACGAATAAAGGTCAGCAACGAGCAGATAGAGGCAAAATAAAGATGTGAAACGAGCAGAAAGAGGCAGACACTCTCAGAACCACTCACAGACCCATTCACTCATGCATCCACTTACAGCCTCACTCATACTCTCACCCACTTCCAAACCTACTCATACACCCATTGACACACTCATGCACTCGCACACTCCGTGTCAAAGGTTAGTGGTACAGTTAAGAAATAAAATAAAAAACCGTACCAATTCACTTAAAAAACCAAAGGTTGCAGGGACGTTCTAGTTAGGAAATAGAATTTAAAAAAAACACAGGAATTCACTTAAAAAACCAAAGGTTACAGGGACGTTATAGTAAGGCTCCGATTTCACTCGTACAAAACCAGTGAAATTCAGCAGTTATAGTTACCTGAGCTAACTATAACTTATGCTCCAGCAATGCACTTCTTTTTATGACCTCACATATTACATCACTCATGACATGGGCTGCAACATCACTGATGACATCTCAAATGACATCACTGATGACATCATCCACAAAACCACTCACATCCCTATACAACCTCTCATATGCCCACCCACACAACCGCTCACATGTGGTTTTTGTTTGTTTAACACATAAAAACATTTAGAAAACACTCACAATCACTGGATGATGTCATCAGTGATGTCACTGGCCATGTCATGAGTGATGTAATATGTGAGGTCATAAGCAGTGCATTGCAGGGGCGTAAGTTATAGTTTGCTTCGGTAACTAGAACTGCTGAATTTCACTGGTTTTGCACAAGTGAAATCTGAGCCTAACTATAATGTCCCTGTAACATTTTGTTTTTTCAGTGAATGTATATATACATACATACATACATACAATTCTTCTCCAAATGACAGTCATCCCAAGGTGCAGCCTTGACACCAGCCTCCGTGTAAAAGTATCCACAAAGTTTATTCCTTCTTCGGAATAAAGGCGCACTCACCAATCCGTGTTGCCAAACGTGGTATTTATTGTTCAGACGGCAAACCTAGGCCTTGATCTCACACACATACACATATATAGTTTTAAAAAGTTAAAAATATATTTGAGAAGTAACAACTTGTTATAAAGGCAGTTATTATTTTAAATGTAACTGCGTAGTAAACACATGAGTAGTAAGATCCGCAGAGTAAAGGATGCTGAGTAAAAGTGTTCGGACTAATGTCTGATATTCCCAGTGGCATCATAGCTGTCAACATCCAACCCTGAGGCCTGAGTTGGACCGCTGCCCCTCATTGGTCCTAGCCATACATACTCATGGACATAGGCTAGGACCAATGAGGTGCAGCGGTCTAACTCAAGGTTGGATGTTGATGGCTGTGATGCCACTGGGAATTTCAGACATTAGTCCACAGACTTTCACTCTGCATCCTTTACTCTGCTGATCTTACTCCCATGATGATGCTTAACTTGGGCAAGGAGAGAGCTAAGCGGAATGTGCTGATGCCTTGAATCTCATTGATATTGGTACCAAGGCATGAAGTCTGCTTTGTCTTTGAACGGCTAGCATATCGGAAGAACTTGGCCGACTTATTATCTGAGAAGACCCTGCAGCCAAATAATGTGGCATTTAGCCAAAATGCTGAGTGCCATTCAAGCAGTATTACTGAAACTACAACCTTCCTTTCACCCAGTAAAAGCCTTCCAGCCTTTCAAAGCTAAGGCATTGTTCTATTCCAGATGCCCAGAAAGATGGCATCTTACTAAGGTTTCAGCTGAAGACAAAGCCATCATTCTTCAGGAGAAAAATAAGCCCACTTGCACAGCTTTGGCATAGGCAAAGAAGTCCCGTTGAATTACTTGAGTATCTGTCACCATTTTTGGCACCATCTCGGGAGACCTTTTCCACTCCATACCAGGAAGTCTTGTGGCACAGCTGTTTCAGACATTTTTTCTGTATTTGTTATTTAATCTGTCCCTACGTGTTACTGTTATGTGTTCTACTTCATTATGTATTCTAGTTAGGTCAACTTATGATGAAGAGCCATATCTAACCAGAGAAATTAGAAATAGCTGCCCAATTAATACTAATAATATAATTATTAGGGAAACCATAGTAGAAATTTTACAGCATTTGCTCTATGCCATCTTCTACTGAGAACAAAAATTAAAAATCAAAATTCGAAACCAGGAACCAAAAATTAGACTTTGGATAAAAGACAGTTGCCTCAAACTCAACTCGGACAAGACCAAAGTCCTCATCCTTGGACCCACCCCTCAGCTTGGGACGACTCCTGGTGGCCCACCGCATTGGGAACCTCCCCGGGGAACACGCACAAAATCTCAGCATCACACTGGACTCCTCGCTCACAATGAACCGACAGATCAACGCCGTATCCTCATCTTGCTTCCACATGTTTTGCCTACTTCATAAGACATTCAGATGGATCCCCACCGAATCCAGAAAGACGTTCACCCACACTCTCATCAGCAGCAGACTTGACTACGGCAACGCACTATGCCGGCGTCACCCAGGAACTCCTCAGAATACTACAGAACATTCAAAATGCACAGAACAGACTGGGCCTCAACCTCCACCACCGCAGTCACATCAACGAACACCTTCGAGAACTCCACTGGCTCCCAGTTAACAAAAGCATCACTTTCAAGCTCCTCACACATGCCTACAAAGCCCTGCATGACTCAGCACCAGCATATCTGAACCACCGCGTACGCACCAGAAACCTCCACTCTGCCCAACTGGCCCTGGCCACCGTCCCACGGATCCATAAGACCAGAACCGGAGGAAGATCCTTCTCCTACCTGGCCACCAAGACCTGGAAACCCTGCTTTTCCACCTCAGGCAATTCCGGCCCCTGCCCAATTCAGGAAGGATCTCAAGACCTGGCTCTTTGACTGAACCCCAGCGCCCAGACGGATCAGCAGCCCCCCTTAGCACCTTAAGACCCTCACGGGTGAGTAGCCATGCTTTACAAACCCCTGATTGATTGATTAATTCTTTAGAATTGTTTTTTTCAGTTCATTAATTCAGCTTTAGTTTCAAAACTCTATTTTTCTTCAACTGGATACTTGGACTCCAAAAACAAAAATCAGCTGTTTCTTGCAAATTTCAGATTCTTATTTTCAGAATCATCAGGATTTAACAAAAATCCAAGGTGGCTCTTCTTCTTTTGGCTCGTCTTCAAAGATGAATTGGCAACAGTTTGTTAGATTGTAGATTTCCACATCTGACTCTTCTTCTTTTGACACAGATGCTAGACAGGTCCACTCAGGAGTCGCATACTTTCTATTCAAGATTCTTCTTCTTGTTGGTCTCTTGGCAACAGGCGATTCACCGTCGCTATACTTCGAATTGATTTTAATTGGCTCTGGTTCTTCTCTGATCAACTCTTATCCCTGCTTCGTCCAGTGGTGCCTTCTGCTGGTTCTTTTCAATGCTTCAGTCCACTTATCTCCTTGGTGCACTCTCTCAGCTTTTGTATATCTATTTTTGACTACTGCTGAATCTTTTTTACTCACTGCTGAACTTGTGCTTTGATCAGCATCAACAACTTGAATCACCTGAATCTCTTTCCCTTACGGATTATTGAGACTCAAATTGTCTGCTTGACTTTTTCACTAAACAGATTAGAGACTTAGCAATGATTCTTCACTCTGATTTTCAAAATGAAACTACTAGTACCTTCACCAGGATTATTATCTTCAATAGTTTCAGGATTCCCATCCCCCACCCCACCCCAGCCCCGTCCACCCCGGATCCATGCAGCAAACTTGACGCTGTTAATTAGTGGTGTTGTCACCACTTCATCAGCCATCTTCAATCTTCTCGTGTGAGCTGCATGGATCCACTGTGGGATTTAATGAGACTTTACAGCAGTGTTAGTCACAAACACAACTTGATGTTGCCCTTTCTATGCAGCTTTTGGAGACCTGCTTCTTGATCAGGATCCCTAGTTGCAGTGCATGGCACTGAGTTTCTGCTGCCAATTCTGTTGCCAAATTCACCTGATGAAAGGCAGATTTCACCACAACAGTCAGACCTTTGCAATAATTCAACACAATATCATCAGTTATCAATACAAGAGTTGCTGAAGGATATATGCGACTCTCATTACTCTGCCCAAAAGAAACTCATACGGCAAGAGACCAGTCTTCTAATTTGAAGAATTTCGAATGCTCATGTGAACAAGAAGAGCATCAGGCTTGTGGAGGCACACACCCTGAGCATGTTTAGATTTGATGGTGCCATTCAACAACTCCTGATGCCTGTGGTTGATAACTACAGTGGAACTTTTGTTCGATATGAAGAACAGTACACAACAATTTTAGGACTTTGTTTTTAAAATGAGTTCCACGATCTGCCTCAGTAGAAGTAGGCAGGCCAACCCATGGTATTGACTCCCTCAGCAGGAGTTTAGCCACAGTCATGCTGTCACTTCTTCTGATTGGATAGGGCGCGACCCATTTTGAAAACAAACGGACAAACATGAGAACATATCTGAGCCTACTATACACAGGCATTCCTATGAAGTCTGCTTGAAGTCTAGTAAATGGGCGTTCTAATTTGCCTATGCAACTCATGATAACAAGTGTATGGCTACCCTAATTATTTCTTTGGCAAGTAATGCACCTATGACACAAATCTTCTGCTACACTTCTGAATTTTGTATTGTGCCAGTATTTCTTAAAGGTTCTAACCATACCATCTTTCCCTATATGACTAAGTCCGTGCAGATACCCGGCCATTGAGTGTAGCATAGAATCTGGCAAAACATTGATGATCTGAGGTTAACCATAAATCATTGTGATCTCGCTTACAACCAGTTAATTCCCATTTTGTTTTTTTTCAAATTCTGGTACTTCCTCTTGGTTCACTTAATATTTTCTGTATTGGATTCAACAACTAACAATTGACATCATTATGTCATCACCAAAAAGGTGTTTAACCATATCATCCCGCAAATCCTGGGATACAACATGCAACAAAAAAAAAGAACAGTATGTTATGGGGATCAATTATAACCTATGATGATTTTTCGCAATGAAACAATTATCATTGGAATTCTGATTTGATCAAATATAGTTTACTAATTAGCATAGTTTAGTGATGAGGTAGTCACAATATCAATGAGTCACTTGGAGAAATCTCCACCAGTTTTCTAACTCCTTGCCAAGCAGCTGAATTAGCACAAGGTCCATTTAGAGAAACTCCTCTATTGTAAGAGTCAATGAGTTTCGGCCATGTAAGATTCTGGCCTCCTTAGGACAAGAGAAAGAGAAGAAAGTGCATACTACGTGAGTAATACTCTTGTTTCCCAATCATGAAGAAGAAAAGTGCACGATTGGATTTGGTCTGCACAGGGTTTCTACGGACACGATTGGTGTGAGACTATTGTGAACCCAGTGTTTGGCCCCCCCCCTATGATGATTTCGCCAAGACGGTAGTGATATGCATGCCAACACCTTTTGATGGCAGTATAAATCCTTTCTTTCTCATGACTGGGCTAAATCAGTTGCTTGGAAAGGAGTTAAAACATTTGTGGAAATTTCTCCAAATGATTCCTTGGTACTGTAACTACCTCTTAGGTGGATTATGAAGTGATATTTTCACCTAAACACCTATAATCTTGAATGCTCTTGGGAGACAGGAAACCGATTAACACTGTGAATACTTTGTAGTAATAACTGTCAGTGTAATAGTTATTTTCTTGCTCCAAAGTGTGTGTCCATGAGATAATGTGAACATATTTTAATGCTGTGAAACTCTGATGAACTGTAGGTATTTTTATTGGTTGTCATCGCCACTCAACTATGCTAATTAGTAAACTATATTTGATCCAATCAGAATTCCAATGATAATTGTTTCATTGCGATTAATTACCATAGGCTGTAGTTGATCAGCGCAACATACTGTTCATTATTTACTCCACCATCAGTCTTTACATGAAGTTCACATTGTTTACATTCTTGTATTCATTTCTGCTCATTTGATCTTATAGTTGCTGTTTCAAGGGTGCAGTACTTAGCTACCTGATCTATGTAATTGTTGCCCATTGTGACTGTCATCACCAGACTTATGGGCTATACATTTCACCACCGATGTTTCTCTAGTTTGTTGTATTGCTTTCAACAGGTATAAAATGGATGAGCTATTTCTAACAGGAGTAATAGAGGATGCTATGAAGCCTTTTGTGACCATAAATGCCCCAAATATGAACCACTCCAAATTCGTATGGGCTGCCTGTATAAATTGTCACACTCGGTTCATTTTCTAGGCAGCAAGGTTTTGTCAGGGCAGTCAACTATGCCACTTATGCTGAATTTACGTCTGTCAAGTATGATGCTTCAATGATTTCAGAGATAGAACAAACTGCATAAGCTGTTTTCAGCATTCCTGGATGGTCTCTCAGACAAGAACCATCTACAAACAAAGTCAGATCAGCCATTTTAAGGGAAATATTCTTTGATATCTGGTTTTGGCTTGCTATTTATTTCTAATACATTAACTCACTTGTGGTTGGAGACTTTGTCATCAACGTCATCATTGTTTCTAATCTGCAGAAGCATTGTAAGATTTAAGGATTTGCAACTTTTAATCAAAATGTTTCCAGCTGCCAGTATTGTTTGCTCATACTTTGTGAGGTGGCTGTCAAAGGTAGAGTATGAATCAGCAAAATCTCAGCTGAATGATGGACACACACAATAAGTATAAGACCCATGACAATTCCTTCACTCTGCTCTATTCCAAGGCTTCCAGCTGCAACCGCTTTCAGACAACTAGGATGAGATGTGGCTACTGGATCTAATGTAACCGAGAATTAAGCAACAGGCCGCATTACCTCACCGTGCTTCTGAACTAAGATGGACAAAGCACACCCGCCCTTTAAGGCCGTCCTTTAATGCCATCCTTTAGTGGCAGAATTGGAAAAACTCCTTCTCGTAGGCAGACATTTCGACAGTAGATGTGATACAAATATTTTCTGAGTTCCCAGGAGGCCTTCATGCATTCGCCATCAAATGGTAGTGGATACTTGATGTCACAGCGAGTAAACCTCACTAAAGCCATCACAATCGGGGAAAAGTTTGAAATCCACTGATAAGAGTATCCAACTATTCCCAAAAACATCCTCACTTCCCTCTGGGTAGTTGGAGGATTCATCTTCAGGATTACAGAAACACCTTCCTTGTGCCTTTCTCCATGTGGTGACCAAGGTAAATCACTTCTACATGTTTGTAGTGAGACTTTGTGACAATTGTCAGCAAGATGGTTCAGGGGTGTAATTGTAACTAATTTACAATAGTCTTTTGTCTTTTATGCCACTAATAGGTCATCAATATACTGTGCTAGCACTGAATTACAGGGTAGCTTCAAACATTTCAAACCTTTCTTTAGAATCTCACTAAAGAGTGTCGCAGGGATTCTGCTAGTAAAGCAGGACTGTGTCTTAGGATAACAGGACGTCAGACGTCTACAACATCAATACTTGTCGGCCCAAATCCTGGCTAGCTCACAGTGCCTCACCTGAACTCCTAACCTTCCCAGAGTAGCAGGAAATTTTGGCAACCTGGAACATGACCCTCTAGTCCCCAAGGGAACCATGGAAACAGATCATCACCTTTCGTCACTCACTCATGCATGCCCTTAGTAAACAAAAGAATGGCACGAAGCAGGTTTACAATACATTTATTGAAACTATCATAGTCTATTATGAAGCAAATGTGCTCCGATCACTAGGCGGATGAAATTCAACAAAGTAATTAGCACTACTTTGAGGCTGTATAAAATAAACATCCCCACCATGGCAAATTATCTATCTGTCTAGGCCTACCCTTACTGTGAGGATACAGAGATATATAAGTGATCTCTGGGTTTGGCAACAGACCCTATACCTGGTGTTTGTAGTTAGGTGGTCCGCATCATTAATGTAAACTCAGTTTATGCAGGGCTGCATGTCAGACTCTGCATGCGTTCATTCCAGAACAGGTCTCTCTGCCGGAATTCTCCTTTCTGCCCCCAAGGGGACGAGACAGAGGTTATATGATAAAACTACTGTTTTGTAAAGCTGCCGCTGTGCTACTGTGTTATATCTAAGATGTTAGGAGCTGTTGCTGGCTCGAACAAAGAAAACAGTACACCATGTTGTTATGTATTCCAGGCAACCTTGTACAAAATGCGCAGGCTGACTCCTGAGAAGAATCACTGAATAACAAACAACATTTACAGCGTATTCCTAAAATAATGTGTCAAAAACAAGTGTGTTATGTGTGGCTATGCAAAGCAGAAACACCCTAAAACTTCTAATACACTAGAAAAAGGGAGAACCAAAGTGAGCCCAACAGGGAAATCGCTACACCCGCTCCTTGGTGGGGAAAGTAATTTAGCGACTAGTCTCATCTTTATTGTATAATTACTTAAAATCATTGCAAAGATAAATAGGAAAAAGCAACAGTAGAATATGGCATAAAACAAGAACTACTGATACACCAGCTTGCAAAATTAAAAACTGCACATGTTACATATTAAAACAAGACTTCTAAACCCAAAGGAAGACAGCCTAATCACGCATGAGCATGCAGGGGCGCGCTTGGGGCAAAGTACCTTAATGTGCAAAATAAGGCCATGTTTTATCGTGCCGTTTCTTGGAGGGGGAAGCTTTCTGTTGAAATTGCCACGTGCTGGTTAAAGAGTGTTTGATAATCATGCAAGATGATATAACGCATTTAAAACAGGACTTTTAAGCCCAAAAGAAGTCAGCCTGATTGCATATGATTTAATAAACATGCAGAGCGCACTCGGAGTGGAGTACACTAGTACGCGAAGTAGGGTCATGCCTTATCATGCCCATTCTTGGAGGAGGAAGATTTTCTGTTTAAAGTGCTATGTGCTGGTCCAAAGTGTTTAATGAACATACAGAATGGTATAGCGCAAACTGCCCAGGTGAAAACTTTGCGCATGCTTAAGTATCAGAAAAGCAAGCTATTCGTATAAAGTGACACACGTTAGGTCAAATATGCATTGAAGACGTACGTGACAATAAACAGCAACGTCCTTTGGTTAAATTGTCACATGGTTGTAGCAAGCTAATTGCTTAAGGTGCCGCATGCTGAGTCATAAAGTGCTTAGAAGGCAAACATAGCAATACAGTGCGATGCGCCATGTGACTAAAATGCACAAGGTAAAACTCAGTGCATCAGGTCGTGACTGTCATTAGCCTTCACACTGAGTTGCTGAAGAGTTTTCAAATTTCCGGCCCCTCAGTTGGCGAGCAGTACGCAGGAGACTTCCAGCTCCAGCAAAGAAATTGCCCATCCGTGCGAGTTCCATTGGGGCAGCAGTTGTATAGATGTATGTCAACGCCTCTTTGCAGGTTCTGATCTAACTTTGCAGAAAGATTGCTCTTAGGTACACTCACAACTGGTGTAGCAATGCAGGACAGCAGCAAACGATGTGCGCAGCTGATTCAGAATGATATTGGAACAGACTACACTCCTCATGACCAACAGGAGTGTTTTTCCAGTGGAGCCTATATTCCCTTTTTGGCAGACTTAAAAGCCTGGTCCGCAAAATGTCCTGTAGGTCGTGTCTTCCCAGGGCAACTTTCAGAAATGGTTGGCACAGGGTGTCTTCATGCGATTTGGCAAGGACCTCTGATCCCGGGGTGTTTCTAATTTGTTCTATATCCAGCTCAGTTGACGCGCACTTGCGTTGCACATTTACCAACTTCCTTAATCTGTCTATTGTTAGAGATGGGTCTGTTGTGCACTCTAAGGACAAGTTTAATGATTCTCTGGCTCTGCTCAGAAGCTTTGCCCAGCTGCTCTTTGTGTCTCTGAATATCACCTTCAGTGCACCTCTTATTGAATCCAGATCTGCTCTGGACACATGGTAGTAATACTTGCTCAAATCTTTCACAAGATTGAATTCTAGCCGGATCAATGTGCGGGGTATTTTTTTGGCTGTTAAACATTTTCCTTTAGGCTGCTGTGTGACATCGCTCTCATGCCTCGTGAGCATGCCAGGGAAAGCAAAATGACCATGATTTATTGTTGGTAGCAATTTTGCCCACAGAACATGTCAGATCCCCTCTGCGGAGTGGCTTTGCAACTTGTGATGAAATTTGCATAATGCATACATGGTCTTAGCTGCTTTGTCTGCCAGTGCCTTGACCTGCAATGTGGGTTTACCTGTGTCTGACAACAATACACCTAGATAGTTATATTTACTGCTTTTGCTTATCCTTTATGGGCCCAATTGCCATTCCAACTGATGTTTCTTAGTTCTGTGGCCAAATACCAGGTCTTTAGTTTTAGTGGCATTTGCATGCAGAAAGTTCTTTGCATTATACAGATGAAGTATGTCCAGGGCCCTCTTCATGCCGATTTAGGTTTGGTCCGGTAACACTAAATCATCCGTATATTGCATGATGGGGAGTCTTATGGGGCCTAGCTTAGGCAGGAAGATGTTTCCTTTCAGTAATTCCACACCTAGGTACGCAGTGTATAAGTTAAACAAGATGGGAGCAATGACGCAGCCCTGCTTTAGCCCTTTGTCCGTATAGATCTTTGCAGTTGCATGGGTGATCTTGACCGGGCCCATGTGCCTGTGTACATCGCTGTGATGGCTGTGAGGAGCTTCCTCAGCATTCCCCACTTTGCAAGTTTTGTCCAAAGGATGTTACGGTCAATGCCATCAAAAGCAGCGCTATAATCAGCAAAACAAGCATAAAGTGGCGACGATGTGGGTTTTATAGCTTTGGCTGCCAAGTAGGAGAGGGCAATGACATTATCCATGGTGGAAGAGTTTGGCCTGAACCCAATCTGGTATTCAGGTATGATGTATTACCATCGATTCAGGCCTCCAGTTTGTTCAGAAGCACTTTTGCGAAGCACTTGCCGTCGATGTCAAGTAAGGCCATCAGCCTGCAGTTTTCCTGTCGGAAGTTGTCTCCCTTTTTGTTTATGGGATGCAAGATGGATCCTTTCCATGAATCCAGAGTAGCTGATGTTGAAATGCATACGTTGAACAGGTTATGCATATAAGGGGGTCCAGAATTCCCTATCTTCATTGAAGATGCTGGCCTGTAGGCTGTTCCGTCCAGGAGCTCCATCCTTCCCAATTCCATTCATGATGCTTAATGTCTCCCTTTCGGTTACTATAATTTGGGGCTCCTCAAAGTCTTCTAGATTATATTTCATGTGCCTTCCTGATGAGAGCCCTTGTTTTATCCAGGTTACCATAGAGTTTTGTTACGTAGGCCACCCATTCGCCCGCCGTTACGGCGTTCTCCTTACAAGCTCTGTTTATGAGGCTGTTGACATACCCCCAAAATTGCCTGGACTTACTAGGCACTAACAGGGAGTATATGTGTTTCCATTCATCCTCAATATGTTTTTGTTTTAGCATTCAGGATTTGTTTTGTGTAGTTGCCTTGCCTCTTTCAGGGTGCTTTCCGTTAGTGCACTCTTCTCTCTTCTATGTAGGAGCTCAGCCCTACGGCACTTACTTTTGCTCTCTTTAAATTCCTTATTGTCAAAGTGCAAAATAGGCCTTCTTCTTGTTTGCATTCTTTGCAAGATTTATTGCTTATGTGCAGACAAGGCTTCATATAGCTTTTCCATTATTACTGTCCAATGTTTCTCAATTCCCGTGATTTGTAGAGCACAGACTAACTTCCACCGTGAATATCTGGCCTGGCATTCAGCACCCCATTTAATTCTCTAGATGGACTGGCATTTGTGGGGAGTATTTGGCCAGCAGGATTGTATTCCCTGTGTATCAACACACTCACATTGACCAAGATAGATATTGGACGATGGTCACTTTCGTTTCTGTGTTGAACTTGATAACTTACAAACCTACTTAGGAGCTTCTTGCTTAGGAAGATGTAGTCCATTATGGAGACCTTTTTGAAGGTGGGCTTTGTCTTACCCTCTGCAGGGCCTGTTTGATCAGAGGAACCCAACTCAAATTCGTTAATGCAAGCTTCCAAGATGTTTCTTCTGCGGTCCCCTCGACATGTCTCAGAATGACACATGTCTTGAGGGTTTAAGTCTTCGGCCACAAGGCACACATGCCCCGGGTGCTCGTAAAGGAACTCTTTTATCAGGTCAGTGATCTTCATGGCATTCACTACTTTCACCTCCCTGTGTGGAATAACATAGAGGTTTACCACTATGATTAAGGTGGGTATTCCTTCAATAACTATGCCATTTATGCTGAGAATCTGCATGTCACATGTGCAGTTGCTCCATTCCTTAATTTGTACTTGCAGATCTAATTTCACATACAGGGAAAAGCCACCCATTGGTCTTCCAAACAGATTTTTCTTGTGTGCTGGTGTGTGAATTGCTTGAAAACCAGGAATGGAGCTGGGCGTTGTCAACCATGTTTCCTGCAAGCACAAGAATTTGCCCATTTGTGGAAATTTCATAGATCCATTATTACCTATTACAGAGTTGAGGCCTGCCACATTCCAACTCATTATCCTGATCATGGTTCTTGAAGCCTTCTATCTTATCCTCACGGTGCTAGGAGTCCGGCGACTCCTTTGAATGAAGTGCTGCTGATAACCAGGCCCTATTGGGCTGCTTCCCATGTGTGCGAGCTGTTGGTTCTGCCATGCAGTCCCTCTCTCCAGGCCCCTGACCAGCTGGGCTGTGAACTTTTTTTCTGAGGCCTAGGGAGTGATTAGTGTGATGCCTCTCAGTACACTTTTTGGGGATTTTTGTTGCCCTAAGTGCTGTAGTCTCTGTGATAGGATATGGGGATAGTTTTCCATTACAGAGTTGTTTATGAGTATGCCCCAGTCCTTAAATTGCTATTTTTATGCAACAATATTTTGGACATCGACTATATCTGCCCATTCAGTCAGTTTAGACACCCTTTGACTAATCCAGGGAAAGTTTTTAGATTACACTGATGTTAAGTGCGCTGATGTGAGATAGGCAAGTGAGGGCATGCTCTTTAAGAGAAGTAAGATGTTCAATCGGTTTAATATATCGCGTGGCCCTCTCATTTCAAATTCAGGAGAGAAGGGCAATGGAGCAGGTGGAGATGCCATCAATCTTTCCTCCTTTTCTCCATTTTTAGGTCTCGCCTAGAGCGTAGCGCGCAGCGCTGCTCTAGGAGTGACCTTTAGGAATCGGTCAGCTCTTTTCAAGCACTCGTGCTTGTGCTGGCATCCACCTTGCGGGAGCGAGCAGCGGCGCACGCGCTAATTGAAAACATATGGCCCGCGCGCCTCTGCTCGCTCCCGCAAGGTGGATGCCAGCACAAGCACGAGTGCTTGAAATGAGCGCACCTCTTCCCCCTGCTGGTAATTTAATTTGGTGCGTCCTAAATTTTCTCTACAATGCATTATGCTTAATTAAGTGACATCAGCACTACATACACAGTGATTGGCTGCTGAAAGAATTACACCCCGGCAGAAGGGCGTGGAAATATACACGGAGAGCTCTGAGGAGAGAGCACAACTCCACAGTAGGCACGCCTCTCAGCAGCATGCTCTAGCTTTTAGTATGTATTATGTACATATTAATAATTTATTGTTGTATTTCTGCACGGCTGACTGGACTGTCACTGTCAAGAGCGTGCTGCTGCAGGATTGATTGCTTTGCACAAAGCTCGCTTCCGGCTGTAATACAGTTACCAAACAGCCGGCATTAAGCCGAGTGAATCGCTGTGAAACTAAGTGGTTTAACACGTTATCTTCCAGCCAGGTCGTTTTAGCATTTCTCATACCATCTAATCTAGTGAGCCTCGGCACTTGGCAGCGCAGCGCACTTCACATGTATTTCGTTGCTAAACAATTGATTTAGGTCAGAGATGACGCAGTTAGTAATTTTGCACACACCTTCGGGCAGATTTTGTTTAACCGTCGCACTTCATTAGAAGCCCAGCGTGGGGATTGCCCGGCCGTGAAACTTTAAAAACCTCATGGTGGCTCCAATGATGTAACCACAACACAAGTGACTATCAAACAAACATTAGAACAGGCAGGAAAAAGTTGCCAACATTGCAAGGACAAAAAACTAGAATACATTTTTATATTAATTCTTCCTTTAATAGGGTCGGTCAGTTGTACATAATATCTTTTTGGTTATATTTAAGGTAACAAAAAGCTCTGGCTAAACACTTATAAGGTCTCAAAGGCGAGGCCTATTGGCTATGCCAATGCTTGTTATTATTGCGTGAGTGACCGCTGTTCGTGGGTCCATATCTGATGTTTTACAGAATGCAGTCCAGTCGGTATTGTCTCAGCCGGCCTAATACTAATCCGTTGCATGTCTCTTCGGTCAAACAGAGCTGCCCCCCTCACTATAGCTGGATGTTGGATGTCTGCAACATAACTCTCACAATGTTCCTGGATGAATGCTGTTTGTTCCTTTCTTGCCCCCTTAGTGCAGCTCTCCCATCCTGTCCTGGCTGCACGGCTTTATGCCAGTTTCAGTTACCACGGGCCTGGTTATATCTGCCTGTACTGCAGTTCCCCTAGCAGTCTCGTGTGGCACAATATTCTGTTCGATTAGATGCAATCTTACTTGCCTGACGGAAGTGTCTTTGATGCTAGAGTTCACGACCTGCGAGTAAGTTCTTTCCAATTGGTTGTGTGCTATGTGAGGCAGTGTCTGCGTGGAACTTTCCTTTGTTGAGTTTGCAACTTGCTGCACACTCAACCCAATAGGTTTGCTTTCATTCAAGCATGTTGGATTTTTAGCTTCAGATAAATGTTTGGGATCCCTTGTTTTGATTGAAAAATTGGGTAGTTCCCCAGACCCTTTGAGCTGCTATCATTTCCAGACTCAGCCCTGTTGGCTAGGGTGTTTGGTGCTGGTGATGTAGTCTCTGTCTTTTTTTTGCATAGTATAAATCCACATATTTTTCCAATTGGTGCTTTTCAGTGATTTCCACAGTTGTTTCTTTTGTCGTCTGGAGAGCTAACCCTGGGCGCTCACTGTCATTTCTTTTAACTCTCTTTCCTGTTTGGAAGACACATCTTCAGTAGTTATGAAAGGAGTGATGTTACTGACCATGCTTTGCCTCCTAGGGCCCATAGGCCTCTGCGTTCTGGTACTTGTTTGCTCTGTGGGGCATGTTGTTACTCCAGTTTCCTGTGTTGCATTAACACCCCTTCTATCAGGTTCATCCAGATTGGGCACTTTCCTACTTTGTGTGCTGATCGACCGAGTTTCTTTACACTGATTTATTGAGGTCGATAGTAGTTCAGGCAACATGGTTAACTTTTCAATGATGGGTTCCCTTGAGTTAATTGTTGATGCATCCACACCCTTGTATTTGTTTGCCCAATGGTCTACCTTGGCATTAAGCGTTTCCAGCTACATGTCAACCGTTAGCACACTCCGTGCCAGCATATGCACTAGGTCCATTTGGATTTCTAATTTGCGAGATTGCCACGTAACCACCTTAACCGCAGCCAGCAGAGAAGAATTTATGGTGTTTAAAATGTAATCGGGGTCCTCCCCTTAGATGGAAGTCAAACTCTGGGAATAGTCCCTTAAATACATGGCCCTTGTTGCCCCCCTGGGTTCCCCCTCTGTCCGTGAGTCATTATGCTCTATGTTCGATGAAAGGGGTGCACTAGGTTGTTGCCATAACGCCTTCCTAGTATTATCCATGGGGTGGAACAATTCTGTTCAGGCCTTGCATCAGCTCCGTTTATGGGATCATAGAGTGTATTAAATTTCTGGTTATTTGGCAGATGTAGAAGTGCCACTGTTGCAATCTCCTGCTTATTTTGGATTGTAACCGATGTAGCTGTGTTTACACCAGTAGGCTTGTTTGAGCCATGCCCCGGTGTTCCCCATGCCAGCTCATGTGTCATATTTATGCCACTTGTATCGCCTGCATTCATTAATGAAGAAATCTCTATTACCTCTATCGGTTGCACGGGCATATTTAAATTGTAGGAATTGTGGGAATTTTTTGAGGGGCTACTATTCTTCACCGCTGTTTCCGCAAACTTCACCATCTCTGCAATTATTGATTCTTCGAGGCTGGGGTCAAGTTATGCAGTCTGAGGTATAGGCAGGTGCCTCCATCTGCTTCGCCCCATCTGGGCCAACTGGTCTTGATACCACTGTGAGTTGCCCCAATACTCCTATGTCCCTTGTAAGCTCCCCCTGTGCCCACCTTCATTCTTGTAAAGTACTTATGCATGGGGTTATTTGTTGTAGCCAGGCCACGGACCTGGGACGATGAGCCCCTTGAGAGGTTCAGGTCTGCTGCCCCACCCACAGCCTGGGTCAGACTTCTCTCAGGGATACCATGGGACTCAAGCTCAGACTTACGTTGACCAGGCGTACCTCTTTGTCCCTTTGTTTCTTTGCCCCTTCTGCTGGGTCCACAGGATCTACTTTTCTCTGAGCCCTTCCTAAATTTACGATATTCCTGCATGCCTCAAACTCTATGTGAGAGTTTCCAGTTAGCGCAAAGACAGAGACCGCCTGTCGAGTCTTATGTGTCCGAGCTGTGGGCCTTCTTTGTACTGTTGGGGCACCAAGGGGCATGCAGTCGGGCTACTCGTTTGAATTGGCATGGGCACCTCGCTTGTTTATTTCTATCTTGCACTGTCTTGCTGTGCTTAGAGCTTTGCCTTGCCTTATGGATTTAATATAGAAATTGATACTCACTTCACAGAGATCATAAGCACCAACTAATGCACAGGGAGGGATTAGAAATTGTGCTGAAACTTTGTCAGATTCACAACTGTGCATGTGCGCTCTTGTCTCTGAACTCTGTGCTTTAGACTTTGGGCTCTAGACTTGTTGGTTACTTCCCAACCTCAGAGGGCTCTAAGGCTAAGGTTCTGAAGTGCTCTAGTCTGTTTCCCAGTTGATTATGGGTTGAAAGTTTGAATTGAGACCGATATTGAAGCTGTTGAGGCTTTAGCTGAGGTCCCTTTACGAGCTGCTCTTTTGGCAGGATTGAATCTGGAAGCTGTGGAAGCAGTGGGGATCTAGAAGCAGTGAGCATGCGCTGCCCCAATGGCATAGCGCAAGCCACACTGGCCTATTGCCAGCTGCCTCCACACTACAGCCAGGGGGTCACAGCCTTACGCAGAGTTCTTATCTGCGTGCAGCCCCACTCCCTTCTCACCTTTGCAGTGCCTCGCCTTTTCTCCTTGCCTCACCTGCCTTGTTCCTTGCGGCTTATTCTGCTCACTCTGCTCTGCATCGCAGAGGGAGGGGGAGGGGCAGTGGCAGTGCGGTCCAATGGACACCACCGCTCAGGGCATGCAGGGGTATGTGGGCCAAGATATGGGTGGTGAGCCACTGGAGTGTACCACCGTCACTCCCCAGTCACGGCAGTCGCTGCAGCAATACCTCCCACGGCGATACTCCCACGGCTCGGCACACACTCGGCACTCCTTGCTCCTCGCTCACACACACACACGTGACCACACCAAGTAGCCTCTGCTTCCACAATAGACTCAGATTGAACAGGTTAGTACCTTAGCGACTAACAAAATAATATGTTTCACAAGTCAAGCAAATTCAATGGGATGCTAATAAGCATTCAAATGTAACTGAAAATTTTGAAAAGGGGGCCAAAATAGGTTGAGGTTGGGTTCCCCAAGATTTCTTCATCAAGATCAATGTTTAGTGAATCCAGAATGGATTCAGTCTCCGCAAACAATGATTCCCCAATAGCCCCATTCAAAAGCTCTAAAGAACAGACACGATCCTCGTTATCAGACGATGCTGAGGAAGTAGTCTGTTGTCCTGCATCCGTGTTATTAGAGCCAGAGTTCGGAAATCCTGGTGCTGAAGGACCCACTTCCCCAATAAGGAGCAGCTCATACCATGCATCTTGAACCAGCTGCAAGTTCGTGGGACAACTCTAAAAATAGACAGGTTCATGCCCATAGGAACAAGCAATTGCAGCACAAGGCAAACATCAAGTGCCCACTCGAAGAGACACCATAGTCAATGAAACACCGGTTGTACGCAGGTAAACCAGGCAGGTCGGAATGAGAATGACCAGTCAGTGTTCAGTTCTTGGAGCAGAGGGATTCCAAAGAATCGAATGTGCTCACGGCACAGCTGGACCGGCGGTAATTCCATTAACAGTGGGCTTTGAAACAGAACATCTATTGCGGAGTAACAAAAATACAACCAAAATGCCGCAAATGTGGAATTCTACCAAGGGTATGCCCCCGAAAACACTTAAAAACAGTAAAATGTATAAAGGCCTGTATCTCTCCGAAAGACTTTCTGAAAGGTACTGACTAAGACAGTCCCCATTGTTTTAAAAAAGTGCACTATACCGGCAATATTGGATGCATTAAAAATGCAATGGACAAGCTTGCCGAAATGCAGTGGGAGGTTGGTGTTTAAAAGTGACTGTATTTTACTGGATGTCCTCGCAACTTACAGTTCAAAGGTTTCTCGGGCGGATGTTAATGCCACATCTTTTTGAAACAATAAGGCTTTAAGTTAGCTTAGCTTGTTAAAATCTGCCTTCAAAGTTGGAATGGAGGGCCATAACGGTAAAGTTCTGACTATGTATGCGTAAGAGCTCCTAGGGATCAGAACGATGCTCTTTTTGGGTCCACCCTTCAATACCCCCAATTCCGCATACCATAAAGGCACAGAAGCTCGGAGTGATTCAGTGAGGGAAAGGGTAGTGCGGAAAGGAACGGCAAAGAAGGAGACCTGTAAAGAAAAGATAAAGACAATTAAGGTCTTCACTCTCACTGCTATTAGAAGATAACATATATATATTTTTGCTATGAAAAATACCTAGCACATGGGGTGCTGCCTTATGGAACCAATGACTTTCCTTATGCACCACATTTAGTCTCCTATATCCTTCCTTGCTGATATGTACAAAAATGCTGCAATACAAACGAATCACAAGTAAATTACAAAATCCTCATCCAAAACCTTTGTGGTACTAGTGTAAGGCAGGCTATGTGTTATATAGAAATTCATACATACCATGCACACACTGTAAATTCCATGTATGTTTGTCAATGATGAATATTCTCAGCAACGAACCAAATAATGTCACCAAACATTAGATTCAGAAAATCCTTTCTTTTCTGTGATGAGAAATATGCAGCCAATGGACCAAAATCAGCAAAAAGCACAAATCCTCTAGGTAAATGCTAGTTACTCACAAAAGAAAATGTTCATCCCAAAGTTTTCATTTATCTCCCAAGTTTAAATGTCACAAGGGAAAAACTCCCCTTACAAAAATAGAAGAACCAGTCTTGTATTTTGGGAGTTTAGGAAAAAAGCCGGAAGTAAAAAATAACACTCTGTGATTGAGCAGCACAACAATCTTAAAGTAAAAAAATTAAATATTCACTTATCTGTATAATGTCAGAAGCCCCAGGATAAGAATTACAGCTAATCAGCAGTTCCTAGAAACAGGCTCGTAGAGTTCAAAAATCATGAAACTTCCATGAAGAAGAAATGAATTCAAATAAATCAAGTGCTCCTTGTGCTTCAGAAAATGAAAACACACCAGCGTGTGTGTATCAAAGAACAACCAGAGAACTCCTTCCCTGGTACTTTAACAGGAAACTTTAGAACGACAGAAAAGGCAGACCACCTTTAGCCACCAAAATCCACAGTTCCTTTTACTGGAAAACATAGAAATGCTGCCAAAACTGGCAGCCATAAATCCTCACTTCTTCAGCTCACTCAAGAACAAAACTGACTTCACAGGTGAATGGAACTGCATACGTCAGCCTACATGCAAGTACTCTATTTATAGTCACTCCCCCCCATGACTGATTGAGTTGTTCGCAATTGACCATGGGAGTTGTAGTGAAATATGCCTATAGAGGGAATAACATTGTATTACCTTTGTCTTTTATTTTGGGTGTCTTGAGCCTGAATATGAAACTTGAAGGCACCTAAGCCTGCCTTTCACTGACAATAACTAGCTATCAAAAACCGCATGCGTTGGATGGAAAAGCTTGTTATTGCAGCAGGTAACTATCTGGGAAACAGAAGGGACATACGGGATTCTGGCCTTCATGCCACAATAATCTTGATGGCTCAACATTAAATAACTGCCATTGGAAAGGACAGTAATGAGGAGGAAAATTGAAGGGGCTGGTATCCTTTTGGAAAATTGGCCAAATTTGCTACCGAAGTATTACATGTCCTGTGAATGGTAACATGTTTAGAAACAACTGAGTGGTGACAGATGAATCACATTCATTTCCAGTAAAGAAAACCTCTCTGTCTGCCCGTTCACATCGGAACTCAAAAGGAAGTGACCACAACTTGTGAATACAAGTCCCTCCCAGGTCTACATATCTACTCACCGGGAAATGTTTCACACAAGATGTGAACTAAAATGTTGAAATTGGCAGAGATGTTACGCCATGCATCAACCACACTGCGGAGGGTGTCTCAGCTATCATGAATGGGAGTTGTTCTAAGTTCTCAATATGTAACATTATGAAAGTGGCATCTTTTTTGGTCATGAGTCACTGTTTACGTGTCAGGTTGAAAGACAGGAATAGCTGAAATTTTTTTTTAATTAGATTTTCAAACAAAAGAGAAAACAGAAAGGTAGAGCACATTACATAATGACATATGAATGCAAAGTTCACGTCATGCGACATATAAATACAGTTGTCATGCAGTTTTATAGTGTCCAAAGTGGTAATGCTTAGCACATATCAAACAACATGACTAAAGTTAAGCATCGGATCTCATTTTTACAGATACATTGATTTATGGCTAAACATCAATCCCTTCTAATACATGAATCTATCCATTATAAGAGACCTCCCATGCCTCCCTCCCGCCTCCCCCACCCCAGTGGTTCCCCCTTCAGTGATCATATTGTGCGACCAGTTGGCCGTGCATATTATCAATCAGAATGTTCCCTTAGGTACTCTATCAGTGGCTCCCAAATGTCTCTAGGGCGGTATGGGGCCAGAAGGAGATACGCGTAGGTGATGAGTTGATCCTTACAGTATATGAAATCTGTGAGCCATTCTTTGAATTTGGGAGCTCGCCCCCTGCCCCACCTACACGCCAGTCTACGTTTAGACAACAGTATACCTAGTGCCGCACATTTCCTACATGGTTTCTGTATGTTAGCTGTATATCCAGGAGTGCTACCAAGGGAGTTAGCGGGATAGTGGCGCCAACCATCTTAGACATCGCATCTAACACCTCCCTCCAGTATTCGTGGATCGCATTACATTGCCACGCGAGGTGCAGAAAGTCTGCCCGCTCCTGCCGGCATTGAAGGAAGTGACCCGATTAGGGCCACCCGGGTCACTCGTGACCACCTCTCAGCCTTCCAAACAAATGAAGAGTCGGTCAGACAGTAGAGAATATGAACCAAACTTATTTATTAGTATTGCGCTGCAGCGGAGCCCAGTCTGACCAGCCTGTCGAGATGGCTGCCGAGGGACTGCCTTCCCCCAACATAAAGTCAGATATTATACGTGTCCAATTCCCCAAGAACACACCCAGACTGGAAAATTCCGGTCCAGGCAACAGCGAACAAAGGTGGCAATCAAGGATGAGCCATAGTCCTGGTGCTGGATACATACTATCTCGGCTCCAAGGCCGTTTGGCCTGTGCCTTTCCATTCTTTGATGTGGGAACGGGTTTATCTAACAGCAAAGGTATGCCACAATAGAAAATGCATTCATTAGTGCAGCGAAACTTGGCCTTGAGAAGTACAAGCTGAAGGTACAGGAGACAGGTTTCTGCTGAGACAAGCAATATGAGGCAGAGGCTTAGTTTCGATCATAAAACAATATGTCGACGGCTAATAAAATGGCGCCATGAATTCTAACTTAATACAGAACGAAGCGAGAGCATTACGATATTGACATTCCAAATCTAACAGACCCTCCTTTTAGCATTCATGCTAAATTTTATTGTTGCCATCAGGTAAGGGCCTTTACAATTCTAGATAGAAAGAACATTCAATCGCAGGCAACCGTTACCATCTTACAAGCTACAGAACTAAATACTCTATAAAACTAGACACGCATTATCAATATTCAAAAATGCCTTCGTCAATGCCCATCAAATCTTGAATGTCCTGCATCACCTTGGCTCTGCTCTAAGAATCACATTCTGGGGGCTTTGGATGAGGGGTCAACATCGATACACAGCAGGCACAACAGGCAGGAGACAGTGTATGCACAGACAACATGCTAAAACAATACCAGCCATGGCGACCAGGAAAATAATAATCTTCCAACCCCAGGTGGCAAATAGGCCCCAAAGCCATCCTGTGAAGGACCACGTACCATTCTCCTGGTGTATATCAGAGGCAAGCCTATGGAGCTTCTGTATAGCAGCGTACACAGTCGGAGTGTGGTCCGGTATGTATACACGGCAGCTGCTGCCGATGACACGGCAGGCCCCACCCCTATCTGCAAGGATGACATCTAACACCATCCTGTTCTGAAGGGCAACAAGTCTCGTAGCCTGGATCTCTACTGTGATATTGGTCAGAATCCCTGCAGTGGTGTTAATGACCCCTTCCACAACTCTTGTGAGCCGTCGAATGTTAAGGCTATTGGCCATGGGGCCCCAGAAAGGTATGATACCTTTCATAGCATCCGTAAACTGCTGCAAAGTAGTGTCCGTCTGATCTATGTCGTCTGTGCTAATCATTCTTCTAAACCTGAGCACATGGGCATTTCTACGCTGTAATCAATGGTCTTTATGGTAATTGGGTGGGGCTAAATATACTGGGGGTAAGAGATAGGAAAGATAACACCTTCCCGACCATCCCTCGGGAAGCCAAACATAACCGTGAGATCCACAGACAAAGTAAACATTAGGGGGCGATATCAGGGGCGGACTATCTGCTGCTCTCATTTTATAAGTGACGTTGCATCTGCTCTCCCCTACCTCTATCTTCCCAGCCCCCTGGACACAGAAAGCAGCTGTAACATTAACCACTGACAGTGGTATCGGCTTATCTTCAGTAACATTACAGGCCTGAAAGGACTGGAAGTATTCTGATGTGTTGAACGGCAGAAAATTATCCCTTTCCGCCTGGGACCATGTTCCATTCCTTACCCCTTTGTATGCGTGCATGCAAGAGCTTAGGAATAATCTGCCAAATGGCTCTTGTCCCGTAGGGGCACCAGGAAGCGCTCTGTGCTGGAAACGTACATTGTGTGCGGGAGCTAGTACTCTTTCGTTCTAATTTATCAGCCTGGAGCAATGAACTTACCATACTAAGCAATGCAAACCACCCCTCACAGCTATTGACATATGACAATGGCATTGACAACAAATTCTCACTTCTTTGCGTCACTGAGGGCAGCAACCCACATACCCACCATTTTGTCGTGTTATAGGCATTGTGTGTTTGGTGTAGAGTCTGAATGAACACATTATCTTTATAGGACTTCCGGTGCTCCTCTTTGTGAGGTGTCAAAGTAACAAATATATGTACAGGGGCAACAGGTGTAGTACCAATCAAAGTATGCACAGGATATTTCTCCTCAAGAAAATACGCTATTCCAAGAATTATTATTAGAGAGATCAGAATAATGCTCACAAATACTATTTTACTTTTCACAGGCCAAGTGGACCAAACAGGCCCGTTCAGAATGTGGAGCTGCAAAGGGTGTTCTTCCTCCCGAATGGGGCGACCAAAGGGGTACATTTTTCTTAAACCAGAGGAAAAGACTTATAATTGGAGCCAAATGGGGATGATATAAGAAAATGGGGCAGTGTTCCCAGCGTCCTCTGAGTCCTGCTGGTGGACTCCTATTGTTCATCAGGCGTAGACGCTGTTGAGCACCGGCGGTGGAGCTGTTCGTCTAGCTCACATCCAAATCCCACGTTGCAGGGCAAGGTATCTTCTTCTTGAGATTCACAGTCCTTTTGCCCTGATCATTCACTGTCCGAACAATGCACCAATCTCCCTGTCCCTAAGCTATCGTTGGTACCGTGGGCAGGGTACGTTCGCCCTATTCTTCAGCAATGTAGTCCATCCCTACTAATCTGACTTTTCCTTTGGTGCACTATTCGTTCGGTGGGGGCGCAAATTGTACCTTATTACTCCAGGCACAGAGGGGTCAGGAAAAAGGGGGTCAGGCTCAAAGGGACCAAGGGGCAAAGGCTCAAACACAGACGAGCCAACAGGCCTGTGTTCAACGGGCTGGGACTCAAGCACAGACAGACCAGCAGGCTGGGGCTCCTGGTTGGTCTTAATCTCAGGTGGCACCGCCTCATTCAGCACAATGTGACTTTCTTCCTCAGTGGGTGCCCACGTCAGGCGTGCATCTGAAAAGGGAATGAAGCGCGGTACCTGCTCCGTCTCATGGTCGCCAATCCCGTCAAGCACCCACTGGTCGTAAGGCAACGGCAGGGGTACCCTCTTACAGTGGGTACTGTGGATCCAGTTCTTCTGGCCATCGACCTTCACCGCTGTTCTGGTGGCGAGGAGGACCTGGAGTGGTCCGCTCCAGCGTGGCTCCAAGCTGCTTTTCCTCTGGAAATTCGCACCAAGACCCAGTCTCTGGGTCGTACCTCGTGGCCTGGCCCCTCGGGAGTTTGAGGTAAGGCTTCTGAGACCTGTTGGTGAATGGAACGCAAATTTTTAGTCAATTCATAGAGGTAGTCCACAAGCAGAGGGTATTTGTAGTATCCTGTCCTTGTTAATGTTATGCCATTTTCACCACCTGCTCAGCCAGTGTGTTTGTGCTGTGTACATAATGGAATGTTGCAGTGATGATGCGCTTCGGAATGTTGGGAGCCTGTGAGGAGAAGTCACAGTTGAGATTGGGCTGAGCAGCATGCTGGCTGCTCCTGGTGGGGCTGATCTACATATCCTGTAACTTACTATAATAAAACATCTTGAACCACATCTTGCCTGCTTGGACCTCGTTACTAAAGTATTCTATGTCAAAGAACCGACGAGGTCGCGGGACGCCCCATACATTTGCCAGGCGCCCGAACACAACCTCGTACAGCGACAGTCCTGTTCTAGAGTGGGCTGTGGCTCTTGTGGACAACAGCGCTAGGGGTAGAGCATCTGGCCACTGCAATCCTGTGCTCTCTTTGATCTTTACCATTTTCAGTTTGAGAGTACCATTGTACTTCTCAACTAAGCCTGCCGATTGGGGGTGGTTTGCTGCATGAAACTTTTGCTTGATGTGCAACCCATCGCACACCAACTGGATAACCTTCGAGTTAAAGTGACTTCCATTATCAAAAAAAAAGATAAAAGTAATAAAAAACCGTCAGCTCCATGGTATAATGGGGAGCTGAGGTTGATGAAGTTAAAATGTAAACAGGCAGAGAGAAAATGGCGGAGAGAATATGCGGAGACAGATAAAGTAGTGTTGAAGAAATTGCTATCCGCCTATAAAGATATGATATGTAAGGCCAAAGCCAAATACTACGAGGAAACTATCCGGCAAGCATCTAACAAGGCCAAAGCTTTATTTGGTATAGTCAGAGATATGTCTATCCCTACTTGTGCAAAGAACAAGATGCCAGCCTCACAAGAGCTCTGTGATGGACTGGCAGCATTCTTTGAGGACAAGATTACTAAAATCATTAATGCCCTAAATACTCCAAGAGAAGTAGAGATGGATGATGTAGATGATATACGTGTATCTCTTACTAATAGCTCTCTATCCGTAGACTCCGACAGAGCAACCATGACTATTCTGGAGTCTTTTCAGGCTCCCTCGCAAGAAGAATTCAACATAATAGCTGCTAGCATTTCCTCAGGCTCGCCCCTGGATCCGCTCCCACACAAGATGTGGAAAACGTTTGGAACAGAGCTCTTCCCCCATCTCTATCAACTCTGTTACCAGTCTCTATCTAATGGCATAGTTCCAAACTGCTGGAAGAAGGCAGTGGTGTGCCCCTTATTGAAAAAAGTCACGCTGGACCCCCACTGCCCCACGAATTACAGACCTATCTCTCTGTTGCCCTACCCAATAAAGATCTTAGAAAGAGTTGTAAGTCAATCTCTTTCAAAACATGTGGAAGATAATCACCTTCTTGACGAAGTTCAATTCGGGTTTCGCCCGGGACATGGCACCGAGACTGCCCTGGTGACGGCCCTAGATGACCTTCGAATGCGGGCTGACAAAGGCCACACAGCCATTCTAGTATTACTAGATATGTCAGCCGCATTCGACACAGTCAACCATAAGATTCTGATTAAGAGACTTATGGAGAACGGTATTGCTGGCAAGGCACTAGACTGGCTACAGTCGTACATTTCAAACAGACTACAAGCAGTGACCCTGACGCCTTTCTTTTCCCAAAATTACCCCGTTAAACACGGGGTCCCACAAGGATCGGCTATAAGCCCCATCCTTTTTAATTTCTATCTACGCCCACTCATCTCCCTTATAAAATCCTTTGGCATTGAAGTCATAAATTATGCAGATGACACTCAACTCATCTTCACCTTTGAAGGTAACAATGCAGTCTCATTGGAGAAATTTCATAGCTGCATGCTGGAAACAGCAGAGTGGCTTAGAGACAACTCTCTGCAGTTCATCGGCGTTAAGACGGAAGTCTTATGCTGTGATGCAAGTAAAGTGTCCAGCCCCTTCCCTGCGGACTTCTGGCCTGGCCCTCTTGACAACCCTCCTCTACCTGTTAAAACAGTGCACAATTTGGGAGTGCTTCTAGACAGTAATCTTCAACTGGACTCCCAAGTGAATAAAACGGTGAGCACTTGTCTATCTCTGCTCCGTGCTCTTCGAAAAATACTTCCTTTTCTACTAGCATTAACTAGACCTCAAGTGGTAAGGAGTATCATTATGAGCAGACTAGACTATTGTAATGCTCTTCTCTAGGGAGCTCCAGTGTCTCTGTTAAGAAAGTTACAGAGGATACAAGTAATGGCAGCTAAACTTGCCTTAAATAGACAACGCAGAGCCTCTGCATCATTGGCTCTAAAAGATCTTCACTGGCTTCCCATTGCCCAGAGGGTTCAGTTTAAGGCCCTCTGTATTGTCTATAGGGCAGTGCACAAAACAGGGCCTGTGCCCCTACAGAGGAAATTTCTCTGGTACTCTCCAGCAAGAAGCCTCCGCTCCTCCTCAGCCAATTTGGTGTGTATTCCACACTATAACAAAGCGAGACTGGGGGGGAGATCATTTAGCCTTGTAGCCTCCAAACTCTGGAATGCGCTACCAACTGAACTCAGACAAATTAACACTCTATTACGGTTCAGGAAGGAACTGAAAACTAGACTCTTTCCTAGAAAGTAAATGTCTTGCTCTGTTCTTGGATTCAGTTATGCACAGTGTTTTCTGGTATTCACAGCGCCAGGATACCCGTTGGGTGACAGCAGTGCTTTAGAAATACTATTTACAATACAATACAATACTCCAAATCAAACGGGGCAAACCGAAGCGCGGGAAGAACTCTTTCAAGAGTGCCTTCGCCGTCGCATAGCTGTAATCTCTTTAGTGGGATAAGCCTCAATCCATTTGCTGAACGCACAGACAACCACCAACACATATTTCAGATTGTTGACTCGTTCCATTTCGATGAAATCCATCTGGAGAACCTCGAAAGGGAAGGAAGGTGGTGCAAAACTGCCAGAAGGTGTAGGGGTACCTTTCCCAGGATTGTGCATCATGCATACCATACAGTACTTCACTAAGTGGGCAGCAACTTTAGGGATATTGTCGTTCTGCCACACGGGGTCTAACAATTTACATATTCCTTTCGCGCTAACATGGGCTGGCCCATGTGCCATAGTAACCACAGGGAGGACATATGCATCTGGCAGCATCCATCTCTGCTTCCCTGACTTGTCAGTCCAACACCCATCCTCATCCAAACGGGCCGTACTTTCCTGCCATACTGCTAGCTCCTCAATCGTTATCTCGCTCTGTATCTCCTTAACTGTGTCTAAAGTGTCCTCAAACATAGTAACGTCAGGTACCCATCTGGCTGGGCCTGCCACGAACTTTCTTTTCATCTTCGTTCGGGCTGTCTCCTTAGCTGTCAGGTCTGCAAATGCATTTCCCTTACCCACATAGTCAGTAATTGCCTTGTGGGCGCTGCACTTCACTATGTTATGTTATGTTAATGAGACTTATTGAGCGCACGAATACCCGGAGGTGTCTTGGCGCTATGTACGCAGTAAGCCCAGCTAGGCAACTAATTCTGGAATAGCCAGGTTTTTAGCCCTTTCCTGAAGATGGTGAGGGAGCTTGCACTTCTGAGCTCGATTGGCAGCGTGTTCCAAAGTTTTGCGGTGCCATAGGAGAAACTACGGCCGCCCCAACCTGCGAACCGTATTCTAGGCGCTTTCATGAGTCTGGCACCTGTAGAACGTAACTGTCTGGATGGTTCATACCAGGCAAAGAGGTTTCTAAGAAACAGAGGTCCTGTGTTGCTCAGTGCCTTGTATGCTAGGCACAGAGATTTGAATTTACTTCGTTGTGCCACCGGGAGCCAGTGGAGTCTGCAAATCTCCTTGGTTACTGAGTCGTACTTAGGGATATTTACCAACAGTCGAGCAGCTGCATTTTGAATTGTCTGAAGCTTTTTTTGATATTGCTTCTGCGTACTCAGGTAGAGCCCATTGCAATAATCCAGTTTTGACTGGATTAGTGTTGATACCACCGTCTTTCTAGAATCCATAGGGATGTATAGTAGGATCTTCTTAAGTTTCTTTATCAGAAAGTGGGATGCAGAGATGATGGCATTTGTCTGGTGTGAGAGTGCTAGTTTGTTATCAATCCACACTCCCAGATTTTTTGCCTTTTACGCTGGTTTTGGTGGTTCACCCATCTCCGCTGGCCACTAAAGATTGTCCCATCGCGGTTGCAGGTTTCCGAAGATTATGACCTCGGTTTTATCGGAGTTGAGTTTAAGATAGTGTGTTCCCATCCATCTGTTTATTTCTCTCATACAGTTCTGAAACTGTAGGGTGAGTGATGTTTGATGTCTGTATGCTGCCACTACTATCTGGGTGTCGTCCGCGTAAGACGTCAAACTGAAACCAAATTCTAGGATCAAAGGGGCGAGTTCCGAGACGTATACATTAAAAAGGGATGGGCTCAGAGATGATCCCTGAGGAACTCCGCATGGGAGGACATATGGCTTCGATTGATACCTGTCTAACGTCACTGTTAGTCTCCTTTCGTTCAGAAAGGAGGAAAGCAGGGTCAGTGCCGCTCCCTTGACCCCCAACGATTCCAGCCGCTCCTGCAGGAGATTGTGATTAACAGTATCAAATGCGGCTGATAAATCGAGGAGAACAAGGGTGGGTGTGCCCTCTCTGTCCATCACAGCCCTAATCTCCTCAGTGGCCTTGATAAGTGCCATTTCTGTACTGTGCTCCTGTCAGAAGCCAAACAGAGTGATCAAGCAAATCATTTTCCTGGATGTATTGGGATAACTGTTTGTTCATAATTTTTTCAACTATTTTGGCCGGAAGAGGCAGCCGAGCTGTAGGACGGTAGTTGTTGGGGTTGGACACATCCAGATTGGTTTTTTTTAACAGAGGGAGTATGGAGGAGTCTTTCCATATGGATGGGAAATTGCCTGAGATGAACTATTGCCAACTTCTTGGGAAGCGTCAGGGTTGACAAAAGCCTATGTATCAATGGGCCATTCTGAATCTTTAACCCATGTGAAGTCAGAAAGCCTCTCTCTGCCCAGAGCCGCCCAAAATTATGAGCGACTTCGAAGGCGTACTGACTGTCAGTATAAATATTGACATTCAGTCCCTCACTCAACTCTCAAGCTCGAAGAAGGGCAACTAACTCTGCAGCTTGGGCCGATTGGTAGGGAACCTGTGATGTCTCTACTACTGTGTGCAAGGTAGTTACGGCATACGCCGCTGTTGTTGTGCCATCTGGTAATTTGAAACAAGAGCCATCGACATATAGCTCCCCTTGGGACTCAGATAGGGGAACATCAATCAGGTCTACCCATCCCTTCGTCGTCTCTTCTGTACGGAAAATGCAATCATGCACGTCCGTTTCCTCACTCTCAGAAGGGAGGGGTAGTAACGTGGCTGGGTTCAGAGTGGCACATCTTTTGATGGTGACGTGTGGTGCAAACAGGGTCAGCTCGTAGCCAGTCAGATGCACACTGGTAAGGTGTTGCATCTTCGTTCTGTTCAAAAGTGTGTCTACAGCATGCGGTACCATGACTGTGAGAACGGTATCAAGAACGAGCCCTGACGATTGTCGGATAGAGACGGCCACGCCGCGACCACTCTTAGACAGCTCGGGAGGGCTCTCGCAACGTTATCAAGAAGCTCAGAGAAATAAGCACACGGCCTCTGCTTACCTCCTAAGGCCTGTGTTAAGACAGAGAGCGCACAGACAGCTGTCTCGTGTACGTACAACACGAACGGCTTCTGGTAATCAGGCGTGCCAAGCACAGGAGTCGAGAAAAGCGTGACTTTTAGTTGCTCAAAAGCTTGTTGACATTCATGCGTCTAAGGCAAGGGTTCATGCACATCTTTAGTGGTTAGTTGCAACAGCGGCTTTGTTAGTAGGGAAAAGTTAGGTATCCAGTGGCGACAATACGAAGTAATGCCGATAAAAGCTCGCACATCCCGCTGGATCTTAGGGATGGGCATTTTACAATAGCACTAATGCGTTCAGGTGTTAGTCTCCTACCCTCCTTCGACAGTAGGGGACCTAAGTAGGTGACCTCCTGTCGACAACAATATTGAAATTTGGAAAGGGACACTTTATGTCCGTGGCGGGCTAAGTGTAGCAACAGTTTAACCGTCACATCCTTGCAACCGTCTTCAGTGTCAGAAATGATCAAGAGATCGTCCACATACTACAATAATACATTACCTGTGGGAAGTATGAGGGAGTCCAATTGACTTTTTAAAGCTTGACTATAGATACTGGGGCTTTCAGTATACCCCTGAGGAGCCCGACAGAATCTGAAACTTCTGCCGGCGAGGGCGAATCCAAACAGGTACCTACTGTCTGGATGGATTGGGATGCTAAAGAATGCATTGTTCAAATCAATGACAGAAAAGTATTTGGCAGAGGAAGGAATCATAGTCAGAAGGGCAGTGATGTCAGGGACAACTGAGAACTGAGGGACCGCAATCTTATTAACCTCACGCAAATCAATCACAAACCGGTAGGCATCAGGATGTTCATCAGAGGAACCCGGTGGTGCCCTCTTAAAGATGGGAAGAATAGGGCTATTACACACATTCGCAGACGTCTCTTCAACAACCCCTGACTTAATCAAATCCTGTATAGTCTGCAACAACGCTCGCTTTCCTGCTTGCGGTATTTTGTACTGAGGGATACGGGGTAGAGCAACGTTGTCCTTGACTCTAATAGAGACCGGGGGTATCTGCAAGAGCCCCACGTCCGTATCACCTGTAGCCCATAATGTCGATGGCACATCCTTGAACTCAGCGCAAAGGGGCTCATCCTTTCACAAACATTGCTTGGAATTCACTACATTGGGCCCTATCGTCATATAGACACCATCCGGGGAGCAAGAAATAGTTGCGTGCAACTTCTTTAACAAGTCCAAACCCATCAAATTTTCTCCACAATTAGATGTCAGCAGGAAAGGCGAATCTACGGTAAAAGGACCAATAGTCAGGGCAAGTGGCTCGGAAATGGGGCTAACAACCGGTATACCTGAAAAGCCTACCGAAACATTACTTTTGCAAGTAAGGGCTGCCCCAGGGACCAGTGAACAAGAAATAGAGCTATTCATGGCGCCTGTATCCACTAGGAATTTTTTTGCTGATCCCTGCAAATCAGCAGTAACATAAGGCCCGCGCTGATCTACAGGTATCTGAACTGATCCCTCACCCTGTCCCAGCCATGAGCTAACCCGGTCACTTCGTCCAATTCGTAGTCATCATGATAGTACTTTCGCCCCGAGGGCCATCGAAATAGTTCTGATCAGAGCGACCTTGCAGTTCCTCTTTTCCCTGGCCTCCGTCATGTCCACCTGCTCCACGATCCCGTCCCCGAGAACCCCGTCCTCTGGGAGCCGCAACCTTTTGTGACAACGTAGGGCACTCACTTCGCCAATGTCCCTCCTCCTTACAATATGCACACTGGTTCGGCCCCACAGGCGCAGCATTCTTGCTAGTTCGGGGCAGCTGTTGGGCCGGACCAATGCCGCGTCCTCTACTGTTCCCCCTGGACACTTGCTGCATCAACACCTTCGTCTTCAACTCCTTATTCTTCTTCTCCACCTTCTCTTCGTTCTCTCTATGCTCATAATACTGTGCCATGCTTAATATCACTGACGGGGAGGAGGTAGTCCAAGTGCTCTCCGAAGCCTGCAACCGAGTCGCGATCTCGGGAAGCAGGTTCGTAACAAATCTGTTAACGAACAATCGGACACCTCCCTCCATCGACAAGTCCTGCGCACTGAAATCCAAAAACACACCTTCAAACCTAGTAAAAAAATCAGATACACTTTAATCTTTCTTCTGATGACATGCTGTTAACTTGTCCCAATCTACTTTTCTAGGTGGAATTAGAGAGTGCATGTAGGTAATAATTCGACCTGGCAAAGCTAGTATCTCAGCCTTAGGCATCTCACCAGGCTTCCTCTCTTTATCCCATGCCCTGATCTCATCCCAAGTGCCACCCAACTCCACAACATGGTCCTGTGTATGCACCTGCCACCAGATATCAACTGGCACCAATAAACCGAAAAACAGCTCAATGTCTGCCAACGTCATTACCGTCAACGACGCAGCCTCTGTTAATTCTTTATAATATGCAGTTGGATTTTTCCTAGGGTCGGGTAACTGAGTCTTAAGAGACAGAACCTCACTCCTTTTCCAAGGAGTATAAACCCATTGTTCCTGGAAACGAGCCTCTACTCGCTGTCTGACGACAGCATCCCTCTGATCTCGCAACTCCGGTATCTCAGGGTGATAGATCGGATGGACTTCCCTCATCAGAAACTGAGACACTGTTGTCTGGCTCTTCTGGTGCAACCTGCCTCGGTATCCAATCAACGTCGCAACATTACTAAAGACATCATTAGGGGCCATGTCAGTAGTATACACGCGATCCCGAATGTAATAAATAATTTGGGGCGCAACACCATTAAAGCACTGTTCCCACAATCCAATCAAAGTAGCCGACATATGCTTGAGGGCATGCTGCTGTACAAACGGCTCATACTCTATCAGCGCACTCCACACATCCTCCACACTGTAAATCGGACTTCGGGCCCACTGGGCAGCCTGGTTAGCTACCATCTTTTTCTCTGCATTTCCCACATCAGACCGAATCAGCACTCGCCCCATTCGCTCCTTTGCAGTCGCCCAGTCCCCGTCATCCAGTCCACGCACTGGCGTTCCAATACTCAACAATGTCGGGGAGAGAAGATGTGGAGACAGTCGAAGGGGCCGCACCAAAGTTACTAACAACTGCGTCGTGGGTGTAAGTGATGGAGAGAGGGAAGAAGTTGGAGCAAGAGGCATAGCAGGGAGACCTGCAGCCACTGCAGGCGTGATAGGCAAAGCCGAAGAAGAAACAGGAGGTGCTGTAGCTGAAGCAGCCAGGTCAATAGCAGGAGAACCAGAGGCAGGGGCAAGAGAGACAGAAGACTGGGGCTGTGGGACAGCAGGATATAGTCTCTGCGAAGCGTATGGAGGTGGGGGTCGGGTATCTAACAGATCCTCTACAAATGTATCACCTTCTTCTCGGGCAACATAGGACTTGTCACACTGCAACCTAAACTTCCTATCAGCACACTCTATACCCTTCTCTATTTTCTCTCTCTCATACGCTACTGCCTTCTGAGTTACCGTCTGCATCTTTCCTCTCCGAGCCTCCTTTTCTGCTTTCATCCGTCTGTTTAGCTTCCTTCTGCCATACCTGGAGATAATCGAACATCGACTGCCTACTCCTTTTTGCAAACAATTTATCCTGCAGGAAATTCAATTTCTGTTCATCAAAAGTACCTGTTAACGGCCATTGCAACTCAGCATTGTCCCTCGTATATTTGTGCCATAATGTACTAAATATAATAGGGCCAAGGTCGTGCTTAATGTACATGTCATAGTTCGGGGGTGCCTTCCGGAGGCGCAGGTTGCCTCTCCTCCAATCGAGCACCAGCAGAACAACAACAGCACCTCAAACAGCACAATTTACTAAAACATGGCATCTTAAAAAGAGAAAACAGATTCGCTATTCGTACCAGACAAATTACTTACCAATATCTTTTTCGAAGGTCGGTCCTCAGACCGTATAAAGCAAAGGATAACCGAAAGTCAGTCCCCAGACTGCACCAAATTACAAATCAGAACCACCGGCACAAGAGCCAAAACTAGTCAAACCCCAGGCATTTTCAAACCAAATCCATTAGTTTGCCTGGCAAGATGTCCGTAGACACCCTGTATCCAAAATTGGTCCACAGACCTACAAAGCACAACCCAAAAGCGGTCCTCGGACCACACCAAAGATCACTCAAAACGGTGCCATATTCACAAAGAACCACAGCAAACTCACCTGGTGCACACAGGTCGAACAAATGTATTCTCCACTGCCGACTCTTCGGACCAAACTGTCAATTCCAAGGGTTTCGCCTTTCAGGACCCCAGCCGGGATGACCACTGGGCGAGGCACCGCCCGATCAGACAGGCGGGGCAGCTGCGAGAACTAGGCTCGGTCGTGTGGGGATCCCCGATCCGCCCATCCGACCTGGCACAGCCCCGTCCTCCTCACCCGTCCGCGGGCGAGGATGGGTCACCCGATGCAGGCCCTGTTCGGGCGCCAACTGAAGGAAGTGACTCGATTAGTGCCACCCGGGTCACTCGCAACCACCACTCAGCCTTCCAAACAAATCAAGAGTCGGTCAGACAGTAGAGAATATGAACCAAACTTATTTATTAGTATTGCGCTGCAGCGGAGGCCAGTCTGACCAGCCTCACGAGATGGCTGCCGACGGACTGCCTTCCCCCAACATAAAGTCAGATACTATACTTGTCCAATTCCCCAAGAACACGCCCACACTGGAAAATTCCGGTCCAGGCAACAGCGAACAAAGGTGGCAATCAAGGATGAGCCATAGTCCTGGTGCTGGGTACATACTATCTCGGCTCCAAGGCCGTTCGGCCTGTGCCTACCATTCTTTGATGTGGGAACGGGTTTATCTAACAGCGAAGGTATGCCACAATAGAAAATGCATTCATTAGTGCAGCGAAACTCGGCCTTGAGAAGTACAAGCTAATGGTGCAGGAGACAGTTTTCTGCTGAGACAAGCAATATGAGGTAGAGGCTTAGTTTCGATCATAAAACAATATGTCGACGGCTAATAAAATGGCGCCATGAATGCTAACTTAATACAGAACGAAGCGTGAGCATTACGATATTGACATTCCAAATCTAACAGCATCGCAAGCAGCGATTGTCATCTCGTAGTTTAAATTTGCACAGCTGTGCAGGGGTATAGTAGGTTCTATTAATTTTTTTTTAATGAATTCTACACAGTCGGCTGCTTGCAGTGAAGGCTTCTGTTTGCGAGCAGCAGTAAGCCCACTGCTCATCCGTCAAAGGTGTCCCCAAGTCAGCGTCCCATTCCTTCCTGACCCCAATCGTCATCTGCGGCCGTTCTGTCAGTGCTGCTCGGTATATATGGGATACAGCATGTGCCGGCCCTGTCATTTTCAATGCTGTATTTAGGACCTCCAGTGTGGGAGGTTCCATCAGGAATCCCGGGACATTGGCCCTAATCTCGTGTTTGAGTCTTATGTATAGGAATACCTCCAGGGGAGTAGTCCTATCCCCAGCTAGCAGTTCCCATTGATCTTTAAATTGTCCCTCATGGTACAGGTCCCCCCACACAGTGAGGCTCCGCCTACGGAACATCTCCCGGCATGCTACCTCCTTTGTGACCGGAGCAAATGGTAGATGCGGGAGTGGCAGTAATGGGGAGTATAACACTGGTTTGTCCATTATTTTGTCCAGTCGCTTCCATGCGTGATTGGTGCAGCTCACCATGTGGTGGGTTACTCCCTCGCCAGGGACCAAGGTTCCCAGAAAGGAATTTAGGGGCGTAGGCAGCATGTACCTCTGTTCAATAGCCAGGTGCGGCATATAAGCGGGGGGATGTAGCCAGTATATAGCATATTGGGCTTGTGCGCTGAGATAATACAGTTCCATATCAGGGGCCTCAAAGCCCCCCCTAGAGAATAGCTGTGTCATAACTTTCCAGCCCACCCGGGGCTGCTTCCCGCCCCATGCCAATCTGATAAGCAAGGACCGAAGAGTGTTAAAAAAGGGTCGTCCTGGATTGTAGGGTATGTTGATGAACAAGTATAGGAGCTTGGGCAAAATGTTCATCTTCATCAATGCCACTCTCCCGGCCAGGGAGAGTGGCAGTGTGACCCATCGATTCACCCAGGTGCGGATAGTTTCAATCGCTGTACCGTAATTGGCCCGAAGGGTTGTCTCTCTGTCCCTAGTGATGACCACGGCAAAATATTTTATTTCATGGTCACACCAGCTCAGTGGTAAATCCGGGGTGAGTTGCTCAGTTTTGGGAGTGAGTGGAAAGATCTTGGATTTGCTCCAATTGAGTCTTATTCCAGAGAGGTCGCCAAATCTTATGAATTCCCAGAGGATCGGATTAAGACTAGTGCTTGGTTCTCGCAGATAGAGGGTGATATCATCAGCATACAATGATATCAGTATCTAGCGAGAGGGATATTGAATGGCATTGTCTCTATGGTGTTGTCTAATTTTGGCAGCTAAAGGTTCAATGGCCAAAGTGAAGAGCAGCGGGGATAATGGGCATCCCTGCCGCGTACCCCTCGTAATGGTAATCGGGTCAGAGTATAGTCCGTTGACCTGCACTATTGCCTCAGGCTGAGAGTATAACAGCTTTCTCCCCCCTAAAACGGTTGGGGGAGGCCCATTCTGCTCAATATAGTAAACATGTATCCCCACTCAAGGGAATCAAACGCTTTTGTGGCGTCTAAAAAAAAT
Organism: Calotriton arnoldi; assembly: GCA_963921515.1. Taxonomy (NCBI): domain Eukaryota; kingdom Metazoa; phylum Chordata; class Amphibia; order Caudata; family Salamandridae; genus Calotriton; species Calotriton arnoldi. The sequence goes on along the minus strand of CAWUFW010006494.1, from coordinate 102,973 downwards.
CCTGGGTCAATGTCATGTAATAACGCAAAGGTAGTTCTCAAATTGTGCGAGGTAGACCTGCCTGGCACAAAGCCAGCCTGGTCCGGAAGAACCAGCCCATCCATCAGCAAGGATAATCTGTTGGCAATGACTTTGGCCAGGATCTTGGTGTCACAATTGATCAGTGACAGGGGTCTGTATGCTTCGCAACTGATGGCCTCTTTGCCCGGTTTAAGCAGTGATATAATCATCGACAGGGGGAGAGTGCCCATCTCTTTGGCTTCCTCAAAAACTTGCTTAAGTAGGGGGGCCAGCTGCTCGATATGACATTTGTAAAAGTCTGCAGGCAGACCCATTATTGCAGCTCGTATTTCATCCTCCTCGAACTCAGCGGCCAAGAATTCTCTACGAGAATCGCTTATCCAACCCAGAGCGGTATCATCAAAATAGGATGCTATGTCTGGTGTGCCTCGCTCTCGCGTGCTATATAGTAACGCATAATAGTTGGAGAATACTTTGAGGATCTCCTTTTAATCAGTGTGCCTGTTGCCTTCTTCATCTAGTATTTCCAGGACCTGATTAGTGAACCTAGGGACTCTGGTAGCTTCAGCTAGGGCCTTACCAGGGTGTTCACCTTCCCCATACACCCTGGCAACATGGTATTTCGATCGAAATTTAGATTCGCGTTCTGCTTCAGCTGTATATTCTGTAAGTAGCTCCTTGAGTTTCACCTTAAGTGTTGGTTAGGGGAGGATTCAATTGTCTCTTCTGTCCTTTTTATGTCTGTCTCTAATTTATGCAAGGTGCCTCTTATGGATTTAAGGATCCCCCCACTCTTAGCTATGCCTAATCCCCTTACTGTAACTTTAAAACTCTCCCACACGCACACCAGCGTTGCCACACTATCTACATTGCGCAGGAAAAACTCAATGATCTCCTGGCGTATCTCCTCACAGAAGGCTGTGTCTAGCAGAGCCATGGGCAGTAGCCTCCACAACCGATATGGGGATACGTTACCTGGTGGCAAGAGCTTCATGAGTACTGGGGAGTAATCCGAGAGGGTACGCGCTAAATGCAACAACTCTCTGAGCCACGTATTTAGCCCTGCCGAAAGTAACCAGAAGTCCAGCCTCGACCAGCTGGAATGCACGCTGGAGATGAAAATGCTCTCCCTTTGCGCTGGGTGAAGAACCATCCATGCATCAAACTGTTGATGGTCAGCGATGATACTTGAAAGGTGCTTAGTCGCCTGGGGGTGTGAATGTGAATGGATGGGGGAGCAGTCAACCAGGGGGTCTAATGCCAGATTAAAGTCCCCTTCCCATACAATAAAAGTGGACCCTATTTCCAGGATGTGACCCCACAGATTATCAAAAAAATCCTGGATCATCAATGTTGGATGCATAACAGCTTACTAATGTAACTGTGTGCCCAGCCAACCTGCCCCACATAATACTGTATCTGCCCTGTGTGTCCTGCAGGCGTTCTAATGACTTCACAAGTATAGCCATGCCCCGGGCATATGTGGAATAAGAGGAGAAGCAGCTGTGCGCAGCCCATTTTCTTCCAAAATTGATTGGCGTGTGAGGGTTTAGGTGCGTCTCCTGTGTCATAGCCACTTGGACATGGTGTCGGTCTAGTTATCTTAAGACTTGCCTACGCTTGGGAGGGTCTCCAAGGCCACGTACATTCCATGTCAGACAGTGAAGAATAGGAGTTCTATCTGGACCTTCAGTTGCCATCACTCCTTTAGAGCCTCAGAGGGGACGAGGGTGTATTGGGTGCCGATAATGTATTGTAGCATGACATAAAGCATATGCATTCGTAGCCGTGTACATTCAAAATTATACAGTGCAATACCTTCACGTTCAATAAGAACAAACCTTTCCGACCCGCCGCCCACACATGCGACCCAATCCCACAGGCGAATATAAATATAAATTGAAACTGGTGCTTATGTAAAGCGCTCTGATACCCGATGTCTCGGGTCTAGTTCGCGCTATATAAAACTCCCAAAAAAACAAAAACTCCCATCCCAATCAATAACTGGCCTAAATAAGGCACTCAACAGTAGACGAATAACCATTATTAGTGACATGTTACTAATACCCAACATTTGTCGGGGGGGAATTCCCGCTGGGGAAATGCGCCAGAGGGACCGTCAGCGCACCTCGAAGTTGCGAGGGAGCCCAGGAGACCATTATTATAAGGCAGGCTTATCAGAGTTAATGACGCCTTTGTAAGGACCACCATTTTTAGAATGTGGTCGGAGCCATGTAAGTCCATCTCTGGTTTACTCAGTCATGCAGTTTATCAGAGTGTATAGTCTTACCAATTTCGGAAGTAGTTCTTGCATTAGTGGAATTTACCATTAGTCCTCGTCAGGAGCCGGCGAAGATCGACTGGAGCCAGGGTCTCCATCTCTGGGTGTAGGCGAGCGCCGCAGGGCGGTTTTCAGAAAATCTTCGGCCTGCTGCGGGTTATTGAAAACATGCGATATTCCTCGGTGAAGAACACTCAATCTGGCAGGGTAGAGCATGGAATATTGTATGTTGGCTAGCTGCAACTTCTTTTTCATCAGCAGAATTTTTTTCCGTGCTTCCTGTACCGCCATGGTGTAGTGTAGTTCCTATTTCCCTAATAGGCTCTGCGCATTGGAATAATATACCCTATAGGTTTGACATAGGACTGAGGTCAGTATGTCCCTATCGAGTATATTAAACTTAATTACTTTGTGCCAGCTAACTCAGAGGCCACTAGAAACTCCTTGTAAACAAGAAGGGAGTAGTTTCTGGCAACCGCATAAACATGACAACTTTGTTTCCCTTTAGAATCGGAACACTCTCAGAATCGTGGAAACAATAGATAACAGTTTCACTCAGCTAATTGTGCATGCTTAGTTTCTTCAGAGTTACACAGAAAGAATAGACGGGCGTTTCAATAAAAGGATTTATTGAACAGTCTTGTTTCTCGTGTAAGAGATATGAGCTGTTATGATCACAAGACAGTATGCAAGATATATAATGTACAGCGTAAGCAGTAGAAAGAAATAATACTGCGTTAGCATTATCTTTTAGCTATGACACATATATTCATATACATAAATAACATAAGCTAAAAATGCGAGTACTCATAAGATGCTTCTCTAACTAGTTCTACCCCAGTGTACCTAACCTAAGTGTAGTGCAAGGTAAGAAGTAGGTGAAGTATTCTATAGTATGGTGTTCTATAGTCTAGTATGCCAAGAGTCCCTCTAGGTTCTAGTCAGCTCCATACCTTGAGAATGAGAGAGGTGGGAATCTCCTTCCGGATCTCGAACTCTAACACCCCGCGAAGGGAGTCAGAACACTGGGAGCTGGATTCTCTGCGAGCAGGGATGACAGCGTCTCTTGTCAGTGCGTCAGGCCGGGACACGGGCTCCTCTAAAGTTGAGGTCTCCTCCTACGTGCTTGGGCAAGGGAAGGTATATTTATACCTGGCAGGTGCCTTGGAATGTTAGCATTGACGTAAAGTCGGGCAGAGGAAGACGTCAGGAATGAACCCTTAAGGTATAGCGGTTCATGCATAGTAAATGAGTTCTTGGAGAAATCAATAATCCTGTGCTAGGGGAACTCCCAAGAGCTTAAGGGTCTGGTTTCTAAGAACTCGTTGTGACGTTAGGGTGGACGGATGTAAGTGACCATGCCTGTATTTGGATAGCATGGCTAATGCCTAAATAAGGACTGGGATCTTATGCCTATATAAGGGCAATGCGAATTGTGCCTATATAAGGACATGTTTCAGGAAAACCTATATACGGACACCTAAAGCGGAATACAACACCCACTCCACTTTCGAATGAACGATAGTACTAAATGCTAAACATGAAATGCTAAATATTAAACTGAGTACCACATGTTGCTAAAAACATTTCTAAAAGCATATTAAAAGAAGTTTTAAAAGAACTGTTGCTAAACATGTAATGCAATAGGTACTGTACATTTTAAAGCATTTTTTCATTCTAAGCATATATTGGAAATAAATGCAACATGAATGAATAAACAGAAATATATACATATGATGAAAATGGTTGACTAGTTTTCAAAAATCAAAGCCATTGCATATCATGGTACTAAATGAAATTGTGGTAAATAAGGTGACAATGTGCCCCTGGAAGTATTCAAAGAAGTCCGTTTTATATGAATAGTTCTACTGTAAGCAGATTGAGCTGCCATGTATTTTCAAAAATAGAGAAAAAGAAAAAGTTCAGTTTTAGGAAGAGTTCCAAGTTTTGTTCTGTTTTGAAAATATCGAGGCCAAATTCATTGCTTCCCTGGTACACTGTGAGCCAAATCAAAGTCAGTGTATGGGTCTGGTGTAAACATGAAATCATCTATTTCTGTAGACAAAAGATCGTCTACCGTAATTTAGAAAGTTGACTGCACAGAGATGTGAAGCATCGCCCTCAGCATAGGATGCTGCAGCAATGTTCGCGCCCGTTGTTACCTGGGTGCCTCTTGATCCATCTCGTACCTCAGCAGCAGCAGGAAGCGTCTGTGAGATCTTAAGGAATGCCGTCATTAGGATTGGTAGCCTCTGGGGACAACACAGAGCATGGGCCGTTATCAGGTCCAGCAGAGTATCGATATCCGTTGGCACGACTGATGGGAGTGTTAGGTGTCTAGCACGCATTCTTCACCGCAAAGCAGGCAGCGTAGAACAGGTAAGATGCAATCTTGCCAGATTGGTCTAAATGACAGAAACCATGTTGTATTAAGTTCCTGTAGACGAGGTATGCCCAAAAGTTGCACTATGCGCTCACGGCACTTCCGTTCTAGGAGAGCTTTCTCCAAATTGCTGGGAGTGACGCCGGTTGATAGGCTTGCCATAGTGTAGTAGTAGGAATAAAAACAGGATTCCCGCAACCAGTGCTAGAATTAATGGCACACCACCAAACACCGAATGTGCGAAGTTTGGAATGATTCCGAGGACTGCCTGGAAAGGTGTTAACAGTCCTGAACAGATGGTCTTAAATACATATACAATCCTGCTCATATCAGACATGTTTAAGATACGTCCCATCATTTCTACGAAATGTATAGGGCAGTTTGTACGAATTAAAGCCTGTATCTCAGCCGAAGTCCTTGCAATTTGTAAATCATAGATTTATTTGGCCGAGGTCAAAGGCACGGTTTGTTGCAAAAGCATGGCTTTCATTCTGCTTAAAGTATCAAACGTATAAAAGAAACATTCAATGAAGGCCATAGAGGCGACTCCCTGACTGTGTCTATTGGGGGGAACAATACTTGTATACAACAAGTAACCCTGGAGTCGACCGTTACCAGATATGGGATGCCTGGCAACATGCCACAGCAACTCTGATCATTCAACATGAGGTAACTCCCGTTAGAAAGTTGGCCAAACGTTGGATTAATCACAGTAGCTGGTGTACCCTGCTGGTGGCAGGACAAATTTGCCACAGAACCATTACAAGCCCCGTGTAAAGAAATGTCCTGACATATGAGTGAACCGCTTAGTGCATTTTCACAGTGTGTACCGCTTAGAAACACTTCACGATCCTCACTCCAACTGTTGCGGGGATTCTGCACATATACAGAGCTATGCACAGGAAAATAGGACCTCGGTGTATAGTGGTGTACCAACCATGCACCTTAGTACCCACAATCCCAATCCGAATAGCTTTAGCGTCTCATTCGTTCTCCGTACTACAGCGAAGCTACCAATGATTAGACATCCCAGAACACGGACTCTCTCAGGAATCGCGGGAGCAAGAACACTTTCATAACTCACTCATACTTGTCCACAACGTGCGTAATAAGAGACACAGTATAGTTTAAAATGTTTATTTCAACTATCGTGCTCTAAGATAAAGTACACGTGCCAGTACTATCAGCATAATGCATAATGATAAAATAATAAGCATGGTTACAATTCCATAGAATACAAACGGGGACAGCATTTTATAAAGACAGTGGATATAGGGCTAAATTGCCTTACCACCCTCCCCGTGCTAGTAACTAGTTTATTATAAAAATAGAAGACCTATGGGCTTTGTCAGGCGGACCCCATACCTCAATATCTAGATGCAAGGTTTACATCATCAGACAAGCACAGCTCTTCTCCCTGGAAAGGTTTTTCTCCAAGTGCCACCAACAGGGAGATCACAATATTAAAAGCACCCGAATTTCTCCAGTGCAGCTGTATTTCGTGTTATGTCTAAGTGCGAGGGGCTGACCAGATCAGCAATAACAAGGGACGTTGTTTTTCGACCTTGTACATGGTGTGCAGACGAAACCCACAGGGAACATGAGAAAAGGTAAAAGGCAGACAGTTCTAATATAGCCGGGCACAGGCAGAGTCTGGAAAAACAAAGTCACAGAGTAACGTGTGCAAAGGCATCATGGCAGCCAGGCCTAAGCTAACTTAGCAATGTAGACAATGAGGCCACAAACCACACTAGACCCTCCCCTGGTCAGTCCATAGGCCAAGACATAGGACGAAAACAGAGTTCAAATAGATGGAGCAGAATGTAAACGTCTATTTATGAAAAATCCCCATGAAGGACTGTGAATGAAAAAAGTCCAGGACAAAAAAAATTCCAGATAGGGCCAGAAATCAGGGCACTAAGAAAAAATAAAAAAATCCAGAAATGCAGTTCGCTAAAAGTGAAGGCCCCTAATCCAATAGCGTGTATGTGCAGAAAACTGCCACACCTTCCAAGAGGACATCATTGGTATCGTCTGAAAAAAGAGACGCCACCCAGTTCAACAAATCAAAACTGCATTCATGTTCCTCATAATAGGGAGCAGTGATCAGCATTGCGGGACAACTTGCGTGATACTCAATATAACTTCGTTGTAGGAGATTCTGAGCAGCTGCCCAGATATCCCATTGCGCCAAAACTCCAAGTGCAGCAGCACGCGCCATAAATCCAGTGCCGGAACAGTCCCGTTCATGGGCCACTAAGGGGCCCATCAACTGGCCAAAATCCGGGTCCGACAGAGACGTATTGGAGAGGCAAACATCCAAGGACCAAGAGAAAGGACATCGTGAGCAAGACATCACAGGTTGCACGCAAGTGAAATACGCAAAGCGAAAAGAAAGTCTATAGGACACACCAAGTGTCGCCAATGGTAGGATGCCGAAGCTGATGAGCATGCGTTCACGGAGCATCAGGAGTCGACCTTGGTCGAGTAGGCCCCCAAGAAGTACAGCCATTGCGCAGCAAGCAAATTAAAAGTAATATTCCAGCAGCTAAGGCTAGGAGCAATGGGAAGCCGCCAAAGACGCTGGAAAAAATAGAATGAATAAAAGCCGGAATTACACCAAATATACTTTGAAAGGAGGTAACAAGGCCAGAGCCCACAACTTTAAAAAAGTGCACAAGACCTTCGGTATTAGAAGCATTGAAAACGTGGTGAATCAGTTTACCGAAATGTTGTGGGAGGTTTGTGTTCAAAAGAGCCTGTATCTCACTGTGGGTACTAGCCACCTGGAGGACGCAGGTCTCCCATGCGGAAGTGAGCATAACCTCCTGGTTTAATAATAGCGCCTTTATTCTGCTCAATTTATTGAAATCCGCCTTCAACGTGGGTATGGAAGGCCAAATGGAACTATCTATCATGTCTTGCGGGGGTGGGAAAAGAACAGTTTTGCAGCACACTACACGGTGGGAAACCGTTAGAATATAGGGGATGCCTGTCTGCATACCACAGCAGTCTTGATTATTCAGAAGCAGATAGCTACCATTTGCAAGCACAGTGAAAGTAGGTGATATAACAGGAGCTGGAATGCCCTTTAAAACACAAGCAAGATTCGGAGCAGAAACATTACAAGCCCCGTGCAATTTAATGTTTTTACAAATTAGGGAATGACCCACTGTAGAATCGCAAGACTCCCCTGTGAGAAAGACCTCATTTCTGTCCCTAAGGCATCTGTACATGAAAGGCAGGGACCAAAGTTCATGCAAGAAGGCACTGCCTAAAGGCTGAAAACAGCCAACAGGATAATGTTTCATGCATGAACTGAACTCAAATAAAGAAAAAGGCAAAGCGATAACCCCGTGAACTAGCCACACTGCAGAGTCCGTCTCCGCCACAGAGAATGGTAACGGCTCTATCTTTTCGATATGTAAGAGTGTATGTTGCATCTTTTATGGACATGAATTGCTGTTTTTCAGTTAAATTAAATGGCAAGGACAAGGCAGACGTGTTTAAAAAATGCCATGGAACTTTGCCCATTTTCAATGTTTGCAACGTCCACGCAAACTGCATTACTGAACGCAATTGATTCTGACCATGAAATAACACAGACACATCATCTTGTACGATATCAACAACAGATGAAACAATATTCTCTAATGAGTAAATGCGGGAGGACAGGGTATTAATACTATTGTCAACAACAGCGAGCACTTTTTCTAGATTTGCTCGATCGATTTCCCGTAAACGGGAAGCAGCTTCAATTTGCGAAAGCTTCCAGAGTTCATTGTAAGTCTCATAAATAAACCTTTTAGGTCGAGGACCACGAGGCCCTAGAACAAAATCGGACAGATCAATGTTGCCTGATAGGAGGGATAAATGTTGTTTCTAATGAAGAGTGCTGCAACCACTGTTTACACAATTTACCAACAGAATATGTTGTAACAGTACGAGAGTCAGAAAACCTTGGATCTGGCCTATCCTGTTTGTAACCAGGAGCTGAGTCATGAAAACGCAGTTGGCAGGCATTTGATGCTATGGGCCAAGCCAACCAGGGTGACTGAACAATTGCAGAGATATTAAACAAATTGTTTTGAAACAAAGCTTGCAAATTTGCAAGGGAAATATTGAAATGCAAGCTCTCGTTGGGAGTGGAAGACAATACGGGAATGGAGGGTGCATTCAATTGTTTGGAAGTAGCCAAACCCCAACAGGTTGTTTGAAAGATCGTACTATTTAAAAATAAAATCTGGGCCGGATTAGGCAAGCACGGTGTAAGGCTGCCGTACCGCGTACCTGCCATGATTTGGTGCCCCAAATAGATTTTAAGTCAATGGTGTCCTGCCAGTGCTCATAACCACCCACGGCTAATGCGTTCAAAAAGGAACTCGAATGTAGCAATTTGGTGTGGGTCAACATGAACTTCTGAGTGGACGAAGTGTTCAATTTAAAATAATAGGACCCAGGGTTTGATCGATCAAAATCTGTAAAGTAAGTAAATTTACTTCTAAGTGTTTGGGAGCTACCTGGCAAAGGGGTCGGACAATGTTCCCATTGGGTGTAATTAAAAGTACCCCGAAGTGTACTTGGTTTATGGAGAAAATGGTTGCCCCAATGCTGGTAACAATATAAATCAGCATAACTTGCAGAATTTAAATACAAATCTTCAGCATTAAAAGCAGCATAATATTTCAAATCAGAGAATAACGATTCAACAGCATGAACAACCCAATCGTCAGAATGAATATTACTTTTCACCACATCACCCATGGAAACACGGAGGACATTCGGTACATTAATAATCTCGGTTGGTCCATGAATTTGGAAATTTACAGCATCCCATACGATGCCATTAGCGACTGGGAAAGCGGAAATGTTCACAAATGTGTGGTCACGCTTCATGATGTGAGAGGAAGAATGCGGAGCCAAAGTTCCAGCGACACAGTTCACCGCAGAGCGTTCTGGTAAGTAGTGAACATTGATGAGCAAGAAGAAAACAGTCACAAAGCCAATGGACATGAACAGGAAAATCAGGAATAGTACCAACCAGATATATGTCCATGGTGGGACCAAAAAATTGTCTCTGAACCAGGATACAAAGATACTGAAGCTGGACGGGATAAGTGATGAGGTGGAAGCCGAATCAAAGGAAAAACGGGTTGGGCTCAGTGGTGTTGTAGGTAAATGAGGCACCGACTCGTTGGCGGGGTATGCATACTCTGTCTCCTCGTTGCAGGAGGAAGCCGGGAAGTCGAGCACGCGATCAGGCAAATCGACCATCTCAATGGCAACATCAGTGTCTGTGTAAGGTGGAGGGCCACAAACAGGAGTCCTTGAAATGGCTGGACATGATACCGCAGGTGTCACGCTATTCAGGATCGGCCAGATGTTGTAGCTTGACATTGTCCACTGAGATGTATCTGTTGTCTTTGCGACCAGGAAGCGGTGGTAAGATGACAGTACGAGTACCCTTCAAGCCAAGGACAGGAACTGGTGCACGATAAGAGGGGCCAAATTCTTTTTTGTTCTCCACCTTCTCTCGGACCAGATCTCCAACCTTCGGAAGCCAGCTGGCAACCGGAATATGCAACGCAGCGTCAGTGGCTGAAGGCAAGTGTTCGTTTGCAAATTTGTCATGGGTCTCTTGTAAGTCCTGCAACATAGTAGAATGATTATCTACATCAAAGATTGCGGCATTCGCCGCCATGTCTAGACCATCAAGGTCTGGCACAAACATTTGTATGCCAAAGAGCATTTCGTATGGGGTCCGCCCACCCAGAGATCTTCTAGGGAGATTATTAAGTGCACGTTGCACGCCATACAAGTGGGCCAGCCAGTTCCTGCCAGTACCTAAGACTCAAGCTGTCAAGGATTGCTTTAAGTCACGGTTCATTCGCTCAACAATCGAGTTGCCCTCAGGCCGATATGGAGACGAAAATTGCACCAGCACCCCCATACCTCATCGCGTCCTTGTACGCCTTAGAGGCGAACGCTGGACCTTGGTCGGAATGGAAGGTGCCACAGGGAAAAATTCCCACAAAGACACGCAAATCCCTTATGACACTTCGAGCGTCAGCACTCCGTTGTGACCAAACCCAGATGAAACGTGTGCACGAATCCACTGCAACAAAGATGTATTTATATGCAGTGTCAGAAGAAAATGGACTGCAGTGATCAAGGTAAACACACCCAAAAGGTTTGTTAGAAATGCAGAGCTGTGTTTGTGGTGGTCGTGTAACCGACGAAGGCTTAATTTGCTGACAAACGTCACAAGAAAGCACATAAGTACGGGTTTGTTTATATAAACCACGCCACCAGTAACGCTGCTGCAGGATGGAAACAGTCGCAGACACGCCAGCATGGGCTGAAGCCAAGCCTTCGTGGGCGGCCGTTATCAAGGAAGTTCTGCGGTCCACGTTGGGAATCAGCCGATCACCAACGTCTGGAATTCTTACGTAAGGAACCTGTTCGGGACTTAGGTGATACGAGCACTTGGAAGGGAAACCCCGTGGGTAATTAGCACTTTCCTTCATTGCAGCAATAGCTGCCAAAATCTCATTATCTATTTTTGTCATGGATCTTGTAACTGCTGCTACTGAGCAAGTGGCTACTGCTGATTTGGCAGCTTCATCTGCCAAACTGTTACCGACCGCGTGTGCGCCCACACGCTGATGGCCAAAAGTGTGAATCACCTGTGTAAGAGGCAGACGTTGTTTAAGGTCTGCCACTCGAACCCAAAGCATTTTATGCTTAATTGTGCTGCCTTTAGCATCTCTATAGTCGTTTTGAGACTAAAAGAATAAGTTGTCATTAAAGGATTGAACACAGTAGTAAGAATCGCATACAATAAGTGTCTTCACGTCTGGATTCGCAAACTCAAGTGCGAGCACCAAAGCACGCAGCTCGGCCAATTGTGCAGTACTGTCTCCTAGTGCCTGCGTGTGCACCACACTCGATTTGAACTCACCGTTCACCATAGTACCTGCAACAATAGCACATGTTGTGGAATAAGCAAGCTTAGAACCCGTGGCCGGTTGCGCCGAACCATCGGTGTAAATGATACATTTGTACTCCTCAAGCGGTAGCAAAGACAGGGAGGAGGATGAACAAATTCATACTGCAAGAACTCCTGTGTCTGAAGAGAGGAATCAAAAATAAAAGTGACATCCGGGGACATCAGAGATGTAGCCCATTGAATCCAACGGGGGTGCAAAGCCTTAGAGTTTGGTACACTTGCCTTCGTCACTGCCTCAAGGGCAGGATTTGGTGTCACCACCAAAATGCGTTTTCCCTGTGCCAGTGCGCGTTCCTTAAGAATCGCCATTTGCACTGCAGTCAAAACCTTCTCCACAGTGGAAAAGCGCAATTCCGCTGAAGTGTAAAGATGCGACTTGTATGCAATAGGTACTGTGTCACCTTCGTTAAACGTTAAGTACGTGAAACCCACTGCCCCTGGCACAATTCTAATCACCAGGTTCGTGTGGTTATCACGAGTCAACAAGAACTTAGATTCAAGTAGATCAGACTGCAAAGAGTGCAGTATAGAGGAATGCTCAGGAAGCCAGCATGACTTCGAAAAGTTAGGTTGTATCAAGGCATAAAGAGGCTTGATACGCTGGGCATATTCGGGAATATAAGAACGCCCAAAGTTTAAAAATCCCAGTAATGACTGAAGTTTCTTCAGGGTCGTTGGAGGGTGCAAAAGTGCGCACTTCTCCAAGAAATGGGGAGCCAAGCCCCTACCTTCATTGTTGAGCTCATAGCCCAAAAACAAAACAGTGAATTCTGCGATGTGAGATTTGGCAAAATTAAATTTGTATCCTAAGACCGCAAATTCAAGAATAATGCGATCCACACGGGAAAGATGCGGCCATAATTCGTCGTCTGTCAGATAGATATCGTCGACGTACGAATACGCATCTGGGTCTATGCTGTCCAACAAAGAGACAACACGGGCGGCGAAGACTCCCGGGCTGTTCTTGTAGCCCATAGGCAAACGCCGAAATTTAAATTGTTTTCCACCGGAAGTGAAAGCGCTCCATTGGCTGCACTCCGGGGACAAATTGTGTGTGTAAAATCCATTGGATAGGTCAAGCGTCGTTTTATATTTTTTGCGAACAAGACTATCTACTAACGCAGAACTGGGGGTATTTTGTACCGCAAAGGTCCGACAATGAGAGTTCAAATGTCGGTAATCCAAAACTAAACGGTACGACCCATCGGGTTTAGAAACCGCAAAAAGGGGATTATTCATTGGTGATACGCATGTTTCAATTACTCCTTGATATTCTAACTGTGTCAGAATGTCTGAAACGGGACCTTTAGCTTCCCGCCGGAGGGGATATTGGGGTTTGGGCTGTGGCAGAGACTGCAAGGGTATATCATGGGGGGGGAGAATCCTCATCCCAGCCCATGTGGTTACGGTATAGCGCCGGAGCCAGGGCCCCAGCCCATTCAGCTGCGAGAGCCTCCGCTTTGTCCTTGGGGACATGACGAGAAAAGCTCGGAAGGATGACCTCCTCCCCTCTACGAGCAGCAAGTACGAATGGGGGCGGCCAATCCGCCTCTGCCAACAAAATGTCGTAAGAAGAGGTCAGATTTTCCCAAAAAATCCCTTTAATAACACGCTCAATGTCACCTTCAATTTGAATGACAATACTAAATAGTCTGTCAGGGGGTGCCACTCTGGTGTCAGCTGTCTCGACAGTAATGAAAGTATCAGTTGCTGTCGCCTCCACATGAGGACGCAGTGCCTCCCGCACTATGGTAACTTCCGCTGCGCTGTCTAGCAGCGTCACTGCCCACGTCCAATTCAGGAGTCTCGTTCTCACCGTCTGTGGCATACCTCGCTGTTAAAGCTGCAACTTTTTTCTTCTGAAACTGTGGGCGAGAACGTGGAAATTCTTCTGGTTTCCCTCGGCCTGGTTGTCGAGGTTTGGTCTCGTCCTTGTGGGGCCTCACGACCCCTGCCTCTATCTTGGCGATCTCCTCCACCAGTCTGGGAGGTCGATGGTGCCTGTGAAGAACGAGGAGAACGCGGGTCAGGGACTTGAAATCTATCTGGAGATTTAATTCTCGCTCTGTCGCGCAAATCATAAGTGCGTTCAGAAGAAATGGAAACCGGGGATGCAGCACGCGACCCTGGTTTTGATTGTTGCTTACCCTGTCTCTTCAACTTCCAGTTCTTTTTAGTAAAGAACGTTTTTTCTTCTTTCTCAGACTGAGTTTTTTGTTGTGATTGAGTTTGCGTTTTAGCAAAAGGCTTAACCCCCAAACTATTGCGGCCAATGGTTTTATAAGCCTGTGCAATAATTTTCGGTAATTCGCGGGCTTGTCCGGCTCCGGGACCAAAGCCAAAGCATTAGCGACTTGAAAGTTGACTGCGTCACCCTTGACGTTCGCAAGGATTAGATCAGCCACCACATCGAACACTCCCACCAGTCTCATCCCCAATTCCACAGCCGCCTCAGGGCCATGTTCATCCTGCACCCGTTTAATTACAGAGGGGAGAACCGTCATGGAAGGAGTGCCGAAACACTTCGAATACACTGCTGCGAATACCTTGCCCCAGTTGTTGCATTCTGCCAACTCGGGAATTAAGTCTTTCGGCAAGCTAATCGTCAGAATCCTGTGTTTGTCCACAGGAGAAGTAATCACCGAATTAACCATGACGGGACTTATGGTTACACCGCCCGGTCCAGCTGGATGCGCCGCAACTCCAGGAGGGGCCCCCTGGACGTTGCCTGTAACATATTGTACCAAAGCTCTGTGCACGCGGCTTAAAGATGTACGCATCACGCGCAGTTCATCAACCGGAACTGCTAAATGCCGTGGATGTGGGGTATACCCGGCCAAGACTGGCCAAGTGGCCCCCTCAGTGGACAAGGGGCCTAAACGAACCGGGGTGACCGGATGTGGGAGGGTGCCATTAAACCAAATATGGTGTTGCCATGCCGTAAGTGGTACTTCAAGAGCCTGATAAGGCCGATAAGCATTGGGTAGGGCAGTGGGAGAGTAAACATGAAACAAGTTGTCAGCTCCTTCCACCGCGGGAGAAGTGACCCAAGAGTAAAACACCTCAAAGTGGTGAGCCGGATCAGCCTGCACCACAAAGATGAGAGCGACACCCGCGTCAGGCACTCCATAAGCCAGTAAATGAGCCCGGAGCGCAGCGCGGCTATGTGCCAGGATATTTACATTCACAGCCATTAAGACCAGGAATGATCGACAACCTAGTGTGAGGCAGCGCAATATAGGGTTAACATAAACACCTTTTAATAACTTCAAGCTTGAAAGAACCTATAAAAACATCAATATAGGAGGTACCACCCTCACATACGTTTCCGGAAACGTAAGCGAAGGTTATTGTGGACAAGCACAAGCACTACTCAAGCGTCTTGCAGATAAGAAGCCCACCACGTTGGTGGCGCCATGTTATGGGATTCTGCACATATACAGAGCTATGCACAGGAAAATAGGACCTCGGTGTATAGTGGTGTACCAACCATGCACCTTAGTACCCACAATCCCAATCCGACTAGCTTTAGCGTCTCATTCGTTCTCCGTACTACAGCGAAGCTACCAATGATTAGACATCCCAGAACACGGACTCTCTCAGGAATCGCGGGAGCAAGAACACTCTTTCATAACTCACTCATACTTGTCCACAACGTGCGTAATAAGAGACACAGTATAGTTTAAAATGTTTATTTCAACTATCGTGCTCTAAGATAAAGTACACGTGCCAGTACTATCAGCATAATACATAACGATAAAATAATAAGCATGGTTACAATTCCATAGAATACAGACGGGGACAGCATTTTATAAAGACAGTGGATATAGGGCTAAATTGCCTAACCACCCTCCCCCGTGCTAGTAACTAGTTTATTATAAAAATAGAAGACCTCTGGGCTTTGTCAGGCGGACCCCCATACCTCAATATCTAGATGCAAGGTTTACATCATCAGACAAGCACAGCTCTTCTCCCTGGAAAGGTTTTTCTCCAAGTGCCACCAACAGGGAGATCACAATATTAAAAGCACCCGAATTTCTCCAGTGCAGCTGTATTTCGTGTTATGTCTAAGTGCGAGGGGCTGACCAGATCAGCAATAACAAGGGACGTTGTTTTTCGACCTTGTACATGGTGTGCAGACGAAACCCACAGGGAACATGAGAAAAGGTAAAAGGCAGACAGTTCTAATATAGCCGGGCACAGGCAGAGTCTGGAAAAACAAAGTCACAGAGTAACGTGTGCAAAGGCATCATGGCAGCCAGGCCTAAGCTAACTTAGCAATGTAGACAATGAGGCCACAAACCACACTACACAACATCTGTATTCGTAAGGTAAATCCCAGGATGTCTTAATGTATTCTTTTCCCAACCTTTCATATTTGCCTGCTTGCATTTGTTTGAGGCAATACTGAAAATGAAAATTAGTGACAGGCAGAGTTATTTTGCCATGGATAAGCCATTCTGTAGCTGGTTTTTCTGCTACCGTAAATGGTAATTTTTCCAGTTTTTCAATGCTCAGCACTGTATACTTTGCTCCCCTTTGTGCCAGTTTGATCTGTTTATCTGTTAGATTGTATTCTGCAAACAGAGACGACGTGTTGATAAAACGCCAAGGCACATAGCCCGCACGCAAAGATTGCAGCGTCCAGCCTAATAACATAATAGAACGTAACTGAGATTGGCCTTGTTGTAACATGGCTAAATCTTGTTCCAGTATGTCAATAGCAGAGGATACAATGTTGTCCAATGAATAAATTCTGGATGACAAAGTTGTTAACCCGTTGTCGACCACAGAGAGAGATTTCTCTAAGTTAATACGATCAAGCTCACGTATTCGTTCTGCGGCCTCTGCCTGTGAAACCTTCCATACTTCATTATAAGCAGCATAAATGCCGGCATATATGAAGCGTTTTTGACGTGGTTTTCTTGGTCCTAGCAAGAATTCCCTAAGGTCTGCGTCTTCTTTAAGTAAAGATAAGTGTTGTTTCACATCCTCGAGTGTAGATTTTTGTAACCAGTTGAGGCACAATTTTCCTACACTTTATGTTGTTACTACCCCCGGAGGTTGTCGTTGAACATAACGTGGGTCTGGCCTATGGATAGTAAAGCCCTGTCTTCTATTCAGGAATCTTTCTTGACAGATGTTTGTGTCTGTGGGCCAGAGTAACCAATTTTTCCAATCAGGATCTGTTCTGTTGTTTTGTAATATTGTGTCTACTGTGACTGCTCCCTGTGTAGTGCTATTACTTGCAGGTGTTGGTACAGAAGGTGTCTTCATGTCTTTGATCTTGGCTAAACCAAGGCAAGACGTTTGTTGCACAGTGTCATTCAAAAACATTATTTGCTGTGGGATGATACATGCTCTAAACAAAGCTTCTATCCCCTGCACTTGCCAATCTTTAGAACCCCAGACAGATTTTGTGTCAATTGTGTCTTTCCAAAAGTCAAATCCATGTCTAGACAGTTGGGTAATAAAGGCTGCAGAATAAATCTGTTTTGTAGTAGTTAACATAATTTTCTGTCCTGTTTTGTTTACATTTTTATAGTAAAATGTTTCTGGATCAGATGTATTGTACCCTGAAAAATATGGAAACTTTTAGCAAACGTTTTTGAACTACCCCTTGGTGGTGTAGGACAATGTTCCCATTGGTTAAACATAAACACATTTCTAGGTGTTGCAGATTTATGCAAGAAATGATGACCATAGTGGTTGTAACAATAAAGCTGTTCGTAGTCTGATGAACCCTCTAAGTATTCATTGTTAGAGAATGCAGCAGACCTTTCTAGATCAGACATCATGTCATTTATAGTCTCAAAGTCCCAATCATCAGAATAGATACTGGAGGTAATAAAATCACTTAATGAAATTTTAAATAAATGTGGAATGTTCAAAAGTTCCGTTGGGCCGAATATATCGAAATCGATTTTGTCCCACACTATACCATCCTGTATAGGAACGGCTGTGATGTTCACTGCTGACAAGTCTCTTGCTTCACGATGGGATGATTTGTGTGGTTTCAAAAGTAAGTTCACATTTTTACTTTCAGTGTCCATATGGATGTATCTGCCATTTATAAGCACGCTGATAGTCATAACCAAAGCTAGCCAAAGCAGAAAGAAAAATATTCCAGAAATAATCCATAGTTCAATCCATGGTGAAACCAGTTAAGTCTCTTTCAGGAAATGAAAAAGGTCTTGTACTTGTTGTTTGAAAGTTTTTTGTAGGGCCTGCGTCATTTCAGGTTCACTCGGATCCTCAGAAAACGTATCAAAGTTAATGAAATAGCCAGAAGCAGTTCGGTCAATTGTTGAAATTGCATCAGTATTTGTTGAAATCGCTGGAACCAGTTGATCACTTGTTACGTTGGTATAGACAGGTGTATCTGGACGAACTGTTACTTGAGTTTCAAGAGGGATGTGTTCCATAGCATTGTTGCTTAGTCCTTCATCTGTTACTGCTGAATTCTCGATAGTTATGAGTCTTTCAGTCTGAACCTCTTGGATAGGTAGCGAGAGGAGTGCGTCTGCTACTAGGTCGGAGTCCACGAGGCCTATGATTTAGTATTGGCCACATACTGTGGTTTGATGAGGTCGATTGACACAAATCTTTTCTCCTTTTTTCCAGCAAGGGGCGGCAGAAGTACTGTTCTTGTTCCGTGGACGGCTAGGACAGTTACTGGTTGTCTGTAAGAAGGTCCAAATTCCTTCTTGTCCGCAATCTTCTCTCTGACTAGATCCCCAACTTTTGGGATCCAGACAGGCCTTGCTGGGACTGCTGATGTTTCCCCAGTGGTGGTTGGCTTCAGGAACACGTTGCTTTGTTTCGATCTTAGTTCATTTAGATCCTGTAAAACAGCCAAACGATCTTTGATACTCAAAGGGTTTATTTTCCACCACTGTGCCTTTACATTCGAGATCAGGAACCCACATTCTTGTCCCAAATAGGACCTCATATGGAGTGACCCCCCCTAGAGAACTTCTTGGCACATTATTTAATGAGCGTTGGATCCCATAAAGATGTTTGACCAACCCATCACCCGAACCTAATACTCTAGCTGTTATAGACTGCTTTATGTCCCGGTTTTTCCTTTCCACAACAGAATTTCCCTCAGGATGAAACGGAGAGGAGTACCACAATGCTACGCCCAAACTGGCCATGGCTTCTTTGTAAGCCCGAGAGCTAAACGCAGGGCCCTGGTCAGAATGTAGTGTGCCAATTGCGTATGTGCCAATAAAGACTCGCAAATCTTTTATAACAGTTTGAGCGTCAGCCGAGCGCTGAGGCCATATCTATAGGAATCTTGACTTAGTATTTGTGGGATTGCATTTGTCCAAAAGGACGCCTGCGCGTAGATAGTCTAATGCTGCCTAACAATGGTGTCTGTACTGGGCAGGCTACTTCGTAGCCTGGTGTCTGGTGGTGTTCTGCACTAGTCTGTCTATTGCAGTCTATGCAGTCATCGATGAAGATGTGAATCTGTGTATTCATTCCAGGCCACCAGTACATCTCTTTTAATGTTAATATTGTTTTAGAGATCCCTTGATGTGACAGACCCTCCCCCAGATGTGCTTCATAAATCAAAGCTGCTCTACGTTCCATGTTTGGTATTACCCTATCCCCCACTCCAGGGATTCGAGCAAAAGGAACGTTGTTCGCATCAATTACATAAGAGTACTTGAGTGGAAATTTCTTTGGTAACGCTGCACCACTGCCTTTGCTTGAAGCATAGACAGCCAACAATATCTCACTGTCTATTCTCGTTTTTGAACGAGTGATCGCAGCTACGGAAGCCGTCTGAACAGCCCCCTTGCGGCTTCATCAGCCAATGAATTCCCTGCAACGTGAACGCCATCATGTTGATGACTCAGCGTGTGTATCACGTGAGCTTTTGGTAGTTCGTTTCTTAACTGAACTACTTGTTCCCAAAGCGTTTTATGCTTTATTGTGCCACCTTTTGCATCTTTGAACCCGTTTTCAAGCCAATTCTGTATATATTCATTATACGACTGAACATAGTAAAAAGAATCGCACACTGTGGGCCCGATTCACAGAACTAACTTATGTCAAAAACGTAAAGTTAGTACTTTTTGGTATTCACAGAATACACTTACTCATTTTGGTATTCACAGAATGAACTTACTCATTTTGGTATTCACAGAATGCACTTACTCATACTAACTTTATGTCCGCACTCGGGCCGGAGATTCCGGCCCTTTGGTGGAGATTCCAGCCCTTTGGTGGAGATTCCGGCCCTTTGGTGGAGATTCCGTCCCTTTGGTGGAGATTCCGGCCCTTTGGTGGAGATTCCGGCCGGTTGTGGAGATTCCGGCCGGTGGCGGAATGTCCGCCACCGGCCGGAATCTCCACAACCGGCCGGAATCTCCACCAAAGGGACGGAATCTCCACCAAAGGGACGGAATCTCCGGCCCGAGTGCGGACATAAAGTTAGTATGAGTAAGTGCATTCTGTGAATACCAAAATGAGTAAGTGCATTCTGTGAATACCAAAATGAGTAAGTGTATTCTGTGAATACCAAAAAGTACTAACTTTACGTTTTTGACGTAAGTTAGTTCTGTGAATCAGGCCCATTGAGTGTGGGGAATTCGCGATCTGTATTTTCAAGTGCCAGTTTGAAAGCTTGTAGTTCAGCTCGCTGAGCTGTACAATCTCCTAGAGATTGAGTTTTAGTGACCATTGGTCTGAAGTTACCATCTTGCATGCGACCTTTAACGATTGCGCACGCTGCACTGTAAGCTTGCTTACTCCCTGTAGCTGGTTGTGCGGATCCGTCAGTGTAAATTATAAATTCATACTGATCTAGAGTCAGAATTTCAGTGGGCAGAGGACATTCATGTTCATATTGCAGGAACGCTTGTGTTTTTAAATCAGGATCAAAAACATATTCAACATCTGTTGCAGCAAGAGAATTAACCCATTGTATCCATCTAGGATGTAAAGCTTTTGCATTTGGAATGCTCGCTTTTGCGACCGCCTCTAAGGCTGGTACTGGAGTTACGACAATAATGCGTTTCCCTTGGGCTAGAGCTCTTTCTTTTGCTACACCGGTTTGAACTGCTGTCAGTATTTTTTCTGTTGAAGTGAAGCGCATTTCTGCTTGTGTATACAAATGTGATTTGTATGCTATTGGTATTTTTTCACCCTCATTAAATATTAAATAGGTGAATCCGCAATGACCCGAAATTATTCGGATCACTAAATTGCGTGTATTTACTCGTGTTTGTAAGTGATTTGTTGCTAACATGTTAGCTTGGAGTGAACCCAGGATTTCTGTATGTTCCTGTGTCCAATGTTTTGTTGAAAAATCAGGTTTGATTAATTCGTAGAGAGGTTTAACCCTTTCTGCGTAATTTAGAATGTAAGTGCTTCCAAAATTTAGGAAACCCAAGATGGATTGTAAATTTTTCAGCGTTTTTGGAGGTTGGAGCAGCGCGCACTTTTCTAAAAAGTTAGCTGCCAGGCTCTTGCCTTCACTTGAAAGCTCATATCCTAGGAAAAGGACATTGAGATGGGCAATTCTGGATTTTTAAAGTTGAATTTATAGCCCTCAGAGGCGAAGCCCAATATAATGGTACTCACCCTGTTCAAGTGCCTATCTAGGTCATCGTCTGTCAGATAGATGTCATCGACATATGACAATGCCTCATGATCATAAATTTGTAGTAACTCTGTTACTCTTGCTGAGAATAACCCCGGGCTGTTTTTGAACCCTTGGGGGAGTCTACAAAATTGACGCTGGGTCCCCATTATTGAGAAAGCTGTTAAGTACCTGCTTTCAGGTGATATGTTTTGACAAAAGAAACCATTTGAAATGTCCAATGTGGTTTTATATTTTTTACGCACAATGTTATTCATTAATGCTGTACTATGTGCTTTTTGCACTGCAAATGTTTTTGAACAAGTGTTCAAGTGTCTGTAATCCAAAACTAGACGATATGTATTGTCTGGTTTGGATACAGGAAACAAAGGATTGTTCATTGAGGAGGTGCATGTTTCAATCACCCCTTGGTATTCAAGTTGATCTAACATCTCCCTGACCTGTTTTTTAGCTTCTTGCTTTATTGGGTACTGCCTTTGTGCAGTAGGTTGATTTTTTAGATGTATTTTGTGGTGAGGTGAGTCCTCATCCCATCCTACATGATTTTTATATAATGCTGGGGCCTGGGCAACTGCCCATTTCCTGGCATAAGTATATTTTAGGTGAATTGGAATATGGTTGGAGAAGGCAGGCAGAATGATGTCCTCACCATGTGAGCACTCCCTGACAAAGTTTGGTGGCCAGTCCTTTTCTGCTAGAAGTATATCATAACCCCTTGAAAGTTTCTCCCAAAAGAGTGTTTTCACTTTTCTTGGTATGTCTCCCTCCATTCGGAGTGTTATTTCATATAACTTTTGTGGAGTACTAACCCTGGTGTCTACAGTCTCAACTGTGATGTACTCATTCAAGTCCACTATCTCCAGAAGTTCCTTTAGGTTCTGGCGAGCTATTGTTACTTCTGCTGCACTGTCCAGCATTGTCTGAGCCCATTCTCCGTTCTTGAGCTGTGTTCTCAGTATTCTCGGCATGTCTGATCTTCAGACCTGCTACCTTCTTTTTTTGTGAATTGAGGTTTTGATTTATTTTTCTGAACGTGTTTATCGTCTTTGGATTTCACGCGTTCTTCTTTGTGATCTGACCGTCCTCTTCTTTCTGATGTCTGTGACGATATCTGAAAGGTACAAGAGGAACGTGTATCAGTATCTTGATACCTGTCAGGTTTTCTTAAATTATCCCTATTCCTGAGGTTATACCTCCTTTCAGAGGGCTTCTTTTGAGGAGACCTACCTCGGGATTGAGAACGTCTCTCTTTTGAATTTTGTTTATTAGTTTCCCACTTCTTTTTAGAAGATGTAGGATTTTGTTTAATAGAGTCCTTCTCAGGACTTTCAGATAGTTTTGGCTTCAAAGGTTTTCCACCCAAACTATCTCTGCCTAATTCTGCATAAAATTGTTCTATTATTCTGGGTAGTTCATGTTGATGTTCTGTAACATCAAATTCCCTTAAGCGTTGGCGGATCGCCACTGATGCTGCCTCCCTTTAATATTAGATAATATTATTGTTGAGACCTGGTCGAAGTTTTTCAGTAATTTCATACCTAAATTCAGAGCAGGTTCTGCCCCGTATTCGTTTTGAATTTGTTTCAGGACATCTGGTATTACTGCAATTGACGGAACACCATGAGTTTTAGTATAGATGGCAGCAAAGACTGAGCCCCAAGTGGTGCAGTCTTCCAGTTGTGGTGTGATCCCCATTGGTAAACAGATTGTTAGGATTCTGTGTTTCTCATAAGGGCTAGTATTTGGAAATTCTGCTTCGATTTGAGTAATTTTTTGAGCTATCCAGAATGGAATTTGCTCACGTTTTGTGGGCATTTTACCCATGACTGCGTGTAAAGTCTGTGGAGTAATTTTGTAGTGTATTCCCCTGTTGAGGGGTTTGATTTGGAATGGCCATTGGTGGTTGGACTGTGAAAGTCCGCATGACATATTGGACTAATTGTCTGTAAATTTTTATTAACTCTTGTAGTTGAGTAAGTAATTCCTCGTCTAACATTACATCGATGTCAGGATGAGGTGTGTAGCTGGCTAGAATCGGCCATGTTGCTCCTGGTCTACCTAGTGTATCGAGCCTGGTAATGTTTTTGTGATGTTTTAGGGCGCCTTTAAACCAGAGATCATGCTCCTGGTATGTGAGTGGAATTTCAATATCCTCGTTTGGAATATATTCCTCTGGTGGTTCATCTTCTGTAAAGAAGTGAAATAGTTTTGTTATTGGATTTGATTCTGGGAATACTATCCATGAATAGAATACCTCTGTCTGAAAGGATTCGTGTGCCTCTATCACGAAAACTGCTCTACCACCTCTTGGTGGTAGGCCGTGTTTTATAAGTTTTAGAGTGATGGCTCTCCTTAAGTTTTGAGGGATGTTTATAACACCCTCATCAGTTTCATTTAAACCTGTAAAAGCTGTTACGACTCGGTCAGCCGCAGCTACACCGTTCTCGGTGTCATTATCCCCGTGTATGGACATTTGTTTTTTGAAAAATGTAGAACAAGTTTCAAGGAAACAAAAGATAAGGTGCACAATATTTTGGAACACTGTATCCTTCAACGTTGAACAAACCAAATAGCTAATCTATAGTTTTTTTTCTTCCTATTTAGCTTTGGCGGATATTTAACCCTACCCACTCCAGACGTCTTATGGAGTATGTGAGTAGGGGTCTCTGAGAGAAAAGCACGTCTGAGTTACTCAGTATCTAGCATTAAATTAGTGCCTTACCAAACCGTTGGGCGCCATGTAGTGTAGTTCCTATTTCCCTAATAGGCTCTGCGCATTGGAATAATATACCCTATAGGTTTGACGTAGGACTGAGGTCAGTATGTCCCTATCGAGTATATTAAACTTAATTACTTTGTGCCACCTAACTCAGAGGCCACTAGAAACTCCTTGTAAACAAGAAGGGAGTAGTTTCTGGCAACCGCATAAACATGACAACTTTGTTTCCCTTTAGAATCGGAACACTCTCAGAATCGTGGAAACAATAGATAACAGTTTCACTCAGCTAATTGTGCATGCTTAGTTTCTTCAGAGTTGCACAGAAATAATAGACGGGCGTTTCAATAAAAGGATTTATTGAACAGTCTTGTTTCTCGTGTAAGAGATATGAGCTGTTATGATCACAAGACAGTATGCGAGATATATAATGTACAGCGTAAGCAGTAGAAAGAAATAATACTGCGTTAGCATTATCTTTTAGCTATGACACATATATTCATATACATAAATAACATAAGCTAAAAATGCGAGTACTCATAAGATGCTTCTATAACTAGTTCTACCCCAGTGTACCTAACATAAGTGTAGTGCAAGGTAAGAAGTAGGTGAAGTATTCTATAGTATGGTATACTATAGTCTAGTATGCCAAGAGTCTAGTATGCCAAGAGTCCCTCTAGGTTCTAGTCCGCTCCATACCTTGAGAATGAGAGAGGTGGGAATCTCCTTCCGGATCTCGAACTCTAACACCCCGCGAAGGGAGTCAGAACACTGGGAGCTGGATTCTCTGCGAGCAGGGATGACAGCGTCTCTTGTCAGTGTGTCAGGCCGGGACACGGGCTCCTCTAAAGTCGAGGTCTCCTCCTACTTGCTTGGGCAAAGGAAAGTATATTTATACCTAATAGGTGCCTTGGAATGTTAGCATTGACGTAAAGTCGGGCAGAGGAAGACGTCAGGAATGAACCCTTAAGGTATAGCGGTTCATGCATAATTTAATTTAATTTAATTTTGCAATTTATAAAGCGCCCGAATCACCCCATCAGGGTATCTCCGCGCTTGAACTGCTGTAGGACTCCAAGGGGATACTAGATTAGTATAAAGTCGCTTTTAACAACTTTCTAAACTTTAGATAGTCCGTACAAAGTCGTAAGTGGATGGGGAGTTAGTTCCAGTATCGTGGGGCCAAGTAGTAGAAGGCTTTGCCACCTAAACGCGCCATTTTGAAGCGGGGGACTTGGAGCAGAGCTTTGGATTCGGAGCGAAGGGGTCTGGGGGGCATGTACCTGACAAGTTTGTCTTGTAGATAACTAGGGCCTAGGTTGTTTAAGGATTTATAAGCCATGCAACAAATCTTAAATTTGATCCTCTTACGCAGTGGGAGCCAGTGCAGTTTTTGGAGGGGGAGAGACTCAGTTCTAGCGGGAGATTTAGTTACCAAGCGGGCTGCTGTGTTCTGGACTACCTGCAATTTGCTCAAGGAGCTTTCATTAGCTGCAATCATTAGAGCATTGCAGTAGTAATAAATGAGTTCTTGGAGAAATCAATAATCCTGTGCTAGGGGGACTCCCAAGAGCTTAAGGGTCTGGTTTCTAAGAACTCGTTGTGACGTTAGGGTTGACGGATGTAAGTGACCATGCCTGTATTTGGATAGCATGGCTAATCCCTAAATAAGGACTGGGATCTTATGCCTATATAAGGGCAATGCGAATTGTGCCTATATAAGGACATGTTTCAGGAAAACCTAATTACGGACACCTAAAGCGGAATACAACAATGGTGAAGTCCGGATAGATTGAAATTCTGCTACAGTCAAAAGATAAGTCTTGCTTCTCTCTGGCTAGCCGCAGTGCCGTGTCGCGGTCTTTATAATTGAGTAATCGTGCCAGGATACGGCGAGGAGGTGCCCCCGACGGCGGCCTTGGAGCCAGAGATCGATGAGCCCTTTCGACCACCAGGACCTTAGAAATTACATCCGCGCCGAAAAGTTCCAGCAACATTTTTTCAACATAGTCTTCCATGTGTCCTGTAGCAGTGGACTCTGGGACCCCCACGACACGCAAATTATTTCTGTGAGAGCGCGCTTCAAAGTCCTCATGCTTTGCAACAATGATTTTAAGCAGTTTCTCCATGCCTAGTACCTTTTCATTGCTGGCTGTAGAGCGATCTTCAATTGCAGAAATGCGCTGTTCGGTCTCCGATATGTGTCCGTCATGCTTTTCTAGTTTTTGGGTAATGACGTCTATGCGCATATTCATGGCATCCATTTTGGATTCAATTGACGTGAGGCTTTGGCGCATATTTAATAGCAATGCCTTAATATCAGAGTCTTGTGTGGGAGTAGAGGCAGGGTCACCCTCCTCTCTCTGTGAGGCTGTGTCCTCAGATTCTTCAGAGGCATTCTTGGGCGCAGAGAAATGCAGCTTGGATTGTTTGCCCTCTGTTCTGCCCATGATGTATTTAGGTGCGCGGTGCGGGCAAAGCCTTCAAAAAGTGCAGCAGGGGTTATTCGCAGAGTCTGCTTGTACTGCGTGGGGGGGATTGAGAGGCCCAACCAAGACACCTTGCCTCTCTGCTCAACGATGTGGAGCTTGTTTTATGGCCAGTCTCTTCCACCCCTAGGCACAGGCCCCTACCGCCAGCGCTGTCTCCATGGGGCTCCTGGTTTATTAGATGTGGGGCCCTCAGCCATCTCCCAGCTGGGCGCACTCCACCGTCCCCAGCACGCCAGCGGACCCCCGGCCCAGCAGCCCAGAGACCACGCAGCAGCGTCTTCACACAGCCTGCTCACCTCAGTTGCGCTGTGCTGCACTGGAAGGCCGCGGTACGAATCAGGCGGCCGCGGTACGAATCAGGTCGCCCCCAGGCCAGGCCACGGCACCACCGGGCCCGGCAGGAGCCCCCACTCCGGTCAAGGCAGATGTCGATCCCCAGGCGCTACTCTTCACGCTTTCACAGTAGGCCCAGGTCGATTCTCCAGGATCTCACAGCAGCCCAATGAAACCAGGGCTGCAGACTAGGCCGGGCACTCCCACCTCCACTCCCAGTCCACAGCCTCATGTCGCAGAGCTCTCAATGCCGCGACGGGCAGAAATCCATTAACGATAAGCATCCTCCTCCATTGACAAAGAGCGCCTATAACTCCAGCACATCACCGCATGTTTCTCAGCGCGACGATCGCAGGCAAGCACACGACATGCAGCGCCGGTCCTCGGCAACACGAGTTCGCCACGTCGGCGGCCCACAGGTGTCTCCAAGGCTGGCTGTTGGGGCGCCAAGGCTCAGTTTTTCCTTTGCAGGCCCCAGCCGAATCTCGAGGCCCAGCACCACGTCAGCAGGCCTCCACAGCAGCCGCACTCCAGCCCCGGCCTCGCCGACACCGCACGGCATCCCCACTCCTCACACACAGGGATCTGCACGTCTCCGCAGGTCAGGATTCGTGAGAGCTGCAGTCAGTTCACCCGCATAGGCTGTCCCTGCAGAGCTGGTTACATGGCCCGCTTCGCCACCATCTTGCACTGCAACGCCGGTCGCGGTTGTGTTCTCGCGGCCTCCCGCGTCCTAGAAGCTGCCCTCAAGCTAATTTAGGGCTGTGGCGGGTGTCGCGGCGTCCTAGGGGCATATCTTCATGTTTTAAGTATTTTTGCCTCCTTATAGTGCAGGATTCTTAAGGATGATGCTCCCGGGCTACTGAGCCTCCCTAGGGTGCGGCCATCTTGTTCGCCAGCCCTCTAGCACCCCCCGAAAGACAGGAATAGTTGCGTGGAATTTAGGGAATGCCATGACACATGGCCACCTTTTAACACCTGAAGTGTCCAACTAAACTGCATAATAGATCTAAGCTGACTTTGCCCATGGTATAATAAAGACAGGTCATTTTGCATAATAGCGATAACAGACATGCTAGAAGACAGCGTATTAATGCTAATATTAACAACAGCAAGTACTTTATCCAAATGATCTTGATCAATTTGTCTTAAACATGCAGCTGCTTCCATTTGTGGCACTTCCCAAATTTCATTGTAAGTTGCATAAATAAATCATTTAGAGCGCGGGGACTTAAGACCCAACAAAAAATCAGATTGGTCCATGTCTTCAGACGGAAGGGAAAGATATTGTTTTACTGCAGCGAGTGTGGAATGTTCCAACCAATGTTTGCCACAATTTCCAAACCAAATAGGTGGTGATTATCCCTGAGTGTTGAGGCTAGGAATAGCAGAAGTTGGGTCAGCTTGCCTTAAACCCTGGTGTGGAATTCAAAAAAAGAGCATAACAACTATTTGTGTCCACTGGCCACAATAACTACCCATTTGGACCTGAAAGTGTGGAGTTAAATGTACCATTCTGTATCATACTATTGAGCTGTTCTTCAGTATAATTTGTTAAATGTTGCCAATTATCAAACCGGGCAATGGTAGGAATGTTGGGTGAAATAATGTCCTAGAACAGTAGTCTGTTGAACTGTGCTATTTAGAAAAATCATTTGTGTTAGAATTAAGCAGGCTCTAAATAAGGTGTCCGTTCCCTGAACCTGCCAATAATTGGAACCCCAAATTGATTACATTTCAATGGTATCCTTCCAATATTCATAGCCTTTCAAGGCTAATTGTTTGACAAACAAATCTGGTTATATTAGCTTGGTTTGTGTCAGCATTATTTCTTTGCTGGTGTAGGTACAAGTTTAAAATAAAATGTTTTCAGGTCTAATGAATCTGGCCAGAAAAACATGTGAATTTATCCCTATGTTTTTGACATTTCTTGTGGGGGAGTTGGACAATGTTCCCATTGTGTGTAATTAAAAAGTGTGCATTGAACACTAGCTAAATGTAAATAATGATCTCCATAATGATGATAACAGAACATTTCACCATAATTAGCAGAATTTAGATGAAGGTCTTCATTTTCAACAACAGTATAATGTTCCAGCTCCGAGAGCATGGAGTTAACAGTGTCCACATTCCACTCATCAGAATGTAACGCAGTTACAATAACATGACCCATAGGCATCTTGAAGACGTAAGGAATCTGCAGTATTTCTATAGGGCTGAAAATATCATAGGGGACCTTATCCCAAACAATTCCATCAGTTACTGGGACAGCTGAAATGTTCACAAGGGACAAATCTCTTTTTCATGTATGTGAAGATGAGTGAGATGTTAACACCTAGTCAACCAGTTCTGTGGCAGAGCATTCCAGAAGCTAATGGCCATTTTATTCGCTTGAAGAAAACAGTCACAAATCCAATCCAAAGAAATAGAAAAACTAAGGAAAGTGTTATCTAAACATATATCCAAGGAGGGACCTCATAAGTGTGTTTCAGCCATGAAAAGAAAACACAGGCCCATGTTGCCGGAGTGTCTAGAGCTGTAGTAAAAGAACTGGCAGATTCCACGAGGAGCAGATAAGTATAAATGACCTCATCTGCAGGAGATGCAATAGTAAGTATGGCTAGCTTTTGTGGCAGTTAAAGGAATTAACTCAAGTTCCTTCACTGCCCGCCCTATCTCCAGCTGGAGAGAAACAGCTTTGATGTTGCTCACAAGCTGTAGAGAAATTTCCGGTATGGTAGTGAGAGTAGTTGGGGAACTACCAAGGACTCCTGGTGACGTATTGTTCAGAATCGGCCCCATGATGTAACTTGACGTTATCAATAGAGACAAAACGATTGTCTTTAGAATCAGCAAGCGGTGGCAATAATACATTTCTTGTATCTTAAATGCCAAGGACTGGCACCGGTGTGCGGTATGATGGGCCAAATTCCTTTTTCACCGCAACCTTTTCTCGAACGAGATCCCCAAACTGTGGAATCCAGCCGGTGCCGGCTGCTCCTTGATTCTGGTAGAGGTCAACGTGTTCAACTGTTTGTTGGATTGGCCGTCACAGAAGTTTTGGAAATCTTGTAAGACAGCACAACGATCATTTACGCCAAAGGGTGTAGCTGCTGCCATGATGTCTGGACCGTCAACGTCTGGAACATACATTTTGATGTCAAAGAGGATCTTGTATGGGATTTGGCCACCCAAAGATCTTTTAGGGAGATTATTAAGTGCTCTTTGTACCCCATATAGGTGACTGCATTGCATTTAGTCACAGTTCACCCTCTCCACTACCGAATTTCCTCAGGACAGTCGGGAGAACAGTACTACACCTCTACACTCAGGGAAGCTATGGTATCCCTGTAAGCCTTAGAGGTAAAAACATTGCCCTGGTCCGAATGGAATCTAGTGATGTATGTGTTCCAATAAAGACTTGCAAATTTTTAATAACAGTGCAAGCGTCAGCCCACGTTATGGCCCCACCCAGAGGAACCTTGTGCAAGAATCAACTGCTAGTAGGATAAATTTGAATGCTCCATCTGAATTAAGAGGTCCACAATGGTCCAAATAAATGCATCCGAAAGGGTTGCTGGAAATCAACAAGTGTGCCTGCGGTGAGCATGCCACAGTAGAACCTTTAATTTGTTGACAATGTCACAACAAAGGATATATTTCTTGGCCTGTTTATATAAGCCATGCCAACAATAACGTTGCTGTAGTAATAAAATTGTGACTGCCACACCTGCATGTGCAGAAGCAACACCCTCATGCGCAGCTACCACTAAGTCTAGTCTGCGGTCCTGGTTGGGAATCAAATGATCACCAACCCCTGGAATTGAAACAAAGGGAACATTTTGTTGCCTTTGATAGAGGGGTGCTTTGGCGTGTGGAATTAACAGCAGAAAGTATATCGTCTTCTACCCTCGTATGGGAACGAGTAATTGCAGCAACCGTCACAGTTGTAACTGTGGATTTGGCCACTTCATCTGCCAAATAATTCCCTATAATGTGTACCCACATGCTGATGACTCAATATAAGAATGAAATGACTCTGTGGCAACCTATCTTTTAGGTCTGCCACCTTCACCCAAAGCTATTTATGTTTTTTAGTATTTCCTTTAGAAACTTTGAATCCATTCTGGTGCCAATAATGCAAATGGTCATTAAAAGACTGGACACAGTAATACAAATCACACACTATAAGAGTGGGGAATCCATGATCAGTATGTTCTAGTGCAAGAAGCAATGCTTTTAGTTCAGCCAACTGCGCAGTACAGTCACCTAAGCACTGTGTGCAAGTTTTTTGTGGTTGGAATTTTCCGTCCAACATCTCACCATAAACTGTGGCCCACACCGCCAAATATTGGTGCTTGATCCCTATAGCAGGTTGAAACCAACCATCAGCATAAATAATATATTTATACTGTTCAAGAGGCAAAAGATCACTGGGCAAGGGATAAACATGCTCATATTGAAGTTTTTTGTGTCTATAAAGAAGGGTCAAAGACGAAGTCTACATCCGTAGCTGTTGAGGATGTTACCCATTATATCCATCTGGAATAGAGGGATTTAGCGTTTGGAACGCTTACTTTGATGACAGCCTCTACGGCTGGAATGTGAGAAACAACAATGATGCGTTTTCCTTGTGCAAGTGGCCGCTCTTTGAGTATAGCCATCTGCACTGCAGTCAGTATTTTTTCAGTGGATGCAAAATGCATCTCCGCATTCGATTAGAAATGTGATTTATAAGCAATTGACACTGTTTCACCTTCATAAAATGTGACATGTAAAAGCCAATGGCAATCGCGACAATACGGTTGACCAGGTTTGTAGTATTTACACGTATATGTTAGTGTCATGTAGCAAGACAGTCAAATTGTAGTGATCTGAGTATGTCTGTGTGTTCTGATGTCCAAAGGAATCCTAATAAGGGATCTAGTTTCCTAAGAGTGTTGGGTGGTTGCAGAAGAGAACACTTCTCTAGGAAGTGTGGTGCAAGGCTTTTTCCCTCATGGGTAAGTTCGAATCCTAGAAATAGGAAACTTAGAAATGCTATGTAGATTTCTTAAGCTGAACTTGTAGTCAGATTCAGTAAATCTCAATATTATGCTATACACTCTGGCTAAATGTGTGTCTAACTCATCGTCCATCAGGTAGATATCATCTACATAGGACAATGTGTTTGGGTCAATTTCACATAGAATTGACACATGCGGGCAGAAAACAGTCCTGGACTGTTCTTATATCCCATGGGGAGTCAAGCAAGCAACGTTGAAAGTGAAGCGCAGAGAAGGCAGGCTTTCAGGCACTATATTTTGGCAGAAAAAAAACATGGGAAATTCCAAGATTATTTTATATTTTTTATGGGCTATATTATTTATAAGTGCCATACTGTGTGCATTTTTTGTATTGCAAATGTGTGTGTATTTTGTATTGCAAATGTGCGTGTATGACTATTTAAACCTGAGTCTAGTGGCTCAGTGGACTAAAGTGTCCACTGCAGGGGCCTGTGTTCGACCTCATGGTCACAGGTTAAAATCTCGGTGGGTCCACTTAGCCTTTTATCCATCAGAGGTCGATAAAATGAGTTATTCAGCGCCAAGATGCCTACGGGTGAACATGCGCTTTACAAATACTTAAGTTATGTTAAATGTCTATAGTATAAGACTATAC
The DNA here is from genome assembly GCA_963921515.1 of Calotriton arnoldi. Taxonomy (NCBI): domain Eukaryota; kingdom Metazoa; phylum Chordata; class Amphibia; order Caudata; family Salamandridae; genus Calotriton; species Calotriton arnoldi. Next base: position 70,461 of record CAWUFW010006494.1, on the reverse strand, counting down.
AACATGAATGATCCTGTCTAAAGACAGGAAAAAGGGGATTATTCATTTGGGAGACACAGGGTTTAATTGCTTCCTGGTACTTTAATTGAGAGAGTATTTCTCTAACAGGTGGTTCAACATCCCGTTTTATTGGGTATTGTGGCTACAGTTGTGGGCTGGACCGTATGAGTATTATATGATGAGGAGAGTTCATATCCCAGCCGACATGATTGCGATATAAAGCTGGGGCTAGCACAAGAGCCCACTTTAAGGCATAGACCTGTTTTATGTCATCAGAGACAAGAGCAGAAAGTGATGGTATTATAACTTCTTCAGCTTGAGGTGATATTCGTACAAACTCTGGGAGCCAATCAGAGAATGTCGTATGATAATGTTTAATTTACCTGAATATTACCCGAATGGTGCGCTGCATGTCACCCTTAATTTGTATATTGAAATTATATAATCTGTTTGTGTAACATATTGATCAGTTACTTTCGCTGCCAAAAACTCCTGGAGATTCTGGCACATTATAGTGACCTCTTCTGTGCTGTCGAGGAGAGTTACCACCAACATCCTGTTCGGGAGCAAAGTCATATTTAGCCGCAACTTTCTTTTTCTGAAACTGGGGCTTAAATTGTGGCGGCCTTCTTTATTTTTACGTCAGACGAGAGTTGCAAGTCCTTTTTCAGTTTCATGTACTCTTCCTGTCTGCGCTCAGAACGCACTCCTCCCTCGTATTCTTTTCCCGATAAGTCATGAAAGGAACGAGAAGGATGAGTATCAGAAAGCTGATACCTATCAGGTGCTTTCAACTGTGTGCGATCACGCAAATTATAAGCATATGTCAGAGAGTTCCAGTTGGCGGAGAACTTCCTTGAGATCTAGCCTTTTCTTTAGGTTTGGGTTTGTCCCATCGCTTTTTTTTAACAAACTCTGGGTTCAGCTTGGCAGTGTCCTTATTGGAACTAGGTTTGCCAAGTTGTGGTTTATTTGGTCTGGCTCCCAAATTAATGTGCCCTATAGAAGTATATTTTTCACCAATAATTATAGGTAGCTCACGTTCCTGGTTGGCTGGTGCAACCTACGAGAACCGCTGGCATATAGCCAAAAATGCTGCTTCGCCTTTAATATTTGACAGAATCATTGAGGAGACCACAGAAAAGTTTGTCATTAATTTCATCCCCAAATCCAGGGCAGCAGCTGCCCCGTGTTCTTCTGTATTTGTTTTCAAACCTCCAGCAAGACTGACATGCGATGATATAGACTGCAGCAAAGACTATGCCCCAAGTGTTACAGTCACCTATTTGGGAAACCATCCCATGGGGTAAGCACATAGTTAATATTCTGTGCTTGTCTTGTGGTCCAGCAAGGGGAAACACAGCTTCAATCTGATCCATTTTTTGGCTATCCAAAAATGAATGTCCTCTCGGTTTGCGGAAATTTTACCCATAATTGAATGAACAATTACAGGACTTATTGTAGGTACTGCCGGCAACTGTGGCTGCCATGCCACAGCTGCTCTTGCTGGGGCAGCCATCCAGGTGCGTGAAACATATTGAGTTAAGCATCTATATAGTCTAACTAGACCATTGTATAATTGTACTAGCTCATTGACATTGAGATTATGTAAATTAGGGGATGGTCTATGACTAGTTAACGCTGGCTCCTTCACTACTAAGGGGACCAGTACGTACATGACTAAGTACTTGTATTAGAGCGCTTCTGAATCAATTTCGATATTCCCAATGTGAAAGTGGAATTTCTAAGAGCTGATACGCTCTGTATTGTGGTGGTGCAACGTTAGTGTATTCATGAATTGTTTCTGTATTGGCATCCGCAGCTGAAAAATTGACCCAAGAATAAAAGACTTCCAAACGATAGGCATCATGGGCTTCAACCACAAAGATCATGTCACCTTCTGCATTGCCATGGCCATGTAAATTTAAATATGCATGGACAGCAGGTCTGCAATTGTCAGCTATAGGTATAGATTGTTGCGCCGTTATTATTAAAAACAGTAATGGAAACAGATAGCAAACACTAATATGGGTAATATTTTAAAGGTTCAAGCTTGAACAACCAACAGAAACATTTAGGTGCTTCCTGATATACTGTGGAGGATCAATCCCACACACCACGGATGTCTCTGGAGGAGGTGTAAGGGTACTATGGCACACACAAGTACTACTCAGGAGACCTGTTGTATAAGTACCTGACCAATCGCTGGTAGAGCCATGTCGTAGGGATTCTGCTTGTAGAGCAGAACTGTGCCTTGGAATAACAGGACATCAGAATGCAGGGACTGATGGCCCAAATCCTGGCTAGCTCACAGTGCCTCAGCTGAACTCCTAACCTTCCCAAAGTAGCAGTTGATTTTGGCAGTCTAGAACATGACCCTCTAGTCCCCAAGGGAACTGTGGAAACAGATCAACTTTCTTCACTTATTCAAGCATGCCCTTAGTAAACAAAAGAAAGAGACAAAGAAAGTTTACAATACATTTATTGAAGCTATCGTAGTCTATTATGAAGCAAATGTGCTGCGATGACTAGGCGGATAAAACTAAACTAAGTAATTTGCATTACTATCAGGCTGTCTAAAATAAACTGTACAGGTCTACCATTACTGTGAGATTACAGGGATATATAAGTGAACTCTGGTATTGGAAACAGACCCCATGCTGATGTACGTAGTACAGTGGTCCGCATCTTTAGTGTAAACTCAGTTTTTGCAAGGCTGCATGTCAGGCTCTGCATGCGCTCATTCCAGAACAGGTTTCTCTGCCGAAATATTCCTTTCTGCCCCCAAGGGGGCGAGACACAGTTTATATGATAAAACTACTGTGTTGGAAAGCTGCAGCTGTGCTACCGTGTTTTGTCTAAAACGCTCTGAGCTGTTGTTGACTCGAACAAAGAAAACAGTACACCATGTTGTTATGTATTCCAGGAAACCTTGTACAAAATGTGCAGACTGACTCCAGAGAAGAATCACTGAATAACAAACATGTACAGAGTATTCCTAAAATAATGTCAAGGAAATAAATGTGTTCTGTGTTGCTGTGCAAAGCAGAGACAGCATAAAAACATCTAATACGCTAAACAAAGGGAGAACCAAATTTGGCCCAAAAGGGAACTCATTACAAGAATGAGGGACTGTCTGTATACCCTTGTGTGATTCAACCCCAAGTGAGAACTTTATTTTGAACCAAAATGCAAAACGATATTCGCTATATTCATGGAAGGAAAGGGAAAACAACGCTTGGCACAAGTCAATGACTGTACCATTTTTCATCCGCAGGAATCTGGAACAATATCACAGCAGGATTTGGTACTACTAGATAGCATGGGACAACAATTTGATTAATTTTCCTAAGGTCCTCCACTTACCACTTGCTTTTTTAATGCCCTTCACTGGAGAGATTGGAATTTCTGATGTAAGTTGAGAAATGACTGACATAGATTGTGTGTCAAGGTGTGCATCCTAGAAGTTTCCTTAAGGATATAAAAGGTGAGACGACATCAATATACACTACACTATTGTGGCTATGGATGTTATATGACCTTGCAAAAAGCACCTAACCCATACTGATGTCGCACTGGGTGTTTTGTTGATGTCCATATCTGAATGACTTGACACTTTCACAGTTATAGGAAAGTTAGACACGGACATCTGCATCAAAGGCAGATATGTTGATGGCTCTGCATAATTTGAGGAAAAATTGCAGCCTCCCTGGTCTAAGATGGCAACCTCCATTAACTAAGATGGATTCAGGGCCAAATGTAAACAAACTGGACAGGCTTACTAAAATGGAGACTATAGGAAAAATGAACCTGTTCCGTTGTGTTTAAGAACCTAAAACTTAAAGAAAGAAGCTTAAAAGCAAGTGATTAAAATAGATACAATAATTGAATTATGGAGGGAAACCGTCATAAGATTTATGACATTCCTGGAATAATTTCTAAGCTAAATAGTCACTAAACTATTACTGAATGCATTTATGATTGATCTTGCTTATCAGACATTTTCATTATACATTCACAGTATGAAAGCACGTCAGAAATGTGCATTTGATGAGATAGCAATTCATCACTTGTTACATGTTCAATAACACACAAACTGAAATGAAAAAGGGGTCTCTGCTCTGGCATCCCATCGTTTGATAAGAAAGTTACATTAAAAAAACATTCACTATAATGTGAAACATCATATGCGAGGACTATAAATAAGGTTTTATGCGCAGTTAAAAATAAAAGGGAACTAGACAATTTTTTTCACTTTCTGATTATTGCGGCTGAGTGCAAAAATAGAAATAAAAAAATAAAGAGGGCAAAAAAGTGTAACCAGTCTCATTTAAAACTCTTTCTGTTTAAAAAAATCTGTGTAAAAGAAGAAGAAAAACAGGGCCAGTTACATTTGTGCATAGGGATGCAATCCAGTCACCTTTGTTTATTTCCCGGTAATGATGTGGATGTGACCTCTCCACTGAATTTGAAGGTTGAACATTGTTTAGTCTTTGGTGATGGTTTGTAAAGAACAGGAACTGCTGGATTAGGTAACCGAGCTCTCAATTTGAATGGAGGTGAGAAAGAACATAATTTTCCGATGTTTCTGGAGCAGACGAAGCACATCCTTGCTGTCGATAGAATCCATTGAAGAAGAGATATCTTGTGGCCTTCCTCTGGCAAGAGCAGGTTTTGGCACTGCTTTTGGATTAGTATTTGGTGATTTTGATGACCCATCAACTTCTGCATGCTTCAGGATGGGCAAATGCAGTGCAGTGCAACAAGTTAGTGCAACCTATTTGTTTGAAACAGTTCCTTTGCTTGTAATTTGACAAATGTCAAGTGCTCACAGATAGTTGCCGAAACTAGAATGCCACTTTTATGGCACTGCTTCTCTGTAGATCACTGTATTCCACAATGCTTGTTTGAAAAATAGAAGACATTGTGCAACAGGGCACCCAAGTCAGTAGGAATTCCTGTCTTTGAAAGTCTTTCACTCTCAGATAAAAAATAAGCTCTTTGCAGGAAAAAAATATTTTTTCTTGCCACTTGTGGTTGTAAAATACCTCTTCTGGAGTTTAGGTGTGCATAAGCTAGCAAATCTTTTTTTGTGCCAAGGCACACTTTCAAAACAATCTTTTTCACAAGGAAAAATAAACTAATATCACAATGTTTTGGTTTGTTTTTGCACAGTTAGCATGTAGGCATAATAAGACATGAATCATTGCCTAGAAACAGATGTATTTATCTTGAAGCTATTCAGCTTTACATTAAAATCACATACAGTCAAATGGAAAACACCATTCTGAATACAGTCAAATTGAAAATACCATTCTGAATCGTTTTAGTTAAATTGCTATCTGTAATGTTTTCTTTCCAATGCTCATAGCAGTGGTGACCTGTACTTTTACCAGGGAAGGAAGCCACACACGCACACATAAACATTCACTCACACTCATGCAGTCACAGATGCACACACACATCCATTCACAACACTCTCTTCCAAGTATTCATGCACCCATGCATGCACGTACCAAACATTAAAAATAAGATCATACTTACATACACAGCTCTGCCGCAGAGATCCCCGGAGGGTTGAGACTGCTGCCTCCTCTCATTGGCTGGCCTAAGGTCATCCAATGAGGAAAGGCAGCAGTCCCAAGCCTCGGAGGTCCCAGGAGGGTTGGGACTGCTGCCTTCCCTCACTGGATGACCTTGTCCCTCACTCATCACAGAGTGGGAAGGGGTCAGTGAGACTGCTGACTCCACCCCCAGTGATTGACACTCGGCCCTGTGCACTTTAGGGCTTAGAACTGAAGCACCCAGGTCCAAGGCAATCAGTGACGCTCTCCCTTGTCACAGGAGGAGGTCCTCGAGGAGCTTTGCCAGGCTGAAGATGTCACACCCACAGGAGCTGTAACTTCTTCAGCCCGGCAAAGTTCAGCTCAGGCAGCCAGAAGCCTGCGCATTAAGCGCATGTCTAGCTTCTGGCTGCCTGACCTGAAAATAAAGGGGGAGATTTACAAACATTTTGTGCTGGGTTAGCGCTACAAAAGTGACGCTAACCAGCGCAAAATGTTTTTTTGTTATTTACTTTCCAGTGCAAAACTTGTTTTGCGCTGGAGAGCACCCTCAAAGTAGCGCAAAGCACTGATTTGCGTTACTTAGCGCTGAGGGGACATTACATGGGTGGCATATGGGCATTCCCATGCAACCACTCATGCCTTTTGACGCAAAACTATATTTGCAAAGATGTTTAGACATGGTTTTTCTCCTTCAAAGGAGGCGCTAACGAGAGAAATGCTTTAATTTCTCGGTGCTTTTCCGACTTTGCATGCGTGCTGCACTGTGCAGCACGCATACAAAGTGGGAAAAGCTTTGCATCGTGTCTAGGCATAGTATTTTGTACAGGAAGGGTACCCTTTCTGTACAAAACCTATTCTAGACTCATGCACACACCCTAGCGCTATGATGCTAAGGTGTGTGCCTGATGCACGGCAGCTGAAATCAGCGCCGGCGCAAGAGAAAGGGGAGGAGAGAGCCATATCTCCCCCAAAGAGTCTCTGTCTGACCTTTGGTCAGCCTGACGGACATTCTTTATAGTGGCCAAAAGGTGAAGGGGCATGGCCCTTCAGCATATTAGTGTCGGCCGCGGCTGGCTCGTAGCCTTGGACAGTAAGAGTTTCAACAAAATGAGCAATGTAACAGAGTCTGTAAATGTTAATTGTGTTTAATCAAATTTCGCTGTTTTCTGCTCGTAGCAAAAAGCAGATGTGCTTGACGCGTCGGCAATGTTGAATAAGAAAACATTCTCTAAAAGTTTTATGTTTATTTATGTGCAAGGCCTTGCAGTTTTCCGTACATTGCTCCAGTGGCTTTTGATACTACAAATCTTTTCAACCACCTAAGCATATTAGCATTTCTTTGTGGCCCAAACCCCTAAGAATCTGGAGCCTGAATCAACAGAAACTAATATAAAATAATGTTAGTTACATCTGTAATTAGCCCTGACATTATCAAGGGAACGATCGTAGCGAAAGGGCAGTCAAAATGGTGTGGAGAGTCTGCACGGGTCTTACAACAATAAAGTGTCATTTGTTGGCAAAAATATTGCATCACTGCACATATTTATAATTCCTCTAGTTTATTTTCTCTCACACATTGGGTGTCTTAGGAAATTAGGCTTCCATGTATTCAAGGTGCCCTCTAAAGGAAACTGCATGTCCTTCTCACCATAAGAATACCCATGCCAGCCTTTCAATCATGTGCACGTAAAAAATCCGACATCCGTCAACATTTCAAATACAGGGTAATATTCTAGAGGAATCTTCTGTCCCTCCATAGCAGATACTTTAGGAGCTTAACACCTTTTTCAATACAGCCCTCATTATTTTCACTAAAAATAATTTAATGACCACAAAATAAACAAGCACCAACCTATCCCATCACAGCTATGGCAAAGGTCAACCAATCACAGCATGACTACAGCAACAACCAACCAATACCAGCATGACTTGTAATAACGTCTCACCAATCCTAGCACAACTGTCAGCGTCAGCTTGCTAATTGCTGCATGACTTCTTCTCACAAAGAAGCTGTGAACTGGAAATCAACATAAATGCCTTTTGCCACTAAACACATATTATCACTAACTCCTAGATCAGTGCAGTGGTGCAGGCCATGGGGCTGTTTTCAGCTCAATTAACCAAAATATGTCCTACCAGACATTCCGGCGAAGAGTATATATTTCATTGAAGAGTATCTGGTGGTTAGTTGGTCCCTAAAGAATGCAAACCTTGAATATGTTTGATCATGAGGTTGCTTTCCCATATCTAACTGACAGTCCACTCGCATGTACCAGGGCAGCAGCTAAATGCAGCACTTCTCTTTGCTCTGCATAAATCATGTTTTAATGGGAGTGGAGACTGGGATTCTCAGTTCTGGCACCCTCACTTTAGAACGAGATTCTAGTTGAGATTTGTAGCGTGCAAAATGTTATACAATTCAGAAGCGCACTACAACTATTCCATTTTAAGCCTCTGGCCTTATCTTCACCGACTTTGGGTGTATGTTGCTGCCTTGGCCTTTACTCATCTTTTGGAGTAGTTTTAGGGGATTATTTAAAATTCTGGCAGAAAGTTACGAAATGTTTTGTTGTTTACACCTTCTAAATGATCACAGTTTGGAAGTTTGTTGACTACACAGTATTTCACAGAGAGCCAGTCAGGATACTGTCGTTACGAGAAGATCTGGTGTACTGGAGGAGGGTAAAGAGGGGCCTTGTGCCAAAGTCTAATTTGTCAAGTAGGGTGAGCAATGACTGAGTCAGACAGACAATGTTATTAGGGAGTGCACATAGAGCATGATAGGTCAGTTGCGGAGGGATTTAATGGCACAGAAGGGGCAGAATTTGCAAATATTCAGTATTTGGTATCTTGCTATTCTATTTATTTTATTTATTTTACTGTATTTATATAGTGCAAACAGTCATCCCCTGGGGGATACCATGGCGCTGGAAAGCCTCCTATCTTTTCAACTGTGAGAGCTGGGAATGAGAATTAGAATCAGCTGCTGAAAATTAATTAACCTTTGAAAAACCAAGTTTTTAGTTTTTTCTTAAAACACAAATGGCTATCAGTCAGGCGAAGCTCTATGCGTAGAGTGTTCCAGTGCGTCACTGCCAGATGTGAGAAGGAGCAGCAGCCGGTACTGACTTGTTTTTATCCGTTTGGCCCTGGCGAGCGCCAGGTTTCGTGACCTCAGTTCGCACACCGGTTTGTAAAATTCCACTTTGGCTTGTAGGAATTCAGGCCCAGTATTATATAGTGACCTGTGTGTATGGCAAAGAAGCTTGAAGCTGGCTCTTTTCCTCACTGGCAGCCAGTGCAGGGTTGCCAGGCAAGCTGATGCCGAGCTGTATCTGCCCATATTGCGGATGAACTTGGCAGCAGCTTTCTGGATTAACTGGAGTCTGATGAAAAGATAATCCGCCATATCCATATAGAGGGCATTTCCATAGTCCAATCTGCTGGTTATCAGGGCCTAGACTATCGTTTTACGGCAGTTGATCGGTATCCACTGGAACAACCATCTCAGTAGTTTGAGGAAACCGAAGCATTTGCTACAGTGACAAAGACTTGCTCCTGCATTGAAAGCACGTCTTCAATAATGACTCCAAGGTATTTTGCTGATTTCTTGGGGTTCGGTGTCTCTCCTAATGATGAAGGTCATCAGGATGAACCCCATATATGGTGAGCCTACTGACTAGTAGGATCTTAGATTTCTCACCATGGAGTTTCAAACAATGTTCAGTCATCCAATCTGCTACTTCGGGGAGACAATTTGCCAAGTTGCCCAAGTTTCATCATGTTTTTCCCCCCTGGAGATTACCAGCTGTGTCATCCGCATATGAGCAAATCTTGAAGCCCCATTTCCTTACAATCTTTGCTAGGGAGGAAATATAATGTTAAAAAGAGTCGTACCCGAAGAAGAGCCTTGAGGGACTCCACATTTAGATAGATTGGATCAGGATCTAAAAGTGCTCAGCTAGTCTGCTTGGGTTCTATTCTTTAGGAATGATCCAAACGACTGTAATGGAATGGAGTCCAATTTTGTAAAGTTTTCTGATCAGCCGACTGTGGGAGATGATTTCAAAAGCTGCAGACAGGTCAAGTAGGATCAGGGTGGCGACCTTGCCCTGATCAACTATTGACCTGATATCGTCCAGTACTGCCAAAAGGGTGGACTCTGTACTATTTTTGGTTTGAAAGCTGTCTTCTGAAATTTCCAGCAGATTGTTATTTTCTAAAAAGTTGGCTAACTGTCCATTCACACATTTTTCCAGTATCTTGGACATGAATGGAAACAAAGATCTAGGCCTGTAATTGGCAAGCAACGTAGCATCCATTCCTAGCTTCTTGGCTAGGGGGTAATATTAAAGCATAATTTCAAGTATCTGGGTAGGTAAACAGCGCTTACCACAAATCCTTTTCAACGCATGTAATTACAACGCGGTCGTTACAAAGACCGCATTGTAACAACGCATACCATTACTCCGCAAGTCGTAACAACGACTTGCGGAAGGAGCAGAAGGTGTTGGATTTAAAATCCAACATCTTCCCTACCGTTGCACATACTGGAGTTGGAATAGTAAATTATACTATTCCAACATCCACCGCCCCCCCTAGAGCAAGTCATTGTTACGACTTGTGGGGTAATGGTATGCGTTGTTACAACGCGGTCGTTGTAACGACCGCGTTGTAATTGCATGCAGAGAAAAGGCATGCGATGTAAGGAGGCATATTCATCTGGGTATATTGTTTCTGTCAAGGATTGGTTAAAAATGTGGGTAAAAAGGGGACTCAGTATAGTAGTTAGTTTAGAATAAATGAAATGAGGGCAAGGGTCGAGGGGGATCCTGCCTTGACCTCTGACATTCGTTTCACCACTTGTTCCTCTATGATTCTTTCAAAAGAACCCAAATAGGTTATGGCCTCCAGATATGGGCCTAATAGTTCCCACAGGAGATTATCCAAAGAAGGTTGAGTGACAAATGACGAAAAGATTGTCTCAATTTTTTCGCTAAAAATCTTTCCGATTTCCTCATAGTGTGCTTCTGTAGAAATGATTGCTTGGGAAAGGCATGTTGGCTGGGCAAGATCTTTTACAATTTTAAACAGTTCTTTTGAAGAACTGCTATTCTCTTTTATTCTCCTAATAAAGTAATCCTTCTTAGCTCTCCTTAATGTCTTATGGTATTTTTTCAATTCCTCTTTATAGCTTAGGCAGTCTGTTGCATTTTTTGAGAGCCTCCAGGTATGTTCAAGAGTTTTACATTTCCTTTTTGCTAGTCTAACATCATTCGAATACAATTTTTCTGAGAGCGAGCCTCTAGCTCATTTACTAACTTTTGGGGGGGGCAGCTAGCTAAAGAATTTAAGATGGCTGTATTAAGGTTTTCAATATAATCATTAAGAGATTTTACTTGGTCGTTAGGCAGTGAAGTAAAATGTTTGGAGAATGTTTCAGCATTAATACAACTCCAGGGTCTTTTGAGTGCTGCGGACGGATCTGGAGTTTTTTTTATTTTTTATCTACTAGTAGCGTGAGAGTGAAAGTGACTAAGGGATGGTCTGTCCAAGTTAAAGGGGCAATGCCCAGACTTTTTTGTGGCTTCAATATTTGAAAAAAGGAGGTCTAGAGCATGGCCAGCTCTGAGTGGGGCCGGTGATCCATTGTTTGAGTTGGAGCATTTTCATGTTGTTCTCCAATTGTCTGCAAATGGGGTCTTCAGTGTTCTCGAAGTGTAAATTAAAGTCCCCTAGGACTAGACTTATTATAGTAGTACTTAAGAGCATACCAAGCTTTTTTAAGAGTTCTGTACAGGTTTACTGCAGCTAACATGGAACGAGAAACAGGAGTGACAGCTGCCTTGGATTAGAGTTTTTAGCAGTTGTCCCAATCAAACACCCTCATAACAGTAATTCCACACTCTAATTCCAACACCTCATCAACCCTTTGTTCACCCCACTACACATGTTCCCTGATTTACAAGCACAACCAGAAAAACCTACACACATACTTGCCATGCAGAGCACTCCATTAAATCTAACCTAGTACAAAAACTCAAGTACAAAATCTTAAATACAAAATCTAAAAGCTGTGAGGGACACGTATCCTTCACATATCTCCTTCTCAACTCTCTATCTGACTCCTTTCAGACTGGATACAACTTTCTAAATCCACACCTTTCCCTGCATTCAGTGTCAAACGACCTTCACCGTCCACACTTGGTTGCAACTCATCCAAACCCATGGAAATATATCGACCCTTTGCATTCATCGAGTCTGCACCGCTCACTTTATTCAAACACAACATCCTATCCGAGTTCTAATCCTTTGCTCCTGGAGGTCATACCACATTATGGAATGCTTCCACCCCATTTTGAGTTTCCAACCAATGTATTGTCCCCTTTCCAGTTTTTGCATTTTTGTTTTAAAATTCTGACCCACTGTCCATCTCTTATCATTACATTTCTGGGCTTCTTTAGTTAGCTCGTTCCTCCTGTAAACATAATTTCTCTTCTTTTCCTGTTATTTTTCCACTATTTTCTTTTTCTGTTTATCACCTTCAACTCCCTCCCCTTCTTGTTTCTTAAACAATCTCCAATGAGTCAATCTCAGTGCTTATTTGTGACCTATTCAGAACTCATACTGGAATTTACCTGTAACAGCATTGGAAGAGTTCTGTACAGAAACATAATAGCTTAATTAGATTCTCTCTGTCATATTCCTGACTTACTGACCATCTGGCCAGATTGCTTCACAGGCCTATTAAACCTCTCAAATTTGCCATTCACCTCTGAATGATACAGTGCAATATTTGTATGCTTGATACCACTCCTACTTAAAATCTCATGAACCTTCTAAAACCAGAATTGCACTCTCTTGTTCGATTACAATTCCTCCTGCAACTCCTCTTCGCAGAAAATATCCTCTCACAATTCTATTACTCCATTTGGAGTTATTCGAACTTCATGCCACTTCGAATGGCCTGTGAGGAACTACCAAAACACATGCTGATTGCATCCATGGCCAACTTCCTCTATTGACCCTGTGGTAATTCAGTCGAGCACAGGAGAACCTTATAAGGCTTAGCCGATTTATCATTCTTGTTATAAATGGACAGCCATTCATCCTCCTATCAATCATTGCATCAACTCCCAACCACTAAGAAATACTCTCTCACTATCCTCTATGTACCCACCATTCGACCATGCCCTTCTTGATATAACCTCACTATATCCTTGTGCATCTTAAAAGGTGGCTGCTCTAGTTATCATACAATTGTTGACCATCAATTCTTCATCTTTCTCAAAGCCTGAATTTTTCCTTTCAATTACCTTTTGTCTGGCCAGCCTTTCTCAGTGAACCTTTTGAGAGCAGTTAAAAATGTGTTCTTAGCTATTTCAACATTGGGTCCCTCTTCAGGTAAACAACCGGCTAAATTTTGCTTCACACACCCGAGTACATCCTTATATATGATAGCTTCTCCATCCTGAGATACCCTGCCTAAAATTAACGCCAATCGGAATAAACAAGATGCCGCATTTTGTTTCTTATCTATAACATTTTCTATGATATTCTAATAGACCTGTAACCTACCCACCAATTGTGCTAACCAGAGAGTAAGCATTCTTCCAACTCTTGGTGAGAACACATTAACTAAGGATTTGTGATCTGATCTGATCATAAAACTTGTATGGGAATGTTCCACTGTCCAAGTACACACAAGGAACTCTTGCCCTACCACACAATAATTCTTCTCCACTGTTCTCAGTGCACTAAAATCTTAAGAAACCACTCAATAGTCATTCTTGTCTCTGCATCAATATGCACCAATTCCATAACCACTTTTAAGGACTTAAAACAGCGTGCCCTCATAATTTCTTGCTTTTTTCTTTGCAAAACATTCTTTCTCTTCTCCCACTGATATTTTATACATTTAGCAACTTTCCTTGTCATTCCTTCTTACTGGTATAGTTTTCCACAAACCTACCATTAAATTCAGTTAGTACTAGAAATGATAAAGTGGTGCTTGTCTGATGTTGCCGCCAGAGGAGTTGGTGAGGACTCGAAGTTCCAGGAGACCTCAGCCCACAGGAGATGGGGCTGTTTCTGCATTTCCTGCATAACCAGTGCTACAAAGTGCCTTGTCATCTCCTGCGGTGTGGGACACGAGCAATCTGCGCCCGGGAAAAGCCTGTGCCAAAGGCGGACCCGTCCTGCACCTGTCAGAGCCCAGAGGAGACTGGGTTGGGCCAGAGGAGACTGGTTTGGGCCCACTCTCTTGGCTTTTGCATCAGATCCCATTAATCAGTACTAATCATAATGGGAGAAAGAAAGCATACATCGATTCTGGCAGAGACTCTGTTGCCGGGTATGCCTCATACTTCAATTTTGAATTATATAACTGGTGCTATGGGAATGATTGATAAAGAGATCACCAGTGTCGAAGAGAGAATTAATGATCGTTGCTCATAATGCCCTCCCGCAAATCACTTCCTTTGGATACCTTGACCCCCGCTCCGAGCAGTCATCAAATGGCTGTGTGCAAAACTCTACAGACAGCATCATTGCTGTTTCTCCTCCTGACTCACTACTCCAACTTCCCCTGAAGCGTATGAAGACACCAGGGACTCTCCTAAAAACAACAGACACTACTTGGTGGGAGACAACAATCATGGCTGCGACTCGCTCTAAATCTACTGGTCCAAAGAGTCGACTAAAAAGTGCTGAGGTGAATCAAGAGGGCTTTAAGACATTACTTGTAGCGGTGCTGAATTAAGAAGCACTAGTTAAGACCTCTTTAAATTCTTTATCTGTCAGGTTAGTGCATGTGGTAAGTGTAACTACTGAATGTTTAGATCTGTTGAAGCCCAAAGCCTGCTCTGACAGTACCTGCCCACCTCAGATAGCAAATGCTTTGCAGCTCCTAACTCTCTCGCATGACCATACTAGCACCGCACATGTCCATACACTATCACATGACCCTGCTAGTGGTTCTGATATTACGCCAGCGATGCATATTCCCACTCCAACTCTAGTACCTGCTATGCAAACTAATAATGAGTCGGCCGCAAGTAGACAATCCAGAGTCCGTGGCTTTCTTGATTTGCCTCCAGAAGCCACAGCCTTTGTTGTCATACTAGCCAATGTTCCCCCCTCCCCCTCTGCAGCCACAGAGACCTGGGAATCTCTGAGAGGTAAATCTTTAAATTGGGTTGGCAATAAAATAGGCCTTTATGGGTCCCTTTTTGAGGACATTAAAATGTAGGGGTATTGAAAAACTCCTGGGGGATTGTGTAGTTTTGAGTTTTAAATCACCTAGAATAGTTGACACTATCTTACAAAGAACAGGTAACGTAGATAACTACCGCAGGCTATTTCTAACACCCCCTGTCTTCTGCCATTTGCCCAAGCATTCCATCAAGACCTCATTTCACTCAAACACAGGACTTACACTATCCTGTTGCAGTCCATAATTGCTTAACACCTCTAATGAATTTAGAGGGGGTAGATTGACTCACTTTCGACCAATACCATGATCCAGCCCCCTCGAAGGAAGGTTCCCCAGATAGATTAAAAGTTAGGCCTCCCATAACATCACCTACTACCACCCAGGTAAATTGCTCTAGCCCAGATTCAGGTGACGCAGTTTCCCCTGGCGACTTGAGGTGTAGAGTCCTTTCCTGGAACGTGGCACGCCTACGTAGCAAGGCATCCAATCCAGAATGGACCAATTTTGTAACCAGCGTTCATATTTTGTGTTTCCAGTGCACCTGGATAGCTGAGCTTGTCCATATCAATGGCTATAGAACTTTTCATCTACCTGCCGTGCCGTCTAACGCTGGCAGAGCAAAGGGTGGTTTGTGTATTTACATTTCTAACTATTTTCAGTTCCCCAACATAACAACTTGGGGGCCGATTCCGATTCGGGCCGGAAAAAGCACCGACCGACTCGGATCCGGTAAAAATACCGACCGACACGTACCAGTGGCGCCCGACACGCCAAGTACGATGCAAGCCGCGATAAATCCGACCGACACGTCAGGAAACCAAGCCGACCGACCGAGCCGCTCGGAAAATAGCAATCCGGCCGGAAAAACACGCGAATCCAACCGACCGACACGCACCCGGAACAAATCCGACCCGAATCGTACCCGCCAACTCCAACCCGCAAAGTACGATGCAAGGCGCGAAAAACACGACCGAGTCGGACGGAGGACAAGCCGTACGACCGACACGCATACAAAACCGAGCCGAAGCAACACAATACACCGCGACCGACGCGTACGCAGCATACAAAACTGCACAAACACAGCGTGAACGAAACGGAAAACACCGTACGAGACCAATGCACGGTCCGACTCGGTCACAAGAACGTTTCCAACATACACAAACAGCACAAAGGAAAAATCAACCAAAAAAAGGCCAAACAAGCAATTACCAAGCCAATAAATACTGGGGGGGTGGGGACAGAGAACAAAGACACACCCACAACTCCACCTATATAAAGGACACAAATCACTACCATGAGCCTTTGCAAATGCCATTCCACTACCAGCACCCAAGAGAAAGCAACCACACACCCACAGCTCATCCCTCACACAAGCCACACACCAGCAGCACACCAACAAATACCTACCTCACATACACCCAGCACAACACACACCCACACACCCTCACCTGCACACCAACACACACATCACCCACCATCACCAACCATCACCATGCCCCCCAAGAAGAATCCCAAGTTCCTAGATTGTGAATTGGAAGTCCTGGTAGACGAGATCCTCAGGGTGGAGCCACAGCTGTTTGGCACATTGGTCCAACAGACCCCCATGTCGCAGAAAACCAAGATGTGGGAGAGGATCATCAACAGGGTGAACGCCCAATCACCATGTCGGCGCACAAAGACGGACATCCAGAACAGGTGGTATGACGTGCGCAGGAGGGTACGGGACCTGCTGAAGATAGACTACATCAACAGCCAACACACCGGCAGTGGCCCTCCTGCCAAGCCAATATACCTCAGGCCCTGGGAGGAGAAGGTGCGGGCCATCCTTCCGCCAGTGAGCGTATATGGACTAGAGAACATCCCAGAGCCTGGTGAGTACACAACAAATGTACACAATAAACTGCCACAAAACACACACATCACTGTCAAGGGGAGAGTCAAACCATGCACTCATAGCAATTACACAGCAACTAGAACAGAATCATCCCAAAATGTGTATGTCAGTCAGATAAACACAACACATGCCATCAAAAAGTCACATCCAACTGTGCCAACACATGTACAAACACAACCACAACTACAGCTAGGCAGTGGCACAAATAGAACTAACACACACATCCACACATGTAGCCACCACAACAACACCAACACACAGTGAAGACCACTCAAAGGAAGGAATTCTGTGTATGCTGGCCAAGTCAGTGTAGCCAATAGCATCATGGGAGTCGCAGTCACACATATTGCTCCCCCCCAACTGTCCCATCAACACCACCATGAACCATGCGCACATCACAGGGAGTGGAGAAGGACTCACAAGATGGCTGACACTGGCTACTGCTGTGGGGAGCACAAGGCCCTGCTGCCAACTGTGCACCAACAAACAGCAGGACACCACTGACTGACATCCTGAGAGACAACTTACACTCCCTGCAATGCAAGCACGTTCCATGGTGGGATATCTGGCTGGCTGGGTGGGAAGGGGGACTTGCAGCACTGACCATAGTCACCAGCACCTCCCCTCACACCCCCCCCCCAACACAAACTCCACAGTACCCACCTGGTAGAATGCAATGCCCTCCATCCTAACACAAGATCCCACAAAGCACCACCACCCTGGGTTATGTTGTGTGAAGCACAGGGACACTCTTGGGACTCTTAGCCAAACAACTGCCAGGACAACACTCCCAGCCATCCTGTCAGCACAGCCAGCCCACCCCACAGGGAAGCAGAGTCAAAAGGAAGGAAGCATGGGCATGCTGGGAAGGGGGTGGAGGCAATAGCATGATGGGAGTCGTAGTCACAGACATTGCTCAGCCTCACAACTGTCCCATCAACACCACCCTGAACCATGCTCACATCACAGGGAGTGGAGAAGGACTCACAAGATGGCTGACACTGGCTACTGCTGTGGGGAGCACAAGGGCATGCTGGGAACTGCACACCAACCAACAGCAGGACACCACTGTCAGCCATCTTGCCATTGCCCTCACACCCACACACACTGAACTCCCCACAAAAGCAAGTAAGTATGGGAATGCTGGGAAGTGGGGTGGAGGCAATAGCATGATGGGAGTCACAGTCACAGACATAGCTCACCCCCACAACTGTCCCATCAACACCACCCTGAACCATGCTCACATCACAGGGAGTGGAGAAGGACTCACAAGATGGCTGACACTGGCTACTGCTGTGGGGAGCACAAGGCCCTGCTGCCAACTGTGCACCAACAAACAGCAGGACACCACTGACTGACATCCTGAGAGACAACTTACACTCCCTGCAATGCAAGCACGTTCCATGGTGGGATATCTGGCTGGCTGGGTGGGAAGGGGGACTTGCAGCACTGACCATAGTCACCAGCACCTCCCCTCACACCCCCCCCCAACACAAACTCCACAGTACCCACCTGGTAGAATGCAATGCCCTCCATCCTAACACAAGATCCCACAAAGCACCACCACCCTGGGTTATGTTGTGTGAAGCACAGGGACACTCTTGGGACTCTTAGCCAAACAACTGCCAGGACAACACTCCCAGCCATCCTGTCAGCACAGCCAGCCCACCCCACAGGGAAGCAGAGTCAAAAGGAAGGAAGCATGGGCATGCTGTGAAGGAGGGTGGAGGCAATAGCATGATGGGAGTCGTAGTCACAGACATTGCTCAGCCTCACAACTGGCCCATCAACACCACCCTGAACCATGCTCACATCACAGGGAGTGGAGAAGGACTCACAAGATGGCTGACACTGGCTACTGCTGTGGGGAGCACAAGGGCATGCTGGGAACTGCACACCAACCAACAGCAGGACACCACTGTCAGCCATCTTGCCATTGCCCTCACACCCACACACACTGAACTCCCCACAAAAGCAAGTAAGTATGGGAATGCTGGGAAGTGGGGTGGAGGCAATAGCATGATGGGAGTCACAGTCACAGACATAGCTCACCCCCACAACTGTCCCATCAACACCACCCTGAACCATGCTCACATCACAGGGAGTGGAGAAGGACTCACAAGATGGCTGACACTGGCTACTGCTGTGGGGAGCACAAGGCCCTGCTGCCAACTGTGCACCAACAAACAGCAGGACACCACTGACTGACATCCTGAGAGACAACTTACACTCCCTGCAATGCAAGCACGTTCCATGGTGGGATAACTGACTGGGTGGGTGGGTGGGTGGGAAGGAGGTCTGGCTGTCAACCAAACACAATCAATGCAGACCATGTTCACACCCCAGAGAATACATAGAAATGCCCAAATAATGCAGGACAATGTGCCACACCAATATCAACCCCTGACTGTGACGACTTAGGACAATACAATGTACAGGCCCGCACCCCGAGGCACAGTCACAACTGTCAGGTGTGTCAACCACTGATGCCTGCAGAAACATGACATACATTGTTTGTGTCTCCCAAAAACAGGTGATGATAGGGACACAGCAGCAGACGCTGAGGAGTCCCAGTCCCAGGCTCAAGAGGATGCCGAGCTCACTGGCGTCGTACAGCCTCTGTCCTCCTCGGACGATGAAGAACAACCTGGCACATCCGGTGCAAGTCAACATGCTGCACCAGCAGGACCACCAGCTGCAGCACCAGCAGGTCCACCAGCTGCACCCCCTGCACCCACCCCTCCAACGACTGTCACCACGAATACCATCCCTGCCGACATGGACAGAATAAGGAACAACACCAGCGCAGTGACCCTGGACCAACCTGGGGCCATGGACACCACCACCACCACCAACCCCCAAGGTGGACCAGGGTTATCTGTGCGTGCAACTGCACACACTGCACATGTCAGCAGGGGTGGTGGGAGGGGTGGGAGACAGAGGTCGCTGCTTGCAGACGTTGCTGGTGTGCATGAAGACCCACAACTGGTACGCATAGCTGATGCGTACCAGTCCAGCACCGGAGAGCTCAGCCAGGTAGTGGGGCTCCTCAGAGACATCAAACAGCAGCAGGCTGCCCATCATGCCCGCTTGGACTCCCACATGTCCCACGTGGAGTCACACATGTCACGTGTGGACTCCCACATGTCACGTGTGGACTCCCACATGACCCGCGTGGAGTCCAAGTGGGATGTACTACATGAGATGACGGCGGTGCACAGGGACATTTTACAATGCCTCCGCCAGATGAACAGCAACCAGTCCACACCTCCCTGTGTGCCAACAACATCTGGTACCGAACAAACTGCAACTGCCACAGGGAGGGAGGAGGACTCTGGCGGAGAGTCCCCTGCACCGCAGCAGCCTGCACTAGAGGGCCCCCCCCCAAGAAGAGGGGTCGTCCGAGGAGGGGAAAGTGAGAGGCTGATGGCCAAGCGCAACTCCCAGGAAGCCTGAACCTGTTCTGGATTTTCGCCTTTGTGCACAGACTGTTCACCCTGTTGATGGCAACACTACTCCCACACATTGCATGGGGAGTACAAGTTGGAACAATGTGTCAGACAACTGTGGCCCCGATACTGGGGATCCTGTCTACCTGGACTTTCTATTCATCTAGGAACTTGGGATTGCAAGATTCATGTACAGCACAATCCATCCTATGCACTATTATCACAATAAACACACTAATACACCATACTTGCCTCTGTCGTGATTCCAACGTGGGTGCTGTTATGGGGATGATGAACTGCAAAATTACACAGTGTATGCGAACTGCAACAGCAAGGACAACACAGGCATGTGAGTACAGGCAACGTGACACATATGAGGGAGACACACCACCAGGGCTACACAACACATACACACCTAGGCCATCTGACTCATTGCCTACACTGATGTTGCCAGGGAAGACGGTGCAATGCACAGACACCACACCCATTCCCAGTTGTAGTCAAGTAGCCCACAGGTGCAGTAAGCAAATGGCAGTCAAATGTGTGACCACAGACAACGCACATCACTAAGTGAAGCACAGGTTTATTACACAGTAGCAACATGCCGTAACCACTACAGATGCAAGGTAACCCCACCTGGTAGCGGGCACACAGTCAACAACTGTAGACAGAAGGAAGTCCATGGGTGTGGCGCACATCACCTGTAGGGACACAACAGCTACCAGCCTGGATGTGCAATCACGTCGTCGGTGGACACAGTTGACCAAACGAATCTGAAAGTACCCTGTGAAGGACAGAAATGACACACAGTCAAAAGCAATGCAGTACAGGACAGAACAGCAAAACTCATGCACAATACATGTTACAAGATACCCACCCAGAACCAAGTTAGCATGTCAACACTGTTGGGGAGTACAGCCCACCTGTCACCACACATCGCAACACACATCCTGTCAAGTAGCCCATGGACACACTCCAACAGCACCAGAGCACCACCCACACATCATGCCAACTCACATCATTCACATGACACCTCAGGATACTCACATTCAGCTAAAGAAGTTGGTGATGAGCTGTGTGCGGACATCACCATCACCATCATCATCATCATCGTCACTGGCATCGTGGTCCAGGCCAGGATCCTCCACAGGTGGCGGATGTTGGTCATCGTCATCCTGGATGAGAGGCAACTCCTTCCGCACTGCCAGGTTGTGGAGCATGCAGCAGACGATGATAATCTTGCACACTTTCGCAGGGGCATATGGGAGGGACCCTCCGGTCTTGTCCAGGCAGCGGAAGCGGCTCTTCAGGAGACCAAAGGTCCGCTCAATCACTCTCCTGGTCCGACCATGTGCCTCATTGTAGCGCATCTGGGCAGGTGTCACAGGGTTCCTGAGGGGTGTCAGCAACCACGGCATGTTGGGGTATCCCGAGTCACCTACGGACAGACAAGTGCACATCAGCTGACTTGGAAAAGTGGGCGGAATACTACAGATCAGATCACACACAATGGCACAAAGTCAGTACACACCGACAAGCCAGGCACGCTGGTTCTGCATCTGTGCCATCAACCTGGGGATGCGACTACTCCTCATCACAAAGGCATCGTGTGCTGAACCAGGGAAACGGGCACACACGTGTGTGATGGTCATGTCTGCAAGACACACCACCAGTGCATTGACCGAGTGGTAGTGCTTGCGGTTCCTGTAGGCCTGCTCCTGGGCCTGTGGTGGTACCAAAGCCACATGTGTCCCATCAATGGAGCCAATGACATGCGGCATCCTCCCCAGGGCATAAAAGTCACTCTTCACGTCAGTGAGTCGTCGCAGTCTAGGGAAATAGATGTACCGGTTCAGGAAGAGCAACATTGCCGCCAAGAAATCGCGGAGCACACGGCTGAACATGGTCTGTGACATCCCACCAGCAGACGCCACAGTATGTTGGAAGGTACCGGTGGCAAAGAAGTGTAGGGCTGCCATCACCTTCACCTTGGGGGTCAGCGCTGTAGGATACGGCCGGCCAGGCTGCAAATGTGGGGACAACTGCACTGCAAAATCCTCAATCAGCTGCCTGGTGAAGCGGTACCGTCGGATGCTGTCCCGTTCCACCATCGTTGCCAGGTCTGGGAATGGCCGATGGACAGCAGGAGCCCTGCAGTGCAGAGGAGAAGTAAGCAAGATCGTCAGTCACCCCACATATGCGGCATTGAACACACTCAAGATCCCAACATACATCATCATGAGGCACAACTACATGAAGTGTGCAGTACCGGAACGACATGTATGGTACATACATGGCCAACATCTGTCAACACGGTCCTACAGGTGGCATCAATTTGGCCCAGGTTGGCCCATTGGATATCATGATGCTGTGTCACAGTCACCCCCCAGTGACATGTGAGGACAGATGTGCCCCAGGCACCACAGCTCAACGACAGGCACATTCCCAGGGACCCTGTAATGCCACATGGACACTGGCATCACCTGGAGTATCATGTGTACACCACAACAAAACAAACATGACCCCCACAGGTAGTGGCCACACTTGCCATGGCAGGAGAGCCATGGACGTCTGTGACACACACGCACAACATCAGAGTCCATGCACACACAACGTGGATGTGGAGACTGTCTCCCATTGTGCACATGAAATCAGAGACATTGTAAACACTACATGCACAAAGACTGTGGAGGGCCATCACTATTGTGCCACTGGGACACCCTGGCTCAAACATACCGTCCCACATGGGACTCACGGGGTATGTGACATGACATACACAAACACCACTGTGAAATGTGACCATGGCACATGCACAGATATGAACAGTTGCACATCACAGTGGTCACGTACACGTAACACCCAGGATCCTGTCCCCATGAACACGTGCACAGCCTGGGGGTGGCTGCCCACAGGTGACACCCACAGGACAACATGTACACCAACATACACACAATAGGAAATGCAGCCTTACATGCCTTCATGATAAGGTGTGGACAGGCTGTCGTGATGTAGGTGTGCCCCTCACTCCCTGGGAGCTATCTGTGGCTGGCATATGTCCATCTGAGACAGGCATGCTGACATATGCCAGTCACATGTACAGTGATGCGTTGAACAGCAATGGACCGATCGGTGCCTCCGGCCGGCCCATTGCTTTCAATGTGTGCGGGTACGCGTTGTACCCCTGTGCGCGTTGTACTGCAATGGACCGATCGGTGCCTCCGGCCGGCCCATTGCATTCAATGTGTGCGGGTACGCGTTGTACCCCTGTGCGCGTTGTACTGCAATGGACCGATCGGTGCCTCCGGCCGGCCCATTGCATTCAATGTGTGCGGGTACGCGTTGTACCCCTGTGCGCGTTGTACTGCAATGGACCGATCGGTGCGCACCCATTGACAATGGGCTTGCCTGGCAACGGACGCGTTTTCGAATATTCGAACGAGTCGGTTGCTGGAAAATCAGTTGGTCACCCACAACAATGTTGCAAAATCATGTATGTCATGAAGTTGAAATTTTGAAGGATGCTGTGGGCGTGTTTTGGTGCTGCTATTCCATGGATTGGCCAGATTCAGAAGATGCAAACGACTTGGACCTATCACTTTGGACACAAGGGACAGTATCTGCCTCTCCAGCACATATATATTGCTGCATGTTCCCCTGAGAGCCCACTTGCCTGCACTACATGCTCCAGGACGACATCTGCCACTGCACTGCTGCTGTCTCTGCCCCTCTGGACCCTGCAATGGCACGTACTGTGGAGAGAGCCCCAGCCTTCAGCCTTGAAGAGAACCAGGCCCTGCTGGACAGCCTACTTCCACAGTACAGCAAGCTGTATGGGACACCAGGGGAGCAGGTGAGTGTTCTGTGCACTGCCTTTCTGAATGTGCATTTTGTCTGACTAGCAAGGCTGAGAGTCAGCACACCACTGGCTAGCAGGCTCACTGAGTAGTTGTCACCCCCCATAGTGTGTAGTGACTTGCACTGGACAGGTATGGTGCAGTGACAGTGCTTCTGAACAGGGTTTTACTCCCCATGCTATGATACCATGTAGTGACTTCTGGAAAACTGTCCATGGGCAGCCGTGCACTGCCTGGGTACACCATGTGCCCCTGTGATTGCGACATGTATATGCAACTGTGTCATGCACGGATATGTTGCATGTGTAGTAATGTCCTTATCACTTTGTCATCCTGACAGGCTTCTGCCCATCGGAAGCATGAGATCTGGAAGGACATCGTCCGGGCTGTCCGGTCCGTGGGGGTCTACAAGCGCCGGATCCGCAACTGCCAAAAGAGGTGGCAGGACCTTCGGGGCTGGACCCGGAGGATTGCACGGGTCCAGCTGAAGCTGTCGCCTCCTCGCAGGAGGGGCGGAACACGGACCCTGACCCCCCACATGCTCAGGATCCTGGCGGTGGTCTTTCCAGACCTGGATGGGCAGCTGAAGGCCAGAGAGCAGCAAGGAGGGGGTGAGTCAAAGACTGCACTGTGTACTCTGTCTAACATGTTATGTGCCCTCCTCGGGCCAGGTTGAACTGCCACAGTACAGCAGTCATGTTGTCCAGGAGCCATGTCCCTCTATTGTGCACTGCCCACTCCTCATCTGATACCCAGGTGTGGCCCTTACATGCAGGGAATCCTGTCACTTAGGACTGTGTCCTTGCAGTTTGCTTGACTCAAGGTGGGAGACAGCATCTGTTTCCCTGACTCTGTGGTGGGCATCATGGGTGGGTCCATTGCTTACACAATGCCTGTATTCTGACATGTATTCAGCGTGTTACTTTGATCTGTGGTCCAATTGCTGAGCTGATCCACAACATGTGGCTGGGGTACCTGGCACACACCCATGCTGCGGGTGGGAACAATGTTTGGGCCCCAGGAGTATGTATATGACGTGTGTCACACATACTTAGCCAGCTGCCTACAGTCCAGGGCTCATCCCTCATTAATGTGGGGCTGGACAGTCATGCCTACTCCAGGCCATACAATACACTCTGTACTCCCACTCCCGTGTATCAGTGGACACATTGTGCACAGTGATTTGCCCCTCAGGTGTCTGCCTCTGTGTCAGTGTGCTGTGGATTAGTCGCCAGGACTGCTGTGGAGTTTCTTGGTAGGGGCTCAGCATGCCACTGGAGATGTGACCATAGGAGACGATACTTGTGTGACACATAGGTGTCTGATCAGCTGCCCATGCAGACTGGGGCATGTAAATGTGAAGTTCAGGTAGCTGTTCCCCATGCACAGCAGAGTGTGAGGGGCTCAGGTTCAGAGGGTAGTGTCACAGGTCTCCCATATGTCCAATAGGTATGACCTGGACAGATGAGGGTTAAGAGGATGTGTTGTGGGGGGATGTACATGTGCACTTGTGCAGCTCCAGGACTTGCATTCCCCATGACCTACTATTGTGACACAGTGCAGAGTGTTGTTGTCTGGCTGCAAAGTCATACATCACTGAGACAGTGATGTATGACTTTGCAGTCATGCCTCCGCCATGGCATGTGTCTACTGATTGGTGATCCTGCAGGGGAGTGACATGTGCTACATGCACACCATAGTGGCGCTGGCTATCAGGACATGGGTGCATCATGGTGTCTGTCGCTGGTATGCATCACATGCATTTCCTATTTGACTCTGGGCATCCCTTACATCCGTAAACCTGTACTGACTCAGTGGCAAGAGCTGTGATGTGTCCACACCGTGTCCTCTGCACTGTCCAACTACTGTGTACTTGGTGCATGTGTCCACACTGGGGTGTTGCAATCCAACAGACACCAGACAGATGGGTGCAAGGCCATGTGGGATGTGAGTGCCATGCTTGGCATCAGACTGACAATTGACTTCTCCTGTTCAATTAGTGCACTTTTAGCAATGTACAACTAATGATGCCAGGGCTTGCTCTGTGATGTGCTGTGCTCACAGTGGTGTGTGCGTTATGTGCAGGTGACTGATGTCTGTCTGTTTCCCCATTGTTTGCAGATACATCCACGGCCACGGAAGGGGACAGCTCCACGGACCAGGAGGAGCCGGAGAGCCAGACTGGGTCAGCAGCCGAGGAGTGGTCGGAGGGACCCAGTGGCACGGAGGGCGAGGGGAGCCACACCGAGGAGTCCTCAGCAGCATCCACCTCAGCTGAGGACCAGAGCAACTCGGAGGATGACTCCCTTGTGGAGGCGGGTGTCAGCAGCCACCACACCCCAGCTAGTGTTGCTGTCCCCGCCACCACCAGCACCACCACCGCCCTCCCATCGGCTCCCATTCCCCAGGTCCGTGGAGGCTCCCATGTCCGGGAGCGTGTCTCCTTTGGGCCAGGCACCGCACCCCCTGCCCCTGTGTCCCCTGCTGCCCTGAGTGAGGAGTCTGTGTACCTCCTTCGCCAGCTCCATGTAGGGCAGACAGCCATGCTGAGTGTCCTCCATGCGCACACCGCGCTGTTGACTCAGCTGGTGTCGTTCATGGAGGGCATCTCATCGGGCATGTCTGACCTACAGAGGGGCAATAGGTCCATGGACTCCTCCCTGACGGCAGCAGTGTCCCTCCTCAAACGGTCCCTCACCCCTCCTGCCTCTGCTCCATCCACACTCCCCAGCACCTTACCCATCCCAGGCACACACACACTGGCACACACCAGCACACACACATCCAGCACACTGACACACACGCCAATGACAAAACGCACACGCACGCACATTCAGGGGACTGAAGCCAGACTCACAGGGGATGGGGCCCTGGAACACACACACGCATCCACATGCACTGCGCAGTCCTCAGTTCCCTCTCCCTCCAAAGCACCCTCCCTTGCCTCACCTGCAACCCCAAAGTCACAGCAGCTCTTCCTCTGTGACCTCGGCCTCTTCCCCACCGATGAAGCTGCTCCAGCATCCCGGGGGAAGAGGAAGCCCACCCACACGGAGCAGAGTGCCCCTCGCCCCCGGACACCCTCCCCCAGGCGCAGACGGACTGAGGCCCCCACCCGCAAGTCCCCCCGGAGTGCTAAGAGCAAGACCCCGCCACCGCCCTGCAGCTCAGGCACAAGGTCTCCGTCCTCCATCCCTCAGGCCCCCACTGCACAGGTGCCCCCACCACACCCTGCCCCAGGTTCCCCCACCCACAGATATACCATCCCCAAGATGCTCCGGCCTTCTCCCCCTGCCACTTGCTCTCCCAGCACCACACCCCCGCTGCGCTTGTCTGTGCCACTGATGTGGTGAGGGTGTCCCCCCTCTGTCCAACCCACCTTGCCTGTTCCCCATTCTCCTCCCCTGGAGGTAGGCACTGCAGTGGAGTCCACTACCGCCCTGTCTGACTTGGGCACTGCAGTGGCGGACCTGTCCACCCCATCTGCAGGGTCCACTGCAGTTGTGCCGGCACCCACGACATCTGTGTCATGCCCCCCAGTTGTGCCGGCACACACCATGTCAGACACCTCCACTGCAGTTGTCAGTGGCTCTCCAGCACCCACCACCCCTTCCCTGACTCCCCCTGGTGAGCCCTGATCCTGTCCCTGCGGTGCCTGGCCTGCCCCCCGGTTGCCCCTCCTAGTGGATTGTCCCTGGTATTGTGCAGGCATGCGTAAGGTGACATCTGCCAGTGTCACCCTGTTTGAACTTTGACAATGGACTGGCCATTGGCCTTTGCTCTTTTTTCAGGACTTCGTTTGGCCTCAACACATATGCTGAATAAAGCAACTTTCTTTTCTCTAGTGCTCATGCTTCAGATGTACATGTTGTTGGTGCAGCTAACCATGCCCTTGCTGCAGTGATGGTGATATCTGGTCTCATGATTATGAAGTGTTACTGTGCAGGAACCCATGTGGTCCAGGGGGAATGTGTCCTATCATGTGGTGTATCCATGTCATCAATAGCAGCATCTGAGGGTGTCATGTGTTCAGTATTTGGCAATGGGTTTCCTACTTACATTGGCAATTTCATATCTGTGGCTTCCACCCCTGCACATCTGTTGTGCCTGCCATCGTTGCATTTGTCTACTTCCCTGACCGTGTTGCCATCTCCAGTGGACATGCAGGTTTGGGCATCAATGGGGAGGGACTCATCCGTGTAGTCAGTGCAACATTGCTATACAAGTGTGTTGGATCTGTGCTGATGATTCCGTTGGCACATCCATGACCAGGCTGATGTGATGGGAGCCCTCATTTGGTGCTAATTGTTGATTGTGTGACCAAGTGCTCAGCTGACATGATGGGGCCCTACTGAGGCAACATATGGCACAGCTTTCCTCACACAGGAGTGGAGTCCCCTCATGGCAGTGTGTACACGTGTGACATTGCCTGCGCCCAAGGTGTGTGTTGTATGTGCATGTCTGTGTGTTCACTTCCATTCATCTGCGCATGCTGTGATCCCTAGTGTTGTACCTGTTTGTGATGCTTGCTGACTTGAGCTATGTTCCCCCAAAGTCTTCTCCCTGTGTTCTCTGTGATGTGGGTGCATGGCACATTACTGGTCATCAGGGTGTCACCCATAGGTGTGTTTGCTGTCAGGGCAGAGTTTGTGTGCTGACGCAGATGGGTCACAGTCAGGTTTCCCTTTGGCACTTGTTGTTTGCCCCTGTCATGTGATTTCCAGTTTGTGTTATCTTTCAGTGATTGTGACACGTTGTGTGTGTGACTGCTGGCACTCCTTAGGGTCCGGGCTGCAATGTTGGTTGTTGTCTATGTGTGTTCTTTGTGGGTGACCTTGGCTTCTTCATTGGTGTGTGACTGTGGCTGGGATCCCATTGGTCGGTGTGGTATTGCCGTCATGTCCATGTACAGCGTAGTGTGCAGTGTGTCAGACATTCAGGAGTCTTGTTGAGTGTCCATGTGTGATGTGTTTCTACACCTTGGTTCCCACCCACCACCCTGGAATAGTAATGGGTGCATGTGCAATGTCACCAGTGCATGTGTACTTCACTGCTGCACATTGTTGGAGGTCGAGGGGTGTGGTGTTGAGTGTGTGCAGATGAGAGTTGTTGCCCGGCTAGTCCCCTGCCTCCATGTTGGCCTTGGCTTACTGGCCATGCTGATTGATTTGTGCTTGTGTAGGTGTGATGGTAGTTAGTTGCTCAGGACACCTGACTGTGGTTCACAGTGTGAACGACATTTAGCTTTGTCATCACAGTGGTATTTTTCTTCAGCCCAGGGTCACCACATTGTGGGGGCCCTGGGGGTGGTGCTGTGGTGTGTCTGTGACTTGCTGTGTCAGTTGTTGTTCCTACGTGCCTGTGTGACATGTGTGTTTTGTGCTCCCTCTCACCTGTCAATGCCTGCTTGCCCACATAGGGGATTTGGATCCATGAGTTACCTTAGTGTGGCAGTGTATGCACATCTGTATGATTGGTATTCAGCTCTCCTCATGTGTTGTGTTGTTGCCTGGGGACACTGGCACCCCCACCCCTCACCTGCTGTGTATGATGACAGTGTTGGTCTGCCTGTTTGTGTTTGTGCATCTGCACCACTGCATTGGCATATCTTGGGTGTGCCATTGGCTGTATGTTGTTTGGTGTGTTTCCCCTGCTGTCCCTGGGACTCCTAGGTCATCGGTCAGCACAGTGATCATGGTTTGTGTGTCCCATTGCTGCCATGGTATGGTATCTGTTCACCTCACATCTGCTGTCTCCACAGGGTATCTGCATTTGTGTGCCCATTGGTGCAAATATGTGGGTCTGCATTCTGATGGTCACTTCTGTCATTGTGTTATTGATGACTGTTGACGGTCTCAGCCCCCATGGGTGTTGTTTGTCTGCACATGGCCAAGGGAATGTTTCATTTGCACTGCAGTATTTGGCTCCCCCAATTTATGTTGCAATGGGACACATACACTACTTTGCCACAGATGAGTTTTTGGTTCTGTGACCAGGAATGATCCATGCAGTTTGGCAGTTGCAGCTCTTTCTTTGTCAACAATTACCTTTTGGTCACTGTGATGATGAGGGTGTAGACCCCATTGCCACAATGGTCAAAATGTGCTTCAGCTATGGACCCCACACTTGCCTTTTGGTCACTGTGATGATGGGGGTTTAGGCCCCATTGCCACAATGGTCATGGGCTGCTTGCATTGTGGGTGCCACACACATATATGTGTGGCACATGTGCTAGGGGGTCACATTGTATGTTCAATGTCATGTTCGGTGTTGTAGGCATTTGACACAGCCTGCTCACACGCTTGTCATGGTGGTGGGGGGATGTCTTAATCTTGCATTCCCTAGGTTGTGGTGTGCTTGTTGTGTCATGCATTGTCCATCCTATGAGTGGGGGTGGTAGTAGTGGTAGGCATCCAGCCCCCTGGCTAAGGGTGGTAGTAGTGGTAGGCTTCCTGCCCCCTGGCTAAGGGTGGTAGTAGTGGTGGGCATCCTGCCCCCCTGGGTGAGGGTGGTAGTAGTGGTGGGCATCCTGCCCCCCTGGCTAAGGGTGGTAGTAGTGGTAGGCATCCAGCCCCCTGGCTAAGGGTGGTAGTAGTGGTGGGCATCCTGCCCCCCTGGGTGAGGGTGGTAGTAGTGGTGGGCATCCTGCCCCCCTGGGTGAGGGTGGTAGTAGTGGTGGGCATCCTGCCCCCTGGGTGAGGGTGGTAGTAGTGGTGGGCATCCTGCCCCCCTGGCTAAGGGTGGTAGTAGTGGTGGGCATCCTGCCCCCCTGGGTGAGGGTGGTAGTAGTGGTGGGCATCCTGCCCCCCTGGGTGAGGGTGGTAGTAGTGGTGGGCATCCTGCCCCCTGGCTAAGGGTGGTAGTAGTGGTAGGCATCCAGCCCCCCTGGGTGAGGGTGGTAGTAGTGGTAGGCATCCTGCCCCCTGGCTAAGGGTGGTAGTAGTGGTAGGCATCCTGCCCCCTGGCTAAGGGTGGTAGTAGTGGTGGGCATCCTGCCCCCCTGGGTGAGGGTGGTAGTAGTGGTGGGCATCCTGCCCCCCGTGGGTGAGGGTGGTAGTAGTGGTGGGCATCCTGCCCCCTGGCTAAGGGTGGTAGTAGTGGTAGGCATCCTGCCCCCCTGGCTAAGGGTGGTAGTAGTGGTAGGCATCCAGCCCCCCTGGTTGAGGGTGGTAGTAGTGGTAGGCATCCTGCCCCCTGGCTAAGGGTGGTAGTAGTGGTAGGCATCCTGCCCCCCTGGGTGAGGGTGGTAGTAGTGGTAGGCATCCTGCCCCCATGGCTAAGGGTGGTAGTAGTGGTAGGCATCCTGCCCCCGTGGGTGAGGGTGGTAGTAGTGGTAGGCATCCTGCCCCCATGGCTAAGGGTGGTAGTAGTGGTAGGCATCCTGCCCCCCCTGGGTGAGGGTGGTAGTAGTGGTAGGCATCCTGCCCCCCTGGCTAAGGGTGGTAGTAGTGGTAGGCATCCTGCCCCCCTGGCTAAGGGTGGTAGTAGTGGTGGGCATCCTGCCCCCCCTGGGTGAGGGTGGTAGTAGTGGTGGGCATCCTGCCCCCCTGGCTAAGGGTGGTAGTAGTGGTAGGCATCCTGCCCCCCGTGGGTGAGGGTGGTAGTAGTGGTAGGCATCCAGCCCCCCTGGGTAAGGGTGGTTGTGGTGGTGGGCTTCTGGCACCCCCCTGGCTAAGGGTGGTTGTGGTGGTTGGCATCCAGCCCCCCCTGGGTTGGGGTGGTGGCGCGCATTCAGGCCCCTGTGTGCATATGTGGCATTGGTGATGGGCATCCCGCCCCTATGGTGCTGCTGTTGCAAGTATATTCAGATTCCCAGTGTATGTGTGTGATGTGTCGTGTACGTGTTGTATGTGTTTTGTGGTTGGTGTCTGACTTACCTTCTGCGCCGTACGCGTCCGTGCCTGTTCCGGTAGTAGATGTAGAATATTGGTATGATCGGGACGAAGGGATTCATGGTTGGTTCGTGTCGTTCGTCCTTCTCGTTGCTTCGCGTCGTCCTCGTCGCTTGGCTTCGTCCTCGTCGCTTCGCTTCGTCCTCGTCGCTTCGCGTCGTCCTCGTCTGTGCTGTGTTCGTCTCGTAGCCGTGGATCGTGTTGTGGCGCGATTCGGAGCTTATGTGCGCCTCTCCCGGATGCTTTGACGTGCCGTGCGTAGCGACGGGTTCGGCGCGTACGGAAAGCGCATCGTACTTGTCCGGCCGGACGGGGCTGCATTTTCCCTTCCGTGCGACTCGATTCGGCGTTTCCGAATTCGCCTCGGTCGGAGAACAGGACCTGGTTTGGGTGAGTACGGCTCGGCCGGAATTTTTGCTGTTGTGCGCATCGTACTTGCTCGTTCGGTGTGCTGTACGGATCGGTCGGGAAACTGGCTTTCGCATGGCTTTTTTCCCGACCGAATGGTATTGGGTGCGCCTCCGACCGAGATCGGAATCGACCCCTTGGTCTTTCATTAGTTATTATCATATTATTGTGATTCATATATCGCATAAACTCAATCTGCTGTTGGTTAATTTCTATAATAATGCAACTTCTATTGAGAAATTGACCATTCTTGGCCAGTTGGATAATGATCTTGCGTTTGTATGTAATAGCAACACGAAGGAGTCTAGTATACTCTGGGGAGGTGATTTTAATACCTTCTTATGTCCCTTGCCCCCCAAGAAAGGTTGTGGCATGACAGATATATTCATGATGCTGACCAAATGCATTTTCTACATAACGGCCATGTTAATAAATTGAATGAGCTCTTATTTAAGTATGTTCTCGTATTTTCTAACAAATTATGTATTCCACCGGTTCCTTTTAATTGCACATTTAATGGCAGGGGCAATACCATTATTATTGATGATATTTTATCATCATTTATACTACATTCCTTTCTTACGAATTTTACCACCACTCCATCTCCCTTAGCGACCACGACCCGCACAGTCTTGAGGGTATATTTACAACGTTTTAGCGCCGTGTTTGCATCACAAAAGTGCCATAAATCGGCGCGAAATCTTTTTTTTCTAATTTACTTTCCAGCGCTGCTTTACAGTAAATAGTGCCAAGGGGGTGTACCATGGGTGGAGCATGGGCATTCTCACGCAACTACCTAGGGTTTCTGATGCTAAACCCTATTTAATTAAAAATGTAGACCTGGTTTAGCACCAGAAAATAGCACCACTTCAACCAGGCGCTATCACGGAGAAATGCTGTCATTTCTCCATTCTTTTCTGACTTTGCATGTGTGCTGCACTGTACAGCACACATACAAAGAGGGAAAATGTTTAAAGGTAGTCTAAGCATAGTATTTTATACTGGAAGAGTATCCTTCCAGTGCAAAACCTATGCTAGACTCACGGAGATGCCCTTGCACTCTGGTGCAAAGGTGCATCCGTGGCGCACGGCAGCACATCACAGCATTTACGGCTGCTGCACTGCGCTGTGTGACAATCTAGTAAATCTGGGCCTCAGTCTTAACCTTAGCCCCCTGTTACATCAAGCAACTACGGATAATGGGTGTGTTGTTGAGAATATTGAAATAGCATTAAGCAATGGCATTTCCTTAAGCTGGACTAAAATAAATCCGACCAATTTTTGGGAAAAGCTGCTCATTAAGCATAGGGAGGACTTTGCAATTTCTTTGGATGAAGCAGCCAACTCCATGGACATTTTGAACGCCTTCCTCAATATTACCAAGGGGATCAAAGAAGGCCTGCCTAGTGGTAACCTTCAGGCAAGTCAACTTAAGCATGGATGGTTTGATTCTGGTTGTTCCAAGGCACACAAGAAACTTAAGGGCGCTCTCCACAAATCCCCAAAGTGTAGCAGAGAGGTACAGATGTGCAGACAAGATCATAAATTGGCCCTAAAGAATAGGAAAAATGCGATCAAGGCCAAAACCTGGGAGGCGGTAGAAGCTAGCCTTGTAAAAGACAACTCACCTTTTTGGCGCGTTATAAACAGCCCTTTTCTAAGAAATGACAGGAACCCTAGATTGATTCAGCGATGGCAACCTCCAGAGTGGGTGGCACACTTTGCAAAAATATATTCTAATCCACTGCCAGTGGGGCTGGAGGATGCTAAGTTACTGCTGCCATGGATCCATCCTGCAGTATACCCAACCTTCAGTTTATTTTAGAAGAGGTAAACAGGGCCTTTTTGGCCAGTAAAGGCAGAAAGGCTTCAGGCCCTGACGCCATTCCGGTCGATCTTTTTAAAGCTAATATATTATTCTGGGGTCCTATTTTATCTCTGATAATAAGGACTCGTAGTTCAGGGTTCCTGAGTACTTGGTCAGATTATATAATTGTCCCCATATATAAGAAATGCGATCGCTCTAATCCAGCATTCTATCGCCCTATTTCTTTACTTGATTCTCTGGTAAAAGTTGTAGGTAGAATCATACTGAATAGGCTGGCGGAGTGGGCAGAAAATAGCGAGGTATTGTCTGACATCCAGTATGCTTTTCGCAGAGGTATGGGGACGATTGAGCAAGGTCTGAATCTCAACTTGCTAATTGGGAAGCACACACTGTGTAAGTAGGGCCATATGTCTTTAGCATTTGTGGACCTATCCAGTGCATTTGATTGCATTATTCATGATAAATTGTGATCCATTTTGGAAGAACTAGAAGTAGACTTGCCCATAAAAGTGTTTCTAAGGGAGTAGAGTTGGGGGCAGGCAGGGTTGCATCCTTGCACCGTTTTTAGTTACCTTGTATTACAGTTTGGGGAATGTGTTGATGCAAAGTTGCAAGGACATCCCTCAGATTGGTCAGCACCAAATTCCCGTTCTTCTCGTCATAAGAACGATGCCGTACTCATGGCTCGTACCCCATGGAACTACAAAGTTTACTCACTTGTTTCTCTAATTTAATGCAGCTCCTTCTCCTATTTTGCTACCAAGACCTGGAATGCCCTGCCTGTCCACCTCCGTACAGCACCCTCCCTGGTGGACTTCAGAAAGAAGCTGAAGACCTGGCTTTTCGACGGAGACACAGCACCATCAGCACCCAGATACCTCTAGAGGTGACTGTGTTGCGCTATACAAATGCTGACTGATTGATTGATTGATGCATGACCTAGGCTTAATGATTAACTTGACTAAGACATTCATAATGAAATGTGGCAACTGTACTGTGAGATGTTGTGACCTATTTGTCGACGACACCAAATTAAATTTTGCCACCTCCTTTTCCTCTTTGGGAGTTCTTGTCTTGGAGAGTGGGTCATGGAAAGATGTCATCAATGCTAGGAAGTTAAGCCTCATAAAACCACTTCTGCACTGTTAAATCTTGCACACATATTTGGTTCCAACCTGTGAGCAAAATGTTAACCATATATAAGGCAAAGTGTGTATCGACAACACTGTATGGGGCGGGTATATGGGGATATAGTAACATCAACTCACTTCAATTAGCAGAGAATGCTTTCTGTAGATTTTTACTCTCTCTACCCAAGAGCAGTTCATCCCAGGTTTGACATTCAGAACTAGGGATGTCATTTATCACTGACATAGCTCGAAGCCATC
Organism: Calotriton arnoldi; assembly: GCA_963921515.1. Lineage (NCBI taxonomy): Eukaryota > Metazoa > Chordata > Amphibia > Caudata > Salamandridae > Calotriton > Calotriton arnoldi. The sequence goes on along the minus strand of CAWUFW010006494.1, from coordinate 34,967 downwards.
CTATCCTGTGGCACAAGGTTTGGTCTTGCGATGACACTATCTTAAACCGCAAGATGATTGACGATTGTATGAAGCTGTCAACGCCCTTCTAAATACCATGGCTAAACTATGTCAAAAAAATCTGTTTTGGATTTGGGGCATCCTGCATTTTTTGAACACCGTAACACTTTACAGTCTATCTCTAGGAAGGACCTAAAAAAGATGTGCTTTTGGATGTTTGAGGAAATGAGGTTGGCTACAGAACTGACAAAATCCAGTGTCATTACGAACCAAATTATTCTGGCTATCCTTGACTTGCAACCGTATCTTAAATCTTTCCATAGAAGTTATCATGAGTTTGTTTTGACTTGCTTCAGACTTGATATCTTCCATAGTTTGGTAACATTTGCCATTTCAAATTATTGGTCTGAAAACGTACCCAAAGCACTTTACACATCCTGTTCATTTTTATTTTTTTCAATGATTTGAGAAAACGTTTTATATAACCTATTTTACGTAAATTAAATTTTAAGCACTGTCCCCTTCTTACTTGTTTTTACAGTTGTTACCGACCTGTTATTATGTGGCCAGTTACTTATGCACAGTTTTACAACGCAGGAAAAACTTGATTGCCTAGATTGGTCTTAAGATGGTGACATATATCGGCACTTCTTTTTGCACTTTGCACTTATCGTGTCTGGCTGGTCGTGTACATTTTATACTCCTGTAAAAGTAGACTGATAATGTGCAATAACGTTTATATTCTGTATGTTTTTAGGATTTGTTAACATGAAATCGAACAACCGATTTTGCACTTTTTCTACTCTGCACGTAGCATGTCTGGTCGGTCGTTCACACTTTATATTCTTGTTAATGTAGACTAATACTGTTCAATAAGGTTTTGCATTCTGTATGCTTTTATGATTTTTAACATGAAATCAAATAAAGCTGATTTTGATTTGATAAACGTTACTCCTTCGTCTAAAGATCTGGAGCATCAACAACAACCTTAACATGGTTCTCTTGGGCTTAACTCCTCCGGTGATCTAAATATTCAACTTTACTCCGACTAAATGCTTAATCAGGACATTTTTCAGCTCCTACAACACCACCTAAGATTACAGTTCTGCTTTTCCATGTTTTACCCCAAAACAAAATGCCATACTGAAAGGCTGTTGCTCATTTTATGCCTTTCAGGATGTTATCCATGTTTCTTTGGAACATTGCTGCAGCAATTGCTTACTCAAATGGCATCCTTTTATATAGGACACATGATTTTGGTGTAATGAATACAACAGGGGCCTGTTCCCACAGGTAAATTTACATGTATAAATTTACTCCTGTTGAAACTCACTACTGTACCAAGTAGTAACTTTACACTTTTTTTTGCTATTCCTCATTTCCGAGTGTAAATGTACTACTAGGTGCAGAGGTCCATGTCTCCACCCCATATAAATTGGGGATGGAGCCTGTTAGCACAAGATTTACGAGTGTTAAGTTACTACTAGTAACTTTTCACCCGTTGGTGGAGATCTCCCAATGGTAAAGTATAGGGAAAATGTTTTTTCATTATTATTTACCAAATGTATTCATTTATTTAACTTAATTATTTATTGATGTTAATTAATGTTAACGATTCATTCAAAGTTTTATTTCAATGTATTTGTTTATTTGAACACAAAGTTAAATACCAATTTACTTAGTTTAAAAGAAGTATTTTTAAAATGTGTATGTGTGTGTATATATATATATATATATATATATATGTAGCTATAAAGTTATAGTTAGGACCGTGTTTATGTAGGAAATGCACTTTTTTAGTTGCTAATATCTTTTGGCGCCGTTTAAATGTCAATGAAACTTTCCAAAAAAGTGCTGCTTTTTGACTAGTTTGTGCATGGAAAGTTTCGGTATTATCTGTCAAGCGGGGGCCGAGAAAAAACTTGTGTCCGAAGGTAACTATAACTCGCGCCCTCGCTATGCACTGCTAATTACCCCGCATACTACATCACTCATGACATATTCTATGACATTGATAATATCACTGCAACATTTGCAATGAAATTATTGATGAGAAAACTGTGCATGGGGGGGTGGCCCTCTCTAAGCCCCATCTTACCTTTCCCTAATAACCCCCCTTTAGTAGTAAGTATTCACCATTTTGCAGCCACTCCATCAGGCTCCTCCGACATTTACTACTAAAACATCTACCTATGTCTTGTAATACGTGAGTGTTACTATTGTAGTAGTACTAAATGTACTACAAGTGGAATTTGTAACTAGGCCCTACAAGATCCAATGTAGTGAAAAGTGTAGCTCCTAATATTGAGTTCAATAGCAGTTGACAATCAATCCAAATGCCATTGATGAGACAAAGAAAATCAATGCAAAGACTACATTCTTCTGGCAACTTAAAAGAAATGACTACTAAGGGTAAACAGTCCGACAGTTGACTCGTCAACATTTCCTTTAGCTTGAGGAGGGGGCGTGGCCAGCAAGATGGCAGTCTAGAAAGGTGTTGCTTTCGCTTCATTCAGCCGTGAAGAATATGCTGTTGCAATCCTGCTCCCTCATATGCATCGCTGAGTAAAATTCTCTGGAGTAACATCTGAGAGTAATGAGAAGTCAGCTGTGCAAATCCAACATCACATGCAGCTTGATTGGGTCAGAGATTGAGGTCTGGGCTGAGACAGAGCTCTCTGAAAGAGAGGCCTAAAACAGCAGCGCTGATGAGAGATAAGCCAAACCGCAGGCTTTACCTTGAGGGTGAGCAGGCCCTAGACAGCGCTGTAGGAACACCCCTGCCAGAGACTCAGCCTAGAGATTTCTGGCCTTTGGGAGAGTTTGCCACACAAGAGGCCCAAGATGGTGGCACTAGATATGCCATGGGCCTGGCCGGTTCAGTTGTCAGAGGCGGCCCAGGGAAAAAAGATGTGACCGAAGGAGAATAGAAGCTGGAATCTGCGGCCAGGGATCAATCACAGTGGTGGGAAAATGGTGAACAGAGGAGGTGCTGCAAAGTGAGATGAGCCAGGGCAACTCATCACAGTGACAAAACCGAGGCCTGGAACCCTGGGAGGGGTTCTCCATCCCCTTCCACCAAAGAGGCCGTCAATGAAATGGGTGAAGGGGTGGATGAGTGAATACTAGGTGGAAAGAGGAGGAGATGCCTGACACGAGCAACCAGTGCTGGTAGGGCACCAGATCGCTGCAACTAACTGGTGGAGATGAGGAAAAAACAAGCCCCAGGATTATTTTGGGAGTCTTGCTCATCCCGACCAACTGCCATGCGGGAGCAAAGCCCTAATTATGACTGATACACTATGAGACATGCTACACTGTCTCTGGTGTCCATGGAAGGGCCTGGTGGGCCCAGGTGGAGTGTCCCTCCCTGATCCTGAGCAGGGAGGTTGAGACCGATGTCCTGCCTTGGGTCTAATGCTGGTTGTGGTTGGAGACAGATGCTGCACATCATAGAGTGAAGACTGGTGCACCTGGGCCTGATCAACAGAGGCGTCTTCGACCTCATGCCTTCCTCATCCCCCACCTCCTCCCTCAGGACCTCTGTACTTGATCTTTGCTCCCAGGCTGCCTTGAGAAGGTACAACAGCACACGCAAGGGACAGCAGAACTGATGTCCTCCCCCACCCCTATTTGGAAGCTGCTATCTGCAGTCAACTTAGCTCCTCGTCCTGCCCCCTTCCCGATATGGCAAGGGGTAAGCGAGCTGGAGAAACTGACACTCCCTGAGTTGGTGGTGGTGGATAAATGGAAAGCACAGGTGTGCTGACTTGAGACTAGGTACATCATCATCCATAGTTTTGGCCAAAGACAAAGAACTGCAAGCCCACACACAAGAGAAATGGTACCACGGTAGTAAAATCCCATGGGGAAAGAACACCTAAATCTAAAGGAGAAGAGGAAGGGGTCTCTTTACCCTCTGGTATCGCCACTATCCTCCGTGCAACTCAATCCTCAAAGGAAGCTCTAGAACATTAAATTGGAGAGGTAGGCTCTATAGTAACCGTGATTCGGCAAGATCTCCAGAATGTTTGATGCAAGGGTATCTAATGCGGAACAATGATTTGTGGAGCTAGAGGACACCGTCAGAGAACTGACCAGAAATGTGGCCCAAAACACTACCTCCTCCAAAGACTTGGCTTGGAGTGTCAAAGACAGAAAATTGATTGTGTCAAAACAACCTGTGATTTGTTGGTTTCCAGAAGACATGCAAGGTAGAGGTATGGCAGGGTTCCTAACAAAATGGTTGGCCTTAATAATAGCGGTGGACACATTCTCAATGTGTTTCATCACAGCTCACAGGGCGCTGACAGCCAAAATACCACCTGAAGAACTGGCAAGACCTGTTCTAGCCCAATTTTTAAACTTTCTGGTCAGGGAAGGGAGGTAAGACTTGAGAGGGACGTGTTCTTCAATTCCACTAGAATAATGGTATTTCCTGACTAAACCAGAGTGGCCCAATGACAACGGAAAAACTTTGAGGCAATAAAAATGAAACTGAGGGTTCTGAAAATGAACTATATGCTGGTATTCCCAGTAACTTTAATGGTAAATTCATATTTCTTCAGAACACCAGCTGAAGCCTGGACTTGGCTAGAAGAGATAACCCAGTTCCATTGAGGCACGAACCAAATTGGAGAGACGGCTGATTCACTAAGCCCGGTTGTGCGGCCAAAGACGCATAGGACCTTCAAACATGGTAAAATTGGTCTACACCTAATAGGCACATTTAATTTACCTGTGAGTTCCTACTAAATGGTACTACATGTACCCATGGCATGTAAATTAAATACTACTAGTGGATCTGGGGCACTCATTGTGCCACCAACTAAAGTCGCCTTTTGAAACATGTCTCAGAGCTGCCACTACAGCCTGTAGTGCCTGTTTCAACCTCGCAAAATAAATCTTTTCCCAGGCCTAAACCTTTCTTTTTAATACTTATAAGCCCATCCCTAAATTAGGCCCTAAAGTGTCATATGGCAGGGTGCATTATATTTGAAAAGTAGGGCATGTGTACCTAAGTTTAACATGTCCTGGCAGCGAAAAACTACTAAAGTCGGTTTTTCACTGTTGTAAGGCCTATCACTCCCACTGACTATCTCTGGGTTACCTGATTACATTTAATACATGCTAACTGTAGAGTGGGAGCAGATAGAGATACGGGGTTTAAGCTCAAATGAATTGTAATTTAAAATCCTCTTTAATGGTAAAGTCAGATTTTAGTATACAATTCTTAAAATGCCACTTTTAGAAAGTTTCTATGAAAGAAAGGGGTTGAGCCCTTATTTGCAACTAGATTAGGCCTCCTAACAATGTAATATAAACAGAAGATCTAGCGCCCTATTTTTCGTACTGACTCAAGAGAAGAGGACTAATAATTTAATTTACATTAGCACTTGTGATTTATTCACATCTTCTTCATAATTCACTTGAGTTGCTTAAATATTTTATAAAACAAGTCATCTGAAGGGCAAACTTTTAAACAAATTTCATAAACAGAGACAGTATGACATAACATGAACTTAGAGTTCACAAACTAAACAGTGCATTAGTGAAAATAAAAATAACCAATTGTATGACCAGTCTTTCATTTCGAGATTAGCAATATACGGTGGAGGTAACAATTAGCACGTTGAAAAAGTCCTCTCCTGCCAGTACACACTTGTGGGGGCCGCTACTGTTGTAAATGTGTAAATTAGAGGAATAGACAGTCTGTCATTATTCCCACTATCGAGTTGGTTTCTTGCGGATACTCTTCCCCAAGAAGCTAAGTCAACGCATTTCGTACCCCTGTGTCATTAATGGGGTTCTCCTCAGGACCAAGACTGGGTTGATTCTCTATTTTTCAGGTCGCTTATTATGTACTGGTTGTAAACAATTTCCTTGGAAGCCAACTGTCACTTTTGAATTGTGCAACCCTTCTGAGTCCGGCGTGCATTTACTTCATTTTGATTTTGTCCGAGTTGAACTCCGGTCGATGGATAAATGGGCGTCTCTAAAGATGAAGTTCATTCATTTCCGTATTTTTTGTGTGCAGTCAACTCCGGTTGCTGCATGAGTCGGCGTTCAAGTTTGATCTTGTCAAGTAGCCTACCTGTTTATCCATTGACCGGAGTTCAACGTGGATGAAAGCAAAATCAAGTAAATGCACTTCGGACTGAGAAGGGTTGCACAATTGAAAAGTGACAGTTTGCTTCCAAGGAAGCTAGATCTTTTGTTTATATTACACTTTTAGAAAGTTGCCATTTTCCTGTCCCAACCATATGTGCCTCTGCCAGTGTCCCGGGTCACATGACTGGGAATGTATCTGCGATTGTGTTGTGTGTTCTTTCCAGACAGTAACACAAAAGGGGCTTAGGAGTAGACAGGATGGGCCGTCCTGGCAGGATCGCTGAGGAGGAGTTGTACCCAGGCCCTACTTGCACTTCAAACGGTTTTGCCTCTTGCACATACACAGGAATTTGGTTGTATGATGGAACAACGCAGGGAAATAATTTGCATGCCTTCACCACACATTTTTTACCCCACATTTTTTTAGAATGCATATGCTTTTACAACACATGCCTTTACCACACATTGTTTAATCTATTTGTGGGGGTAGACCCCCCCACACCCATGAACTTACCTTCTAATACGTGGTAAAGGTATGCGTTGTAAAGGCATATACATTGTAAAAACATACGTGGTAAAAAATGCGTGGTGAAGGCACAACATGGTAAAAACCTCATTGTAAAGGCTGTTTCCAGGGATTTTGACACCAGGTCTGCTCTGGCTTTTGTCACCCCGACAGTTTGGAGCCTTGACCGGGGAAGGGGAAGAACTTTCCTGAACCAGATATGGGGGTTGGACAGGGAACCCCACACACAAAGATTGTAAGTAAGTAAGTCCGTTTTTATATAGCACAGCTACTCACCCTTACGGGTCTCAAGGCGCTGGGGGCCGTCGTGGAAATTAAGTGAGCTATTGCCCAGAGTCACATGGTGCTGAGCTGAGCTGCCGCCGGAGCCGGGGATCGAACCGTGAACCCTGTGCTCCGAAGTCAGCTGCCCTGGCCGCTGCACCACACCTCTCCACTAGATTGGCACTAGTATAAATATTGACCCTCCAGAGCCACTCTTCAGAACAATCCTGGACCTCTGGAAGTTAAAAGAGAAGGACTGCCCTGCTGCCAGAGGACTTTATGTGATGCCTGAAGGACTGCCTTGCTGTCTGAGGAGGAAGACTGGACCTGCTTGCCTTCACCCCAGGCTAACGAGAGTGATTCCCAGGGTCAGTTGGCTGACCCTTGGAATCCAAGGGAACTCAGCAAGCTTCAGAGGCCTCCCTGCAACTTCCTACAACTGCCCAGTTGTCCTGTTGCAATTGGACCTGCAACTGGACCTGCCTGAGCCCTGCTGGGCTCTGCTGGAGTGAATCCTTGATCCCTAAGAGGTGCCTCCCCAGGTCCCGGACCCTTGACTGGCATCAGAATCTACTCCTCCTGAAGAAAAGGTGAAAATCCTGAAGTTTGGAATCCTTGTGACCGCGAACAGGCCCATTCATGGCAAGACTCTGGCGCCTGTAGAACCGCCAACGTGAAGCTCCGATGAAGCCTTCTCTTTACTCTACAGCAGCGATTTCCCGCGACGACCACCAACGTGAAGTTGTAGCAATGACTGTCCACAACATTTGACCACCTGAGGGGTTGGGCGTGCGCAGGCAATGAAGTCCAAGAAGTCAATGTTTAGTTTTTCAAATGAGTCTTTATTTTCACTTAATTAGTTCTCACAGGATTGAAGATTTTATGGACTCATTCTGGCAGGAGAACTCGCAATTTGAGATTTGCTACTTAGGCCAACTGAGGCCTTGCGATATCCTGAGTGTTTCCAGATTACTTACCTGGAACACCGACTTGGTTAAGGGATCGCGTATTCGAATCCTACACGAAAGGTCACGTTGGAACCAGGCCAAACTTACCTAGTATACATCAAAGGAATGACATTCGCCTACTGAGCCCTGACGAAGTTCTCGTCATGAGAACGAAACGCGTTGGCTGTCCATAAAATCTTCAATCCTGTGAGAACTAATTAAGTGAAAATAAAGACTCATTTGAAAAACTAAACAGTGACTTCTTGGACTTCATTGCCTGCGCACGCCCAACCCCTCAATTGCTTAGGATCTGACGTACAGAGGCATCACCCGACGGCTGGTGCAAGGGCTAGTTGCGCAAGGAACCTGATTTAACTGAAACTAGTGTGAGGTGCAGAAACAGCAGTCCGCCGTCAAAGTATCGTTGTTAACATTTGACCACCTCTTCACGCAACAGTGACGACCGCCCCCAACGCTCGACCTGCTCTTTCCCCTACAGGGATGACTGTCCGCAACACTCAGTCATATCCTCGTGGCCTCCTCCACCGCAAACGGAACTCTTTGTGCCGAACTTAGAAGGTAACTTTTTAGCGAGACTAACTTGGTCCCTGTATCAGACCCAAGCTCCATCGTGGTCAGCCTGAACTTATGACTTTCCCCCAGTCTAGCGCGACCAGATGACTGCGAGGGGTGCTTTGTCCTTTTAGACAGTATTTTCGCTTAAAACTTTAAAATTGATTATCTGCAGTTCTACTGATTGGATTTTTGTCATTCTGGTATCATTTTATGTATTGAACTTTACTCTATTTTTCTAAATTGGTTTGGGATTTTTCTTGTTTGGTGTAGTCACTTTATTACTGTTGATGTGCTGCATAAATACTTTATACATTGCCTGTAAGTTAAGCCTGACAGCTTTTCAGCTAAGCTATCCAAGGGTTAAGGACAGGTAAATTTAGTAACTTTTTAGGTTCACCTTGCCAGGGATTGTGGTTGTTGCCCGAGTGGGGATCCCACCCCGACCCTTAACCGGCTTTCTTATGGTACTCCCTCCACCTTTTTATTCTTCCTTCCTTTTCCCCCTTTCCCTAAAACCACCCGGAGGAGGAGGAGGAGATTGCTGGTGGTGGTAAGGTGTCCGCTGGTACATTTTACACGGAAAGTATTTGTTAATTGAGTTATTATTGTTGAGGGTGGGTGGACAATAGACCTTTCTTAAATTGACCCAAGAGTAGTTCTTAGTTGTATGTTGTTTTAATGCTTGGATGGGGAGAAGGGAAAAGTGGGGAGGGGTGGAGATCAAGGGACAATTGAACATACAAGTTGTAATGCAATAGAAATACAGTTATTCCCCAGCACATTGGAAATACACACTCAGGGTACCAAAATATCCCAATTGACGCAACCTGACCGCAATCATTGATCAAAACGCTGCCTGCACAATATTGTCTTGGAATGTCAATAGCTTGGGCAGCAGAGGGGGTTGTTGGCACAACACATACTTCGGTATAGGCCGGATTTTGTACTGCTTCAAGAAACCCACCTGCTGAATGTAGATTCCTGGGAAGAGGTCAGTATGTATCCCTATCACACTCTGGGCTCTCAATCTGGTGTAGAGGGTGGCAATACTTGTAAAGAGAAACCCCACCCCCTCATTTCAGGTCACTAAGTGGTCGACAAATCCTAATGGATGCTTTGTGGGTGTCCAGGGTTGCTGGGGATGGCAAAACATTATGCTGATGAGCATCTATGCCCCACCTAGATTGCAGCAAATTGTATTTGACAAGATAGGTGCTATACTCCAAGAGGCCAATGCCCCACTTCATGTGATCAGTGGTGACTTTAATTATGTGGTAACTCCTGACATTGACAGAACAACACACACGACACACTTGGTGCAGTATACACGTGCAATGAGGCTCCTTCATACCTGGAGACTGAAGCCTGGAACTCCCTGCCTCTGCATCTCAGGCAATCACCATCGCTGCCACAATGGAAGGACCTCAAGACCTGGCTCTTCGACTCTACCGCAGACCCAGCCCCCCCCGCCCCCCCACCCAGTGCCTTCAAACCCTCACGGGTGAGTAGTCATGCTTTATAAGACTCTGATTGATTGATTGAAGCACCCTAACAATAGGCAATACTCATACTTTTCCGGCTCACGTAAGGTATTCACCAGATTAGACTACATCTTCATTCCAATGGGACAAGTTCCACCCATAGAGAAGGCAGAGTTCCTGGCAAGAAGGATATTGGCTCATTCCCAGTTGTTATTAACCATTGTCGGGTCAGTCAGACATATAAAAACAGACTGGAAACTATGGGGCATATTTACAAGCCCCTTTCGCCACCACAGCTTCACTTTTTCTGATGTTGTGGTGGCGATAGGGACTTCGCCTTATTTACAAGGCAGCGTTAAGCCACTTAGTGTGGCTTAACCCTGCCTTGTAAATAAGGCACCCTTTCACGCTATACTTGGCGTGAAAGGGGCAGCCAGTGGGTGTTGTAGTGGGCGTTCCACCGCAACACCCACTGATTTTGACACTGCCCCATATTTACAAGGGTGGCGTAAATATGGGGCAGCTCCAAAATTAAGACCAGGGAAAACCTGGTCTTACCCTGCCGCAATGAGGAGAAATTTTTAATTTCTCCTCGTTTTAGGTGTTTCCATGTGTGCTGCACAACGCAACAATAAAAGGCCATTGATCGTTAATGTGCAGAAAGGTGTCCCTTCCTGAACATAAACAATCATTTAAAAAAATGACATTTTGAAACTTTTATGTGTGCTGCATTAAGCGCACACATAGAAGTTACAAAACGCCATTTCAGAATGTTTATGTACAGGAAGGAACACCTTCCTGCACATAAACAATCTTCCCCTGCAACGCAAGCATCCTTGCACTATGGTGCAAGGGAGTCTGCGCTGGTGCTAGGTGACTAAATTAGCACCAGCGCAGGGAAAAACGCAAGGCTGCACCGTATCCTTGTAAATATAGTGCAGCCATGTATTTCAGAAGTGGCGGGGTGCGGCCAAGGAGGCTAACTACGCGCTCTGTCACTTCCTCGTACATATGCCCCTAAATGCGTTGGAATGCAAAGACCCACAGGTTGTGACAGAACTTAGAATGGACACTGAGCTGTATTTGAAAGAAAACACAGAGTCAATAGAGTCCCCAGTGGTGGACTGGAAAGCATGCAAAAATGTTTAGAGGGATCGAGCACAAAATATCTCCTGGAAGAAGAAACAGCCATTGCTTAAGATAGCAAACTTGGAAACTAAATCCAGAAACTTGACACACCCTGATCACTTCAGCATCCTCAGACATACTGATGCAGGCAGAAGTACTCCATCAACAATACCAAAACAAGGTTCATAATGTAGTACGCCAGCATCTCTTAACAACATATGTAGTATGTGTAGGGGAAATATTGGACGCAGGAGAGGACACCGAGGACATACCGAAGGTATTTGCTCAATAATTTGCTTCATTCTATGAAGCAGAGGCCCTGGAAGGAGACAACTCAATATTCCAGTGCCTTTGGGGAATAGAAGTACCAACACTAAACACTGAAGATAGAGACGGTCTAGAGAAAGACATCACACTTGAAGAGGTCTCTGAGACAATTAGACATACGAAATTGGGGAAAATGTCAGGCCCAAATGGTATACCCGTTGAATTATACAAGAGATTCTCTTCTCTACTCAGTCTAAACTTGCTAAAACTGTACAGAGAATTGAAAGATAAGAGGACGTCGGCTTCTGACCTCAGTTACGCTATTATTACTGTGGTACATAATGCAGAGAAACCCAGAGATAGGTGCTCCTCCTACTGACCAATTTCTTTGTTAAACATAGAAGCTAAAATACAAGAAGCAATCTTGGCATTGAGGCTAATTCGGGCTGAGGGCTCTCTGATACACAGGGACCAATCTGGCTTTCTGCTGGGACGATCCACTAGACACAATCTCAGAAGACTGGCTGGCTGCTATCGGTGAACAGCTAAACCTCCATATTATAATCTCACTTTATGCCAAAAAGGCATTTGATGCAATATATTTCAAGTCAAGTTTTATTAGCATAGTTACTTAAAACCATTGCATGATGATAAACAGACCATAAAAGCGCTGCGTAGTAATAAAATGTTGCATAAAAGAAGACAAACCATAAACTCATCATAAGATAATAAGCTTAGTTGATAAAACCTTAAAGCATATAGTGTGCACTAGTGCATAGGAACTCTACATGATAGTAAAATGTTACATATAAAAAAGACAATCCGTAAAATTAACGTACGATAGTAAGATTCGATGGAAAGACCTTAAAAACATATAGTATAGACTAGTGGCGATAGAGCGGCATTAAAAAGATGGCCTTCATTGGTAACCCCCCTAGGAACAATATTGATCAGTCAGAGTGGTTAGTTCCAGATCCAAAATGACTTGCCTGGCATCTTCTTGGCCACCAAAACTAGGAAACGCACCAATCGCCAGTTCAGCTGCGGGTCTCCAGCATCAAAACAAGCCAGAACAGCCTGTCTCAGAGTGCAGATCCCTCTCTGATTAAAGGGAGCTTATAGCAGTTGCCTCTGTTCTGGCTCAAGCTCTTTGCCTGTGCAAAGCAGATGTAGCAGATCTTCCGTGGTCGTGCCACATAGGCGGCAAGTCATGTTTGTGCAGTCTCTTTGCCAAGGCGGGAGATGCTGCATGCACTTTAGAAGCCCCAAGCGGTATTGCAGAAATTGTTCTTTGATAATTCTTGAGTAGCCTAGGCCGAAATATATTTGGTGGACCAGTGCGCTAAAGGTGCTCAATGTCATCCAGCTGTGGGCCCTTTTTGCTGGTGTGGCTTTGTCTTCCACCAGCGATGGGAACTTTATTACTTTCCACACTAGCCTTTTAAATGCACATGAGTGGCAGCCATTTGATGCAATAGATTGTCCCTTTCTTTTCCATACCCTCTGAAAATTTGGCTTCAGCCCGGTTTGCAGTGACTGGATGGCTCTACTATATGATAAACCAACAGCAGTAGTCAAGGTTAACAAAACAACGCTGAGGAGCTTTCCACAGGAAGGGCACTCGAAAGGGAGGCCAACTGTCCCAGCTTTTATTCAGTTTAAGTATAGAACCCCTAACCGGCTGGGTCAGCACACAAAAGGAAGTGATAGGCTTTAGAACCAACCCTGATGAAGAAAATATTTTGATATACGTGGATGATATACTGTCATATATCAGTAGAACCCTCAACAACTACACCAAAGATATTCCAGATGTTCAGAGAGTAGAGAGCACAGTCTGGTCACAAAATAAACTAGGGGAAATCCACCCTACGCTACAACATCAATACAGTTCTGGAAATTGACCTCCCTCAGGCAACAGGGATTTTACCTATCTAGGGATTTGTATCACACCACACATAGAAATATCTCAAGTCAACTAGAGCGAGTGATAGGGGAATTCCAGGAGGATGTGCAACAGTGGAGAACCCTACCACTCATGTTAATGGGTAAAGCTTCAGTCTTTAAAATGATCACTCTTCCAAAACGGTTACACATTATGCAAAATAATCTGCACCCCAAACTCAATTCACTAAAATAGATAGAGAACTGCAAACCCTACTGTGAAACTAGGACACCCCAAGAATCATGTTAAACAGCTGCAGCTCCTCTGCTATGGCGGAGGAGCGTCGCCCCCCCTGCCCGCAGAGGCAGACGAAAAATAAAATGATTATCATTTTATTTTTTGTCCGTTCGAGTCTTGTGGGTAGGGCCACAGCACTGCAGCGGGGGGAGGGTTGGGCACAGCTGTCAGTGTGCATGATGGTTTGGCCGGCTGTCCTAGGATGGCCAAATCATCATGTGCACTGACTTCTCTCCAACTCAGCAATCTTGCTGGGTGGAGATATCAGCATGCACAGGCTCCCGGCTTCCAATGGAGCGCAAAGCCAATGCGTTCCGCCCAATCCCGACGCTGCTCTCATGGTGAGATCAGAGTCGGATTGGCGGCAGGAGAGTCTGGGAAACTGTGCCCAGAGGAGCAGAAGAGCGGCAAGAAGAGTTTGTTACTGCCCTCCGCACTGCCCCACCATTTTAATTGGACACCAGCTGCTACTGGTGTTAAAACACCTTAATTATGGATCCATTTAATGGAGGGATAGACCTGGAATGGACAGAACTCTCTGAGATTGCCCTGTTGAATATTGACAGAGGAATTATTCAAAGGGGCAGTCTCGTTAATAAAATTCCAGATGCACTAGTGAAACCATGGGCGGAATTGGAGAAGGACCTAGGTGTGTTTGAGGACATAGATTGGAAGGTTGCGTCGATGCATCCACAGGAGGTAGCAATAAAAGCAAGGCTATGCCTCATCCAATTAAAAATTCTAAATAGGGTATACTATAACATAAGCAGACTCCACAAAATAGGAGGTGTCCCGACCACCACTTGTTTTAAGTGTAACAGAGAACGTAGCTCTGATGCTATGGAGCATTGTGCATTAAAGGAGAAAGCAAGGTGGTTGATGACAAGCACAATACTTAATGCACTCAGAGGAGGCAATGTAGGTGATGAATGGGAGGGGCAGTCGGGGTTGCTACAGGGAGTAGTGGGGTCACAGTGACGATGGGAAAGAATAGTAACAAGGGATAGGACAACAAAAATTATTTTTGGGGCTTAGCTATGGAAGGGATTATGGTAGAAGGGGAAATCTTGGGGTTATTTATACTGCAACAGGGTGTTGCTCGAAGAGCTGAGTCTTCAGTTCTTTCTGGAAATGGAGAGGGGATGAGACAAGGTCATTATACAAGTCTCCCCATGTTGCTACCAGCCAAATTAGGAAACCTAGGCCCATATGTGTCTTGTGATATATCAAATGTTTTGACTAGTTACCAATCTCACTATTTACTTCCATGCTTTCTGAAGTGCCAGAGTATTAAAGGGTTATGGATATATGGTGTCCATACCACACAGTGCAAAGATACTGCTGTTGTGGTCAGGAAACAACGAACTTGCCCAAGGTGATTCAGGATCACGCTCATCCTCTTGGACCGATAACTTGCCTTCAAAACTCTTTGGCTATAACTGGACGACTGATACAGTGCTTCCTCACAGTCAACACTGGAGTGGTTAGGCTATTCCAGAGAGATCCAGAGCAACTGCACCCATTATTATTCTGGGAGTAAATCACCATCACCTAGGACGCACCTCAAAGTTTTTCTCTCTCTCTCACCAAGTGCTTGCATTAAAAACTTCTGTCAGTTTTGTAGGTCCGGAAATAGCCAACTAATCCCTATTGATGTATTAATGTTTAAAGTAAGATTTCAGGTTTTTAGGCTTTGTAAGCATCATTATCTGATTGGCATGTTTATTACCCTTTTCCATGTCCTTCAGACCGCTCTGTTTTCTTAGCTTAGTTTGGGTGGCTGAAAAATCTCATTGGCCAATATGCATCCTCAGAACTGAAAAACACTTAAGCAAGAACCTGCTCCCTAGTACCTCGCCTTACTGTTGACTCCAATTCTTTTATCATTGAAATCATAATACCAAAATTGTGTACATTGAAATATTTAGAGTTTCAAATCCCCAAATAACTTCCGAAATTTGAGGCATGAAACTTTATGATTTCTGCTCCCAAAAGGCTAACTGAAACTCCTCACTTCCTTTTCAGCAAATGTTAGTTCCACTTGAGGGTTTATACTAGAGCTGGGTGAAGCTGTTAACCATGAAGGCTTACAGGTTCATTAATTTGTTATTTTTGCTCAGTGTGAAGATGAAGACATCTTTTAAAAAGTTGATAAAGTGCCCATGAATTTCAGAAGAAATGTTCCCTCGTGGGCTTACCATAGATTGACGAACAACTTCTCCCCCACTGTTGAAAGTCCTAGAGGGTCGAGGAATATTATTAGTGAGCCAAGATGGCGGCTGAGTGAAAGACCTCGGGAGCTCACCTCCACATCACTTCCTCCCTCAGAACGATTGCCGATGTCGAGCGCTGCCAAGAATGCGCCCTGGCCCCGAAAACTGGCCTCGCTGGCGTGAAGTAGAGCGGGGGATGATTGAAAGACGCGACGGTGGACAAATCAAGAGGAGAAACTGCTGCTCGCGCTGGGAAGCGCTAGCCCGGTTGTTGCTGACAGCTGTCTCAGGCTGGGGTAATCCAGACAGGAGCCGGCCGGAGTTGCTTAGCAACACAGACGCCGGATTCACGGAAGTGCTTCGCGGGAAGGCAATGGCGATGGCAGCGCGAGGAGCACGAAGTAAGACGCGCTCCACAACTCAGCTGATTGCTTCTGCAGCGCGGCGTGAACCCGACCCGAAATCGGACTATGAAGTAAAGAAGCCCAGTCACGTTGCGGGTAATAAAGGTAAAATAAATAATGGGAAAAATACTAAGTCCCTCGCCCCTGGGAGTTTGCCTGCTGGAGGATCGGAGAAAAAACAGTCTGTGATCACGAGTTTGTTTTTGAAAAAAAAGGATTTGAGTATGGAGGAGGGGGGACAGATGAAAAAACAAATTAATGACTGTGCCAATGTTGAGAATACTGACGAAGTTCAGTCACAGATTCAAGAGAACTTGACTGATGCAAACAATATCCGAACCTCATGGGGGTCAAGCAATGAGAATACGGTATTGAGTATGGATGATACGCCCGCAATTATCCAGCAAGAGAGGGATGGTAGCAAGGAAAGGAATCTGTCGCAGTCTAATTCTAAAATTGAGACGGAGAAAAAAGAGAAAGATGTCAGTGCGAGTCAGGAAGTAAGGCAGGTGCCACGCATGTTGACAGATGGGCTACAAGAAAGACTCTCAGAAAATACAGAGATGGGCTATCTGTCCCCCGATCTTATGGAAAACTTTTTTTCCCTGAATGAAGAATCTGGCGACTCGGATATCATTGAATCGCACAGTGGTAGTAGCGATGACGGGTGCGCAGACACCTCAACAAGTAACTATAGCCAACAGGGAGGTAGAAAGATGCCCAGGAAATTAAAGAGGCTTTCGGAAGGGAAAAAGAGTGCCCGTAAGCGGGGCGGAATTGAGGAAGAGGGCGAGCTCGGGTGGGATTACTCAGACACACAACCACATTCCTTGATGGGCTTGCATGGAACAGTGAGCTTAGACAAGAGATCTCAAGGGGGGATGGTGGCTCATAGGGACCCTGAGCAAACACCCTAACCTACATTGGCTACGATCCTGCAATCATTAAGTGCATTTCAGAACGAGGTTAAAACGGAAAATCGGTATGTCCGTGCTGCGGAAAAAAAACTACAGGGCTCAGTGCGCAAAATTGGGAAGACCTGCACTGAAATCGCGGAAAGGATGAGTATGGTGGAGAATCGGACAGAAGTGCTGGAATCTACAGTTGATGCCTTAAAAACACAGGTGTCTTCACAGGAGAGCGTGGTGAAAGACATTATGTGGAAACTGGAGGAGGCAGAAAATCGCCAACGCCGGAATAATCTAAGGATCCTAGGGATCCCTGAGAATAGTGAAGGAAGCGATATTCGCGCATTTACTATCAACTTGTTCAAGAACGCATTTCCAGAACTAGCGCAATGGGACTGGGACAAAGAGATTCAACGTGTACACAGATTCCCGATGACAATGTCTAAACGCCCGCAAAATAACCAATCATATCCTAGAGTTATTTTGATTTATTTTGGAAATGTTTTGCTCCGACAGGCTGTATACGATCTGGCCAGACCTAATAAAAAACGGAATTAGGAGAGTTTTTCATTTTTTGCTAAACCAGATTTTGCGCACGCCACGGTGGAAAGACGCTGGCGGCTTCGACAACTGATTACACCGTTTCAAAAAGCTGGTGCCTTAGCTTTTCTCCAGAACCCTGCAAAATTGAAAGTAGTCTTGCAAGGACGAACCTTGTATTTTACATCTGAGATACAAGCCGAGCAAACATTGAAGGAAATCATTGCAGGGAAATCTGGACACTCTGAGAGCAACCAATAGCTTTCTTTTTTCTTCTTTCTCTGGTGTTGGTCTATTTGGATGTTGTATTTTTTCGCATGATATAACTGTGCTACTTTTTTGTTGTAGCTAGGTGGAGGGGTAAGTCGGGTGAATGTCTAAGAAGAGGATGTATATATAGGAGGGGTGGGGGGGTGTGAAGAGTGGGTGAGGTTGGTCAGACGCTATCGCACAGGCTCAGGATTGAGCCTGGTGGCTTAGATAATGGTCAGGGGTGGGGGGTGGGGGTGGGGAGGAGGGAGGACAAGACTAGGGGGATTTTTAGACACAAGGTGTATTGGATAGGTGCAGGACGGGAGGGCCAATGCAATAACAGAAATAGTAGAGAAGGGCAAGTATGGTGTAAAAATGAGGGGTATTACTACAGCTAAGTATGGATGGGGTGAACAAATACCATCATGGCTAGATTGAAAATTGTGACTGTTAATATTTGTGGCCTTAATGATATAAAGAAAAGACAGAAAGTAGCTGTGGGATTACAGATAACGGGGGCCAATATCATATGTTTACAAGAGACACATATTGAGGGATCTCAACAATATCTGCTGAAGACACTAGGATATCGGCTGATTATTGCTTCAACACGGGGTGCGAGCTAGCGGGGTGGCGATTTTAGCAAAAGGGGGAGATCTTCAATTTGCACGTATATTAGCTGATAAATTTGGATGATGGGCGATTACAGAATGCCACTATGACAATGGGGAAAGCAAATTGACTCTATGCACTATCTATGGTAATGTTAGTGACGACCCAGAGGTGCTGTCTGGCGTGGCTAATGAACTGGCTCACTGGCCTCTCCAGCTGATTGTGTGTGGGGATTTCAATTTACATTTGCCTGGCGACTGGCTTTCTGATCCTGATTTTAAATATCAAGGGCGGAAACCGAAAGTATTCCAGGCACTGAAAGATATGTGTATGTTACATGGGCTGATTGATGGTTGGCAATTAGAGCACTCTGGGGATCCAGGATTTACGTATTATTCTTATCCGCATTCCCGGCATGCGCGGCTAGATTATATGCTTATGTCTAGCTTCTTGAGCCCTGCCAGTATAATAGAAAAATTGCCAAGAGTTTTATCGGACCATAATCCTTTAGTACTAAACCTGGAATGTGGGACAAATAAATCTAATACGAGGACATGGACGTTCGAAAGAGCACTACTGGGCAATGAGAAATTTTGTCAACATATGAGGAGATGGATCCCGGGATTCTTGGAGGATAATCTTGGTAGTGTAGCAATAGATGTGGTTTGGGATGCCCTAAAGGCTGGGATTAGAGGGGAGATGCTGCAATTCTCTCTTAGCTCTAACAAAGAGGCCAAACAAAAGATGGCGACTCTACAGCACAATCTGGGTAGGGCTGAGGGAGATCTGATTAAGTCTGTTCAGGAGGGACGAGTATCCGATAGTGAATTAAGTTGGGTGGCGATTGCTAAAAATTATATAATTGATATTTTAACGGAGAAAGCGGTAGCCAAGGCAACAACCCATAAAGAGAAAATATATGAGGTGAATGAACAGGTGGGCCACCAATTGGCGGTTCGCACCCGAGAAGAGTATTCAGCTAACATAGTAAAAGAGATTAAGGATCCGGAGTCTGGCCTCAAGACTGAATCCTCCGAAATTAGAGCCACATTTCATCGATTTTATCAGAATTTGTATAAAGCAGCAGAGAATCAACAGGGCAGACCTGAGGCATATTTAAATCTAAATGCTCCGGTAAGATTTGAGAAAGAGGATCAAGAAAGTTTAGACAATCCTCCATATTGGGAGGAGATCCTACTCTCTATGAATAGTCTTGCTGCAGGGAAAGCAGCTGGTATGGATGGAATCCCAACGGAGTTCTATGTTAAATTCTCATCTCAACTAAAAGAAATAATACAGGAATTATTTGTCCATATTTTTCAGGGAGGGAGGCCGCCAGCCTCATGGTCATCTGCTAAAATTGTAGTCTTTGTAAAAAAATAAAGATCCGTTAGAACCCGGGTCCTATCGTCCCATCACATTGATAAACGGAGACTCCAAAATTTATTCCAAACTATTACCGAATCGATTGGCACCAATTATACATAAAATCGTATCCATACGCCAACACGGGTTTATCCCCGGGAGATCTACAATTGATCATGTCCAAAGGGTAATTTCTCTCTTTGATTTTACTGAGGTGACAGGAGACCCTATGGTACTTATATTACTTGATGCTGAAAAAGCTTTCGATAGGGTCTCCTGGAAATCTCTGTGGGCTGCAATGTTACATAGTGGGATTAGTGAGGGATTTATAAAAGCACTACAAATGCTATACGTGGAACCAGTAGCCAGGGTGTCGATAAACTGGGTATTATCGGAAAAAATAATTATTACCAAGGGGACGAGGCAGGGGTGCCCATGCTCTCCTCTTCTATTCGCGATTTATATCGACTCGTTCATCCGTAGATTAGATAATAATATACTAATACCATCAATTTGGGCACGAGAATATGAGATAAAAACACTGGCCTATGCTGATGATATCGCTCTAGTTACCAGCGATCCTATTATTGCAATAGACGCGATAGAAGAGGAGGCTCGGCGTTTTGGAGCAGTCTCCGGATATAAATTGAATCAAGGTAAAACACAGATTATTCTTAACGACAAAATTAAGATGAGGGATGTTAGAGTCACAGATAAAGCTATATATCTAGGGGTCAGCATAACCACAAAAGTAGATAATATAGTTAGTAATAATGTGGAACCACTGATCCAACGCACAAAAAAAGAACTGGTCCGGCTGAATAACCTGCATTTAACGATAGGTGGGAGATGTAATGTGATTAAAATGCTCTTTTTACCTAGATTTTTATATTTTTTTAGGTCTATTTGTTTAGAATTTCCTCCTCAACTGTTTAAATCTATAGAATCTATGTTCTCCAGGTTTATATGGGGATATAAGAGGCCACGTAGGGCCTTTAGATTTATTACATTACCAAAAGATAGAGGGGGACTGGCAATGCCCAATTTTAAAGTGTATTATTGGGCCACCGTATTAAGATATTGTACAATACTCATCTCTACAGGGCCTAATAGCGATAATATACCCACTCCACAAGAACTTATATTGGGAAGGGGCTGTGAAGGTTGCCTCTGGCGACATGTTAACGACAGTTACTTTAAGAAAGTTAAATTCAAGACCATCTCTGGCATATATAAGGTCTGGGGTTATGCTCGAAAATTACTGGGACTCGGGCGATATTCGTATTATATTCCAATATCTAAAAATGATGACCTTCCAGAGATATTCAGTGATAGCTGTATGGATCGGTGGATACAGGCAGGGATTGTACAACTTGGCTGCTTTTACGCGTTGAACGGGCTGAAGACCTTTGAAGAATTACGTAACGAGTATGACCTTAGCCATAGGGACTTCTTTAAATTCCTACAGGTGAGAGATTTTCTGACAAAGAAAGGGGGGGTAGGGTAAAATTTCAAGTAATTCAAATTATAGAGGATATACGCAAAAAATCTGTTTTAACTATTGGGGAGATCTATGAATCTTTGAATTCTCTGTTTCCAGATGATATGGAGAAACAGATGGCAAACTGGCAGACTAAATTAGGAGTATTGCCCCAAACCCCCCTCCGCTCTTATGAATTGTCACAGACCTGCTTTATGTCGATAAAACTGCAAGCCCAATTTTATAAAACTTTTTTTTCTCTGTATTACACCCCATATAAAATAGCAAAATGGGGGATCGGAAAGGGTACAACATGTCCACGATGCACACTGTTTGAGGCAGATATCGTGCATATATTTGCCTCTTGTAATGCACTGTCAAAGTTGATTGCAGAAATTTCAGACTTTTTATCAGAAATATGTGAAACAGGAATAAGTATTACAACCGAGGAAATATTGTTGGGCATAGCAAATGTTACCCGGCCAAAACATATGCAAGGTCTGATTTTTGTGGCCATGGCCGTCTTAAGGTTATGCATAGCTTCAGCCTGGCTAGATCCGAATCCGCCGGCCTTCCAGCAATGGAGGGCGTCTGTTAGCAACATGCAGCCTAGAGGTGGCCATATATATAAAAAAAAAGGGCGCAATAAACGTAAAAGAGGTCTTATGATCTGGGATCCACTGTTGTAATGGATACAAAATCATGCTTAGGATGGATAGATGGTAATAAGGAGAAACGCTAGCCAAGTAAGAATTATCGATATCTAGATTTATCCGTATTGTATTGTATATATATACTTAACTGCTCTGCACCTTTGAACCTTATGGATGTTTTGATGAATTATATAAGCTAAAAATTGTGTCTTTGTTCGGGTTTGGACTAAAAATTTGTTGGGGTGGGGTTTGGGGCGGGGGGGTTGTGTATGTGTAAAAAAAGAAACTTAATAAAGATATTTAAAAAAAAAAAAAGAAAGTCCTAGAGGGTCTTGTGGCAGCAAAGAAATAGGCTAGTGGTGCCTAGATGAGACTAAATACTTCAGGGATGGGAAATGGTGTTGACAGCAGCAGTTGCCCTGACCCCATTCATTCATATTTAGGAGCCATGAGGGACAGGGAGAAAAACGAATCCCTGCAGCCAGATGTCCCATGAGACTTCTGGCTGCAGTGTATACATTGTTGAAAGTGGAGCTCTGCCTTATTTGGTATTGAACTACTTTTCCATTCTCCATGTAGGCTGAGATTTCCTGTTTTTGCCCAACTATACATGCAAATAAAGAATATGCATACTGACACATATCCTATTGTGTCGCCCCTACATCGGTGACACCCTAGTTTATCTTGAGAGCATCTTTCCCCAGGACCAGTTTTCACTCAACTGCAAAGGGTTAAAGACCCTTCAACAGTGGATGGGAAGGAGCAGTGTCAAACAACGGCCCTAAGACAAAACTGAATGTCAAGATGCATCGTTAAAGTAAAATGATCCAACGTGAATGGGTGACAAGAAGCATCTATCAGCAAAAGGCGCAAAGACTGCAACAGGTGGAAAGATGCAGCCTCAAGCTAAAAGGTTACAGCACTGGATTGAGTTTGAAGATGCAGCCTGAAGCTGAACTGCTCTAGGTCAAGAGTGGGTAAGAAGATGTGGCCTTGGTTGAAATGTTCCAAAACTGAAGTTTAATGGGAAGCCATGGCCTCCAACTAAATAGATTCAAATTTGAGTGGGTCTAAAAATGCATCCTGAAACTAAACAGCTCCAGGTGAAAGGATGGGATGAGGCATGGAGCGGCTGAGACTCCCTCAAGGTATAGATCCTAAAACTAAACAGCCCTGAAACTCGAGTGCGAAGACGTAGCCTTGGCCCACAGAGCACCAATAATGGAATGAATGGAAATAAGCACTCTCAAACTTTGGCTTTAGGATTGAAGTGTATGGGTTGATGTGGTCTACCAGTAAACAGCTCAACGGGACCAGGCCTTAGTGACCATCGATGGAGCAAACAAACAACTAGAGACTAGTTGTTTCGCAGAGAAACATGGGATGTATGTATTTTTACTCTTTATGAGGTAGAACACACTTTCAAAATTGAAACAACAATGAACACTTGTGACATATATACTTGACTACATTCCTGTACTGCATGATCATATCTTTTTTCTTTGGGACAACAAGTACCTTTTACGTTAATACAATTGTCACAACTCCTCTACTGGAGAGTGGACCAACATTTCTATGATTAATAAGTATGCTTGTGTGTGCTTACACACTCTCCCACAGTCACCTATGGGAGAGTGGACCAAATATTTTAAGAATAATAAATTTACCTAAGTGTGTTTACACACTCGCCCACTCTCACCTACTGAAGAGTGGAGCACCTTTGTTAAGATTGATAACTATGCCAGAGCGTGCTTACACTCTCACCCTCCTACCAGAGAACAGACCACATTTTTTAAATTAATAGCATGCCGGAGTGGATTTACACTCTTACCACTGTAAGAGATTTTTATGAATTTCAATTTTTATGCTTTATTAACAATAAGCAGAATATATTTTCACACTCTATTTTACATGTACACACAGACATAGTACTTTTTCTTTTAAAATGAAGTTTTTCTGATGTGTAGGAGTGGGTTTTTCTGATGTATGTTAAATAGGCCACATTTTTAGTGCAAAGGCCATCTTGTCCAAGATGGAAATCATCTCTGTCACTCATCCTGCTCCCAACCACCCCCTCGTCTGCCCCCTCTCATCGCAAACTCCACAATACAGAGTCACGCTGATATGCAATGGTTTATTTCCACTTTCATTGTTATTCTTCTCTCGATGAACTTTCACCTGTTTCATCACAATTTAAAACATTTACAAGGTCTTTCTGTTGGTTCACTGTGCTCAATTCATTCACATAATGCATGATTGTTCATCTTTCTAGTTATGTTCTAGAATCTCCGGACGACATTAGCATAGAGGGTGCTGAATAATGAGTTTTTCATTTATTTTTTATTTTTGTGCTCTGATTTGCTGATGAAATCTTACATTTGCTCATACCACAGCAAAACAGTGGATTCTGTAATTTCATATGCAAGAATAATGTATACAGACCCTTTGATTTTGGGGGTGAGCCTGATTATTTCCTGACAACCTAAATGCTGCTAGGGATGCTCTCTGATTTTGCTACTCATTTGGTATTTAGAATAATTCCTGATTTTTATACTTTGTATGGATCACTGACAGAATATCGACTTCAAAAATGTCGAGGTACAAAAATATCGGGACAAAAATATCGTTGTTCAGAATATCAAAGTCCTATGTACATCATGGTAAGTACAAAAATATTGAGAAAAAAAATATTGTTGTCAAAAATATCGTTGTCAAAAATATCGTTTTTTTAAAATGCTTAAAAAATAATGTAAAATAAAGTAAATAGTACATATAATTTAAAAAACATAGGGGCTGACTACGATGGTGGTCGGAGGCACATCCGCGGTGCTGGCGGAAAATGTCCTTTTCCGCACTCCATCGGCGGTCCTTGCGTCCGCCGTATTACGATGGGCAAAGATAGGCCATTTCCCGTCCGCTGCGGAGCTTCGGGATCCGCCAGAAATCTCCTTCAGCAGCGGTTGCGGACAGAGCCAATAGAGAGGGACCGCCGTGCGGATTGCGGTTACGACCGCCGGACGAATCACGATGCCTCAAACAGCCCATCACACCGCAGCGGAGAATCCGGCCATTCGGAGACGGCGGAAGCACTACTGCGGATAGCGAATATCCACTCCCGGATACACCTCCACGCCTTGCTGACCGCTGTTCGAACGGCGGTTTGGGGTCTTTCCGCAGCAATTCCGATCGCCGCAGGCAGATTTTCAGCTTTTCCGGACGTTCCCGGCGGTGTATCGTGGAATCCGACCGCCGCTGTAGGGATTTTCAGGCAGTGCATCCTAATCTGACCGCCGGTTTTGCCGTGGTACCTGCGGGCGGAAATTTCCCGCTACCATGGCGGTCGGAATGCTT
The DNA here is from genome assembly GCA_963921515.1 of Calotriton arnoldi. NCBI lineage: Eukaryota > Metazoa > Chordata > Amphibia > Caudata > Salamandridae > Calotriton > Calotriton arnoldi. The sequence goes on along the minus strand of CAWUFW010006494.1, from coordinate 9,707 downwards.
TTCCGACCGCCATCGTAATCAGCCCCTAAGTTAGAATTATTAGAAATTGTTTAAAATAATAAATAATAAATATAATGTTAAAAATAATTAAACGTACATATATATAAAATATAATATATAAATGTACTTAATAATATTTATAAATAATTATTATAATAAATTATAAAATGTTAGAAACATACTAAAAATTATAAATACATATATATATACATATACCAGTAAAATAAAAATAAAAATAAAATATATATATAATAATTTAAAATATTAAAATATTATAATCTTTTACAATTACATTTGACACTACATTAACAGCAACAGTAGGGAAAATGTTGGATAGCGAAGGGGATATAATTACTATTCCCACTCCAGGGAGTGCAACAGTAGGGAAAGTGTTGGATAGCGGAGGGGAATAATTTACTATTCCCACTCCAGGGAGTGCAACAGTAAGAAAAGTGTTGGATAGCGGAGGGGAATAATTTACTATTCCCACTCCAGCAAGTACAACAGGAGGGAAAGTGTTGGATTGCGTAGGGGAATAATTTACTATTCCCACTTCAGGGAGTGAAACATTAAGGAAAGTGTTGGATAGCGTAGGGGTAAATATTACTATTCCCACTCCAGAGATAGCAACAGTAGGGAAAGTGTTGGATAGCATAGGGGTAAAAATTACTATACCACTCCAGAGAGTGCAACAGTAGGGAAAGTGTTGGATAGCGGAGTGGATAAAATTACTATTCCCACTCCAGCAGAGTGCAACAGTAGGGAAAGTGTTGGATAGCAGAGGGAATTATTTACTATTCCCACTCCAGCAAGTACAACAGTAGGGAAAGTGTTGGATAGCGGAGGGGAATAATTTACTATTCCCACTCCAGCAGGTAGAACTGTAGGGAAAGTGTTGGATAGCGGAGTGGAATAATTTACTATTCCCACTCCAAAGAGTGCAACAGTAGGGAAAGTGTTGGATTGCGGAGGGGTAACAATTACTATTCCCACTCCAGCGAGTGCAACAGTAGGGAAAGTTTTGGATAGTGGAGAGGAATAATTTACTATTCCCACTCCAGATAGTGCAACAGTAGGGAAAGTGTTGGATAGCAGAGAGCATAAAATTTACTATTCCCACTCCAGAGAGTGCAACAGTAGGGAAAGTGTTGGATAGCGAAGGGGTAAAAATTACTATTCCCACTCCAGAGAGTGCAACAGTAGAGAAAGTGTTGGATAGCAGAGTGGATAAAATTAATATTCCCACTCCTGCAAATGATACAGTAGAGAAAGTGTTGGATAGCAAAGGGAAATAATTTACTATTCCCACTCCAGGGAGTCCCACAGTAGAGAAAGTGTTGGATAGCGGAAGGGTAACAATTACTATTCCCACTCCAGCGAGTGCAACAGTAGGGAAGGTTTGGATATCGAAGGGGAATAATTTACTATTCCCACTCCAGCGAGTGCAACAGTAGTAAAAGTGTTGGATAGCGGAGGGGATAAAATTACTATTCCCTCTCCAGCAAGTGCAACAGTAGGGAAAGTGTTGGATAGCGTAGGGATAAAAATTACTATTCCCACTCCAGCAATAGCAACAGTAGGGAAAGTGTTGGATAGTGGAGAGGAATAATTTACTATTCCCACTCCAGCAAGATAATTAAAATTAATTATCAAACAATTAATTAATTTAAAAAAATGTAACTCCCACCATATTCCCCTATAAATGACACCACCAATATTGTAAAACATAACACTATTAACATAATTAATTAATTAATTAATTAATTAAAATTAACAAGCAATTTAAAAGCAATCATTAATAAATTAATTCACACTATTAACACTATAAAACAACTTAAAATAAATATTATACTAAAAAATGTAATAAAATATATTATAATTAAATTACTTCCCAGCCTACTCCCCTATCAACCCACAACCCACTCTTAAAAAAATGACAAAAAATTAATTAATAACTATTAATAACCAATTAATAAATAATTAACAATAAATTATTTTTCACAATTAACAGTATAAAATTTTAAATACATAAATATCAAATAATTACAAATATAAATTAATTAATAATTATTAAATTACTTCCCACCCTACTCCCTTATAAACCCACAACCCACTCCTAAAAATATAACGCAATTAAGATATTTACCAATTAATTATTAATAATTAACAACCAATTAATAACTAATTAACAATATAAGGGGCTCATTACGATGGCGGGCGGAAGCACAACCGCCGTGCTGGCGGATGCAAAAACCACCAGTTACCGCCGGCACGCAGCAGTCCACACGCCCGCCCAATTACGATGCGAAAAGTAGGCCAAACACCGCCGGCAAGCCAGCAACACCGTCCGCCATCAAAGTGCGCCCGTACACGTAGCGGCGCAGCCTAACTGACACACACCGTCCGACGAAACACGTCCCGCCCGGCGCATAAATTACGATGCCGCAAACAAACGGCTCCCACGGCCAAGAGATACCGTACGACAAACCGAAGCGGTAACACGGACGCCGAGCACGGACAACGAAGAAGCGGCTCCCCCGAGCATGAATCCAGCACTGCAGGCCCTCCCCATGCTCCTGCTGATGCACCACCAAGGACGCAACGTACCGCGGAGACGCAGGTAGGCACACACACAACAAGTGCACGCAAACAGCGCACACAGTGCAAGGGCGGAAAAAGCGGACAACCCCCACCAGCGCGTGTACACTACACATCCACCATTGCATCCACATATGACACACAGGCCAAATCGTAACATCGCGTAACACATGTGTACACACCACCTGGGACTAGGAACCAACAACCCCGTCACGGCCCCAAAGCGGCGATGACGCCGCCACACATGCGCACAACGCAGAGGCCAACCGCAGCGCCATGCATGCGTCGCACACAGACACAGGGACACAACCAAGCAGCACACACATCAGCCCCACCCCGAACGCACATGACACGTGACAGGCCTGCCACAGACATGTCCCCAACGCCCAATTCACGGACAACACCCAACGCCACACAACCGACGCACACATGTCAGTGAAGACACGCAACAGCAGGACACACCCCAGTGTAACAAACATGGCGTAGCACACAGCGGCGGCAACACCAACTAGGAGAAGCAGGGCCCTTCGGGAAGAGGAACGCCAGTACCACACTGAAACACCCATACCACCCTGCACATATGAACAAGACATATAAAACGGAACACCAAAGAGCCCGGGGACCGACAACAGGTGGCCCAAGAATAACATTCACACACAAGGCCCAACGCAGAGCGGAAAGGCAGCCTGCCGCCCACACAAGGGAGAGCAGACAGCACTGAATGACCTTCCATTCCAACTCCGAAACCACAGCCCTACGACAGAAGCCGGTGAATACAGCCATTATCCAAGAATAGACCAACACAGGCTTGCCGAGGAGACCGACCACAGGGCAGATAGCGCATATCACAGAAGCACACAACGGACGGGGAAGAAAGAAGAAAACACTCCCCCATGTCGGCCACATGCAAGTTAATTGGAAGGAGTCACACATCACTGACCTTGAACTGTCTGAGAAGCATGTGGGAAGAGGGCCCGTGTCCTCCAAACAAGCCAACAGAACACAAGTCCTGTCTCCCTACGACTACACAGAGCTCACAGCAACCTCGGAGCGTGCACATTGCAGACTGCACACACAGCCGGAGCACGCCACCACAACGCACCGCTGCGAAATGGCAACCGCAACACACCTACCCAACTACGCCGAACAGCTCAAGCTGTACAAAACCAACCTGTTTCATACATTGGGATGCGATCTCCTGTCCCTGCTGAACGTAAGTTACCGACTGACTTACCGCATCACATTGTTCAGCTGCGTCATGCCCGTCTTCTACTGTCGGAGGTGTCCCTACCAGCATCCCGTGGAGATATGCCTCTCCAACCCGGCATGTCTGAAGGCGGACCTGCTACCACTACTCCTCCCTCTGGACGCACACGACAGGGCCTGCTCTGCCTATGGGGGCATGGCGTATGTGGCCAACATCGCACCCGCACTGAAATGGGACCACTGTGCCTCCACACGACGGATCATCGAGAACAGCTACATCGAATGTCACCCAGCATGCCCCATCATGGTCCTCCAAGGGACAACTTACGAACAACACCTTGACAGCCACCATCCGCTACATTGGCTGGCAAACATGTACACCACCAATGACATGGAAGCCCTGCTGGACGGCATCGCATACCTGACAACCTGTAAATTCGTCGGACCACAACGCAGGTTCCCGATTGACCTATGATGTCCAACCCCGCACCCATGCTTAGCTTCCGCACGGACTGGCCAGTCACCACCACAACAGCCATACCAAACGACCGGCAACTGTAACCACACCATCAACGACATCGCCATGACATCGGATATGACCGGGACATGCACACTGTTCCCCATCACATCCAGGAACACCGCATGCATCGTGGGAGGCAGTGGCATGGGCTCTGTGTATCGCACCCACATGGACGGAACTGCACGAACAACCAGGACACGACATGGATCCAGCGCCCATGGACACACACACCGCTCAGTGGACATGAATAGGTCGCCTGGAGTCTGTGGGTGCTGCACCCCTCCCACCCCCGCCCCGGGAATCCCATACCAGGACCTTTGCATGGACGACAAGTGCATACAACAACAACACGACCCCAGTGACTGTGACATGTCCAGTAACCACCACAGTGCAACAACAAGTGGCACGCCGCTGCATGCACGCAAGCACATGCCCTGATGTCATCTCACATGCACGCGTGCATGAGGAACAACCGCAGCAAACCTGTCACATGGAACTGAGATGGACTGTGCCCATGATGCCAAGCGGTCTGGTAGGCTACATGTATACCGTCTGTGTCAAAGTCCGCAGCTCCGCAGCTATACGTAAATGTACATTAGCACAGCCTTGGCCAAGCAGATGTAACTCTGAAGCCCACATCCCACATGCAACAGCCAATCACATGTAACCCCACACCCTATCCCATTTGCAATCATGCTCAGTATATCCTCAACATGTATTCCGCTGCCAGTAGTGTCCACTATACTGCATCACAGAGGACAGAAGACTCAATATAATGTTTGAAACCAAAACTGTCTCCGCTGACTCATTTCACAAGTACGAATGAGAGAGGATGAGAGTATGTGAAGTACACGGCAGTCGTGACATGACCATGTAGTCCACTGGTATTGGATGTCAACGCAAATGAGTAGCACAACTGTGGAAGACACACATGTGTCGTGTGAAGTCGTATGGACGCAGTGCTCAGGTGGGTGGGTGTGACGGGTAGATGCGCACATGCCAAGTTGGAGCACGCCGTGTTGGGAGGGGTCATGAACAGTACACCACCGCTTCCCTGGGCATTGTGAGAGGACACCTGTCGGGGGAGTGAACACGTGTGTGCACAGCAGCCGGGCACACGTACAAGCGGTACCAGGCGCACCTCAGCCCACCCTCTGTGGACAAGCTGGATCCTGTTGTGCGCCCGCCATGCCCCTTGACAAGGCACACACAGCCCCAGTCGACCAGGTGTAACCCCAACATAGTCAATCCGCACAGGCGATACAGGGCACGGGATGGCAGTGGAGCATGGTGTGTGAGAGGTCTCCTCGCGCTCCTCCTGGTCATATCACGCAGGCAATAGAACCTCAACGTCTAGCATGGCACAAGTCAAATGGAAGTGTAGGGGGACGCACCACAGCACGAGCAGCACTGACGTCACGGGAGGTGGCTCGCACCATCCCATCCATTGCCCATCATACCAACCACGCCACATGCCATTGCGACTAAGTGCAAGCGCGTGCGCCACCACCCCCGAGCCCTCCCCAGAGAGGCCAAAGAGTGAATGTGTGGGCCATCAGCCACAGACGGACGCGGCCTGGCCGCAAGGGCAGCCACAGCCACTGGGTGTCGCAGGTGGCGGATCCGGAAGGCGAAGACTGTGATGCATAGTCCATGCAGGCCGGGTCTCCATTTGGGGCACCACGCAGGTGGACGGCGTCCCGCCACACATCATACCCTGAGACAGCCCACTCGTGCAACTGGACCCACACATACACTCCTTGCCCTCTCTGGTGCGAGCTTGGGGCTGCCTGTGCAAGCGCTAGCCTCGCAGGTGAGCATGCATATTGGGGGAGCGAGGGAGGACATGAGGGCTGGGGCGAAGATGACTGCATCACTGTCAGTTAGTACAAGGGATGACCCAGATGTGGAAAGGAAGAGACGTGTCCCGTGTGTACTGCAACTAGTCGCCAATCCAACTACCCCCATGTCCGGAATGTAAGCCCGCACCTAGGCCCGCCCATCCGCCACATCGAACATACCACCAGCACGACAACCTTCCCATTCGAAACACTGACTGGGGGTGGCGACCAGTGTACAATCATGTGTAGCCTACCCACGCGTACATGTGGGCCCTCCATGATCCATGTCACCTGCGGCAAAGTCATGACATGCGCAATGAGGGAAGTGAGGAGAGCTGTCCGCCCCACGCGCAGAAGGTGCATCAGCTCCACAGACCCAGCAGCGAGTCCAGCAGGGGTCACATGTGCAGGGGCAGCTGTGCCTGGTGTGAAGGCACATGCATATAGACAGCACATCGACCAATGTGTAGTCTGCCCACATCTACAGTCCATCATCATGCGGACATAGGAATTGAACACAGGGCAACACATCTTCAGTTGGTGCACCCACCGTGACCAACAATGCGCAATCATCGACGTACCCGCCCTGTGCATGGCCCCCCACCCAACGGAGGCACATCCAGTGCCACCATCCCACACACACAAGCCTTCCACGGAACATGCTGTGTCCAATGGTCAGTACAGAGTCAGCGCCCATCTGGTGGATCCTGAACAGGAGACACATGCACACACATGCCAGCTCCCACTATGTACGTCTGCCACCTGGCACGTGCAATGTAACCTCTCACCTGTGACGTGTGACTGCAAGCACACAGCCGTCTTGGCATGGGGCTGTCAATGTGGACACCTGTCAATGTTTCGGGAGGTGTGATCCGTACAGTGCTGTACATAGGGTGCAGTGCTGACACCTACTACTGTCTCATATCCCCTCGTGCCACAGGTCCCACTTGTTTTGGCCGCTCAGCCTGTGCCCACATCGTCGTCGTCGTGTGCCATACTCATCCAGCCGCGGAAGCAGTTCCATGCTCAGCAGACATTCATGTTGCCGTGGCGTTGCCGCTTGACGGATATGCAGTCAGTCCCCATCAGCATGCCCCGCAAGTCATTGGGGCCTAGATCCCCATGTGCATGCACATGGCAGTGGTTTGTATCACTAGCCATTGCCATTGTTGGGAGACCTGTGTAAGTGTATTGTGGCCGTGCCGTCCCAGCTTGACAGCTGGGCTGTGGCTCATGTGCTTGCTCAGTCATGTCAGTGATGTGTATGCGAAATTGCTATGTGTCGTGTTGCTTTGACATGTGTCCTCTGCCATTGTCCCTAGGCGGAGACCGAACATTGACCGCCCATACCAATTGCTGGCGGACATGGACGATACAGAGGTTATTAGGAAGTTTCGGCTGGACAGGCCAACCCTGCATCGACTGTGTGCCATGTTAGAACCCCATCTCCGTCCCCGCAGGGTGTATCCGACTGCTGTCACCCCCACGGCTAAGGTGATGGCCGCCATGCATTTCTTCGCCACTGGGTCATTCCAGCACACAGTGGGCATTGGAGGAGGGATGTCCCAGCCCATGTTCAGCAAGGTGCTGAGGGATGTACTGGCAGCCATGATGCTGTACCGAAACAGGTACATCCGCTTCCCCAGGGCTCGTGAATTGGCGGCAGTGAAGGGTGCATTCTATGCCCTTGGCAGAATCCCACACGTCGTTGGAGCCATTGACTGCACACATGTCGGCCTTGTTCCACCACAGGCCACTGAGCACCTGTACCGCAACAGGAAGCACACGCACTCCCTGAATGTGCAAGTGGTGTGCCTTGCGGACATGGTGATCACCCACGTGTGTGCAAAGTTCCCAGGCTCGGCCCATGACGCACACATAATGCGCAACAGCATCTTGCCACGACTGATGTCCAATATGCAACAGGATCGTGCCTGTATTGTCGGTGAGTATGTGGAGTGGTGTAGCGTGCTGGTTGTGCGATGCTGTCCCCTGTCCAGTTGGAATAGCAACGGTTCTCTGTGTCCCTCACACCCAGGTGACTCTGCGTACCCGAATGGGGCATGGCTGCTCAGTCCATTGAGGAATCCTCGCACCCCAGCAGACGATCGCTACAATGAGGCACATGGGAGGACCAGACGTGTGGTCGAGCGTACCTTTGGCCTCCTCAAGTCCAGGTTCAGGTGCCTGGACCGCACCGAGGGTGCGCTGGCGTACTCCCCACAGAAGGTGTGCCGGATAGTGGTGGCGTGCTGCATGCTGCACAATCTGGCCATTCGGAAGCAGATCCCCCTCATCGTGGATGACGGAGATCAACCAGGGCCCCAGCCCGCAGACCAGGACAGCTCGAGTGAGGAGGACAGCGGAGAGGAGGAAGCTGGTAATGTGCGGCAGCAGCTCATCGCCCGCTACTTCACTTGACGGTGAGTGTCCATGTACGACGGCTGATGTGGCTGTATCTGTGCAGGTGTGTGTGTGCTGTGTCAGGGTGGCCGTTTGTTCACTGCGTGCTGTGTGTCAACGCTCCATGGCCAGGGTAGTATGCCACTGTTGGTGGCTGTGGCATTGTGCCCTATTGCTCTGTGCGATGTGTGTACATTGCTTGTAGTTGTTGACATGTACTGTGTGATGGGTGTGTGACACACTCATTGAATGTGCTCCTGTTCTGTCTCCCACCCCTAGGTCCCTACAGGCCCTCCGGATTCCATTGCCATGCCACGCATCAGGTGCCTTTCCGCCCAAGGTGGCCGTTGTATTCCGTACAAATAAAACACAGGGCACAAACAGCAGTTAGTGTAAAAGGTGCATTTATTTCAAACTGTGACATGTGATTGTGTGTAAGGTGATGACAAAAGTGGTGCGTGCAGTGACAATGAGCTGTCGGTCATGGCTGCGTGATGCTCAGGGTGTACCCACTGGTTCTATGTCCATAGTCCAACACACACATGCCATCCAGATGGCTGTGTGGAGTGGGATCGTAGTCCAAGTCAATGCAGTGGCTGGTCAAGGAAGGCTGGCGGAAGGCTGGCTGGCTGCCTCACTTGCGTTTGGAGCGTGCGAAGTCCTCCCGGGAGATCTGTTTCCACTTCGGACGGCCCCTTCCACGTTTGCGAGGGGGTGCCTGCTTGCGACATGCTGGTGGTTGAGGTGTGCTCACTGGCTGTGGACGCAGGGGAACTGGACACTGCTGCTCCACCCTGCGCCCCGGCAGGTGGTGGCGGAGGGGGAGCTGCTGTCCCTGGCTGTGACCTCACCGCCACCACCAGCTGGCCCATGAGGTCCACGAGTTGGCCCATACGGGCGTCCATGGACCTCAGCACCCCCAGCACCTCACGCGTGTCTGAAGCAGACCGGACCCATTGTCCTTGGGCCTCTTCATAGGCCCCAAGGACTCTGGCCATTTGAGGCAGGGCATGGCTCCCAGGGGAGGCTGGCGTTTCCCTGACCCTGCTCCTCCTACCAGTCCTGCTGCCACCGGCCTGCCCACTAGCCACATTGCTCACCACGGTCCTCGCTGTGGCTCCCAGGGTGGATCCAGTCGG